>CAVLGL010000082.1:3406250-4077500 GCA_963668995.1 Parnassius mnemosyne | reverse complement strand
AAAAGATCTATAGTTCAGGGTAGTTAGACTGTGGTTCAGGGCTTTTATGAAGTCGGGGATTCGATTCTTCGATATCGATTTTTCTAAGCACGAACTTCAAAATAAATTAATAAAATTATACAATATTACCATGTAGTGGCGGTGTAAGAATATCCACTACTTTATATAATCCCGTGAGTGTCGTAAGAGGCGACAGGGGGAAACAAATCAGGGGATGAATAGCAGCGTCTTCCTGATAACGACTAAAATAAAAAAAAAAAACTGCGGCGGATAACCCGCTTTCCACGCGCGGCAACTATGGCAATACACCCCCTCCCCACATGAGGCAATCTAAGCAGAAGGCTGTACAGCAATGGACTTTAATAGGCTGTAATGGATGGATGTATTGAAGATAATCTACCAGGAGCACATGACCCACTGAGAGGTGAAATTTTCAAATCGACAGTAACATTACAACTACGGCAAATATCCCCCAATCTATGGGGGAGGCCTGTGTTCAACAGTGAACTTTAATACCATTACAGGTAACGGTAACATGTATAATGTAGTCGACGAATGTTATTTTTGCAGAGTCAAAAAATTGCCTTTAACTTTCTTTGCCTTAGTCAAGAGTGTACCTCTTCGGACAACCTTCATACCCCTGGGGGTGCGCATACCACTGTTTGAGAAACAATGTTTTATAGATTAACTATATAGTAGAACGCCGATTATCCGAATGCCGATTAACTGAATCGCCAATTATCCGAATCGGTCCTAAGAGTAATATAAAAAATTAAAACCAAGTACTGTAAGTATTTCGTATATTATCTGCCGCGGCGCTAATGCTCTCTATTTCTCTCTCTCTCTCTCTCTCTCCCTCTCTCTCTCTCTCTCTCTCTCTCTCTCTAGTGCACTACTTACGTATTGTAGTAGAACTGTGTTTGTTAAACTTAATAAAGTTAATTCTATGTGTGACAGTTCGTTTTTCTTTATTACATGCCAGTCTATGTCCGATTATCCGAATCTTCGATTATCCAAATCGACCCCGGTCCCAATTAATTCAGATAATCGGTGTTCTACTGTATTTCAAAGATTAAGACTTTTTAATGTACAATGTTTTTCCCCAGTTACCGGATTCATCGTCGTGTCGAGTGGTCTTTAACGTCATAAATGTTTTAAAATTTAATATAAATTAACGATACGTGAGCGCCATGTGGCGGTTTGTGTGAGTAATAAATTGTAATTAGCGTTGAAGTAGGTTTATCTAGTCCGTGAAATTAACATGCGTGCGGTAACCGGAACACCTAACTCTCGAGTCGTAAACTCAAGTAAACCTTGTATATGAAAAAACTTGGTTTCTTTAACAATTTTTTATTAAGCCGGTTTCTTGTATACGCGGTGCTTTGTTTTGCGATTGATTTTGAACCTACTTCAAAAAAGGAGGAGGTTTTCAATTTGTGTGGGTTTTTATTTTTATATATACATATATTACACTATATCTTAGCATATTGTGAATTAATTTTGAACCGACTTCAACAGACTCAACAGGCATTATAAGTTCGTACGAAAACTTCGATGTGAGATATCTTTGATCCAAAGGAGTTTTGCAAATAGGTACTCAGGTCTTTTGCTCCATATTACCCTATGCACTGTACAAGCGCTGTCTTTTAGCACTCATGTTAAGTAAGCCTTTTTTTTATTCTGGTACGGAGTAATGGATTATCTTTTGGGTACATTAAAGCAAACTTTTTACGTGGTAGAGCCATGCTTCAGGTATATTAGTAGTATAGTTGTAGCACGAATGGGTCGGCTCGACCGGGGAAGGACCACGCTCTCACAGAAAACCAGCGTAAAATAGCAGCTTAACGCTGCTGTGTTTCGTATGGTGAGTTTAGAGAACCGGAGACCCTTTTTACTGGCAAAGAGGCATTCCATCTTAGTCCTCACGGGTGACAACGCATCTGCATCTTGAGTCTTTATTGAGGATAGATGTAGATGTCTATGGGTCACAGTAACCACTTACCATCAGGTGGACTGTATGCTCTTTTGTCACCCTATCCTATTATAAAAGAAAAACGAATGATTTTTTCTATTGCTCTCTCTGTGCTGAAATTTAGTCTTGGACCAAAGACATCTACATCTATCCTCAATAAAGAATCAAAATGCAGATGCGTTGTCACCCGTGAGGACTAAGATGGAATGCCTCGTTTCCAGTAAAAAGGGTATCCGGTTTTTTACACTCACCATACGAAACAGCAGCGTTAAGCTGCTATTTTACGTTGGTATTCTCTGAGAGCGTGGTCGTTCCCCGGTCGAGCCGATCCATTCGTGCTACAACTATAGTACTAATAGCTGCAGTATGGCTCTACCACGTATAAAAATGGCCGCCCCCCAAGGTACGCCACAAAGCACGGTCCTGGTTCCTGCGTGTCTTACCAGGTCGTCACTCCATCTGGTGGTATTAAAGTATACTTGCGGAGCCACACTCAGAGGTGGCAAAGTCGTCAATTTCTACATTCCTATTGCATTGATTACAGCTATTTCTCGCAACTTCGCTTACGTGGAATTTATTACAATTGGATTTCATGGGTTTTTTTTATTATTTGTCAATATTGGTACTTCTAATTTTTGTTATAAGTACCGTATATACTTTCATATTATGCATTTAGTAAAAAGTGGTTATTTTGACATTACAAACAGTCATATTTGGTTACCTTTTAATGCTTCGTGACGAACAAGTGTCAAAAATATTGAATGTATATTGGATTTAGAAGCGCTACGCAGCAGGCCGGTAGATAAACTTACCACTATGACCCCCAGGTCACCATAGGTCATTCGGCTGGAGATACTAAATGATACGCTTGCGAAACCGGGATGGGTAATTATTTTTCGGATAATAATAACAATAGAAATGGACAATAGAAACAGTTGTAAAGCGATAGTCGTAAGGCTTCTTATTTTAAGGCATATTGGGGGGTACAGGGGGTCACGATACGAAAAGTTTGAGAAACGATGACTGATAATAATATCGTACAGAACGAATTTCGATCACAACAGCCTCAACGGTGACTAGCCATCTGCGCAGGACAGGATTATAGTGCACGTGTGTGTGCACTCTATTGCCTCACTCTCATAGTCCGATGGGACGGTAAGTCGGCACGATTTACTTGCTTTCTGAGGGATAGGGGTGAACACCACCGACTTTCTGACTCCGGGCTGCTATTGAGATATTCTTGTCTATCCAGTAACTGATTCGAACCTGGGACTTCATGATCAATAATCTAAACGATGACTGTGTTCAGTTCGATTGACGGTGATGAAATTTAGATGGTATTATGTATGTTATTAAAGTGATTGCACATTTCAACACTCGCTAATATTATAAACTAGACGCCGGGCTTCGCCTGGATAGGGTTCTATTAATGTAGCGTTAACATCTCTTTTATCAATACGTTTCTTTTTTTAATGTTCAAGTTTTTCAGATAACGTGTAACCTAGATCACTCCTGGCGTTGCTCTAGATCTGTTTGTAAAGTTTCGTGACAATCGGTTCAGACATTCCGAAGATTAGCCCAGATAGACAGACAGACAAAAATTTCAAAATGGTTATTCATCTCTCCATAACATGCAAAATAACCCTTTGAGCCTATTAGAAGCCAGTTATTTCAATATTACAGAGAGACACTTCAATATTATTTATATGTGTATAGATTTAAATGAATGAATATGTACGAAATACGAAACAATAGACGCTGGATGACATTGGGCGGTGATGTCATCGACATTTTTTGTTTTATGAGTCCGATACCGGCAATTGTGGAAAATAGTGCTGTGTGCATGTGTGTGGGATTTTATCGATAGCGAGATTCCGGGACTGCCGAACGTAGTGATTAATTCCATTTTGGCGGGTAGCGCAGAGAGTAGCTAGAAGGAACAGGAAGCATTATTATTCCAGTGCTGCGATGGACCTTTGTAAAGCTAGATAGCTTGCAGAATGTAAAGACTGCAGACAATATCTGCTCGGGAGCGAATGAATGGGGTACTTGAGGACGATGACGAAGGTTTGAAGTTGTAGTTTCCGAAGGTTATTGGTTGCGTGTTCATATCTCGTCGGGTGATCACCACTGTGGCGGGTGGAAGGAAAAAGGGAGATCTCCCGCCGGGCAAGGTGTTCTGTCCGGGGAGCGGTCAACGCTCCGAGTGGTAGTTCGGAGCTATTCTATATATATGCTGCTTTAACTTCGGAACTTTGTTACCGCGATTTAGGCTTCGATGTGTTTCGCTTGTGGCGCGACGACAGCGCCGCCACACCATTAATCCATTACAAAATAAGTCCACTGATGAACATAGGCCTCCCCATAGACTGACTCGTAAGCGGATTTTGCCATAGTTGCCACTCTTTTGGTATTTTGAGTTGTTATCAAGAAAATGCTGCTGCCCATGCAGTTTCAGTTTCTCTCTGTCACCTGTTACGACACCCACGGGATGAAATGGGGTAGTGGATATTCTGACACTGCCACTATATTAGTTAAAAACCGGAAACCCTTTTTGCTGGAAACGAGAGCATTCCGTCTCAGTCCTCAGGGGTGACAACGCATCTTCATTTTGATGTTGATGTAGATGTCTATGGGCCGCAGCACCACTTACCATCTGGTGGACAGTGTGCTTGTTTGTCACCCTTATTCTATAAAAAAATTATATAAGCGAAACTTTCTCCATACTTTTTCCCTGTTTATTGATTTTCTTTTTTATTTACTAAGCGTATTTTAAACCCTGCTTCTTTATTCTTTATTGGTCCGTAAAAGAGCTCTGCTAATCCGTAAATGAGCCTCTACCGTCATTTTATTTCTTATATATATACATTACCACCACACTGTGATTTACTCCTGTATCTTTGAAGCAGTTTACAAGCATAAATTTTATAAGGGCAAACATCCAGATCCGGAATAATTATTTGTAGACTATGCAAATACTTGTTCCTTACGGGATTTGAATCTCAACTCGTTTCTAAGTCACTGCGCTGCAAGGCCCTCGTCGTGGCGTATGGGCCAATCCATAGGACGATGTGGGTTAGTGGATATTCTCTTTCACCACCACTACACGGTACTTCGTATTCTAGAAAGAGTTAATATCCTACAGTCTTAACAAGTTACTAAAGGGACGAATAAATTGCACTCCCATTCATAATTTTTATTATCATTCACCATCCATTCCATTCCATCAAAAGTTCTTTTCTGAACGCAGTTTGCCACGTTTAGCATGCGGGATAGCGACAGCAGTTTTTATCGTTATAGATCAGGAAGATGTTTATCTGCAAATAAATTCATAATTTTATTCACAGATAAATACTAAAATTCCCGGGGAATTCCCGGCGCTTGCAAGCCCTATTCACTAAAAATTAACACGCTCTCTAAGTGAGTACGCAAATATCTCACTGAGAGTTTTATTAGTGCTAATCAGTCGTAGCATTGATGTAGCACAGCGTTGTTGTTTGGGATTAAAGATTTCTCGCGCTAATTGTTTTTGTAGAATAAAGGTGACAAACGAGCACAGCAGGGCACAGGCAAGTGGTTGCTGTGACCCATAGATATCTACATGTATCCTCGATTAGTTGTTACCCTTGAGGACTAAGATGGAATGCTTCGCTTCCAGTAAAAAAGGTCTCCTGTCAAATATCACTTTACACTCACCATACGAAACACAACAGCATTAAGCCGCTATTTCACGCTGATGTTCTGTGAGAGCTTCAACTAAAATAGCTGCAGCGTGGCTCTACCGCGTGTAAATATTCTAGTAATGTAATTATATAAAAGTACTGGTGACATACGAGGACACAGTCCACCTTATTGCAAGGTAATATGTATGATGCGGCCCATAGAGATGAACATCCATCATCGATTATTAATCAACAACGGAAATTAAACAAAAATATGTGTGCAGTTCACCCGTGGCCGAAGAAGTGAAACCTTCAGAAAATTGCGAGTAAAATTGCTTTGTAACAGCGCCATCTACTTCATTCTATTGAGAAAAAATTTACTATCAATGTGTAAGTAAAATGACACCAGATGGCCTAAACACGACTAATTTAATATAATATTCTATCTCATTCTCTTGCTGGCTAAATCCTATAGATACCTATGTTTGTTTCTTTTTAGTGACGTTTTATCGTTACATCGAGTTATCAAATCACTACGATTCTATAGAAGTTCTCACTTCAAAAAAAAATTTTTTTTAATATACCACGTGTTTTTTTTTTACTTGTTACATTATCATCTAATTCTGAGCTATGCTCAAAATTTTAAGTCTCTAGCACATCGGGAAGTTAGTTTAACGAAAGCGAGTTAATAAAAATGTGGTAGTAATCATCATCATCATCATCATGATTACAGCCCTTCACAAATCCACTGCTGAACATAGGCCTCCCCCAAGGAATGCCACAAAGCACGGTCCTGAGCCAACTGCATCCATCGACTTCCTGCATGTCTTACCAGGTCGTCACTCCATCTAGTGGAGGGTCGTCCTACGCTTTGCCTACCGGTACGAGGCTGCCACTCGAGAACCTTTTTAACCATGTGTTTTATCAACCGACTTCAAGAAAAGGAGGAGGCTCTCAATTCGACAGAATTTTTTATTTTTTTATGTGTTAGAACTTTTTCTAGGTGAACCGATTTGATGATTTTTTTGATTAAAAAAGCAGACGGCACTCAATTCGACTGTATGTTTTTTATGTGTGTTACCTCATAACTTTTTACTGTGTGAACCGATTTCGATGATTCTTTTTTTATTTGAAAGCTAGTACTTCACATGTGGTCCCATATGAATTTGATCAAGGTCAGTCTAATAGTTTTTGAGTTATTCTTAATAATTTATATTGAAGTTGGCTGTAAATTTTTTAATTTTAAATTATTTAATTTGATAGCTGGTGCTTCTCGTGTGGTCCCATATACATTTGACCAGCATTAGCTGAGATCCTTAATAATGTATATTTAATTGACTTCGACTACATTAATGATGTTCTCATTTTATTTATATTGAAGTCGGTTGTACAAAATTTTTAATATTACCACTTTGTTTCGTGTGTGTGTGTGTGTGTTTCGTAGTGACAGACGGTTTCACTGTGTATACAATAAACAAAACAGTAATAAAAATAGAATAACATAAAACATCTATGTTGATTACACCTTGTTACACCAGTAAGGTCGTACATTTACTAACATATACATATTTTATCTTTTTTTATAACATAGTGATAAACAACTTTAACCAACTTAAATAGTCCATTTAATAAGAAGCAGGTTAAAGTAAGTAGGTATAGTAGCTGTGTAAGAATATCCACTACCCCATATCATCCCGTGGGTGTCGTAAGAGGCGACAGAGTGAAACAAATCAGGAGATGGGCAGCAGGGTCTTCCTAATAACGACTAAAATTAAAAAAAAAAAACTGTGGTTGCGCATCCGCTTGCCAAGTGTGGCAACTTTGGTGGATATCCCCCCTATGAGGCAACTTATGGGGAAGCCTACCAGCAGTGGACTTTAATAAGCTGTAATGGATGTATAGAAGATAATCTACCAGGAGCTCATGACCCACTGAGATGTGAAATTTTCAAATCAACAGTAACATTACAACTATGGCAAATATCTCCTTATGAGGTAATATAGAGGTGGCCTATGTTCAGCCGTGGACTCGAATAGGCTGTAGTGGATGGATGTATAGAAGATAATCTACCAGGAGCACATGACCCACTGAGAGGTGAAATTTTCAAATCAACAGTAACATTACAACTATGGCAAATATGCCTATGAGGCAATCTTTGGGGGAGGCCTATGTTCAGCAGTGGGCTTTAGAAGACTGTAACGGTGAAGGTACTGTGGCCTTAATGTCAGTCGGCGGGTCTTGATCCCTTTATTGTCGATGTTCTACCCATTCGAACCAAACGGTTCGCCTCTTCTTCGTAATGTGTATATAGGAAAGAAGTTGAATAATTTACCGGCGTCTGTCTTTCCATACGATTGATTACCATATCGTCATCAAGGCAAGATTGAATAGGCTGTTCCTACGCTAAGACAGTGCGATTTGTAGTAATTCATCATCACTTACCAACAAGTGGGATCGTAGTCATATATCATCATCACCACATAATTTTTTTTTTATATGATAGGCTGACAAACGAACTCACAGTCTACCTGATGGTAAGTGGTTGCTGTGACCCATAGACATCTACATCTATCCTCAATAAAGAATCAAAATGCAGATGCGTCGTCACCCGTGAGGACTAAGATGGGATGCCTCTTTTCCAGTAAAACGGGTCTCCGATTCTCTACACTCACCATACGAAACACTGCAGTGTTAAGCTGCTATTTTACGCTGGTATTCTGTGAGAGCGTGGTCCTTCCCCAGGCGAGCCGATCGATTCGTGCTACAACTACACTACTAATATAGCTACAGCATGGCTCTACCAATTATAATAAGTAAAAAAATCTTACGGACGTTTGCGAAAGTCAAAACTATAATAAACTTATGACTAGTGCGTCCCATTTCTTTGTATAGCTATGTCCTTCTCTGTAAGCTCTACAGACGAGTGGGGGAACCCCCGGCACGTAAAAGATTCTACGATGATTGTTGACTCATTGTAACAGGATGTGAATTACAGATATTATTAATGTAATAAACACATGTAGTAGAGCCACACTGCATTTATATTACAGTTGTAGTCCAGGATTAATAATAGTGTAAGAAGTTGTAGCACGAATGGGTAGACTCGACTGCGGTAACACTATGCTCTCACAGAATACCAGCGTAAAATAGCAGCTTAACACTGCTGTGTTTCGTATGGTGAGTGTAGAGAAACGTGTAGAGCAGGAAGAATTTCAAATTATTTTAATTCATACATTTATAAACTTTTATAACTGGAGAATAAATTCTGTTTTCGAATCACAAATACTGTTCAAAAGGTCCTAAAACTATATTAACTAATTAACAATAGTAGTAAAACTTTATAATATGATGGGAATTAAGATTAAAAATGCAAAGCAATAAAAAAATTCCTGCTCCGCGACCGTGCTTTTAGTAAATGTGAACGCGTATGAATATTAGTAGAATATTTTTATAGGATATTTGGAAGAGAAAGAGGCACAGGGGGTGTTAAAAAACATGGTTTGGCCTCCTCAGAGCCCTGATCTCAATCCCATTGAACTTTTGTGGGAAGAGCTTGATAGGAACGTCCGTAACTGTGGTCCATCCTCGCGAGAAGAAATGTGGAATGCTTTGTGCGAAAGTAGGAGCAATATATCACAAGAAACTATCAACAAATTGATTGCCCGTATGCCGAGACTTGTGAAAAAAGTCATAGAATGTAAAGGAGGATTTTTTGATGAAAAATCAGTATAGCTAACTATAGCCATTCTTAGCATGGACTGTTAATATTTCTTTACGCCTTTCAAGTGTGTTGATTGTCAAAAAGTGTTATTAGTATTTTGTTGGAGTTGTATTTAATTTTCCTACTTCAATTAAGGTGGTCTTAAACTTTTGGACTGCAGTGTACCTCTTATTTCCTATTTCTTCTGCGGCAGCAATGCGCCGGGTACCAGCGCTAGTTTTATATAATTTAAAATTAAAAATTTTGCACAACCGACTTCAATATAAATTATTTATTAAGATAGGATAAAATTCTACATAATACATAATTTTATCTACAATATTAAAAACTATGACAATAAAAAAAAAAACTAAAACTAGAAACTTAATTATCATATAGTCCTACTCCCCGCGGTATAGTGTCGAGAACGCTGGCTGCGTTTCCCCGCTGAATGGCTATACTTAGCCTTTGAGCGAGGAAAGAACCAGCCCTCTTATCACCAGGAGCAACGACCAGCCGCGGATGGAGTTCCTTTAGGAACTTTACCGCACGTGGACCCCACGGACCGATAGTCTCTACAGCAAATGGCACAAAACAAATATGTAGTCATCTCTTAGAGACTCATATTTGCGCCACTTACTCGGTTCAGTTATATAAATTATTAAGAACAAATTAAAAATTATTAATCAGACCTTGATCAAATTTATATGGGACCACATGAGAAGTACCAGCTTTAGCAGCAAATAAAAAAAGAATCATCGAAATCAGTTCACCCATTAAAAAGTTAGGAGGTAACACACATAAAAAACATACAGTCGAATTGAGTACCGTCTCCTTTTTGAAGTCGGTAGAAAAATCAGTGTCACATGACGATATGATGATATTTGTAATATAGATAAGGCCTTTTAAATGGGGGAGATAAGTCGGCATGTAGCAGTGTTCTGACTTGGATAAGATTATCAAGGCCACGTCCACTCGCGAGTTTCTTTTTACAGCCTATCTCTTTATATGATCTCTAAGATGTCAGATTGTATCAAGGATTAAATGATAAATTTAACTGATTTTTTTCTGTTATTTTAAATTCATGGCAAAATTCTTATCATTTTATTAACAGATGAAGTTGAAGGGAATATATCAAGTATTTAATGTCACTATCTAGATTTAGATAGATATATAGAGAGATTAGATTTTTTACGTGGTAGAGTCATGCTGCAGCTACGTTAATAGTGTAGTTGTAGCACGAATGGGTCGGCTCGACCGGGGGAGGACCACGCTCTCACAGAATACCAGCGTAAAATAGCAGCTTAACACTGCTGTGTTTCGTATGGTGAGTGTAGAGAACCGGACACCATTTTTACTGGAAACGAGGCATTCCAACATAGTACTCACAGCTGACAACCCATCTGCATTTTGATTCGTAATCGAGGATAGATGTAAGATGTCTATGGGTCACAGCATCCACTTAGCCACTTACCATGAGGTGGAATGTGTGCTCGTTTGTCACCCTATCCTATATAAAAAAAAAAGATGACGCTTAACCGTGTAGTGGCGGTGTCAGAATATCCGCTACTTCGTATCGTTCCGTGGGTGTCGTAAGATAGGACAGAGGAAAACAGACCGGGTGGTGGGCAAGCAGCGTCTTCTTATAAACACATGTAAATAAAATTGAAGTGTCGAAATAACTGGCTTCTACTAATAGTGTTTGTAAATGCGATTGCTCATCATCAGGTCCCGGGTTCGAATCCCGCGTCCGGCCCAAGTCAATTATTGGGTTTTACTGACAAAAAATTCTCAGTAGCTGCCCGGAGTCAGGAAGTTGGCGGTGTCTCAACCCCGTGCCTCGGATAGCACGTAAATCCGTTGCTCCTGCGCCTGATCTCTCTTCGGTCGTGACCGATTGCAGTACCATCGGACTATTAGAGTGAGGTAATAGAGAGTGCACCTGTGCTTGCGTACACACTCGGGCACTATGATCCTGTCCTGCGCAGATGGCTAGTCTCCGTTGAGACTGGCCGCCGTGACCGAAATTCGGTCTGGAGGATCATTATTATATAATATTAATATACAGTTTCAACATCATTGACGAGCCCTCAACTTCGAATTACCGATTATATAGTCATTATGGCAGAAAGAATCGCTGAAAGACATCAGATCAGCTCGATTACCTCAGTAGTATCTTAAAATTAATATGCACAAAGGTCATATGTCACGTCCATATCACACCTATGCCGGTAATTGTTGGGAGCACTACGCTCGAAGTTGTTGACGAGTATGTTTCATCATCATCATCATTACAGCCCTTCACAAGTCCACTGCTGAACATAGGCCCGTCGGACAGTTTTCATGGGTGATCTACTATATTTTGCATGAAATACATGCAGAAATATATTGTGATAAAATAAAAACTGATAAAATAAATGATTATCTATGAGATAATCATGAAAAAGAATTTATTTCATTTATCAGACAATATCAACTGTAACTGATATAAAAAAAAAATCGAACAAAGATTGTAATATATTCAGTTGGTTTTTTACCAACACAAATATCTAAAATATAAAAATCAAATGCTGTGCGTTAGCCTCTCGCTAAATTTCGAAAACGGCTCGACTGTTTTGATAAAAGTATTTATGTGTGTTAGAAAGGGGCCCTAGATGGTATAGATCCAAATTTTGACCTGGTAGGTTGTGGAGATCCAGATATTATCCGTGCGAAACCGGGGCGGATCTTGTTTTTCCACACCATCTGGATTGGCGGTCCACCACTGTGCGATTTAGAAGATGTTTTCTTTCTCGCACGACTTCCTTGTGGAATCGATTACCATCAGCAATTTTTCCGGACCGATACGATGTAGGAACCTTCAAGAAAAGAGCGTACTCCTTTTTAAAAGGCCATCAACGCATCTGCAATTCCCTCTCTGGTGTTGCAGTTGTTCATGGGCGGCGGTAGTCACTTACCATCAGGTGAGCCGCATGGCTCGTTTGCCCCCTCTCCTATATAAAAAAAAAAACTTATTATAAGCCAGTGTTTGACCACAATCCCACCTGGTGGTAAGTGATGATGCAGCCCTAGATGGTAAATCGCACTGTCTTAGCGTAACAAAAGCCTATTCACTGTTGCCTTGAAGACGCCCAGATTGTATTCGGACGGAAAGTCAGACGCCGGCAAATTATTCCACTCTGTCGCTGACACGCGTACATTGTGACGTAACACAAAAGACGAAGCAAACCCTTTGGTTCTAATGCGTGGGAATATCGACAACAAAGGGATGAAGACCCGCCGACCGCCTGGTTGTCCGATAAGTAACTTTAATAATGTTTTTGACAACTACCCTGTTTCCAATTTCCCGTATTCCTTGAATAGTAAGGATATTACATTTATCACTTAGCAATTTCACAAGAAAAGATCCTTACACTTTGTCTTCTATATCTTAAAGTTATATAATTCTAGTTCTACGTAGACAAATCGCGGTTTTTTTATAGGCTAGGGTGACAAACTTGTACACAGTCCACCTGATGGTAAATGATTGCTGTGACCCATAGACATCTACATCTATCCTCAATAAAAATCAAAATGCAGATGCGTTGTCACCCGTGAGGACTAAGATGGAATGCCTCGGTATCTAGTAAAAAGGGTCTCCGGTTCTCTACACTCACCATACGAAACACAGCAGTGTTAAGCTCCTATTTTACGCTGGTACTGTGAGAGCGTGGTCCTTCCCCGGTCGAGCCGACGCATTCGTGCTACAACTATACTACTAATATTGCAGCATAGCTCTACCACGTATTTAATCGGCTTAGGGCAAGGAAATGTCCGCCGCGCTGTCTGCATGTCTTTGAAATATTTTTTTTCTTATTATCAGCACTTAAAATTGTAATTAACAATTTCATTGGTGCCGGCGGGGAACGAACCCGGGTTGCTCGCGTACTGTGAAATACCAGCTAGTATTATATAAAAAAAGTATCTGTTTCTGTTATTGGTGGCAGAAAAAGTCGTATATGCCCTCCTAGCCGACCCTTGCCACGAGATCTACAGTGCGGGGGACCACGTTGTTGACATGCGCCATACATTGAATCCAATTGCTAAAGGGAGACAGACAATTAATTAAATTGCCGATGGACGGAAGCACGCTCCATTATGTTTATTGTTTGTTTAACGTGTCGTTACGATTCGATGGAATAAATTGGAGCAGTGGGGTGTTAAACACTTTTAGTTTCATTGGCACGTACTGTACGGATTTCTTTTCTATTTTAACGACGTAAAAAAGAGAACATTTTTATTAACTGATATGTAACAATAATAATGTAACAATTTAGTCGACGGTAAACCGTATAGTGGCTGTGTAAGAATATCCACTGCCCCATTTCGTCCCGTGAGTGTCGTAGGAGGCGACAGGGGGAAAAAATCAGGAAATGGGCAGCGACGTCTTCCAAATAACGACTAAAAATAAAAAATGCGGTTGCCAACCCGCTTGCTTAGCGTTGGTACTATGGCAAATATCCCCCCTATGAGGCAATCTATGAGAGAGGCCTATGTTCAACAGTGGACTTTAATAGGCTGTAATGGATGTATGTATAGAAGATAATCTACCAGGAGCACATGACCCACTGAGAGGTGAAATTTACAAATCAACAGTAACATTACAACTATGGCAAATATCACCCCTATGAGGCAATCTATTGGGGAGGCCTATGTTCAGCAGTGGACTTTATTAGGCTGTAATGGATGGATGTATAGAAGATAATCTACCAGGAGCACATGACCCACTGGGAGGTGAAATTTACAAATCAACAGTAATATTACAACTATGACAAATATCCCCCCTATGAGGCAATCTATTGGGGAGGCTTATGTTCAGCAGTGGACTTTAATAGGCTGTAATGGATGGATGTATATACGATAATCTACCAGGAGCACATGACCCACTGAGAGGTGAAATTTACAAATCAACAGTAACATTACAACTATGGCAAATATCACCCCTATGAGGCAATCTATGAGGTAGACCTATGTTCAGCAGTGGATGTAACGTTAACGGAATGTAGTTCTTCACAGTTGGCCGTACGTGCGGGAATTTCGATATACTGCTATTTTTTAATAAACGAGTTGCTTAATAAAAAAAAAAGAAGAAAATCTTAGCGTTGGTGGCAGCGCCCGTGGATTTCGAGAAGGATAACTAAAGGAGCATCAAGCTTCACCTTATTACTAGAATTGGCAGAAGAACATCTAAATTCTTATTTGAACCATTTGCGAATGACAGAAAGTGAATATAATGAACTTCTTAAACCCATTTTCACGCCACTTGAAAACTATTATCGAAAATCCGTGTGCGCACGCGACATAAGTGTCGTGCGGAGCGCGGAATGAGTATTCGTTCAATCTTTATGAATAAACGTTTCCACCACATTACACAATGATCAACATCGCTACCATTGCATTGAAATCGTTCGGTGAATTTAAGCTAAATGTATTTAGATGTCTCAATGCCACTGAAGTAATGAAATTGAAAGCAGTATTGAACCCAAATTGACAACGACAAACTTGTAAACATAACTTTTGGCTAATTAAGAAATAATTTTCTTGGAAGTCCTTCTTATTAGAAACTAGCGATAGGTGCTTTCTAACACAGCGCCACCTACCGGATCCAATAGTGAATCTAAACCATCCAAGGACCCACTCAAGCACACAAAAAATCTCATCTATATCGTTCGGGCCGTTTTCGAGTTTTAGCGAGACTAACGGTCAGCAATTGATTTTTAACGTGACAACGTCTTATAATTCGATGAAGCTGGCTGCACGAACGAAAAAACATGACTCATGCGGCGTTACCTCGCTCTGAGGCGTTCCATTTAAGGCTTGAAGTGCAAGCGAGAGCGCGGAACGAGCGACAAAGAGGCACAATCGGCCTCCGCGTTCGGCAGCGTTCGACATCTGTCTCTCTCCTACTTGAGTGAGCGATGCGTCCGCATGGACAGCTGCTATACAAATAATACTACTGCTAATAATAAGTTTTCGTCAAGTATGAAGTGCAGAGAAAAGTGAATGTGGTGTCAATTGTTTATAGCAACATTTTCTTATGACCTTCTCACGTTCAACTATCGTCAGTAAACCGACTTTATAGACAACCGATTTTTTTTATTTATGAAGATTATTTTTAGCAACGTGGTAATACAGTAAAGAACTTTACATATACATATAAACATTTATTGCACTGTTTTACATGAAAAAGAAATATTTAAGTTAAAGGCCTTCCACAAGGAACAGCTAGTTACTATTACTATATATATATCTTATAATATATAAATGAAACGCTGAATGTGTTGCTAAGCGCAAAACTCGACAGCAGCTGAACCGATTTCGCTAATTCTTTTTTTATAATATTCCTTGAAGTACGAAGATGGTTCTTACGGAGAGAAAAAATTTAAAAAATTGCCTGAAAAAGTCTAAAAACAACACTTTTCTATATTCCCGTACAAAAGATTCCTAATAATACTCAAAAGTCAATTTGAACTTTAATACCATACCATAAAGTTTAAAGTGTTAGTGGAGGGTTTCCGGGGAGGCAAAACAATTGAGTGACTAGTATCGTATAAATATTAATGTCAATATTTGTGTAGGTATCATAATAAGAAATCAGAAATTGTAATTTTCATTGCGATTTTTAACGACTATTAAAAAAAATCCCAAGTCCCAAAAGTACTCAACGTGCCTAAAGCCACTTCAAACAGCTTTATCATAAAACTCATTGTTACGGTGAACGATACGTTACTTGAATATAGAAATCGGAGACTAGTCAGTGTTCCATATTTTAGCAGCCTTATACTACTTCTATGTTATGTTACGAGATATATTCGTCAGGTGTGCACCGTTTTTGATAATTTTCCATTTTCTATACAAAGCATAAGATATTTCCATCTCGTGTGTGCTTATGTATAGTTAATAATATGTTTGCATTAATAGCATTTCATATAAGAACTAGGCTTTGATTTGAGCCAAGATCAATTCAATAGCATTCTAATGGCAGTATATTTTTGAAAACGGTTGTAAACCACTCTTTTCTACCGACTTCAAAAAAGTGATTATACACTCATTTCGACTGTATGTTCTTTTTGGAACGAAGTTCCTTATCGCACGATACGAATTTGGCGGATGGGGGCTAGACGAGAAAAATTTTAGATTTTTCCGTCACAACCCCAATTCCAATATAAATATACCCCCACGATTCCAATAGTGCAAGCGAGATGGAATAATATCCTTATAATTTAAAAGAAAATTGATAGAATCAGGCGTTACTTTGCGGAAATCCATTATAATGGGGTTGTTATAAACGCGGAATTAAGCAAATTAATTTATAACAACCCCATTTGAACGAAATATTATTTTAAATGACTCTTCATTTTAATAGACGCTAGTAATTGGGCGGCGGTAGTCACTTACCATCAAGTGAGCCGCATACTCGTTTGCCCCTAAAAAAAAGAATCATTTATTTGTATTTGTTAATCAATAATATAATATGTTTATCAATAATAATATACCACGAAAGGAACTTCGTTCCAACCGAGTGTTCCACCATACTCACGTTCTTTAAATTAAATGTGAGGGTGAGAGTGAGTGATCAATCAAGAGTGATCTTATATCCGATATCTACTACTATATCCTATATTTGATGTAACATTTGGATGTAATTGCATGTGCATCAGTTACCAATCCTTAAAATTAAACTATAACATACAAATGGAGCGTCGTTGGAGGGCTACATGCCACTAACTGGGTCATTCTACGAACTTGATTCGCGTAATGTAACTTCATAAATACGACTTTCTGATTCGTTATTTGCTGTGATATTAAATGGGACATCACCATCTATATTTGACATTCATTATTTTGTAGATAAGTGATGATTTAATGAATAAAAAAGTGTCGACAATACGTGACGTGTCATGGTCTGTCGACTGTTCGCCGACGCCCTCTGAAGGTTTTACGGCTACTTAAAAATATAAATTCTTAAGCTAACTAGCTAAACTTATAATTTTTGAAATGATACCTGTCCTTAACATTAAGATTAAATAACTTTTAAAAATTATGTCACACAATTATAAAAAATATTGATGTTATTTCTACAAGCATTATAAATTTTTTGTGACAACTGTCGACATGTAAAGTTTTGAATACTGGAATCAGAAAGCTTATTATTTCAACGTTGTTTCGCTTTTTATGTCAATATTAGTGCATACCTGTGTCAGTGATAAGTCACATTTTTTTGATAGAACAAAAGCGAGCTGCTGAAAATTTTAAATTTGATAAGAGGTTCTACAAGTGTGTCAAAGTTGAAGAGTCACTTGTTAGAGGAAAAAATAAAAGGTTATTAACATGATAAAATAAATCGCCACACACAGCCTTGTAGAAAAAAGGTTTCACGTAGTTCCGAAACAACAATGGATATTATTACCTCTAAATTGTAGCTGTTAACTTAAGTAGATTAAAATTTGTCACTTCTGTCGAAGTAAATTCTGTCGACTACTTTGTCGACAGAAATGACCGACGACCGAAGAAATGACGACTCTCGACCGAAATGACTACCGCCTATGTTTATTATGCATTAATCAGTTAAACAACTGTACTTGAAAACACCGTGAAAAGAAAAGGAACTGACATTAGACTTACAAATAAAACACCGCCTTTATAACCAGTACCGCAAAGCTCCAGATCTTTAAGAAATGTCATGGACCACGCCCTCACAGAATACCAGCGTAAAATAGCAGCTAAACACTGCTGTGTTTCGCATGGTGAGTGTAGAGAACCGGAGACCCTTTTTACTGGAAAAGAGGCATTCCATCTTAGTCCTCACGGGTGACAACGCATCTGCATTTTGATTCGCAAATGAGGATAAATGTAGATGTCTATGGGCCACAGCAACCACTTACCATCAGGTGGACTGTGTGCTCGTTTGTCACCCTATCCTATAAAAAAACCTGAACTAAAATACTGCGGTTGCCGAATGGCCTGGTGGCAAATTGCGCAAAAGCGTGGCAATTATGACAAAATCCTCCCTATGAGGCAATCTATGGAAGGGACCTATTATATAGGTGCTTTTAAAATATTGTAATAAAGTCTCTTATTATTACAATAATAAAGTATGTATGAAATTTTGGTTTTTCGAATATTTTGTATTTGTACAACGATCTTTTTGAGCAGTTGGAAACAACCGATACACTGTCCACTCACTCTATTTAGTAAAATAAATTACATACAAGGCCGCTAAAACACTGAAAATTTCGACATTTCGTAGCCGAAAGAAATTAATTATATAATTAATAGTGACTACCGCCGCCCATGAACAACTGCAACACCAGGGGAGTTGCAGATGCGTTGCCGGCCTTTTAGAAAGGTGTAATGTAAACCTCTTTTCTTGTAGGTCCCTAAGTCGTATCAAGTCGTATCATTTATAATTTTAAGTCGTTATCAGGATGATGTTGCTGCCCATCTCTTGTTTCAGTTTCCCTCTGTCGCCTCTTACGACACGCACGGGACAATGTGGGGTAGTGGATATTCTCCCATCGCCACCTTAGTCCAAATAAAAAGGTTCAATTGGCGCCTTTATCGCACCATACCAGGCAAACATATTGCAGAGGATATAATCACCTGTGAGAGAGGGTAAGGCTGTAAGCAAGTTGTTAGAAAATACACAAAACTTATATGTAATTATATACTCGATAAATACATATGATATAATATAATAAATAAATATTTTATATTAACATTAGTGCCGTTTAAATTTTTATCGCAGGGCACCAAATTTGAATTCAGTTGAGAATTGTCTAGCCTCTCGAATCACTGTATGTTTACCAATAGCTGTGCACAGTTCATTGGCACCATGACCTCATCTCGCGGCATTGGCGGCGCGGTTAGGTCTTCGGTGTGTGAACGGTGACGTAAGTAATGAATATTTTTCAACCGACTTCATAAAAAAGAGGAGGTTCTCAATTCGACTCTATTTTTTGTGTGTTACCTAAGAACTTTTTTCCAGGTGAACCGATTTTAATGAGTCTTTTTTCTATTTGAAAGCTGGTGCTTGTCATGTAGTCCCATATAAATTTGGTCAAGATCTGACTAGTAGTTTTTGAGTTATCCTTAATAATGCTTATTTAATTGACTTTGATTACATTGATGACGTACTCATTTTATTTATATTAAAGTGGGTTGTACAAAATTTTGAATTTTACCACTTTCAGTTAGGGTAACAAACGAGCACACAGCCTACATATATTCTCGATTAAGAATCAAAATGCAGATGCGTTGTCAGTTGTCACCCTGTGTGCTAAGATGGAATGCTTCGTTATTGTATAAAAAATAGTTTTATTATAAACTTCAAATAAAAGTTATCTGAATTTTACAGAACCAAATTTTATACGTAGCAGGGCCATGTTTCACTTATATTTTGCTCGTAGTTCAAATGGGTTGGCTCGACCGGGGAAGGACCACGCTCACACAGAACACCAGCGTGAAATAGCAGCTTCATGCTGCTGTGTTTCGTATGGTGAGTGTTAGAGAACCGGAGACCCTTTTTACTATATGCGAGGTATTCCATCTTCGTCCTCAGGGATGACAACGCATCTACATTTTGATTCTTAATTGAGAATAGGTGTACATGTCTATGGGCCACAGCATCCGCTTACTACTAAGTGGACTGTGTGCTCGTTTGTCATCCTTCTTCTATAAAAAAAAACCTAGATGCGTACGCCTTTCAGCTTTTAGCCGTGAAGTCTGCTGCTGTACATGTCTTATGGAGAGGCCTATGCTCACTGCCTTAAAGGGGGATATTTGATATAGTTACCACGCATGGTAGGTGGGTATTATCCTGGTTTGTTTCCCCCTGTCGCCTCTTACGACAGCCACTGTACGATATGGTGGATATACAGTGGATTTCATTTATTACGACCTTGGTTGTAGCGACCATTTACCTATAGCGACGTTAAATCTAAGTCCCTTGAATTAAAGCATATTTTAGTACAGAATTCATGTGGCTATAGCGACTTTGGATGTAACGCCGAGTTTGGGTGTAGCGACTGTTTTTAGTGAATCATTTGTAACAATTTCCTAGAAATTCCATGCAGATATTGCGACCGGACTCGGCCGCCAAAGACACAAAGATTTCTTTCTTTCACAAACATTTCTTATATTTTGTTTACATCCACACAGATGGTCAGCAAGTGTGGAGACCTCTACCTTTTGTTTATACATATCAGCTAAGTAGGTAAGGAAGCGTGTACGTTTCGGAGTTAAATTTATGGTTCAGTTACAAAGTAATATTCTGAGTAGCAACTGTAATATGTATTGAAATTGTTACCTTTGCCTGTAACGACTTTCGGATATAACGACGAAAATAGAGTGGTCCCTTCATCGTCGTTATACCCAAAATCCACTGTACTTACACCGCTGGTACACGGTCAATATGTGTATGTTCAATTAATTAAATTAATGATATATACTTAATCTATTTAAAAGTGAACAGTGTGTTCTTTAGAGAAAAAAAAACATGCGTGAGTGTCGTGAAACATTCGGTCGTAACGAAGTTCCTTTCGTAGTATATATTATTATTGATAAACGTATTATATTATTGATTGACAAATACAAATAAATCAATTACTAGCGTCTATTAAAATAAAATAATATTTATTTCATGGCATGAAAGTGCGAGGGAGATGGATGTTATTCCATCTCGCTTCCTTATAGTCGCCAAGGCCGCCTACATTACGTCAGAAGGAGTCGTGACTCGTGACGGAAAAATCTTACACTTTTCTCGCTTATCCGCCATCCGCCAAATTTCGATAAGGAACTTCGTTCCAAAAAACGTTTTTAACCCGAAATTATTTTAAATAGTACGTCAGAGTTTATTCAACAGTTAATTAATTCGCGTGCGACAGTGCGACCTACATGCACCAAGGTTGCAAAACGACCTGTCATTTTTACTAGTAACTAGCTATGCCGGACAAGCGTTGCAAATACAATAAAGTTTTTGTTGGAATCATTAGAGGGCGTGCGCGAGCAACAACTCACCAAAAATATTCAGCGTAATCGGTTGAATAGTACGCGTAGAAGACGCACAAATAAACAAACAAATGAATATTAATAGCATAACTACTCTAAACCGAAGCGGAGAGGTTTGGCTTTATTATAGTGTATTTTTATAAGGCTCTTATTATTACACGTGGTAGAGCCATGCTGCAACTATATCATGGTTGTAGCACGAACCACGGCTCTACCGGGCAAGGACTAGGATCTCACAGAATACCAGAGTGAAGTAGCAGCTTAATGCTACTGTGTTTCGTGAGGTGAGTTTAGAGACCCGGAGACTCTTTTCACGGAAAACGGAGCATTCCATCTTAGTCTTCAGATGATTTTTTTTATAGGAGAGGGGGCAAACGAGCATGCGGCTCACCTGATGGTGACTACCGCCGCCCATGAACAACTGCAACACCAGGGAGGGAATTGCAGATGCGTTGCCGGCCTTTTAAAAAGGAGTACGCTCTTTTCTTGAAGGTCCCTAAGTCGTATCGGTCCGGAAAAATCGCTGATGGTAATCGATTCCATAAATAAGTCGTGCGAGGAAGAAAACATCTTCTAAATCGCACAGTGGTGGACCGCCAATCATCCAGATGGTGTGGATGGTGTCGGGAGTTCTGCGGCGATGTGCGTTCGTGAAATTTGGCAGCTGGGATTAATCCGAACAATTCCTCAGAGCACTCCCCATGGTAGATGCGAAAGAAAATGCAAAGGGATGCAACATCTCTTCGCAGTGCCAATGAATCGAGCCGATCGGAAAGGGCTCGGTCGTCGACGATTCGACCCGCTCTGCGCTGGATGCGGTCAAGTGGAAGGAGCTGGCACTGGGGAGCCCATAAATGGAGATGTCTATGGGCCACAGCATCCACTTACCAACAGGTGGACTTTGTGCTTGTTTGTAACACTTATTCTATTAATTATAATGAATAAGCCTCATGTTTTTGTGAAATTTTTCTTTTCGTATTATTATAAAAAAGTTCCACTATTTTTTTTTTAATCATCGCCGTACGATAGTCTGTGGTAACAAGCTTGAAAGTTATATGTAAACAACACACAACAATATAACAGTACAATATATAATGGTTTACAATGTAACTGTAATTTAAAAAAAAACCGACTGCTAATAACAACCTATATACGTCCCACTGCTGGGCACAGCCCTCCTCTCAATTCTGAGAGGGCAGGGAAATCTCCGCCGCGCTGCCCCAATGCGTGTTGGCAAACTTCCCATGTCTTCGAAATATTTTTGTTCTTATTTCTCAGACATGCAGGTTTAAAATTTACATTTCCACAATTTGCAAACCAAAAAAAAATTTGCATATCGCAAATTGTGAACCGATTTTAATAATTCTTTTTTTATTAAATAGGCTTTACCTCAAGTTATGAAGTTTTGAAGAAAAACTTTTGTCTCCAAGGGTGCAAAATTGGGGAAAAATTTTAAAACGATGTTTACGCTAATATTTCTTTTGCGGCAGCAACGCACTGGGTACGAGTTAGTATTATGTAAAATACAGATATTCATTTTTAACTAACTGTTCCCCGCGACTTCGTCTGCGTGTAATTTAGGGTTTTAATTACGTTGCGCGGAACCCTAATTCTTTTTCTAAAATATAAGTAGCCTAAGTTACACCTTATAACATCAGCTATCTGGCAGTGAAAGTCCCGTTGAAATCAGTCCAGCCGTTTCGGAGATTAGCCGGAATAAACAGACAGACGGACAAAAATTTTAAAATTTGTGTTTTTGTTATAAGTACCGTATATACTTTCATATGCATTTAGTAAAAAGCTGGTATTTTGTCATTACAAATCAATTTTATTTATTTGTATAGATTTATGTACACACTTTTATGTGGTAAAGCCACACTGCAGCTATATTATGTTTGTAACACACATGGGTCGGCTCGACCGGGGAAGGACCACGCTCTCACAGAATACCAGCGTAAAATAGCAGCTCAATGCTGTTGTGTTTCGTATGAAGAGTCCTGACATGTTAGGTCAAATCCATATGCTATCTCTACACGTATTGGCAAGGACGTAACTCTCACAGAATGCAATGAAATAGCAGCTTAATACTGTTGTGTTTCGTATGGTGAGCGTAGAGATCCCGCGACCCTCTTTACTGGATACGAGGCATTCCAGTTTAGTCCTCAGTGGTGACATCTGCATTTTGATTCTTAATCGAAGATACGTCTAGGTGTTTATGGGCCATAGCTTCCTCCTAACTGCTGTCGTCTACCTGCTTTGCGTTTAACTGGGAAATCTAATGACTAAGATTCGTCATTCGGCAATGGGAGAAAAACTGGTCAGTATAAGATAGAGAATCTCGTAGATTGACCAGGTTGCGTAGGACGTGGGTAAAACGTCTCTGAAAGGTTTTCCCTTGCACATTTCAACACACATAGCATGGGCAGGCGGGGTGTGAGTGCAGTCACAAAGAAGACACACATGTGCTTGTTATTTTAAAAAAAATGGCGATAATTTTGCCCCAATTGTGCCTATAAAAATTAATAGCGCTCTTAGAATAATTATCACATTTATTTCTCGGTCGTAACCTCTGAGTCTGAGATCTCATTATGCGCCATTTCTTCCTGCCATGTTATGTTTAGCGCGCCGTAAACGCCGTCTGGGTGCGCTTGGCGACTTGCCAATATGGCGCAGCCCGTTAGCTAAGGTTGACGTCTAAAATTATAATTTATTAAGTTGCAATCTTTGCCAATTGCGGGGTGACAGCACTTTAGTTCTGAATTGGGATATTTGGAGAAAAAATGTTTCCTCGCATCAATGGATGATCAATGATTTAGTATCTCTTTATATATAAAGGAAATTTTACCATTGGTCATGTCAATCTCATCTTAATATAAAAATATTATATATATTATACACGTCCCACTGATGGGCACATGCCTCCTCACATTTCTGACAGGGTTTTAGGGCAAGGAAGTGTCCGCCGCGTTGCGCTGCCGCGACGCGTGTTTGGCGAACTTTACATGTCTTCGAAATATTTTCTTTATTTCTCAGACATGAACTTTCTTCACAATGTTCTCCTTCAACGCCGAGCACGTGGTAAATCAGTGGGCTTAATATTGCAATTCTCAATTTCAGTGGTGCCGGCGGCGACCGAACCCAGGTTGCTCGCGTACGCGTAGATTTACAGTGAGCTCTTAGATCCTGAGCTAACACTACCCCATCTTAACTAACTTAAAAAGTATGCAAGTATCAGGAATCTGAATAAATCCCTTGGGATAATAATTCCTTCCTAGATGACCAATTTAAGTTGTTTATATAACAGGTTTACATAGCCGGATGTTCAAGCTTCTTTTTACGCAAGAGTGCATCATGGTGTGTATTATATTTTATAGTAATTCCTATAGTATTTATATATAATTATACATAATTATTATAGGAATAATAATAAAATGAATTATATTATTCCTTTATTGTAATTCGAGCTTACAGCGAATTTGTGTTTTCTACTTGGAGTTGTCTGCAGGTGACCGTAGGCTGCAGTGGCAACTTACCATCACCCTACCCAACTCAACAGACACAGAAACTTCTTTATTCAATATAGATTATAAATAATACTTACTGAAAGTCACTCTTTTGTTCCTCCTGTTGTATTTAGGTCGAAAATGTTCAGACCGGTAGTGCACCCTTGGATTTGTGAGACATGTGGTCGCCAAATCTCTTGTTAGGGGCGACGCATAATCATAATAATCTGGGGGGAAGCGGGGGGGGGGGGGGGAGAGAGCAAAAAGTCTTTTAATTAGCTACCATGTTTATGGGACGCTCAAGCGAATTGTGAAACATACATGATTGTAAGCTGTTATTTTTCTTTAAAAGTCCCGCTGGTTTTCTTGCCAGTTCTTCCCAGGACATAGGTGTTTATTCCGAACCAGTGGTAAATTAAACAAAAGAGTGATTTTCAATAAGTATTATTTATAGTTCTATGTATATTGAATAAAAACTTTCTGTTTCTGTTTCCAATACAGATAGAACATTTGGTACTTACAAGTGATGCCGCCATCATTATCATACTTATTGCAGGAACACGAACTCACGCACACTTCTCCACCTAAAACCATGTTGTAACTTGTTTGTTTGGTTATAAATGTTTTCAGTTGCATATGTGTGTGTGAGTACATATTGTTATCTATAGAAATAAATAAAATTGAAGTGTCTGTTTGTAATGTCGAAATAACAGCTTTTTACTAAATGCATATGAAAATATATACGGTACTTATAACAAAAACACGATTTTTAAAATTTTCTGTCTGTCTGTCTCGTCTGTTTGTTCCAGCTAATCTCCGAAACGGCTGGACCGCTTTTGACCGGACTTTCACTGGCAGATAGCTAATGTTATAAGAAGTAACTTAGGCTAATTTTATTTTAGAAAAAGAATTAGGGTTCCGCGCAAAAAATTACAACCCATGAAATCCAATCGTAATAAATTACGCGTGGGCGAAGAGGGGGGGGGGGGGGGGGACATCTAGTCTTACAATAAGTTGAGCGTGGTTTCGACGTCACTTAAAATGTACGATAGAGAGACAGAGAGGTAGATAGATTTCGTTCTGTCTTTCTTTGTTGGTGTGAATTGCAATCCGATCGGAAGATGTTCTTTTTACACACAAAAATGTGTTGTCACCCCAATGCAGATGTTTATGTTTCGCAATTAAGAAAAATGTGTTTTTTTTTTCTTCACATTTTTCATACTGTCTATCTAGTTTCGCTCCAGTTTATTTGTACATATATTTTTTTAAAATCAGCGTTGCACAGACATTTGACAGTAGTGTGGTGTTTAGATATGTTTCGTATGATGAGTGTAGAACGGGAGACCCTTTTTATTGGAAACAAAGCATTCCATCTTAGTCCTCACGTACTGACAACGCATCTGCATTTTGATTCTTAATTAAAGATATAATGTAGATGTTTATGGGCCACAGCATCCACTTACCATCAGGTGGACTGTGCACCCTTATCTACTATATGTATAAAAGTTAATGTTTGTTTGTTCGTATTTAATGCGCCGCCATACCGTTCGTCAGATTGTGGTAAAACTTTGTCAACTTATTGCATGTACATACTTGCGAAGGTTATAGGCATTAACTTACTATACAATTAACTTACAGTAGATGGCGCGCGTATCGTACCGACAAATTTATTTGAAAGACATATGTTTCATTCAATTTGAATGAATGTATCATCATTCCTAATTTAAACAATATAACTGTTCCAAATTTAAAACGATATTTCCACAATTATTTCTTCTGTGGCAGCAACGCACCGGGTACCAGCTAGTTCTTTATAAATAGAAAAAGATAAATAATAAGTATTATTGTATTAAACTAAATAAAGATAAAGAGATGAATTTAATTAAAATAAACTAGACGAAATATTAGGTCTTTACTCTTTACCTATGTAATTGCCGTTTTTTATTAAATAAGTTAACGTATTTGGTTTTTCCATATTTTTTATTTCTATTAATAAAAACCATGCAATCGATGCATCTTTAACAACAGTGCATCGATTGCATGGCTGATTACTTAGATTAATATTTCATAATTACTCGAATTTTTGACGTATATCCATAATGACGAATAATTTAAAATTAAAACTTTTGTACAACCGATTTCTCACTACACAAATAACTCTAAAACTATTGGCCAGACCTTGATCAAATTTGTATGGGACCACACGAGAAGTATCAGCTTTCAAATAAGAAAAGAATCATAGAAATCGGTTCACCCATTAAAAAGTTATGAGGTAACACACATAAAAAACATACAGTCGAATTGAGTACCGTCTCCTTTTTGAAGTCGGTGGAAAATATTCAAATGCAATGAAAACATAACGCTAATGAATGAATAAGTGCCTAATTTTGAAAAAAGAATTTCACGTATTTAAAATAAAATTAATTTGAATTTAGAAAATTTATTATGATTTGAATTGGCCAGTATTGCAGAACGACAATTTCATAGGTCCTTTCAAGACCTATCTTCGCCTTTATTCGAGTTTCACGCAGCGAAGCCGCGCAATACTGCAAGGCCATTCATAATTTTTCACTTTTTTTTATAGACTTCTTTCGTAATCGCGTGCCGGCAGACAAAAGTATATCGAAATTAATGACCAGAAACTGCCGTCCCCATTTCACTTAATGGCCGCTAGCGTGAATAAATGTGGGCTTGTCTGATTTTTATGGGTTATAACGTATAATTTGAAAGCTCAGTTCAGACTACCATCTATTATACCATCAATACTATCTATTCCCCGCGACTTTGTCCGAAATTTATTTTTTATTTTTTAATAGAATAAGGGTGGCAAACGAGCACATAGTTCAGTAAGTGGTTGCTGTGACCCATAGACATCTACATTTATCCTCAATAAAGAATCAAAATGCAGATACGTCGTCACCCGTGAGGAGTAAGATGGAATGCCTCTTTTCCATTAAAATGGTTGCTATTTTACGCTGGTATTCTGTGAGAGCGTGGTTCTTCCCCGAGGTCGAGCCGACCCATTCGTGCTACAAACATAATATAATTGCAGCGTGGCTCTACCACGTAGAAGTTAACCATAAATCTAGTTATGTTATTGCACAGACGTAAAAACTTCCTTTTATAAGTCTATGAGTAATGGGCCATTTATATTTATGGTTTTGTAGCGTCCGTATCACCTGTACAAATAACTTGTTTGCATTTTATAACTTAAAGATTTAAAATTTCATGTTAAATACATGACATTTTATGTAAACAAGTTATGAAATGCTTTCTTTATAGATGCAATTAAGTGATGATTAGAATGGAATACATTTGCAAATAAAAATATGCAATGTGTAGATGCGTCAGAAATGTCTGTACTCGAATAAAGGTCGCTGCATACAGGAGGGATTCAGCACGTGCACGGGACGGAAACGGAACGTCGTTGTATCTCCACACGAACGGGATTTTATAATGCATACGCAATGTGACAGTGACATACGTGGTAGAGCTATGCTGCAGCTGTATAAGTAGTATAGTTATAGCACGAATGGCTCGACCGGGGAAGGACCATGCTCTCACAGAATACCAGCGTCAAATAGCAGCTTAATGCTGGTGTGTTTCGTATGGTAAGTGTAGAGAAGCGGGACCGTTTTTACTGGAAAAGAGGCATTCAATCTTAGTCCTCACGGCTGACAACGCATCTACATTTTAATTCTCAAACGAAGATAGATATAGATGTCTATGGGCACACTTACCATCGGGTGGACTGTGTGCTCGTTTGTCACACTTATTCTATTTAAAAAAAAAGGTTGCTGCGTATAGGACGGATTCGGCACGTGCACGGGACGGCAACGGAACGTCGTTGTATCTCCACACGCACGCATACGCAACGTGACTCGAAACTAAAGGCGGCTACTGACCTGCCTGCCGCAGGGGCAATCTAGGGAGCACAGCGATCGGAGCAATATCGAAGGCTGCAGGGCCGACTTAAAAAATTGCCCCTGCTTGTCTACACACATCACAATTAAGAAGGCAATTAAGGGACATCTCCACTCCTACACCCTAGATTGCCCCTGCTGCAGGCAGGTCAGTAGCCACCTTAACGTGCTAGTGTTGTGAAAGGGTGGATTTTTCGTTTGAAGAGTTGGCGGAGCGACTGGTGCATTCGCAACGGAACCACGGGGCGGCACGTGGCGCGCACGAGCCGGGACGGGGTAAACATCGTCGCCGATGATATTTTTCTCGTACCGTTCATGCCACGTCCCCGTCCCGTTCGTGTGTCCGTAACGTACACATTTTCACGTACATTTTCTATGGAACGATATTTCCAAAAGTTGACGTCCCGCTCCGTCCGGAATAAGACACGTTACGTATGTAGCGGCCTTAAATCGAGTTTTTTTAACACGTTTTTATTAACTCCTCTTTTGTCTGTACGTGTCGAATTTAGTAATTGATTTAAACTAACCTCCTGGTATGCTAAGGACATGAAATTTTGAACATATAGCTCAGAGTCGGATGACAGACTGACAGACTGACAGAAAAATGGCATGCAAATAACCCCCTCGGCTTGATATACCTACGGCAGTTATTTCTATACTCCGGCTCGTGGCGCAGTGGCTTATCAATGAGTTATTGCGCTGGGGCCGCGGGTATGAATCCCGCACGGAATAGGTATTTGTATGGCCTACAAATAATTGTTCCGGGTCTGGATGTTAATAAACTGCCTCCACTATACAGGAGAAAATCCTAGTGTGATGGTAACGTTTTAAAAAAAATATTGCAGACATACACTTCAATGTTATTTATGTATAGAGGTATAGATATTACATAAAGGAACATATAATAAAGTTAAACATTACATGCACTTCTACTCACCGATAAAACATAATTATGTTTACATGGTCCCATTTATCGAGTAGCTAGTCTGCAATAGAATCGGTCAAGTGGCTTCCACTGACCTGTTTCCTTCAAGTAGGTTTACGTCTTGAACAGAAAAAGAACTAATGATAACACATTGTACATGTATGTATTTGTTATGACTTTTCTTTTTTAAATTATTTATTACCCACTGGTATTTTTTTTTTATAGAATGAGGGTGACAAACGAGCATACAGTCCATCTGATGGTAAGTGGATGCTGTGGCTCATCGACATCTTCATTTATTCTCGATTGAAAATCAAAATACAGTTGCGTTTAGTAAGAGTTGGTGTGCTACTAAAGAGTACATGATTGCTAATAACCCCGGGGAATGTGGTGATCGTTACCATGCTACTTCTAAATGTTTTCATAGCAACTGTATAAATATTATATTGTAAGTTATACTTAAAAAAAAGTCCCGCTGCGTTTCTTGCCGGTTCTTCCCCGGACAGAAGGTTTTTCCCGAACCAGTGGTACAAGTAAAAAAATAATTTTCAATAGGTATCATACCGGGCTTAGACTCTCGCCTCGCGCCTCGCCGCGTACCTCACCTCGCATCTCGCGTGTTGTTGCGAGGTAACGAGTGCCTGTTTAGTTTACACTCTCGCTCTCGCGATGCGGTTAGTTTGCGTTGAGCCAGCAACGATGGGAGACGTCGAAATAATAGCGGCATCAACTTTTGCCGTATTTATCGATGCTTGACCATTTTAAAAGGAAATGAAAAAAAAACCTCGTTGAAGAAGAATTATGGTGAATGATATCTATTCATCGAAACGGAACCTTTCGAGTTTCATAATATTATATAAATTGCTAGTACCTATTGTGCAAGATTAAATAATATAATTTTATTAAAATTGTAATTTTAAAACAAAAGCAATTCGAATATTATTATGGAAGGGCGCCGTAAACCAACTGAAACGTGAGCGCGAGTGTAAACCTACGCTCGCGTCCCTCGCGAGGCCTTTTGCCTCGTGCCCAAAAAACCGCTTCCGACGCGAGCGCCGCGAGTGGCGAGGCGAGCCACGAGCTAGCGTTTACATTTGCGCCTCGTGGCTAGCCTCGCGACTCGCTTCGCCGCTCGCGCGAGAGTGTAAACGGGCTATTATATGTAATCAATATAAAATTAAAAAAAAAACGTGTGTGTTTACTTATGTACACACGTAAGAAGTTATACTTCTTTAGCGTAACAAAACATAGTATAGATTCATAAATATTTTATAATTACCTTGACTATAGTTATCAGTTCTCATGAAAATTTGACAATTGACAGACAATTATCAACTGAAGTTGTAGCTTTTACGTTTCGATGTGCTCGCACATTGTAACAACTTCATGGTGTCGTTTTTAGGTGTCGGTGTGCGCGAATAGTAAAAAATTCACTCTCATCATTTCTCTCAAACGCGCCAAAAGAAACTTCAATTATTCTATTCTATTATTAATAATATACAATAAGAAAATAATATATTGTAACTAATTTCAACATATTTTCCTCCAGGTTATCAGAACTTGAAAGCGACGTCGACAATGAAGTCGATATTGACGGCATACAAGGTGGAAAGATGACAGACGAATGGGTGATTAACCCTGACGATGAACGATCGGATGGAGATTACGTGAAGTATCTCAATGACTTAAAGGTTAATAAGAATGGAGAGGAAATGAGTGACGTCATCATCGAGACATTCTCATATCTACCTAACAAAAGACTGGAGAAAATAGAAGAAATCATACCGGAAGATTTCGAGGAAGGAGATGAGAGTCAGATAAGGGTTAGACGCCAAGTGAATGAGACCGCAGAAGAAGTAAAAAATTCCACTGATTCAGTTATCGGTCTGGGTGAAAAACCTGTTACCGTTTCCAATATTACATTGAAGGTGCTAGGTTTGAGAGTGGAGGAATCGCAGAAGGAACCGAAAATCGTTGACGAGGTGATACCGAGCGTGCTCCGGGACACAACGTTCACTCTCAGGTTGTTCGGGGAGGGCTTCACTGAGCACACTGAGATAGCGTTTACGCATGTTCCCGAGGATTACGGCACTCTGTGTCACTTCCTATTGCCAGGGGAGTACAAGGTATGTCTGTTGTTTTTGACGTGAATACGTCTTTAAATTTTCTTTCATATTGGGAGGCAATTCAGAAAACCGATGACAACAAAATCGGGGATACAGTTTGGTGTTGCAGCTATATATCTATTATCTACATCCTAAACTTAATTACACCACTCGATAGGATCGAAAAATTTGTTACGCTGAGTGAGATCTGTGACACGTAGAATAAGGGTGACAAACGAGCACACAGTCCACCTCATGGTAAGTTTTTCTATAAAAAAATCGGTTGTCTGTAAAGTCGGTTTACTGACGATAGTTGAACGTGACAACGTCATAAGAAAATGTTGCTATAAACAATTGACACCACATTCACTTTTCACTTCACTTCATACTTGACGAAAACATGTAAATGTATTGTTGTATAGCAGCTGTCCATGCGGACGCATTGCTCACTCAAGTAGGAGAGAGACAGATGTCGAACGCTGCCGAACGCGGAGGCCGATTGTGCCTCTTTGTCGCTCGTTCCGCGCTCTCGCTTGCACTTCAAGCCTTAAATGGAACGCCTCAGAGCGAGGTAACGCCGCATGAGTCATGTTTTTTCGTGGGTGCAGCCAGCTTCATCGAATTATAAGACGTTGTCACGTCAAAAAAAAAACATTTATCCTCATTAAGAATCAAAATGCAGATGCGTTGTTACCACTGAGGACTGAGATGGAATGCCTCGTTTCCAGTAAAAAAGTGCCCTGGTTCTCTACACTCACCATACGAAACACAGCAGTATTATTTTACGCTGGTATTCTGTGTGAGCCGGTCGAGCCAACCGATTCGCGCTACAACCATAATATAGCTTCAGTGAAGCACCAACCATATTTAAATCTTTCGCTGCAATTTCCAACCAGTAACAAGCAATGATTTTCACTTATACTGAAAGTTTTACCGTCCAAACTGGAATACTTACAGTTCTAAAATACACTTTTGATAGTAAGTGGTAACAGGTAAACTAACCCAGATAGGCTTCTAGGTAGAAAGAAAGTCCTTAAAGTTAAAAGTTAAAGTTACAGCCTATATATACGTCCCACTGCTGGGCACAGGCCTCCTCTCATTTCTGTGAGGGTTTCAGGACAAAAAAACGTCCGCGGCGCTGCCTCCAAATGCGTGTTGGCGAACTTCACATGTCTTTAAAGTATTAGTTTTTTTTTGTTATTCCTCGGACATGCACAATGTTTTCCTTCACCGCTGAGCACGTGTTAAATCAGCACTTAAAATAGCAATTAACAATTTCCTTGGTGCCGGCGCGGATCGAACCCGGGTTGCTCGCGTACTGTGAAATTTACAGTGAGCACTTAATCCTTGAGCTACCACGGCTCACGAACAGGAAGTCCTATCATAGAATAAATAATAGTACGTCCTACTTTAACCTTAGCTTTACCAAATATAAAATATTACAATATATTACGTAACTTCTTTAATAAAAAAAAAATGGCAAACGCAAGGTATAAATTCAATAAACTATTAAACAGGTCAAAGAAGTCAGCGGCGACGCAGCTCTATTTGAGCTTACAGCCCCGTTGCCTCTAGAAGACTACCGATTCTATATATGCGCGAGGAATTCCGCGAAGGATGAATTCATCCACCAGGGCCGCGAGAAGTGGAAGATCCTTGGCACCCATAACAAACTGTTACCACTGTGGGTCTCCTTAATACTCATTGTGGTCTTGCTGATGCTGGCTTCGCTGTTCTCCGGTCTGAACCTCGGTCTCATGGCTCTGGACAGGACGGAACTGAAGATCATCGCCAACACCGGCACCGAGAAGGAGAGGAGATACGCGCGGGCCATCATGCCGGTTCGGGCCCACGGCAACTATCTCCTGTGCACCATCCTGCTGAGTAACGTGGCTGTGAACAGCACTTTCACTGTCATCCTGGACGACCTGACGTCTGGACTGGTCGCCGTTATCGGTTCGACGCTGGCGATTGTGTTTATCGCCGAGATAACGCCGCAGGCGATATGCGCTCGACACGGTCTATTTATAGGTGCCAAGAGTATCTGGATTATGAAGGTGGGTTGGTTTTCTTATTCTGTTTTCTTCCGACTTCAAAAAGGAGACGGAACTCAATTCGACTGTATGTTTTTTATTTGTGTGTTACCTCATAACTTTTTACTGGGTGAATCGATTTTGATGATTCTTTATTTTATTTGACAGCTGGTGCTTCACATGTGGTCCCATATAAATTTGATCAAGGTTTGACCAATAGTTTTTCAGTTATTCTTAATAATTTATATTGAAGTCGGTTGTACAAAATTTTTAATTTTAAATTATTTTTTCAGTCTTAACGGAAAGAAACGAAGGTTTGCAATTCGAATGTTGAAATTTAAATTCGAAGACAAAAGGGGTGACATTTTTAATGTCATTATTTAAAACCTCATTGCCCATTTTTCCCACACTTATGGACCACCCTGAAATATAACCTATTTATGAAAAAAAAAAGAATTTACAGGAAATCACAGTCGAATGGAGTACCTTTATCCTTTTAGGAGTCGGATAAAACTAGCTCTTATTACAGAAAGTATTAACATTAAGGAATGAGAAAATATTGAGATAAACTCGCGAAACCATCCACACCATCTGAATGATTGGCGTTCGACCACTGTACGATTTACTAGGAGTTTTCTTCCTCGCACCTACTGCTTTGTGAAATCGTCAACCACCGGATATTTTTCGAGACCGATACAGCCTAGGGACCTTCAAGAAACTAGCTGATTCATTTTTAAAAGCCGGCCACGAACCTGCAATTCCCCTGGTGTTCCAGTTGTTCATGGTCGGCAATCGACACATCCTACTTAACGCTTTTTATAACCTTGATTTGGTTGAAACCTATCTTGTTAGCCTGGAGCAGAGTAGCGAGCCTATCCGTATTCTATAGGATGCATTTCGGAGAGTGTGTCGGCTGGTCTTCATTCCATTTGGTGTCAATATTCCACGGAATAGAACCAAACGGTTTTTTTGTAGTATACGTGTGACAAACGAGCACACAGTCCACCTGATGATAAGTGGATGATGTGGCTAATTGTATGATTTTTCACCAGATTGTGATGGGTATCTGTGCTCCGCTCGCTTGGCCCACTAGCAAACTCCTGGACTACTTCCTCGGCGAGGAGATTGGCACGCACTACAACAGGGAAAGGCTAAAGGAGCTTGTTAAGGTACCTAATACTTTTTTTTTAATTACTGACTCGGCAGACGTTGTGTTGCCTTGACAGAAGTATTTTTCGAACCAATTGTAAATTCAACATAAAAATGACTCAATAAATATTATTTATAATCTATATTAAATAAAAAAAAATCTATTTGTGTTAAAACTCGACCACAGCGCCGCTTCGCACTTCAAACTTGTTTTATATTCATAAATAAATTTACTAACGTCCCTTGTCACTTAGTGTGTGTGAGTGAGTGAGAGGGTTAAGTTGTTTCATTGTTTGTACATTTATATTACGTATTAAATATGTTAATTGTTTTTTTTTTTTAGATAGATACCTCAGCAGAGTTTCCAATTATATAAATGCGTTTTTACGTGGTAGAGCCATGCTGCAGCTATATTAGTAGTATAGTTGTAGCACGAATCGATCGGTTCGCCTGGGGAAGGACCACGCTCTCACAGGATACCAGCGTAAAATAGCAGCTTAACACTGCTGTGTTTCGTACGGTGAGTGTAGAGAACCGGAGACCCTTTTTACTGGAAAAAAAGGCATTCTATTTTAGTCCTCACTGCTGACAACGCATCTGCATTTTAATTCGCAAACGAAGATAGATGTATGTTTTTATTTATCCTCGATTAAAGAATCAAAATGCAGATGCTCCGTGGCTGCGTGGCGCAATGTCTTATTAATGTGTTGCAGCGCTAAGGGTCGCGAGTTCGAATCCCGCACAAAACAAGTATTTGTATGGCCTACAAATAATTGCTCTGGGTCTGGATGTTTGTCCTTGTGAAATATATGTATGTAAACGGCCCCCGCAATACAGGAGAAAATCCTACTGTGGAGGTAACGTTTAAAAAAATCCAAAAATCAAAAATGCAGATACGTTGTCACCCACGAGCAGAATGCCTCGTTTCCAGTAAAAAGGGTCACCGGTTCTCTACACTCATTATACGAAAGACAGCAGCATTAAGCTGCTATTTCACGCTGGTATTCTGTGAGAGCGTGGTCCTTCCCCGGTCGAGCCGACCCATTCGCGCTACAACCATAATATATCTGTAGCGTGGCTCTACCACTTATATATCAACTTCACATCAATATAAAAACACAGATATCTAATACCCAAAATAAAAAATATCCTTATTTTTATTTGAGAGAAGGAACATTTGAAATCGCACAAAATTCACAGCTCAATCAGTCAATCTGTCAGTACTACTTTTTTTTAATAACTGGCTTTATGACTCTGGGTTCTAGCCCTTCTGAGCCTGAAGTTACAATGTATAATTATCCTTCGTAGTACACTGCTTCACAATATGTTGATGCGTCACATTGTGCAGCCCTTGGGAGATTTCGACGGCAACTTGAGCCAGCAGACAGCTGACGGTTGGCGATGGTATCTCAAGGCGCCTAAGTAGACAGCCACCTTATCTTGAGAATCACATCACCATCAGAGCACTTGTTTCACAGTTTCCACTAATAGTTCACATGTGCAAACATTTAATACTCAAAATCGCACCACTTTTACATATCAAAATCCACTTCCAACCACTATTTAAACAATAATACAGAAGCAGCAACCACCGGTCAAGTTCCCGCCAAAACTCCTGTCAGTACTACTCGACTGTTTGACCACAGACTATCAAGTGTTTGACAATAGCCTTAGAGTAATATTCGTACCACCCAAACCACCGAAAAATATCGTTCTTAAACTTGTAATCTGAGACATTGATAGTATGAAAGTAAACAAACTACACAATTTGGTCAAGCGACAATTATGTTTTACATTGGTATGTATGAAAATAAACATTATAATTTTTCTTAAGGCCAGGTGTTCCAAGCGCATTAGGTATTTACGTACGGACACCGCCGACGCGGCGCTGAAAAATAAATATAGGTAACTTACCATATTTCTTTCGCGATTCGCGCATAATTTTGGTACAGGTCATACCTCGGCAACGTACCGCGGGACACTTGGCAAGCGACGCGCGAATCAAATCGAAAAAAAAAAACGTTCGGTGCAATCGGTTGCAAAATTAATTACCTATAAATTGATTATATTTATAAAAAAAAGGAGTATTAATACTTGTTTAAAATGAAATTTGGCTTGTAAAGAAACTGCAAATCGAACGTAGTTCGGTATTTTTTTTCTATCGAGAAAATTGTATTGTATCGTGTATTGACCGGGTACATCGTAAGGAGAAACAATATATCTAGAATATTATTTTTTTCAGATTCTTAATGTAATAATTTGCCTATCAAAACCAATTTTAAAACGGACTAAAACGGGAACACCCAGCCTTAATGCATTCTAACACAATATTACACATATAGTTTAGCTTTCTACACTCCTTTTTATAAACTTTATAACTGTGCCAAATCTCACTCTCACTCCTACGTGCGCGCAGTACGCTTAAAAAAAGATAATACGTTTTCCCTTCACGTATTAACGTATTGATTATGACTGAATGGGAACAGGATGTGGGCAGTCGCCCAAATAATTTTTAGTCTCCATTGGCTGGCTCCCTTTAAAAATATCTTCGGCTCGTTACGGAGAAACGTTTTTAATAATTTCATTGGAAGACCGTTACCGTTACAGCCTATTAAAGTCCTAGTAGGAAGCCTAGGCAAGCGCTTGGCAAGCTGGTTGGCTGGCAAAGTTTTTTATTTTTTGTCGTTATTAGGAAGACGCTGCTGCACATCTCCTGATTTGTTTCACTCCGTCGCCTCTTACGACAGCCACGGGATGATATGGGGTAGTGGATATTCTTACACTGTCACTATACGATTACACTAGTGACTCGCCTTACTCCGCCTGGTTTGGATCTATTAATGTGGTTAATTTAGATTTATCACTGCTGGCATTGCTTTCTGTTCGTCAAGTTTAGTTGCAATCGATTCAGCCATTCCAAAAATAAGTCCGGACAGGCTGACAGATATACAACATTTAAAAAAAAATGTTTTTCGTGTTTTAATGATATGCAAAACCTCACAGCGCAATATAAGACAATTATTTCGATATTACATACAGAAACTTTTTAGATGTATGGATAATATAGTGCCAGAGCGAATGTGCATCTTGTTCCCTTGGTTACGCAATTCATAATTAACAGTAATAAATAGCGTAACGCACTACACATTGAGCGTAGCACAACTGCAATTCGACAATACCGTAATATGTGCCGATCACAATCGCACATGTAAGGTAATATGCAATCTCAACATTGTGTAAGGGTTTTACCGCACCAATCGATCGATCGTCGATCGATGCCACTGATCGACGTTGATGGATGTCGATCCATTGGTCGATAAAACGTTTTTCAATCATCGATTGACAATAAACCGATGTGGTTGTGGGCTCATCATCAGTATCTTTCAAAATGTATTCAGAAGAAGTTAATAGTTCTCAAATATATTGAGACGTGGTAGATCCATGAATGGGTCGGCTCGACCGGGGAAGGACCACACTCTCACAGAATACCAGCGTAAAATAGCAGCTTAACACTGTTGTGTTTTGTATGGTGAGTGTAGAGAACCAGAGACCCTTTTTACTGGAGAAGAGTCATTCCATCTTAGTCTTCACGGGTGACAACGCTACTGCATTTTGATTCGCAAACGAGGATAGGTGTAGATGTCTATGGGCCACAGCAATCACTTACCATCAGGTGGACTGTGTGCTCGTTTGTCACCCTATCCTATAGAAAAAATCAACCAGCTGGATCGACGTCGACTAATCCATTCTACCATCTTTAAATTAGGTTAACACACGATTTTGTCTTTTCATGCAGATCCCGATGTGTTTCTTAATGAATATCTAAATCGAGTGTACTACAAGTTCGTTTGTCCCTTTCAACTTTACATAAAAATATGTCAATTTATCTCCCATCTCTTTCCCCACCAGATTACGAACCATGTCAATGACTTGGACAAAGAGGAGGTGAACATCATCTCCGGGGCCCTGGACCTCCGCAAGAAGACTGTAAGGGATGTGATGACTCAGCTCAAGGACTGTTTCATGCTGCCCATCGACAGTGTGCTCGACTTCGAGACCATGTCCGAGATCGTCAAGTCTGGTGAGTTTTTGGGTTACAACTTACGCTGGTTCGTTGCTTGTGTACTACACGGCACGCGAACATGCGTGCATACACGTACGCGCACGTACGTACTCGGTTAACTTACTACAGAGATATTGTGATATCTACATTAAAAAAAAAACTTACTTTGTAATTGGTTTAAATTGTTAACTTTACATTCTAAACGATGTATTTCTCCTAATAACCGGTATTTGACTTAACCTACTTCTAGATTCTAGGGGTACAGGTACATTGTTCTTCTGTTTGGGTAGCCTATTGAATTTTGAACCTTTATTACCTAGTCATAGGGTGCTTGTTTCAGTGCAACTCAGCAGACGATATTTGACAAACTTTTAATCGTCAAAAATTTGCCATGTATTAAAAATAATCATAAGGATAAGAATATCTTTTATAGAATAAAATAAAATCCAACAAAATAACAGTCAATAAAGATAGTCATTATCACTAAATGGTGTTTTACATAACTTTTTATTAAAGAAACGTTGTCCCCACATTAAGAAACGTTCTAGAAGACTTTAAATGATATTTTTCTTTCTCTTCTTCCACCACTATTAACTTACTTACTTATCTTCACGCACAATCCCTGACGGGGTAGCCAGAGAGAACAGATCGCCAAGTGTCACGATTCTTACAAACCTCTTTCGCTTCTTAACCACTATTAACGCTTAGATATTAAGCGGAATGTATACATATACGTTACCGCCATTTGCCATTTTTATCCAATCGACTTAATTTGTATCATTGTAAGTCGAAACAACTTTAATACGCGTGAATTGTACTGTTTAGGAATAAAATTACAATAAAATACGTATTACGTAGCAGGCAGTTTAATCGCTCCAAGCAGACTGACAATTCTTTCCTTACCCGGTTATTTATTATATTATCACTCTTTAAATACATCACAACATGAAATAAATTGAGTTATTTTAAAATTACAGGGAAAATCTCACGTGAGGGGGAGGGGAGGTCCCGAAATCTCATCAAGGGGGAGAGAGTGCGGGGTCCAAACTAAAAAAAAAAAACACCTCACGACATTAAGCCCCCTTAGATCTTTTTCGCGTAATAACTTCATAAATACATTGTATATAAACAACATATATTATATTAACAGGCTAATTATAAAGTATTTATCAACATGACTTTAAGGATTTGGCTGTATACAGTGAATATTTGTAGGTTACTCCCGCATCCCGGTGTACGAGGGCAGCCGCGGCAACATCGTGACGGTGCTCTTCATCAAGGACCTGGCCTTCGTGGACCCTGACGACAACACACCGCTGAAGACGCTCTGCCAGTACTACCAAAACCCGTGCAACTTCGTCTTCGAGGACGTCACGCTCGACGTCATGCTTAAGCAGTTTAAGGAAGGTAAGCTATGACTACAGCCGTCGACGTCTGGAAAATTTAGAAATTATCTAGAATAAAAAACTGCTTTGGCCGTGGTAGGAAACGGGGAGATGTCCCACTCGGGCAATGGTGTTCAAGCCCGGGGCGCGGCCAACGCTCCGTGTGTACTTACACAGCTGTTCTATATATAGTACATTACTTCGGAACTTGTGTTAGCATGATTTAGGCTTCGGTGTGTTTTGCCACACTGCCTATGTTTGCTCACAAAATGTCCTCCAGACCGAATTTCGGTCACGATGGCCAGTTTCAACAGAGACAAGCCAGGAAGAACTCGATTGTAGTGCCCAAGTGCACGCGCAAGCACAGGTGCACTCTCTATTGCCTCACTCTCATAATCCGATGGAACGGTGACCGACTTGACTTTTTTTATAAGATAGAGTGACAAACGGTCACACAGTCCAACTGATGGTAGGTGGTTGCTGTGACCCATAGACATTTACATCTATCATCAATAAAGTATCAAAATGCAGATGCGTCGTTACCCGTGAGGATAGAGAGCTACACTCACCATACGAAACACAGCAGCATTGAGCTGCTATTTTACGCTGGTATTCTGTGAGAGCGTAGTCCTTCCCCGGTCGAGCCGACCCATTCGTGCTACAACTATACTACTAATATAGCTGCAGCATGGCTCTACCACGTATGACTGGAGAGAGATTTACGAAAAGAGGCATTCCATCTTAGTCCCCACGGCTGACAACGCATCTGCATTTTATTCGCAAAGGAAGACAGATGTAGATGTCTATGGGCCACAGCAACCACTTACCATCAGGTGGACTGTGTGCTCGTTTGTCACCCTTATTTGTTATCTCCGTCCTCAGAGGTGACAAAGCATGTATAGCCTTCCTTATTTGAAGTTTATTTCTCTTATGTTTATGTAGTTGGCTGTCCATGGACTGTTTACCACCATTTACCATCAGTTGGACCATTAGTTCCTTTGTCACTACAGTTTTATAAAGATCACACATATAAAACATAACAAACCATTTGTTGATATATTGCGAAACATGAATGAAAACAACACAACATATTAGATCACCCTTTTACTTTAGCTCATTGGAATGCCATCGGATGCCAAGCTGACGTCAAACGCTTCTTGCCAAATGGCCGGTGACGTCACAGGCTCTTACTTTCACTTTTCGACGGCTCCGTGGCGTAGTAGCTTAGCAATGAGTTGTGGCGTTGAGGACCGCGGGTTCCAATCCCGCACGGAACAAGTGTTTGTATGGCCCACAAACAATTGTTTCGGGTCTGGATGTTTGTCCTTGTGAAATTTATATATGTAAATTGCCCCCACGATACAGGAGAAAATTAACGAGAGGTAACGTTTTTTTTTTTAACGAAAGAAAACCAAAATTATTTTTTTAATGAAAGGTCGTCTTAATACGAAATTATATTATATAAGTAAACTGCCACCACGATGCAGGAGAAAATCTTTGTGTTTAATACTGCTGTGTTCCATTATTCATACCATCTTAGCCCTCAGGGTTGACAAGGGGTGGATTGTGTGCTCGTTTGTCGTCCTTATTCTATAAGAAAAATGTTAATGTTCATGTCCCTCCACGCTCCCCCTCCACTTTCACTTTTAGCGAATTGGCGTCACACCGCTATATGTCAACGTCGCGGTGACGTCGTGGAATTCAAAATGGACGTTTGACGTTTATTGGACAACGGTACGGATTTAATTTTGGACGATCGTAATATTGCCGTGTAGTGGCGGCGTACGGGAATCGTCCAGTCCAGCGCTTCCTAAAGTGAGTTCCGCGAAACCTAGGGGTTCGGTAGAAAAGTCACCAGGGTTCCGGGAAATTATATTTATTGATGAAATAGTGAAGCAATTTCTTTCGTTATCATTAAAAATTTAAGTAAAGAATAAAGTAGTTTAAGTTTAAAATATTTGGAATAAAAGTTTTTGTTCTTATTTAAATTACAGTGTCTTCGATTTGTAATCATTTGATATGCAGTTCCATGAAATAAAAGTTATTTTGTGGGTGTTCCGTTATCTTAAATGTTTAGGAACCCCTGATCTAGCCTATATCATCCCGTATCGGTATCGCAAGAGCCGACATAGACAGGAGATGGGCAGCAGCGTCTTCCCGATAACAGCAGCATTAAAATAAAAGAAATGCTGCTGATGGCAACTCGTCTGCCAATTGTCACAACTATGGCAAATATCCCCCCTATATAATATACAGGTAGAGCTTAGGTCCCCGAAACAATACCACTACTATAACAAAACCACTCGCATTAAAAGCTAATGTGCTGTTTTCGAGAATATAAAAAAACAACTATTATAACCTAAAAATGGGTAAAACATAGAAAAACGAACACAATATTATTGTGAAAGCTGAATAGCATACGTAATTTTGTCCAAGTGTGACAAGGACGTAAGATCATATCTCAAAGACTAGTGTTACATTATAGGTCCGTCTATGGTACTTTTATGTTTCTGTGGTCTATGCCAGGGGTCCCCAAATTTTTAAGGTAATGGAACACTCACCAAAATTCTTTTATTTTATGGAACCCGAATCAAATCATCATCATCTAATGATTACATATCATAGACAGTGCAATAGAAATATTATTATATAAAATTCTCGCTAACTACCTACGCGTCTATATACCGTAAGCAAAGTATACCAATGTGTTGTTCTTGTCATCGCATATTTTGCGAAAATTCAAAATAATATTTGCATCAGTGTGCAATTATTTAACAAGCAAAATAAACGATTTCGCGAAACCCTCGTGACATATCCACGGAACGCTTAGGTTCCGCGGAACACACTTTGGGATTTTCTGATCTATGCTCTCATAATAAACTATGTTTGTAAACAATAATAAAATGGTTATTTCTTACTTTACACCCAGAAATCCTTTTAGTTAGGGTAGAAGGCTGTGGCTGCATCATTTGTAGTTATTTTTTTTACTCTCACAGAATACCTGCGTAAAATAGCAGCTTAATGTCGCTGTGTTTCGTATGGTGAGTGTAGAGAACCGGAGACCCTTTTTACTGGAAAAGAGGCATTCCATCTCAGTCCTCAAGCGTGACAACGCATCTGCATTTTGATTCGTAAACGAGGATAAAAGTAGATGTCTATGGGCCACAGTGGTTGCCACTTACCATCAGGTGGACTGTGTGCTCGTTTATCACCCTATCCTATAAAAAAAAGGGGACCTCCTCCCCCTCACCCTTCTTGTCGGAGAGTTTTATTATCATTTTTCCAATCCTATCCTAATCTTTGGGGAGGCCCATGCTCAACAGTGGACTTTCGATGTGCTGCGATGATGATTTGGAAGTAACAGTATAAAAACAATATGATAAGTTGACTTATCCTTCGTAAGTCATGGTAGAGCCATGCTGCAGCTATATTAGTAATATAGTTGCCTATTAAAGTCCACTGCTGAACATAGGTCTCCCACATAGATTGCCTTGTAAGGGGGATATTTGCCATAGTTGTAATGTTACTGTTGATTTGCAAATTTCACCTCTCAGTGGGTCATGTGCTCCTGGTAGATTATCTTCTATACATACATCCATTACAGCCTACTGCTGAATAGATTGCCTCATATTTATTGGGGGATGTTTCTCATGGACATGGACGCGATGGGTGTGGTGACCAGCGAACGCCGCCAGGTCCTGTAACTTGTTCAGCGGACGCGTCAAACGCTTCTTCGTTCGGTTGTCACCTGTAACATAAACCTTCTAATGTATAAAAATACCGTTACAGGCTATTAAAGTCCACTGTTGAAAATAGACCTCCACTATTGTCTCAGGGGAGTATTTGAAACAGTTGCCTCGTTTGGCAAGCGGGTTGGCAACCGCAGTTTTTTTTAAATTCCTTATTAGGAAGACCGTCTCCTGATTTGTTTCCCTCTGTCGCCTCTTACGACACCCACGGGATGATATGGGGTAGTGGATATTCTTACACCGCCACTACAAGGACTACACTCAGCATAATTTCGTGGTATTATTCATGATTGTAGTTTTCAGTGCGCCCTCTAGTGAGTAACGTACGGACGAATATGCAACAATGAGTAAAACTATTACTATTTTTGGAAAGAAGTTCCTTTATCGGACGGTACGAATTTGGCGGATGGTGGGCTAGGCGAGAAAAAGTGAAAGATGTTTTCCGTCACGACCCCTTCTGACGTAGTGTAGACGGCCTTGGCGGCTATAAGGAAGCGAGATGGAATAACATCCATTTCCCTCGCACTTTCTTGCCATGAAATAAATATTATTTTATTTTAATAGACGCTAGTAATTAATTTATTTGTATTTGTCAATCAATAATATAATACGTTTATAATACGTCAATAATAATATACTACGAAAGGAACTTCGTTCCAACCGAGTGTTCCACGACAGTCACGAATGTTTTATTTATTTGGCTAGTTTTTTCTTTATTATAGTTTTTTAATATTGTATATACATATTAATAAATTAAGATAACAAATTTGTTTTGAACTGTTACTATTAGTATATCACAACTGAATAGTGAAAGATTTACTAACTTTTAAAGAGCAATGGCAGAAAAATAGTTGACAAAAATTATCGCGTCTAGAAATAAGTTATATATAAAAAGGGTTTTATTAGTTTTCTATGATTTTTCAAATAAAAATGTATTTTAATTAAAGCCACAAAAAAAACAAATATTTTTTGGAATATCAAATGACTTAAATCATTTTACTCTATTCAAGTGTTGACATTTAGTATATTCATACTATTTTCGTATACACTTTGTAAGACTACCAACACAACACACAAAATATTTTTATATTAAGTTATTATTAGTAATAACTGTACTATCAGTAATAATAAAAATAAAAGTGATATGGCTGAGAATAAGTCTCTCACAAAGAACTTCCTACAATAATACATTATCTCAATCATAGTACTATGTTACAATTCCATTTAATGTTATGCCAACACTAGCTAAAATAAAATGTCACTGTTTTTTTTTACTGGCTTTACGGCTCTGGGTTATAGCCCTTCTGAGGATGTCACTATAATACAAAGGCCCTGGAATATACATTGCCATGCCAGAAATATACATTTATAGTATGCAAATATTAATAGAGATACAATAATCTAAAAACTCTCAATTATGTAATATGTATTAAGCTAACATCAAACAACCACAGGAAGCATGACTTTTTCCAAGTGACATAGGACATAACCTAAAAAGGTTCAAATCTAAATATCTTTTTTTTTGACGCCTTTTCAGGACAAAATTCTTTGACAGAGTTATTAAGGGACTGACGCTTAATATTTAAAGATATTTTTAATATATAGACGCTACTATTTCTTCTCAACTAATTTTATGTATGAAAATCTGCCGTTGTCCTTTACATATTTCTTACGTATGTGAATATTATATGTAATCACAAATAACGCCAGAAATACGTCGGGAAACTTTTGGCTGGCGATCGAGGTCGCCGCGAAACGAAACACGACCGTCTGGAAATTTTGTTTATTTATAAATTATGAAAAATGTGGTTTTAGAAGTAATGCCAACGATTCACCAAATGCGAAGGAAACAGAAAAATTTTATTACCAGAAACTTAGTTACTCTATTTTTTTTTTTTTACCTAAATGTAACACCTTAAAGTAAAGGGTACATAGGACTTAATGTCATGTGGTATTCTATGCCAGTCAACCCTGGATGTCAAAGCGAAACATAATACTTATATAAAGTGTACCTGTGTACATTAAAAATAGTTTGGGAAAAATCCAAAAGTGGACGCCTCATGAGCGTTTCATTTAATTTTAATGAAAAAAAAAAATTGTTTACTGACTTTTAAAATATTTACATGTTTTAAATTTCTCTTTAAAGTGCTCTATTACTTTAACAGGTAATGTTACCTACATTTTTTTTTATAGGATAAGGGTGACAAACGAGCACACAGTCCACCTGATGGTAAGTGGTTGCTGCGGCCCATAGACATCTACATCTATCGTCTGTTACAAATCAAAATGTAGATGCGTTGTCACCCGTGAGGACTAAGATGGAATGCCTCATTTCCAGTAAAAAAGGCCTCCGGCCACCTGCACTCACCAAGCGAAACGCAGAGGTAAACCTCTACTTCACGCTGGTTTTCTGTGAGGTCGTGGTACCACCCCGGTTCGAGCCGGCCCATCCGTGCGACAGCAAAAGCTGCCGCGTGGCTCTACCACTGTTAAATACATAGGAAAAAATTAATAATGTTCACCAAAATATCGATTACACAAAGTATAAAATCGATATAGCCTAAAAAATATGAGTGCCTTTAAATTTTGAATAGCAATAAAACTTGAATATCATTTTATTAACAAAGTACGCGTACTAGGCTATTGATATGAAATAAGGAACCACTTGATGTAATTCTGAAGCTAATAAGAAAACTTGGTATCGATACGTCAATTTTTTTGGGAGTTATCGTGACCACATACAAAATCAACATCCGGACGTCCACGTAAAATTTTTTTCAAACCATTTTTCATCAAAGTAGCAATATAAAATGATTTGTTAGAATATATAAGATGCATTAATTACAGTGTTTTCCTGATATACGGCTACTCATATTATCTTATAAGTTCAATATGGTTATGATAGAGGCATTTTAAGAACATAAAATTGCTTGACCTTTTCTACCAAATTCAAAAAGAAGGAGGTACTGAATTCGACTTTGTTTTTTTTTATGTGTGTTACCTCATACCTTTTTCTGGGTGAACCGATTTAGATGATTCTTTTTTTCTGACATCTTGATGGACAAACAATTTTAAAAATTGTGCTTTTGTTATTATAATTTTACTTTTAATGTATTTAGTAAAAACAGACTTTGTTTTTGATCCCAGGTCACAAAGGTCATATGGCGTTCGTCCAGCGCATTGAAGAAGGCGACGGTGACCCAGTTTACGAGACTGTTGGTCTGGTCACCTTGGAGGATGTCATCGAGGAGATGATCCAAGCGGAGATCGTCGACGAGACAGACGTCATCAGTAAGTAACTGCAGGCTGTGAGACATTCCATCTTAGTCCTCAGAAGTGACAACACATCTGTAGCCTTTTTAGTTTGATGGTGGCTGCAGGTGTCCACCCACTAGTGGACTGACTAGTGTGGCGCAACAGCTCTAATGCATTAAAGTTCAAAAATGTTTGTAAAACATCTCCCTAGAACGGGTTCCTTGTATTGTTTTCTGACTTCTGATGCGCTGTACCTTTCGACGGAGAAGGGGGAGGAGTTGTTCTCTCCCGAATGGGGCTGCTTGGGGTGGTGCTATAAGTGTTACCATGGGCCTGCCAATATGCGGTGAAGGTGAAACGCCATAGTGTATTAGTCGATATGAGTCCGACATAACTTGACAGGCATTTCTGAAAATTAATTTACTTAATATTTTTTTATAGATAATAATAAAATTTAATAACTATTTTTAAAGGTTATGTGGTATCGTTAGAGAAGACAGAGTAATACAAACCAGGAGATCATCATCATCATCATCATCATCATCATTACAGCCCTTCACAATTCCACTGCTGAACGTAGGCCTTCCCCAAGGAATGCCACAGAGCAAGGTCCTGAGCCACCTGCATCCATCGACTTCCTGCCTGTCTAAGCAGGTCGTCACTTCATCTAGTGGGGGGTCGGCCTACATTTCGCCTACCGGTATTTTTTCTCCATCGGTTATCGGTTCTTCGAGCTATATGGCCGGCCCATTGCCACTTCAGCTTACTAAATCAGGAGATGGGTAGAAGAAATAAAAAACTGCAGTTGCCAACCCGCCTGCCAAGCGCGACCACGGTGCCAAGATTCAGATGTGAACTTTCGTAAGTTTGTGACGGTTGGAAAGGTGTCGAGTGTTGAAATTTATAACAATAGTAATTGATCATTATTGTCTCCTTCTGGCCGTATGAGGAAGCTCAAGATCGCTCAGCGAGCTATGGAGAGGGCTATGCTCGGGGTTTCTCTGCGTGATAAACTTAGAAATGAGTATATCCGCAGTAGAACCACAGTAACCGACATAGCCCAACAGATTAGTAAGCTGAAGTGGCAGTGAGCCAGCCATATAGTTCGAAGAACCGACAACCGATGGGGAAGAAAGGTTCTTGAGTGGCAGCCTCGTACCGGTAGGCGAAGTGTAGGGCGACCCCCACGTGATGGAGTGACGACCTGGTAAGACATGCATGAGGTCGATGGATGCAGGTGGCTCAGGACCGTGCTTTGTGGCATTCCTTGGGGCGAGGCCTAAGTTCAGCAGTGGACTGTGAAGGGCTGTAATGATGATGATAATGATGATCTCCTGTTAACCGTGTAGTGGCGGTGTAAGAATATCCACTACCCCATATCATCCCGTGGGTGTCGTAAGAGGCGGCTGAGGGAAACAAATCAGGCGATGGGCTGCAGCGACTTCTTAATAACGACTAAAATAAATAAACTACGGTTGCCATCCCGTTCGCCAAGCGTGGCAACTATGGCAAATACTCCTCTGAGACACAATTGGGGGGAGCCCTATGTTCAGCAGTGGACTTTAATAGGCTGTAATGGATGGATGTATAGAAGATAATCTACCAGGAGCACATGACCCACTGAGAGGTGAAATTTTCAAATCAACAGTAACATTACAACTATGGCAAATATCCCCCCTAGGAGGCAATCTATAAAGGAGGCCTATGTTCAACAGTGGAATTTAATAGGCTGTAATGGTATTTTTACATTAGGTTTATATTACAGGTGACAACCGAACGAAGAAGCGTTTGACGCGTCCGCTGAACAAGTTCCAGGACCTGGCGGCGTTCGCCGGTCACCAGGCTCACCGCGTCCACGTCTCTCCGCAGCTGGTGCTCGCCGCGTTCCAGTTCCTCAACACTAGTAGGTTCATTTTGACTTGAATGTCACACCATATTTACGTGGAAAAGTCACGCTGTAGTAGTATCATGGTTGTAGCACGAATCGGTCGACTCGACCGGGGAAGGTTCCCTTGTTGATTCATAATCGATGATAGATGATAATCTCTATGGGCCACATTACTACCTTAACATAAATTGGGCTTGGTTATATAACTGTCATACAAGTATTTACTCGTGTTAGAGCCACGCTACAGTTATATTAGTTGTAGAATGGGTCGGCTGAAACGTGCAATGACCACGCTCTCACAGAATACCAGCGTAAAATAGCAGCTTAATCCTGTTGTGTTTCGCATGGTGAGTGTAGAGAACCGGAGACCCTTTTTACTGGAAACGAGGCATTCCATCTTAGTCTTCAGGGGTGGCATATTGATTCTTAGTTAGAGATAAATGCAGATGTCAATGGGCAATACCATCACGTAGACGGTGTGATTTTTTCATTTCATAGAAATTTACTGAACCAAGTTTCCTTGATACTTTTCTGAAGTCCTACCCTCAGTTTGTTCTAGACGTCAATAAATTATTGTAGAAGTCAGAATATCCACTGCCCCACATCGTCTCGAGAATGTCGAAGGAGGAGACAGAATTAAACTGAAACAGAAAATGTGTAGCGGCATCTTCCTGATAGCAACTTAAAATTATAATTAAAAACTGCGGTTGCCAACCCGCTTGCCAAGCGTAGCAACTATGGCAAAATCAACCTTATGAGGCAATCTATGTGGGAGGCCTATGTTCAGCAGTTTACTTTAATAGGCTGTAATGGATGGATGTATAGAAGATAATCTACCAGGAGCACATGACCCAGTGAGAGGTGAAATTTTCAAATCAACAGTAACATTACAAACATGATAAATATCCACCTATGAGACAATTTATGGAGGAGGCCTATGTTCAGCAGTGGACTTTAATAGGCTGTAATGGATGGATGTATAGAAGATAATCTACCAGGAGCACATGACCCACTGAGAGGTGAAATTTTCAAATCAACAGTAACATTACAAACATGATAAATATCCACCTATGAGACAATTTATGGAGGAGGCCTATGTTCAGCAGTGGACTTTAATAGGCTGTAATGGATGGATGTATAGCAGATAATCTACCAGGAGCACATGACGCACTGAGAGGTGCCATTTTCAAATCAACAATAACATTACAACTATGGCAAATATCTCCCCTACAAGGCAATCTAAGTTGAAGGCCTATGTTCATCAGTGGACTTTAATAGGCTGTAACGGTATCGGTAACTTTCCTTGATACTTTTCTGAAGTCCTACCCTCAATTCGCGTACACAGTCACAGATAAGCGTTCCCTAAAATTATTAAATTTCAGGCGTGGACCCATTCCGTCCGGAGATGATCTCGGAGACCGTGCTCCGCAGACTCCTCAAGCAAGATGTCATCCAGCACATCAAGCTGCGAGGCGACGAAGAGAAGAACGACCCGAAGAGATACGTCTTCCAAGAGGGCAAGCCGGTGAGTCATGTTATTTATAACATTTATGCCCAAATACTCAAATCCTACTAATTTTAAGCCGCTGTTAAGGCTCGTGCTGTCTCTGTCACTTAGTCAATGTGACTGTGACACTACGAGACCTAACAACATCTGAAAATTGAATAGGCGTTTTAGTATTTGGCCATTAATAAACAAACAAGCTGTAAGAGAACCATCCAATTGTTTCCAAACCCATTGGTTTCGTGAAAATTAAGGCAAACAGACAAAATTAGTGAATTTTTATCCTGGAAGTAGATAGGTGCAGGTGTCTCAGGACCGTGCTTCCATTTTTTCCTTGGGGGAGGCCTATGTTCACCAGTGGTTGTGAATGGCTGTAATGACGTTGATGATGATGTGCATTTGATAATCTATAACAATTAAATTGTTTATGTTATGAAGGTATATATTTAATTTTTGTCTCAAGTAATTTCTATGTAGTACTTTCTAGTACTTCGAGGGAGATCTATTTCAGTGAAAACGAGATATCTCATGTTGGTCCTCAGGGGTGACAACGCATCTGCATTTTGATTTTCGATCGAAGATTGAGGTAGCTGTCAATGGATTACAGCATTCATTTACAATCAGGTTGACTGTGTGCTTGTTTGTCATTCATAAAGCGCATTACGGTATATTTACTTTCGCGCAGTAAAACTTCTATTTAATCTTAATTTAATCTCAATAATTTTTCGTTTTCCAGGTGGACTACTTCGTGCTGATCCTCGAGGGTCGCGTGGAGGTGACGGTGGGCCGCGAGAACCTCGTCTTCGAAGCTGGACCCTTCACGTACTTCGGGGTGCAGGCGTTGACCCAGAACGTGGGACTCGGTGAGTAGGGCTCCACGGTTAAGGGTCCAGTCCCTAAAATCAAGCCAACAAAGAAGTTAAAATATTAAAAACAATGAGGACTAATAATCTTACGCCCACCAGATGTCGCTAGTTGGAACTGAGGTGATTTATTTGTTATACATACACGTGTAATTATCATTGAAAATGTGATTTAATTATAATTTTTTTTCGGTTTCCAGTGTATGTACACAAAACAATGCTTCAGTGCTGTATTCTTTAATTTTGTTTTACACATTTTTTAACTGTTTTTAATTTTTCTATTATTGATATTAGGAATATCTTTAGATTGTTTTATACATTTCTTATATAATTAATGTAAAACCTAACTAATATTTTTGAAAGAAACATTTATCTTTACACTTTTTTACAAATTAACTTTCCCCGCCCTGAAAACTGTCAAATTAACACCTTATGTTTAGGTGGCGCCGCTCCGATGAAAAAACCGTGGATACTCTTATTATGAGACTATACGAGTTGTTGATAACCGCCTGACAATGCTTTTTTGTTGCAGCGGAGTCTCCCGCACCCTCGACCCTGGGCTCTCTCCAGAACCTGAACATGGACTCGATGCTGCGTCACACCTTCGTGCCGGACTATTCGGTGCGAGCGATCGCGGACCTCTACTACCTCACCATCAAGCGGTAATATACCTTACCGTGACCGTTACAGCCTATTAACCGCAACCTCAAGGGTTGACAACCGCACTTTTTTTATTTTTAGTCGTTATTAAGAAGACCCTGCTGCCCATCTCCTGGTTTATTTCCCTCTGTCGTCTCTTACGACAACCCACGGGACAATATGAGTTAGTGGATATTCTTACACCGTTATGTACCTATTATTCGAGGCGCACGCACACTAACACGAAATGAATAGAATAGAATAAAATATTTTTTATTCAATATACATTACATGTGTAATTCTTATTGAAAGTCATTTTATACTTTACCACTGGTTCGAAAAAAAACCCTCTGTCCTGGGAAGAACCAGCAAGAAACCCATCGGAACTTTTTTTTAAAAATAAATTTTACAATATAAATGTTTACGAACTATTTACAACATTTATTTTAGAAACTGCTTGGAAGCGACCACCTCATTCCCAGGGGTTATTATCAACCATGTGTACGTGCACGGATAACCACAACCAAAGTCAACACTTCATCGTGAAATATAATAACTATACTACACAGAGAGTCTTACTTAGATATATAAAGTGTAGTACACATACATATATACATATTACATATACATACACATACTACATTTGTTCACTGAATAGTTATTTGAAATTTTAATAACAACAAAAAATTTAAACTTTTTGTAGTTATTAAAAATACACGTAAATAAGGTTACTACATTTATTTGAAAATATCCGAAATTGAATGTGATTTATGGGCAACGACTGCAGTGTACGCGCGCTCGTGTGTGTACGAGTCAATGCACGAAGCTTTTGTCTACTATTTACTTCCATAATAACACGCTCGCTAATTTGATAACTTCATAATAAATAATAATGAATAAAATTAAATATATATATATATATAGAATAGAATAGAATAGAATGATTTTTATTCAATATGGATTATTACATAATACTTATTGAAAGTCATTATTTTATTTACTACTGGTTCGGAAAATACCTCTGTCCTGGGAAGAACCAGCAAGAAACCCAGCGGGACTTTTTTTTTTAAACATAATTTCACTTAACAATAATTTTGATTATACAATTTTAAATGAATTTTCATAGAACATATATATATATATATATATATATATATATATATAATTTACATTTCAGCGACGTAACCGATGACTGTCTTTATTATGGCGTATTTAAAAAAATTTAATCAAGTATTTACAATTATTAACAATTTCAAACGATTAACAATTAACTTAAAATAATACTGACCATTCACAAAAGTGTATTCAAGGTAGAAAAACGTTATTATTAAGTGCTTGCACACGTTGCTAATGAAATGGGTGATATCCAGAAGAATTCAGTAGTTTTCATACGTACTGGCAAACTCTGAACTCGAGTTGCATAATTGGTGCTAGCGCGGGGGTTTCGCTCGAAAAACTCGTTCACTGCGTTTTCGACAGCAGGGCTTATTACTGAATGATCACCTCGAGCACTTCCATGTGACGGAGTGATGAAATGTCCAAAGTATAACAACATTTAGTTAGCTGCAAAAAATGTTCTCCGATTGGATGGTACACATGCGTTAATTCCTTGACTTTGCAAACGCGATAAAGACTCACTTTCGTATAATCTTTGCGCACCACATAAACTTTCATTGCTTAAAATTTAACACCGTAGCATATCATAGTATTCGCGGTTTGAATATTTTCGTCGCGAAATTAAACCTACGAAATTTAAAAAATAGAACACTGGTAAGCAAAAAGGCCACGGTTAAACGTACAATGTCCGCCGGGTGAACGTACCTAGTAGTGTAACGGCTTACGAAAGGGGAAGTGCGGGGAGACGTTTCCGAGTCAAAGCAACTATTAGATACCTAAATCTGTAATCTAGCACGAGCGTACAATTGGCCGAACGCTATCGACTTTTTCCGTATTTAACACTCCCTTACAAATGTATGCGTGGTGATAAAATAGTAGGCGTTGTCATTCAGAACTATATAGACAATCGGTTAAAATAATGCATTTCCACACATTTTGAATATAAAAGATAAAAAGGACAATAGTTTTGAGTTTTATTTTTTTCTTATTTATTTATTTCGCCATTCGCTTATATTACCTATTCTGAACCTTTTCTGCAAATTTGGCCGATTATTGCAAAATAACCCTGTATACTATACCCATATCAAATATCTATATCAATTGCTAAACGATAGTTAATAATAAATTGTACACTGTGAGTAATAAATTGTACTCTAAAGATCGTGGATTCGAATCCGCCTTTCGACCACTGTCGTGAACCACTTCTAACTCAAGCTTTTTAAGCTACCAGTAGCACTTAGTAACTACCAGTAGTGGTTAAAGGGAACATTAGCAATGTGAATAGTATTGCCAATATATTTTTATTAAATAAAAAAGAAAAAAAAGAATATCTACTCCTCCATAATAGCAAGTGGGTATAGCAAGAGGTGACTGAGGGAAACAAATCAGGAAATTACATTAATAAATAACTGTGGCTAGGTACCACCTATGAGACAATCTATGGGGTAGGTATATATGTTCAGCAGTGGACTTTAATATGCTGTAATGGATGGATGTGTAGAAGATAATCTACCAGGAGCACATGACCCACTGAGAGGTGAAATTTACAAATCAACAGTAACATTTCAACTATGGCAAATATCCCCCCTATGAGGCAATCTATGGGGGAGGCCTACTTTCAGCAAGTAGACTTTATAATAGGCTGTAATGATGACTGTGATGATGATGACTGCAAATATGGCGTGAAACGCATAGCGCCACCAGCCTGCTTGTACATACGACCGTACTAAATTTGTTTCTTTATCCACAGATCCCTGTACTTAGCAGCCAAACGTGCCACCCTGATGGAGAAGGGGGCCCTCAACAAAGGGGGGACCAACGAGCAAATCGAGCCCGAGGTTGACAAGGTGAGTCTCTCCTTCAATCAGCAATTCTTTTATATCTGCAAGTATGACAATCGAGCGCACAGTTCACCTGATGTTAAATTAATGCTGTGGTCCATAGACAGCTACGTTGATTAAGGTGCAATACGTAGATGCGTTGTCACCAGTGTCACTAAGATGGAATGCCTCTTTTCCAGTAAAAAGGGTCTCCGGTTCTCTACACTCACCATACGAAACACGGCAGCGTTAAGCTGGCAATTCACGCTGGTATTCTGTGAAAGCGTGGTCTTTCGAGCCGACCTATTCGTGCTACAACCATAGTATAGCTGTAACATGACTCTGCCACGTATAGTGCGTGTGAGTGAGTGGCGTATTTTAATATCTAAACAATAATTTTCAGCTTCTGAGGGAAGGCGACAAAATGGAAGAAATCCCTGAAATAGAGAAGCCACCAAGACAGGTAATTATTCCTTTTATATGTTTTTTTTTTAATTACATTACTAGCGATCTGTCCCGGCTTCGTAGGGGTGATATCTGGATTTTACAACAGCGCCATCTACCGGGTCCCAGAATGCTTTCGCGCAAGTGCAAGCTATAAGTTGACAAAGTTTTAGCGCAACCTGATGAACGGTATGGTAACGCATAAAATACGAACAAACAAATATTAATTTTTATATATTAGACTAAGGCCTGATTTTTCTTTTTTTTTTTTCTCTTTATTTGGATCACCTACAGATGATACACAATACTAACAAAAATATAACTCAACACTGCGACTACATGCTACGTGTTCATCTCACAGGTAACAACAACTTACACAAATAGCGAAGTGATTTTTATTAAAAAAGAAAAAAGGAAACAGATATGCTAATAAATATACACGAAAAACCAGATTTGGTATAGCTTCAGTTTGTGGATTTAATGCTTTGTCTATGTATATAATATTAATATTTTTAATATTTTATTTTAAACAACGATATGATAAAGTATTTCGATTGACAATGACGATAACAAGTCGCTAAAGTCAAAACAGTAATTAAAAATACCCGACTGCTTAAAAAAGTGTACTGAAAGGGGAAAAGTTTTATATCCTGTGGTAATTTTACAACTAAGGCGATTATAATGTCATGTCATATGTTAAGATCCATCGAGCAATATGTTTAAAAAAAGCATCATCAGAAATATGTTTAAAAAAAGTCCCGCTGGGTTTCTTGCTGGTTCTTCCCAGGACAGAGGTATTTTCCGAACCAGTGGTTAATAAATAAAACCATGTTAGTGGTTAATAACAAATAATCAATGTTGAATAATAAAATAAATAATTAAAAAAAATCAAAAACCCGACTGCAAAAAGACAATTTAAAAGTAACGCACTAAAAAGATCGAAATTGTTACTTATTCATATGATAGCACGAAAGTCGAACACAAACATACCTTTTAACTTATTTATTATTCCTAATTAAATTTAAACATATATATATATATACTAGCTGACCAGGCAGACGTCGTTCTGCCCTTTCCGACGACCATTTACTTTCCTAAAATAACTCCTGAAATTAGCAATTAAAAAACGACTTTGTCCTATAAAAATCCTTAAATTACCAATAAACAATATTGAGGGTCATTTATCGGGATAAAAACTCTCCTATCTCTCAAGTTGGACCAAACTGCACACAGTGTGCAAACTTTCATTGAAATCAGTTCAGTAGTTTAGGAGTTCATCGCGGATAAACAACGTGACACGTAAATTTTATGTATAAAGATATACATTCAGTATTTCAAACAAAATCAACAAAAGTTCTGGAGTACTGAACAAAGAGGTTATTTCGCCGACACAATTCCGCGTTAAAATAGAATGCCAACACGTAATTTTTATATATAAAGATATATATATATATATATCTTTGTAATTCCCTTTTAATTTACTTTATTTTCATACTCTATTCGATAAGTTTGGTATTTTTTTTTATTAACGTATTACTATTTCGCGCCAAAAATCCGCCTTTTTACTTTTTTCAAACAGCTATTTATGGACACTTGGGTTTATAAGACGAATAAAACGATACCTTAATTGTCGAAATCCTTCCAGCCGTTTGGAAGATGCGAGGTAATAAAGAAACTTACAAACATACACTCGAAAAATAACAATTACAGTGCATTTCTAAGTGCTCGTGTAACTTGTGAAATAGATATGCTAACATCCGATAGATGCTGCTGTAGTTAGTTTATTAACAAATTCTATATTTGTGTACCAAAATGACGTATATTTACAATTTAATATGTAGAATGCAAAGATAAATAAATATAAACACATAATTAATAGAATGAGCGTTACTTTGCGGAAATCCATTGTATTAAATCTTGAGTTTTGTTCTTCGCATCTGTAAGCTATTCTCAAAAATGGTTTATTTTGCGTATGTCAGAAGTGTTTTGGAATATGCTAGTTCGATATGGTCTCCACAGTACAGTGTTTACAAAGGCCGCCTTGAGCGTATTCAAAAAATATTTGTTAATCACCTTAACTTTCGCTGTCGGAATAAAATCGATACTTACACAGACAGTTGCACTGTGCACGATCTCTTATCTCTGGGACACAGGCGTGTTTTGTTTGACATGGCTTTGATATATGATGTAATAAACAGTAATATTGACTGTCCATATCTAGTCTCAAGAATCACCTTTCGTACTCCAAAATTCCGCACCCGCAATACTACATTGTTACAGACTCCCTGGCATCATTCAAGCTACTGTCAAAACTCTGTTCTTTCGCGGCTCGCTCGTACGTCTATAATGCACAATTTGGACACATTGACCTCTTTGCGAAATCTAAACTCATGTTCAAAGATTACATCAAGAAAACTATTAAGAAATAAAGCAGTTGAAGTTATTCCCTCTTCTATTTTTTCTATATGTATTTTTGAGGCTACTAATATAAATATAAGTACTTAAGTTATTTTATTTAATATATATTATAATTAATTAATTATAATACATAAGTAAAATATCATTCTACCTGACTCACTCTCCTGGTCTGTAGATGGCGAGGTTCTTCAAATTGGAACACAGTGTTCAAATGCTAAAATCCTGGAAAATATTGTAGTATTCCTAGGCACAAAAAAACCCTAACTTATTTAGATCTTTTAAAGTATAATTTGTTATTAAATTTGTGATATTAATTAAAATAATCTTTATGTCTGTCTTTACACGCTGCATTAAGAATTTGGAAGTTCCTACAAGATATTAGTTTTATACCAAGGACTGACGGTTGGTATTCGGTATTTTATACGTGAGCTTGGCAGTTTTATTTTTATTTATTTCGTTCTTTGTAATCCAACAATGTAATGTACATTGTTGGATGTGTGATCTTTTTATCATCATCATCATCATCATTACAGCCTTTCATAAGTCCACTGCTGAACATAGGCCTCCCCCAAGGAATGCCACAAAGCATGGTCCTGAGCCACCTGCATCCATCGACTTCCTGCACATCTCACCAGGTCGTCACTCCATCTAGTGGGGGTCGCCCTACACTTCGCCTACCGGTACGAGGCTGCCACTCGAGAACCTTTCTTCCCCATCGGTTGTCGGTTCTTCGAGCTATATGACCGGCCCACTGCCACTTCAGCTTACTAATCCGTTGGGCTATGTCGGTTACTGTGGTTCTACTGCGGATATACTAATTTCTAAGTTTATCACGCAGAGAAACTCCGAGCATATAGCCCTCTCCATAGCTCGCTGAGCGACCTTGAGCTTCCTCGGCCACATTATACGGCCAGCAGTGAAGGATCTTTTTATAGGAGAAATGAATTGATTTCAGTAACAACAAGCCGCCTAATCTCTATGTTACCGTTACAACCTATTAAAGCCCACTGCTGAACATAAGCGTCCACCAAAGATGGCCTCATATATTTCGGATATTTGCCACAGTTGCCACGCTCGGCAAGCGGGTTGGACACCGCAGTTTTTTATTTTTAGTCGTTATTAGGAAGACGCTGCTGCCCGTCTCCTGATTTGTTTCCCTCTGTCGCCTCTTACAGCACCTTTGTATATGTTTGAAGTTAATCATCGTTTCGCATATTTTGATATATAGAAGAATTGACAACCTATGACCAAGAAAGGTTCTCGAGTGGTAACTTCGTCCGGTATGCGAAGTGTAGGGCGAAACCCCCCTCCCCCCTCCCCCCAAGATGGAGTGACAACCTGGTAGGCGATGCAGGAAGTCTGTTTTTGGATTATAGGGAGGTTACATACTTACAAATAAAATATCTTTTCCAGTTTGTTTTTTTTTTATGTACTTTTTATAAAAAAATAATATGGTTATTATAGATTAATGGTTTACTATATTTTCCTTCACAGTTTATACCGGCGTCTTCCAGTCTCCTAACTAACTCTACATTCAAAAAGGTAGAAAAAGACCGTAGCAACCCAGAAGAAGAGAAGCTGCTGAAAAAGTAGAAAAATCGACATGGCAACACCGCGCCGACAATGACAAATACCGAGTTCAATGCTACTTAGCTAAGATAATTTAACATTTAGATTATTTACGATTAACATGTTTTAGGTAGAAGTGTATTTGAGCGTTCACTATAAGTAAATTTTGTTAAAAAAATAGTTTATATTATTTAACTGCGCATTTGTCGTGAATTTTAACCTAGCTTAGTCTGTAGGTACTGTACTTATTGCCTCTAGATACACAATCAGTGACAAAAATGTCCTTACCGAATGAGCGCCCACTCGAACATTTGGGTGCGCTTTTAATCTAGTTACATTCGAATGCTCCGACGGTAAACATGCCACAGTGCTCGTTTAAAAAGTGTAAAAATCACACATCCAGGACACTGAAAAATAATATTATCATTATTTAATTGTTATTACTGTATTGTAAATACTGATATTTTGTCAAGAAATCATCGTAAAAACATATTCTAAATTAATAACTCATTCCTTGTTCAAGCGATGAGCCTCTGTCGTAAAATTAGATTGTTTTTTATTGGCACTTTGTAATTCTGACTTAAAACATGCGTCTAAGGTTGAATTTGTTTTGATATAGTTTCACCAGCGAGTATCGGTCATAAAAATGTATTGCTTTTTTTACGTAGCTTTGTGAATACAACTTTAGACAATGCAATTAAGGTTGAATTTACATTAATGTATATTTATTTCAACTAGAATTACTTCAAAACAATTGGCGACAGTTTTTGGATAACTTTTGTATGGGATTGTGTAACTAGTTTTTTATTAGTGATCGAAGGATCGGAAGCATGACGACGCTTTTGCCGCCATTTTTGACATTAGTGACGTCTGCGACATTTTGTCCGCATATCGATATAATAATACCTGTGTCTATTAAACAATTCTCGAATTGTTTAATAGACACAGGTACATAACTCAGCGAAATTCCTGGCGTTAACTCAGTACTCAGGCGCTTACTGCGCCGGTTTATTGTGTTAACTCTAAAGTCCGCCAAAGCTGTATGTAAAATTTGTTAAGCTATCAACTCAGCCATCTTTCAAAATAATAAAAATAAATGTAGAAAAGAAAAAAATACCTATCACTATAACTCCTTTTTAATTTCAAGGAGTTGCAGTTTATAAAAATAATATAAAATGTGTTCAACAACACTCCTATGCATTCTGCGGGCAACTCAACACCTTAAGGGTGTTGCCACACCAATCGACCGATGGTAGAATTGATTAGTCGACGGCGATCGAGCCGCTTGATTATTCGAAAACCCGCCCGCTTCACTGACGCTATTTAAAATGTCGTCTAGATGAATTTAAGCGATCTCTGGCCCTAAAAAACAGTCGCATTCAGAGTTTTCTGCGTTTGCCTCCCTGTAATAATAAAGAACTGACCAACAATAACGCGTCCTCTTCTAACTACATTTTGAAAGATACTGATGATGGGCCCACAACCACATCGATTAATTTTCGATTGATGATTGAACAATGTTTAATCGACCAGTATCCGTCGATCAGCTGAAGCTACCACACCAATCGATCGACATCGATCGACGATCGATCGATTGGTGTGGTAACATCCTAACACCTTTTGAATAAATTATGAAGGAAGAGGGTTAGCACATGTCAAATTTTTTTAATCTGCGAAAATCATGCGCATCACAAATCATTTATTTCTATATTATTTACTAATACATTATAATGCAAAGCTGGAATTGTGTGCTGTTTTAATTTCTTTATCTTTAATGTCGTACAAAATGTCACGGTGCTTCCGCTGTTTTACTTTTATTAATTGTATTTTATTATAATATTCAGACGTTTTGTTTTTTTAATTCTGTCCTATAGTGATGGTATTTGTTATTCAATGAATTTCAAAGAAATTTATCGACACATTTTTAAATAGTTTCTAAGGATTTTGAAGGTGTCTACTGAATTTATTTGTAAAGCAAAACTAAAAACGCATTTCGTTGAATATAAAAATATAAAAGAAAAAATATACAATCCAGTTAGTTTGTATATTATATAGTAATTGGTTATTTATCATATTATAGATATTTCTTATTATATGTAAAAATAAACGTCACCAGATATTCGTGCCTTTACGTTAACACAGTGCCTTTTCATATAAATACTAGCGATCTACCCTGGCTTTTCACGGGTGATTTCTGGATCTCCACAACAACCTACCGGGTCCAATTGTGAATATGAACTACCCAGTGATTGAAACACACACAAAAAACTTTGGTCCAGCTGTTTAGGAGGATTTCAGTGACAAAAAACAGAACAATTATGTATTATATAAAGATATCCAAATGCCTTTATAAGTCGTGCCTTTACCTGGTGCTGTTTACACAATCCATTTTTAGAGTAATTTATAGTGAATTTATAATATAGCATATTATACATTACCACTCCACGGTTTTTATGTGTGATTTAAATGTAATTATATATTTTTAAAACCTTTATAACTGCCTCTATATCTTACAATATGTCCATATTTTAATGTTAGCACAAAATGGTTAATCGTAAAATATCCAATTATAGATGCTTACAAAAGAGCGAATGTTGATTTTATATTATACATAAAAAACTAAAGTAAAAATTGTTGTGGTTTTATTTATTACTAACCCGCCCCGGATCCGCCTGGTTGTACCAATTGGTGTAATTGGTTAATAGTTTTGGTTGTACCAAAATAGATAAGTATTACTGCAATGTGTATGTCTCTCAACCAGCTTTGGTCAATCGCTCGTCCCCGCTGCTTCAGCGCGACAACGCGGGACCTCATACCGCACTACAGACGGTCTCAAAGTTACAAGAGCTAGGGTTGGAAGCTCTCCGTCATCCGCCGTGCTCACCAGACCTTGCGTCAACAGACTTATAGTTTTGCCAGAATTTGGATAATTTTTAGTGGGAAAAAAATTCAATATAAAAAAAATGATTTTGAACAATTTGTTGCCTCACGTCCAATTGATTTCTTCAAAAAGGGCGTCAATAAACTTCCACTGCGTTCGATTACATCGATTGCATGGGTGATTACTATATAAAACCGTAGAGTACTTATACAAGTTTCTTATACTTAGTACAAGAACAGAAAAATCACTTGCTGATAGCAAACTTGCGAGTTCATACCTAGTTACAACGTTGCTAATGTTCATAATACTTTGCACACCTCGGATGCGTCCTTCGTTACAATAGCCTACCGATTGTTGCGGCGCGCGTATTAAATCAAAATGCACCTTACGTCCGCGGCGAGTTTGTATTACTTAGCCCGTTAAGCGCTTTTACTGTAAGGCCGCCCCTACTGTAGTGTCAGGTCACAAGAAAACAAATTAAATCCTTTGATATTAGTTAGCAGTAGAATAAACCGAGGTGTTATGCAATGTATTAGTAATTTGCTGAAAATACATAGCTGCACTAAAAGTATCGGGAATGGAATGTTTCCACTGTTCCTGTCATATTAAAATCTTTTTAATTGAAAAGTCCTTGGTTATTTAAAATTGAATACCTTTTATTTATTTAAAAAAAGATTCTCGGTATTGTCACAAGGTTTTGTCAAACTTGTTTAGTCGTTGAGAAAATGGAATTGACTCGAGAAAATTCAAGAGCGATGATTTATTGACTTTCGAAGTGGTTTAACACAAAAACAGTGTGTTGACCGGATGATTTCTGCATTTGGTGATGAAGCCCCATCCAAAACCACAATTTATCGCTGGTTTGCTGAATTTCAACGTGGACGTGTCAAGCAGTCACCCAAGAAAACGTTGATGCTGTCCGTAAGCTGATTGAGGAAGATCGTCATGTGACATGCCGCGAAATTCAGGCATCTTTAGACATTGCATGAGTCAAATACAAATAATCATGCATGAACAATTAGGTGTAAAAAAGTTGTTTTCCCGATGGATACCGCATTCGCTCTGTGAAGAGCAAAAAGCAGCTCGCGTTACTTGGTGCGTCAGAACTCTCGAAAGATTCGACGCAGGATCCTCAAATGCTGTATACAACATCGTATCAGGAAACGAATCCTGGATATACGCGTACGAACCCGAAACAGAAAACCAGTCACGAGTTTGGGTGTTCGAAAATGAGTTAAAGCCAACAAAAATTGTTCGTTCATGGAGTGTTGCAAAATAAATGGTGTATGCTAGCATTTGTTTGCCACAGGTCGTTTGTGAACTCCGTAAAGAGAACTGCAACCGCCGCATCATCCTCCATCACGACAATGCGAGTTCTCACACCGCACACAGAACAAAAGAGTTTTTAGAGCAAGAAAACATAGAATTATTAGACCATCCGCCGTACAGCCCCGACCTAAGCCCTAATGATATCTATACTTTCCCTAAAATAAAGAATAAATTGCGTGGACAGAGATTTTCATCACCTGAAGAAGCTGTGGACGCCTACAAAATGGCCATTTTGGAGACCCCAACTTCCGAATGGAATGGTTGCTTCAATGATTGGTTCCATCGCATGGAAAAATGTGTCAAATTTCGCGGAGAACTTCTTCTTCGAAACTTCGAAAAGCAATAAATACATTTTTAAATAGTAATGTTGTGTCACTTCCTTGATTCCCGAAATTTTCAGTGCCGCGCTCGTAAAATAGTCGTGTGTTTAAAGTGTTTAGAACAAAGATCTTGTTTCGGTCACCAACTCACAATTTTATACTTTTTAGCCATAATTTTAGTCTAGGATCAGTTTGAAACCTGTTAATTAATAAACATTTGATAATTATCTGTTGTCCACCATTTTGATTGTTAACAGATATGGGTAGAAAAGAACATCGACAACCCTATTGAATTTTATTGTTTATCAAAGCTCAATAATATAAAGCCAAACATGTTGGTAATTAAGATTAGTAACAAATTTTTAAGTACCTACCTATATTATTAAATAGTTGTAATTTGTTTAATATTATCTGTAAATTCACTTACTTATGAAATATTATCCCACTTACCTTTTGTTAATAAGTTTTACAAATTACGCACACACATTATTACTAGAAATAATTCTTATTATGTAACTAAAATCAAACATTATCAAACCACATAAAATACTTTAATGTTTTAGTTTAAAAGTTCAAAATACAGATATACGATTTAAATAACACAACAAACTTAGGCATATGTTCAGCGATAGATAGCAAAGCAAACCAGCGATAAATTGTGGTTTTGGATGGGGCTTCATCACAAAATGCAGAAATCATCGCTCTTGAATTTTCTCGAGTCAATTCCATTTTCTCAACGACTAAACAAGTTTGACAAAACCTTGTGACAAGACCGAGAATCTTTTTTTAAATAAATAAATGGTATTCGATTTTTAAAACCAAGGGGTTTTCAATTAAAAATATTTTAATATGACAGGAACAGTGGAAATACTCCATTCCCGATACTTTTAGTGCAGCCTCTGTATATAGAATTAGCAAGAATAAAAATGTTAAAAACCGTCCTGTAGTCATTTCCGTCACAACGCTGTGGAAAAAACACATGATTTTAAAAAACAAGTCAAAGCTGCCGCCAGGTGTCTATATAAAAGAAGATTATTCTAAAAAAGTGGAAGAGGAAAGAAAGAAAGGAAACATAGCTTTTCTAAAACATGACAAAATAATAATAAAGAAATCATCAGGAAAAAATAGAGAAAAAAGAAAAAGAGAAGGTCATGACTCACATAACTCGGCATCCCAGAAAAAAAAAAGACAATCCAGTTTCTACATTAGCCAAGGGAAACGAAATCCTAAAACCCAACATACTTAATTACGTTGAACGAGGAACATCTGTTTCAATATCAGAGATTCCAAAAAACCTGTAATGACCACCGGTACTCGAAATCAACTCAGAACAATTAATACCAAAAGTACACATACAACAACCGAAAAACGCACCCCAAGCCGGTTGGTCACCGTGGGGAAAGAAGACCACTACCCTTCAGCAAATGAAACACCTAAAGAAAAAGAGAAACCTAACAATATACACATAGACACCCTAAACACACTTTCATTGAGGACTGCAGAAAACTCTGGGTAATATTAAATGGGATATTCTTGGTATGAGTGAAGTAAGACGAACAGGAAACTGCATCGAAGAATATGACGACTACATTCTGTACTATATCGGTAAAACCAAGGGTCAGTATGGAGTGGGATTTATGGTAAAAAAACACCTAAAGAAACAAATCATAGAGTTCAAAGGCATATCCGAAAGAATAGCTTTACTAAATATGCAGCTACAAGTCTATAAAAACAAGTGGACTATAGTACAGATATACGCGCCAACAGAAGCAGCGGACGAAACAATGAAATACTATTTCTACAACCAACTTACAACTACACTAGAAACTGCCCATAAAAACGTTATCGTCATGGGAGACTTCAATGGGAAAATAGGTAAACAAAAGCATGGTGAAGAGACAGTGATAGGAAATTATTGCATAGGAAAAAGAAGCAAGAACGGCAAGAGAATTATAAATTTGGCTCTGGAGAATAACCATACTAAATAGTGTTTTCAAGAAAAGTAAACCAAGAAGTGGACTTGGATATCGCCGGATGGAACTTACCGAAATGAAATTGACTTTATAACTAGTAATCAACCTAAGTTTTTCCAAGATGTTAGCGTAATAAATAATTTCAATTTCAATAGCAACCATCGTATGGTCAGAGCAGTACTATTTGACAAACAACAAAAGAAACAACGTAAACACTTTCATCAGTGAAAATAACTGCACGACTGATACAACGTCTCAAAGCAACATAACAACCAGAGAAATAGACAAAACACACGAAATTTACAACATATAAACTAGGGATATTTATAGAAAGAAGAACAAATCAATAAAAAACAAAAATACACAGCTCGAAAACAATAGATCTCATTCAAAAACGGAAAGACCTTCTTAAAAATAGAAGAAATAAAACAACAATACAATAACATTCGAATAAAAGAATAAATTGTATCCAAAAACACATTACTAAAACAAGAGGTATCAATAAAGCACTTAAAGAATTTAAGAAACAACGCTATGGGTCCCGAAAATGAAAAGCAAAAACAACAAGGACAAAACAAGACGACAGCCAATTTTAAAGATTAAAATTCAACATAAACCTTGAAGACAAAACAGAAGAAATCCCTCCGATTCTTGAAAGGGAAGTTCAGCATGCAATAGAAACGCAAAAAAATGATAAAGCTGCTGGACCTGATCATATAACCGATGAGATGATGAAAGCTACATTGCCAGAAACAACAAAAAAAACTTACTAACTTGTTTAATCTTATTCTAAACACAGTATCAATACCTTCACAGTGGACAATAAGCACTATAATACTCATCTTTAAGAAAAGAGATAGATCAAACTATAGCCCAATAAGTCTCATGTCCAACATATACAAGGTGTTCTCAAAAATAATACTGAAACGCATCACCAAAAAACTTGAAGAACAACAATCAAGAGAACAGGCTGGATTCCCATCGGGATTCACAACAATTGATCACATACATGTGGTTAAACAGCTCATTGAAAAATGTCAAGAATACGATTATCCATTATACATGGCATTTGTGGACTATAACAAAGCGTTTGACTGCCTGGAACATCAGTACATTTGGGAAGCCCTGAAAAATCAAGGAATAGAAAATAAATATATAAGAATAATAAAAAATGTGTATTCCAACAGCAAAGCACGAATCAAACTAGAAGCAGAGGGGGAAATTTTACCAATACTCAGGGGAGTGAGGCAGGGAGACCTATTCTCACCAAAACTTTTTTCATCCGTGCTAGAGGAAGTCATCAGGAAAATGGAATGGGACAACATAGGGATTAACATAAATGGAACACATTTAAATCATTTAAGATTTGCAGATGACATAATACTTATAACAGATAACCCGGAAAGCCTTAAAAACATGCTTTTTTTAATATAGGATAAGGGTGACAAACAAGTGCACAGTCCACCTGATGGTAAGTGGTTGCTGCGGCCCATAGACATCTACATCTATCCTCTGTTACAAATCAAAATGTAGATGCGTTGTCACCCGTGAGGACTAAGATGGAATGCCTCATTTCCAGTAAAAAGGGCCTCCGGCCACCTGCACTCACCAAGCGAAACGCAGAGGTAAACGGCTACTTCACGCTGGTTTTCTGTGAGGTCGTGGTACCACCCCGGTTCGAGCCGCCCCATCCGTGCGACAGCAACAGCTGCCGCGTGGCTCTACCACTGTTGCTCCAAGATTTATCATACGGATACATCCAAGGTTTTTTCAAGGCAATTTTTAATATCATCCTTTGTACCTTTTCAAATGTCGTATTACTGTAAAAACTAAATGTCCGAGTTTATTTGAATAACGATTTTAATTAATAATAATAACAATCATTCTCGTAATCTGTTAAATCTCTAGGCGCTGTTATGTTTTTGATCACGTGTTCAAAGTATTGCGAGCACCTTACCTCGAAAGCGCCAGTGCTAACAGTACAAAATGGCGGCGATTTATGACGTCACATATTTCACTAGGGTAGTGCGGCAGTATACTGGCAGTCCATAACGGAACGAATTTTTTACCAGTGAGAGCACTGAGCAGTGCTCGCAGTGTATATCGGAACATAACTTGCAAGTTGCACGGTGCTTTCGGACGAATTTAGGCCTTTTGCACATTATTAGACACGGTCACTAGACAAGAAAAATGTCTCGTCTGGTTTATTGTGCACATTCATCCAAGACGTCTCATCGTCGGGTTGTAACCATCCACAGAAGATACACGAGTAGCAAATGGACAGGCGACAGCGTTTAATTGTGATTGAATACTTTTACCACAGAAGAAAACGCCGTAGTTGCATGTGTCATTCATCAGACTCTTGTATATAAATCGAGTAATGACGATAAGTTAATATTGTATTAAAACTATGATACAGCCTTACCTTTTTAATTTTTTTTCTACCAATGGCAAATCTTTAAATTTTTCTATTGACATAGAACATATTTCATCTCAGGCGAAGGTCTTAAAATTTCTAAATTTATACTCCACACAGGTTTGTCCCAAATTACCGGTCTTTCTTCTATAAGCGCTATTATATATATATATAAATGTTCAATATTTTTGTTCACTTTGGTACTCATGTTTGATAGTTAAATTTAAATAAAAATGAAATTTAAATGAAAGCTTGCTTGAAATTTAAACTTAAACTTATTTACATAGTTGAGTAGTCAAGATGTCTTGTGTAGGCGCTACATCGAACGTGCAGTCGACAAAATTACTAGAGTGAGTGTGTCTGATGCGACATAAGAAAAAATTTCTTGTAATATGTATGGTCTCATATTACAACCAATGCAACTGAATTCCATTTTTCCTTTCAACCTTTTATTTTTTTCATATTTCAGTAATTAAACTTTTTAGTTGTCAGGTCTAATAAAAAAAAAACAATACTTAAAAAATATTTATTACAACTTAATCTAATGATCACGTAGCGAGTTTGCTTATATCTTCATACTGTACCCCTTTGACTAGACGACCAGTCAAAAGTCCCTCTGATATCTGAAAAGGGAAATTATATACAAAGAATGTAAAAAAATCATGTCTAATAAAATATATTTTTTTAATAGAATGAGGGTGACAAACGAGCACACAGTCCACGTGATGGTAAGTGGTTGTTGTGGTCCATAGACATCTACATCTATCCTCGATTACGAATCAAATGCAGATGCGTTGTCAACCCTGAGGACTAAGAATGGAATGCCTCGTTTCCAGTAAAAAGGGTTTGCGGTTCTCTACACTCACCACACGAAACGCAGCAGCATTAAGCTGCTATTTTACGCTGGTATTCTGTGAGAGCGTGGTCCTTCCCCGGCCGAACCGACCCATTCGTACTACAATTATACCAGTAATATATATATATCAATAGCTAATCTTCATTGAGTCAGCTTGCCAGGACCGATATTAGATCTGGAGGACATTATCGTTACAGCTTATAAAAAGTCCAAGAACATAGGCCTCCCCATAGATAACTTCATGAGGAGGGGGGGGGAGATATTTGCCATAGTTGCCACGCTTGGCAATCGAGATGGCAATCACAGTTTTTTTTTCTAGTCATTATTAGGAAGACGCTGATGCCCATCTCCTGGTTTATTTCCCTCTGTAGCCTCTTAACATCCATGGGATGATATGGGGAAGTGGATATGCTTAAACTACCATTACACTGTAAAGTACGGTAAACTGGAGGACATTGTAGTTAAAGAAATAGAAACAAACTTTTATATTCAACTAGCTGTTCCCCGCGACATCGCCCGCGTGATGTTATTTTTCGCGGTACCCTAAAATAAAAGCAGCCCAAGTTACTCCTCATAACATCAACTATCTGCTAGTGTGTATAAATATTGACAAATATTGACATTAATATTTATACGATACTAACGTCACTAAATTGTTTTGCCTTCCCGCAACCCCTCCACTAACACTTAGACTTTATGGTATGGTATTAAAGTTCAAATTGACTTTTTAAGTATTATTACGAATCTTTTGTATGGCAATATAGAAAAGTGTTGTTTTTAGACTTTTTCAGGCAATTTTTTAAATTTTTCTCTCCGTAAGAACCAGCTTCGTACTTCAAGAAATATTATAAAAAAATAATTAGAGAAATCGGTTCAGCTGCTCTCGAGATTTGCGCTTAGCAACACATTCAGCGATTCATTTTTATATTACAAGATATCAGTATAAATAATACTTATTGAAAGTCACTCATTATGTTTAATTTACCACTGGTTCGGAAAATAGCGCTGTCCTGGGAAGAATCAGCAAGAAACTCAGCGGGACTTTTATTTAAAAGAATATTTTAAAAGTGAAAGCTTTTTTTAGTATAGTTGTGTGATTTCAAAGTCGATAAAACGAAAAATGGACACTAGACAGAGACAAACATATATATCTATAGGATTTAGCCTGCGAGAGAATGAGATAGAACACAGTATACAGTGTTGCCTATTTATCTGGGTCTCCTCTTTGTGTGGTGCTTTAAAGATGGTTTATAATTATAACTTTTTTTTAAATACAAATTATTAAATAAATAAAATTAACCATATAGAATAAAATATATAACAATATATATTTGCACGGATGATTTTTGGGTCTCGGCAACAGCGCCACCTACCAACTGTTTCCGGTTAACGAGATTGTACAACCAGTTCGTGCTGCCTGTGATGACCTATGGAACTGAGGCGTGGTCCTTCACTACTGGCCGGATGAGGAAGCTCAAGGTCGCTCAGCGAGCTATGGAGAGGGCTATGCTCAGTTTCTCTGCGTGATAAACTTAGAAATGAGGATATCCACAGTAGAACCACAATAACCGGATTAGTCTGCTGAAGTGGCAATGGGCCGGCCATATAGCTCGAAGAACCGACAACCGATGGGGAAAAAAGGAGTGGCGGCCTTATACCAACGCACGAAGTGTAGGGAGGCCCCCCACTAGATGGAGTACGACCTGGTAAGACATGCAGGAAGGATGAGAACCGTGCTTTGTGGCATTCCTTGGGGGAGGCCTATGTTCAGCAGTGGACTTGTGAAGGGCTGTAATGATGATGATGATGATGATTAAACATATAATATGTATGACTTCCTACCTCGACGTCGCAACAGTAGTTGTCGGTGTCAATATCCCTCAGCACTCCAATCTCTCCTCTGTACGCCCCGTTCACAAACCTCACCACACGCCCGGGTGAAGGTATCACTGTTTCCACATGGTTCTGAAATGAAGTTAAAGGTGATGATGGTTCGCGCATAAATAACAAACGATAACATCGGTTTGCAAGAGCGACAGAGAGATCCTCGATTAAGAATCAAAATTCAAATGCGTTGTCAACCCTGAGGACTAAGATAGAATGCCTCATTTCCAGTAAAAAGGGTCACGGTCAAAGACTCCAGTTCTCTACACTCACCATACGAAACACAGCAGCATTAAGCTGCTATTTTACGCTAGTATTCTGTGAGAGCGTGGTCCATACCCGGTCGAGCTGATCCATTCGTGCTACAACCATAATATAGCTGCAGCGTGGCTCTACCGCGTATAAATCTTAGGAATTTTGTCAACAATACACGACAGACTAAGACTGACCTGATCAAGTTTCAGTTTGACATTGTCATCTGTCAGTTTGACGTGCGCCGCGTATTTGTCAACGAGACGTTCGACGACCGCTTTCCTCTTGTAAAACTTGTCGCCGAGGGACTTTGTGATGATTTTTACAACGATACCTTCAGTCAGCCAGTAGTCCTTTCTGAAAAATATTGTAGAATTATAGCTTGCATCTCATGTATAAGTTCTGGACTTATACATGAGATAGTTCAAGGTCACCTTTGTAGAACGCTCTAAAGAGTATGGTAATATCTACAAAGGATCCCTCAGAACCAAAGAGTATATAATCACTATGTTTAGTAAGAACCACAGTTGAGAGTGCTCAGAACAATTCTTTTTTACAGACTTCAAAAAGGAGACGGTACTCAATTCGACTGTATGTTTTTTTCAGTGTGTTACCTCATAACGTTTTTCTGGGTGAACCGATTTCGATGATTCTTTTTTTTTATTTGAAAGATGGTGCTTATCATTTGGTCCCATATAAATTTGACCAACAGTTTTAGAGTTATTCTTAATAATTTGTATTGAGGTCGGTTAGCGCTGCAAATCAATGAGGGCTAATAACTTTCTGCTCACCAGATGTCGCTAGTTGACACTGAGGTAACGATATTTGTTACAAAATGTTAGTTGAGTAGTTAGTTTTTAATAAAAGTTTATCAGTTTCTAGAGTATTATATTAATACTATAGATACTAATTAATGCTTTGCTCTTTAATTTTTTGGATAATTTTTAACTTTTTTTTAATTTTTCTACTTTTATGAATATCTGTGGTTTGGTTTATTTATTTTTAATCTTAATAATACAAAATATACATAATACTACAAAAATAAACATTAACTCTTGCATTTAACAAACAATTTGTTCGAATGACATTATTCGTACAAATTAACTTCCCCACTATGAAATCGTTCAAATATTATACCTCACTTTTAAGTGGCGCCGCCCTGGTGGCAGAAAAAGTCGTGGATATCCTCATTGATAAGCCAGTGTGCCACAGAGCCGTCAATATAATATATATAATACACAAGTACATATGAGAGAATATATTAATAAAACAATATCTCTCACCTATTTGCTTTCTCTTTCGCTCTTTCCTGCATTTGCATAATCTCATCTAGAGCCGACTGCTTGCTTTTGCATTCTTCTGTCCTCTTCTTCTTGCTGGAAGATTCTTCTTTGATTTTCGATGCTTGCAGTACTGATTTTGGGAGGCCTTCAGCTTTCTCTACAAGAAAGAATCAAAATATTACAAAAAAAAAAATTTAATTGGGTCTTCATAATGCTTATGGAGAGATAAAAGAGTCGTGGTGGCTCAGATGGTTGACGCTCGCTGTAAATTTCACAGTACGCGAGCAACCCGGGTATGATCCCCGCCGGCACCAATGAAGTTGTTAATTGCAATATTAAGTACTGATTTATCACGTGCTCCCCGGTGAAGGAAAACATCGTGAGGAAACATGCATGTCGGAGAAATAAGAAACAAAAATTCGAAGACATGTGAAGTTCGCGGCGGTCATTTCCTTGCCCTAAAAAGTTGCAGCCTATTTACGCCCCATTGCTGGGCACAGGCCTCCTCTCATTACTGAAAGGGTTTAATAAGCATACCTATTGCTTTTGTTATTGAACTTAGCACTATTTAAAAGTTATTAATGGAAGTCAATCAAATTTTCTGATTTTTTTTTCTTGTAAAAATTATCGTCTCTTTCTTTTTTTTTTCCATCAAAATTAAATGAAATGCTCCTCAGGCATGCACTTTTAGATTTTCCAAACTATATTGTATTACATGTGAACTTCCTTACGTTACTATCCGTTCAGGCCCATTTGAAAATCAGCACTGTTGTTTGGCATAAGCTGAGCGAGGTCCGTTTGCCTAACGTGCCACAACACACATGAGGAACATATTTGTTAACATACATATATACTTTTGTTAAATGGTATATCTGTTAAGTTATTGTTTTTTTTTAATTTTATTATATTATGTTCATTAATTGTTAGGTTTACTAATATTTATATTTAAGTGCCTGTTTATGTGTGTGGTGTGGCGTGTTCGCTATAAATGTCTCTTTATTAGTTCTATGTCTCGTTCATTCTTTATTTCGTACCATTAAGCAATCTGTGTGCTCGATTGTAGTGCCAGCAGTGCAGCAATGAAATTACTTCATTACCAAGCTGTCAAATCAACACAATTACACTCACCTTCGGTTTTCCTCTTCAAATTAATGTTGAGTGTGAGTTTCTCTTGGCTGTTCTCTCGTTTTAGTTCTGTGTACGAGGGCTCCTCAGCCTTGAACTCCTTCTTCCCTTTCTCCACTTGTTTCTGTATGAATTCTAACATTCTTTCCTAGAGCAAGAGTAGTTGATTTATATAATAATTGAATGCTAAGTTATCGATATATTACATATTTTCTAGGTGATTGGGATTCCATTTCTGCTACAAAATAGCCGTGCCTGCACTGCTATTCCATTCTTAAGGGTATAGAAAGCCAGTATAATTACAGATTATGAAGCTATATTTGTCCTCAGAGGTGATCACATCTGTGGCCTTCTTTGTCTGAAAGTAGCTGGTGTCCATGGACTGTAATAGCCACTTACCTTTAAGTTGAGTGTTTGTTTGTTTGTATTCCACAGCGGAAAACTAACCGTGTTGCTTTAGTGCATATTGAATCTCATCTGCTCAATACAATATGGTCTCGGGTTCAAACCCAGGGACCCATTTTTCTGTCAAGAAATTCTCAGTAACAGCCCAGTTTGGAAGTTGGTGATAGTTTATCCCATTTCTCAGAAAGCGCTTAAACCCGTTGGTCTTGAACATGATGTCTCTCCGGTTGTGTCGGTTTGCTTTCCCCACGAACCATAAGAGTGAAAGAAAAGAGATGTGGTGCTTGTACACACACTCATGCACTATCAAGAAGAAGGCATTTATTTGTTCCTTTAATGACACACAGTGGCAAAACTAGGAACTTACTTATATATTGAACTCCAACTATAATATTGTCTTGCACAAGATAGCAAATCTTTATTTTTACTAGCTGTCTATACACTTGAGACCTGAAGATAGCAGTGGCATCACTAAAGCTTGGCGGCAGACACAGTAATAGGAACTACAATTTGGACGCCTTGCCGTGCCGTGCCGTGCTCGTTTGTCAACCATATTCTATAAAAAAAAAACAAATGATAAAAATTAAAAGGGGGCTCCCCTACTAGAAACGTGTTTTACGATGGTACACTCACCATACGAAACACAGCAGCATTAAGCTGCTATTTTACGCTGGTATTCTGTGAGAGCGTAGTCCTTCCCTGGTCGAGCCAACCTATTTGTGCTATAACTATACTATTCACAGATCAGGGGCAACAGAAATGCACATTCTGTGAAAATTTCAACTGTCTACCTAATACGGGTCTTGAGATACAGCCCGCGGTACGACTTTCCATTGACGTCAGTGGAGTTTGGTGTTGATACGTATTTTTACAGAAAGATTATACTATTATAAGCACACACACAAAGTCTCAATATACGGAAACGCGTAATTTTTGAGAAAAGAATAATTGAAAATCAATTATTCTTGCAATGTTTATGTCTAATCTGCTAATAAACTGGCGCCATTTTGTAATGTCATTGTCGCCGTCAATAGGGATGTCGATTCTTTCCGAAAAAGGTCGATTTTTTAAATAGATTCGAATTGTAAGCTGATGTATCGATTCCCAAAAAATCGATTTCTAAAATATCGATATTTTTTTCATGTTTGCATTTATAATGTAAATATAAATCCATTTATGAGAAAAAAATCCCCTTCATCATAAAAAAATAAGGGGACTGATTCATAAGGATTTCTGTATCTATTTTGAGACTGCTACGTCTCCGGCGCTGCGGGAAGAGCAACCTCTATGCCTTAGCGTAACAAATCGCAGGCATCCCTCCTCGCCTCCGCAGCTTCGGCTTGTTGATCGCCTTCGGCGACCAGCCTCAGCCGTTCCGGCTCGTCCGATGCCTACGATTTGTTACAGCAGGCGGAGGCTGCTCCCCCTACGCGCCTCCGGCTCTATAAAACCACTCTAGGGATAGGACAGACTCGTACCAGGTGGAGTCGGGGTCAATCAATTCGGTTCTTTGACATAAGTTGAACCTAACCTATTTTATTTGTTATCTGCCCTAATAGGTACTGTTAAATAAAACAAATTTCAATAAGAGATCATTTATCATGGTATCTTTCTTGTTTTTCATAAAATGGGTTTATATTTACATTATAAATAAAGAAACATTAAAAAAATATAGATATTTTAGAAATCGATTTTTTGTGAACCGATACATCAGCTTACGATTTGAATCGATTTAAAAATCGACCTTTTTCGGAAAGAATCGACATCCCTATTGACGTCGACAGTGACATTACAAAATGGTGCCAGTTTATTAGCAGATTAGACATAAACATTGCAAGAATAATTGATTTTCAATTATTCTTTTCTCAAAAATTACGCGTTTCCGTATATTGAGACTTTGTGTGTGTGCTTATAATAGTGTAATCTTTCTGTAAAAATACGTATCAACACCAAACTCCACTGACGTCAATGGAAAGCTAAGCCCAGCCCGCTGATGGACGGACAGTGGAGCCTTAGTAATAGGGTCACATTGGTTACCCTTTAGGTACGGAACCCTAAAAAGCATCAAATTAGTAACTGAACTGGCAGATAATAAAAACATACCTGGTCATCCTTATCCATCTTCTCCTTCTTTGCTTTGGCCTCCTGTGCAGCGATCGCCGCTGGGTCCCTATCTATATACGCAACAAACCACCCCTTCTCTGTTTCGTCCACAACACATTTACCTTCTCTCCCTAACCACTTGACAAAGTCAGTCAGGGTTTCCCATTGTGTTGCATTCATGTGGAGATGGTCCCTACAACAGAGACATTAGACTGCATGAGAATTTGTAATTTTGTTTTACAAATCAGATCGGCCAGCCTACTCTCTACAGTATTGAGTTCTCGATAATTAAAATTTTATTCAAACTCAAGGTAATTTTGTATATTACTTATGAGGTGACCGGATGTGTCAGTCGGGAACACATGTCAAATGCTCTTTTATAAATTAGCATACTATAATACATAAAAATGGTATATATAAGATTCACTACTGGATAACTAATATTTATGGCAGTACTTTTTAAAGTATTTAAAGAAAAATACATATAAACTATGTCAAGAAGTTTATCATCATTCATCATCATCATTACAGCCCTTCACAAGTCCACTGCTGAACATAGGCCTCCCCCAAAGAATGCCACAAAACACGGTCCTGAGCCACCTGCATCCATCGACTTCCTGCATGTCTTACCAGGTCGTCACTCCATCTCGTGGGGGGACGCCCTACACTTCGCCTACCGGTACGAGGCTGCCACTCGAGAACCTTTCTTCCCCATCGGATGTCGGTTCTTCGAGCTATATGGCCGGCCCACTGCCACTTCAGCTTACTAATCCGTTGGGCTATGTCGGTCACTCTGGTTCTACTGCGGATATCCTCATTCCTAAGTTTATCACGCAGAGAAACTCCGAGCATAGCCCTCTCCATAGCTCGCTGAGCGACCTTGAGCTTCCTCATACGGCCAGCAGTGAAGGACCACGTCTCAGTTCCGTAAGTCATCACTGGCAACACGCACTGGTTGTACAATTTCGTTTTAAGGTTTTGAGGTATGTCTGACGAGAAGATGTGTCGTAGCTTCCCGAACGCTGCCCAGCCGAGTTGAATCCGTCGATTGACCTCTCGGTCGAAGAAGTTTATCATTACCGCCTATTAAATTCCATTGCAAAACATAGGTCTACCCCACTGATTGCCTCGTAGGGTAGATATCTGCCATAGCTTTAGCATCTGTCGCCTCTTACAACACCCATAGGGTATGGATATACATATAAGGTAGTACCTATATTCTTACACAGCCACTACATGGTAATTGATAAGAAATTAGACATTTTTTTATATTTACCTGTTAGAGATATAGTCTTGGTACACTTTATTGGCATTCACCCGTTTTGTGCCGAACTGACGACGTAGTAGCTCCAAGTAGCCATCGGAAAATTCCTTGGAGAACTGGTCTATGTATTTCGAAGCGTTGTCAGCAAACAGCAAAAGCTGCCGCTGGTGTGATTCAGACATTGTGTGGCATTTAAAACCGTTCTCATCACGACACTGTTTCTGGCACATCTGACAATACCATCTCAATTTTTGTAAGCCTTTAGCTTTAATCTTATTTGCTATATATTTAGGAGTGCCCTTTTCTGCTTTTCCACCCATTTTTAATAGCTTTTAATGCATATAAAATAGTTAATGTTGATTTTACTTGTCAGAATATGTACACTCATAGACTAATCAGATTTTTAGGATAAGTTTTATCTCCTAAAATGTAATTTGACTAGCAAAATAAAGCACAATTCTACATCGACAAATAAGTTGTTAGAAATTAGCAGATTAGAAAACATTTACTTCAAAGATGTTTTTCTTTGATTCACAGAACACTATACAACTTTATAATTTGTGCATACAACTTTATAATTTGTAATACTCTTTGCTTTGATTTACTTGAAAATGAAAAACATAGAGAAAAGTAATACATCAGGAACGATCAGGAATGATAAATAAAGACTCGTTTTCTTTTATAACTGGCTTTACAGCTCTGGCTCTGGGTCAGTGTTGCCAGACATTTTGAATGAACGATCGTACGATGGGTAAATAAAAAGTCGTATGCCCTAAGAAGGTCATTAAATAAAAATAGTACGTTTTTTAAACTTTGTTTTATTAAATTATACAAAAATAAAGAATTAAAAACACATTATTAATTTTATCTCCATATAAAATCTTACTGTTCGTATTATTTAACATTTCTCTTGATGGAGAAAAATCAACACAATGACCAAAGAGTTTTATATGTTGTTTGGCTAATAGCGTGCCGTTCACAGTTTCAATACTGAGCCTATTTCGGATTTTTGTTTTGAACTGAAGCACCGTTCACAATCCGCATTAGAGTGAGGAAGGCATAGCAAATCATCTAACACACATATTTCTGCCCAAAATTCGTCTGGCGGGAGAGTCATATCAACTTAATAAAGAACAGGGGTGATCTTCTCCACTCATCGTCCACATTTTGCATAATTTCTTCACTTACAATCCGAGGCACTATTTTCATTAGAGGGAACAAAGTATTTACTTTGTTTCTGTATGATTCTGATAAAGCATTGTTAGAAAATGTGAAAAGTCGTATGAATTGCGTACGCTTTTTATGTTACGATCGTACATGCATAAAACTCTTAAAAAATCGTATGAATACGATTTAAATCGTACATCTGGCAACACTGCTCTGGGCTCTAGTAGCTTTTCTGAGCCTGAAGTTACAATGTATAATAATAATTATCCTTCATGGTACACTGCTTCGCAATATGTTGATGCGTCAAATTGTGCAGCCCTTGAGTGATTTTGACGGCAACTTAAGCCAGCAGACAGCTGCCAGTTGGCGATGGTATCTCAAGGGGCCTAAGCAGACCGACACATTATCTTGAGAATCACATCACCATCAGAGCACTTGTTTCACCGTTTCCACTAATAGTTCACATGCGCAGACACTTAATACACAAAATCGTACCAATTTTACATATTAAAATCCACTTCAAACCATTATTTAAACAATAATACAAGAGCAGCAATCCTCCACCGTTCAAGTTGCCGCCAAAACCTTGAAAACTCGAAATAATAAACACACAAAGAGTAGGTACATGGAAAATATAGGTAATCATTACACAGAACTTTGCAGCAAAACACTGAATTATCCGGCATTTTTGTAGTACAACGATTTAGTCGCGCAACTAGATTTAGTCTAGTGAGCAATGCGGCTGCAACTAGTTTTGTTGTACGCATAGGGCCGCGTGGACTTATACTTTGACAGAGGAGAACGCCTGCTACATATACTCCCCTGCGATCCACCGGTGGCCTGTGTTGCTCTATGCCCAAAAAGTATAAAATCACTACCAAGGAGTATAAAATCACTACGTTTTAGCTTAATCCTTTTTTAATTTGGTAATAATTGCTAATGACGTGGACGTGACATGAAAGCAATAAATGAAAATTGTATGAGTTTTATTATCATTATTTTTTAGAATTTAATTTACAATTTTCTTAAAATGGATGTTATTTGGTCAAAAGATAAATTGTTTAAAATATTCAGTACAGTAAGTATATTTAAACAAAATTTTGTTAAGCCATTTACAACGATTTAGAGTTATAAAAACACGTTTAGGATATAAGATGATAAATAAAGTCGTAGATAGGGCTTCTTCATAAATAGGAGTAGAAGCCCAGAGCACTTAATGCTTGGGGGTTTTCTATAAAACCCAAAAATATTTAACTGTATACACCACTAGGTGACCCGCGCGGGGTTACTCCCGTGAAATCCGAGTATAATCAGTTGCCGTTACAGCTTATTAAAACACACTACAGGCCTCCCCCATTGATTGCTACATAGGAGGCATATTTGCCATAGTTGTAACGTTACTGTTGATTTGAAAATTTCACCTCTCAGTGCGTCATGCCCTCCTGGTAGATTATCTTCTATACATGCATCCATTACAGCCTATTAAAGTTCACTGTTGAACATAGGCCTCCACCATAGATTGCCTCATAGGGGGCATATTTGCCATAGATATTACGCTTGGCAAGCGGGTTGGAAACAGTTTTTATTTTTAGTAGTTATTAGGAAGACGCTGCTGCCTATCTCCTGATTAGTTTTCCTCGTTTCAATATTTTATTTACAAAATATACTCTATAATTATAAAGGTACTATAAATTGGTATAAAATACCAATGATCTATTTAATTTGTATGCATTTAAACTAAGGTTACTTTGTATTGTTGTATTCATTTATATCAAACTGTTTGTCCATCGCCCGCCATTCATGTAAACGTGGTAGAGCCACACTGCAGCTATATTACGTATGGTTGTAGTTCGAACGGGTCGGCTCGCCTGGGGAAGATACAGTTCAACACTGCTATGTTTCGTATGGTGAGTGTAGAGAACCTTGTGGAGACCTTTTTACTGGAAACGAGGAATTCCATCTTAATCCTCAGGGGTGACAACGGAACAGCGTTTTGATTCTTAATTGTAGTTTTTTAATTGCCACAGTATCCACTTACCATCAGGTGCACTGTGTGCTCGTTTGTCACCTTTATTCTATAAAAAAAATATAAACCCTAACCAGCGCATGGCACATTCCTTGAAAGGCCTATATACCAGTTGTGAATTCTAAAGGCTCGAGTGTTATATTAACTTTTTATATAGGATAAAATAGATAAATTAGGGCGTCCCCCCAAGGCGACGCACACCAGCTCGTCCCCGTTGGTGTGGAATGCAGCGCGCAAAGCGGCGATGGGGACCGCCACCCGTCACGCACAGCCCGACACGGCGGAAGGTGGAGGACGGAGTGCAGAGTTGGCACGTGGAATGTTAGAGGAGGCATGAGAGATAAGACGAATGAGTTGATCGAAATAATGAAAGAAAGAGAATTAGATGTCGTGTGTATGTCGGAGACCAAACGGAAGGGCAGTGGTACTGAAGAGCTCCCTGGCGGGGCGTTTGCTCTATGGTCCGGTACTAGATTTAGGGGTCTGTTCGCGGGTTGGCGCTACCGGACGACAGTGACAGAACCACAGTCGGTCTGTCGCATCCGAAGCTGGAAGCTTCAGGAAGCGGATACTAGGGACAAATATCATGCGAGGGTAGCCGAAAAGCTTGACACCATCGATGGCAGAAACGAATGTGTAGAAAGAACATGGCAGAACCTTAGGGATGGAATGGTAAGTGCAGCGGAAGAAGTGTGTGGAACAATAAAAAGAGGCAGTAGTAAAAGAAGAGATGCATGGTGGAATGATGAAGTGAAAGAAGCTGTAAAGAAGAAGAAGAAAGCATGGTTAGACTACTTGGCCTCTAGTAATGATAAGGATATGAGAGAGAAGATGAAAGAAAGATATAGGCTGCAGAAAGTTCACACGAAAGCATTGATTGAGGAAGTGCGTGAAAGGTGTAGAATGGAAGCGGACGAAAGGTTGTCGCACAACTTTAAGGAGAACTCCAAACTCTTCTAGAAAGAGGTTGGAAGGACCCGAAGTGGTGCGACGGCCTTAAGAATGAACAAAGTGCTTTCGAGAACTAATGACGTCCTCTCAGAAAAATCGGACGTCATGCAGCGATGAAGCGAATTTTATAGAGAAATGTATGCGTGTGATGATCTTAGTGAGGGATCCAGGGATGACGCCGTGACTGGTACGCCAGACCCGGACCTCGATGACACTGAGGTCATCAGTATGAAAGAGATTGAACGTGCGATTCGAAGTTTGAAATGTGGTAAGGCTGCGGGACTAGACAGAGTTACTGCTGAAATGGTCAAGTATGGTGGGCCTCGCGTCTGGGACAGCTTTCATCTGCTGTGCAATTTGTGCTGGCGGACGGGGGATGTCCCGGATGATTGGCGATCCGCAGTCATTGTGCCTTTATATAAAGGTAAAGGTTCACATTTTGACTGCGGGTGCTATCGGGCGATCAGCTTGACCAGTTTAGCAAGTAAAGTTTGCAAGATGCAAGAGAAATCGCAAAGATTTCTATGGGAGGCACAATGCGGATTTAGACCTGGAAGAGGATGCACGGATCAAATGTTTTCTCTCCGTATGATCACGGAAAAGCTTCTGGCTGCTAACCAGAAGATTTTCTGTGCTTTTGTGTATCTTGAGAAAGCATTTGATAAGGTTGTAAGGAAGAAAATGTGGGAACTGTTGCCGGGGTATGGTGTGGATGGTCGATTGCTAAGGGCTGTGCAGTCTCTTTACTGTAACTGTAAAGCCTGTGTGCGGGTAGGGCATGACCTGTCACCCATGTTTAGCGTCCAAACGGGCGTAAAACAGGGTTGTGTCATGTCTTCCTGGCTGTTCATACTGTATCTCGACAGCTGTTTACAAAAGCTGAAGGATAGCTGTTTGGGTGTGAAATTGGGTGACATAAAAGTAAATTGTCTGCTGTATGCTGATGATGCAGTGCTTATTGCACCAGCAGAGGCAGAACTGCAGGCATTAGTCACGTGTATGAAAGAGGAATGTGAAATTAAAGGTCTCCGTTTGAACGCTAATAAAACTAAGGTTCTGGTATTTGAAAGGGACGAAGAGAGAACGAAGTGTGAAATATGGGTAAATCAGGAATGTCTAGGACAGGTAAATGAAATTGTATACTTGGGGAGTGCTTTTAGCCGGGATGGAAGATGTGATTTAGATGTGGACAGGCGTGTCGCTGCCGGGAATAAAGTCAATGGTGCCCTAACTGCGTTAGTCAAAAGGCAAGGCGTAGTGAAGAGTGCACGCAGTGTTGGTACCGACTTTGTTATATGGCAGCGAAACCTGGGTATGTCAGAAGAAGCATAAAAGCAAGTTGAATGCAGTGGAGATGCGATCTCTTCGTAAAATGTGCGGCGTTACCATGGCCGACCGAAAGCGAAACGAAGAGATTCGCAATATGGCAGGTTTGAAAGATGACCTTATCACAAAAATTGATAAGGGCGTGCTTCGGTGGTTTGGGCACGTTGAGCGAATGAGTGAAGACCGAATGGTGAAGAAAATATATAGCGCGAAAGTTAATATTAAAAGGTGTCGAGGTAGACCGAGACTAACTTTCGAAGACCATGTGAGCAAATTGCTCGAAGAGGGTAGGGTCAAGAGTACTCGGATACCTAGACGTGCATGTATGAAGAAGATAATGAATCTGAAAGAAGCGAAAGAGGTATGTAAGGATCGTGACAATTGGCGATCTGTTCTCTCTGGCTACCCCGTCAGGGATTGTGCGTGAAGATAAGCTAAGCTAAGCTAAGCTATATAGGATAAGGGCGACAAACGAGCACACATTCCACCTGATGGTAAGTGGATGCTGTGGCCCATAGACATCTATATCTATCCTCGATTACGAATCAAAATGCAGATACGTTGTCATCCGTAAGGACTAAAGGATTGTGAGCCCAAAGAAATAAGATGGAATGCCTAGTTTCCAGTGAATAGGGTCTCCGGTTCCCTATACTCACCATACGAAACACAGCAGTGTTAAGCTGCTATTTTCTACTGGTATTCTGTGAGAGCTTGTACCTTCGCCGGGCGAGCCGACCCATTCGTGTTACAACTACAAAATAGCTGCAGCATGCTTCTACCACGTATAATTTACTTGTGTAGGAGTCCATTATGGTCCATGCGAATGCAACTGGGGACTCTGGTTCAGTTTCTGGGCCTTGTTGCCACATCTGCGGTGGCGATAGCGATTTACGACGCCTGGAAGAGACCTACGTGTGGAACGGGATCGAGGAACAGTACGACAGGATGCTATTCGAATGCTATGGCGTTAGGGTAAGATAAGATGGATTGTGTTAATTTATATTTAGCTTTTCCACATGGTAGAGCCAGCAACAGCACAAATGGCAATAGAGTAGCCTTCTATCGGGGAAGGCACTGGAGATGATCGATATAAGAAAAAACATCGATTTAGACATCGATGTTTTTGTTTTTATTTATTCTTTATTTCATTCCTTAATCAAAAATAATACAAAGGGCGGAATTAATGCCTGAGGCATTCTCTACCAGTCAACCAATCAAGTGGTGAGAATTTGAAGTAGGTGTAGCAATATAGAATAAAAACAAAATAAAAATGATAATTAATTACGTTATATATACATTTTACTATTATATACAATAAATAAACTATAAAAATATCTCCTATTTATACATGTATACATATATATACGTAAATTCATAAGCATACATATCAACATACATATATAAATAGTACATATTATAACAATGAATATATACGTCTAACAATATAAATAACATGGATGATTCATGTAAGCAATGTTTAAAAAAAAGAAAAAGAATGTGTGCTAGACATTCTATCATTTCTTTTGGCTAAATTTGGTCGAAGTAGCTCGCTGCTTTTTGGATTTTGCCTATCTTCGCGGGGCTACAGCACATGAGTAAAGAAGTCCTTACTCTTTACTCTGTGGCTACAGACCTGACACTATATACAGGGTTATTATTTAAAGAGTAGCCAAATTTTAAAATTACGTTCGAATATATAAATAATGATATACCGTTATTGCAGTTTTTGAAAATACGAATAAATAAGACTTCTAGTTTTATTTGAAATTATCCCAAATTGAATGTGATTTATGAGCAACAACGTTTTGTCTACCGATCGACCCTTACGAATGTGTGCGTGAGCAGTAGTCAGTCAGTCAAAATAATGCATTACCATGCATTTAGAATTTAAAAGATAAAAAGACAGAATTATTGAGAATTTTTTTCTGAACCTTCTCTGCAAATTGGGCCGGTTATTGCAAATTAACCCTGTATATACTTTTATAGAAATACGGTGTACCTGCAACGGAAAGTAGCGTGAAGGGAGCGAGACTTCCTTGCGATTGTAACTATACCCGTGGCAGTTCAGGGGCTAGGCGCTCGCTGTAAATTTCACACTACGCGAGCAACACGGGTTCCATCCCCGTCGGCACCAATGAAATTGTTAATTGCAATTTTAAGTGCTGATTTACCACGCGCTCAGGAAAACATCGTGACGAAACCTGCATGTCTGAGAAATTAATAAAAAAAATATATTTCGAACACATGTGAAGTTCGCGAACACGCATTGGTGCATCGTGGTGGACACTTCCTTACCGTAAACCCTCGCAGAAGTGAGGGGAGGCCTGTGCCCAGCGGTGGGACGTATATAGGCTGTAACTTTTTATCATGGAAGCGTTTTACAAAAATAAATTGCTCATAGACAAACCCTTCTTTTTAATATAATAATGTAACTTCATAATCATCACCCCGTAGAAGTTCACAGCTGGTTATCTTTTTAACCGAATTCAAAAAGAAGGAGGTACTCAATTCAACTGCATTTGTTTATTGTGTGTTACATCATAACTTTTTTCTAGATGAACCGATTTCGATGATTCTTATATTTGATAGCTGGTGCTTTTCATGTGGTCTTATATATCAAGGTCGGACCAGTAATTTTTTAGCTATCCCTAATAATTTATACCTATTGAAGTCGGTTGTGCAATTTTTTTTAATTTTACCACTCTTGTTACATAAAAGTAAGGTTAAGTTACAGCCTATATAACTGGAGGAGCCCATATTTAACCTTGAACAGTAGATATGTATGTATGCATCTTTATTCCAGGTACCGAAATCAGACTGTATGATATGTGATCACTGTATACATCAGCTGCGGAACGCGCAGAGGTTCAGACGTTTGGTTCAAGCCGCCTTTACCAAACCACCTGAAGAAAGTAGGTGTTAATATTTATTGAACATAAATTAGTTATACTTTTATTTCAAACTTAACTTATAATGTATATAATACAATTTTTTTTCGCTCGTTCGTATTAATAGATTTTAATATATATATATATATATATATATATATATATATATATATATATATATATATATATATATATATATATATATATATAAATACTAGCTCGCCAGGCAGACGTTGTTCTGCCCTTTCCGATAACCCTTCCTATAAAAGTCCTTAAATTCGCAATAAAAAATTTTGAGGGTCATTTAGCGGGATAAAAACTATCCTATCTCTCAAGTTGGACCAAAATACACACAGTGTGCAAAATTTCATTGAAATCAGTTCAGTAGTTTAGGAGTCCATCGCGGACAAACAATGTGACACGTAATTTTTATATATAAAGATATATATGTATATGAGTAGTATAGTTGTAGCACGAATGGGTCGGCTCGACCGGGGAAGCACCTCGCTCTCACAGAATACCAGCGTAAAATAGCAGCTTAACACTGTTGTGTTTAGTATGATCAGTGTAGAGAACCGGGAGACTCATTTTACTGGAAAAGAGGCATTACATCTTAGTCCTACCGGGTGACGACGCATCTACATTTTGATTCTTTATTGAGGATAAATGTGGATGTCTATGGGTCACAGCAACCACTTACCATCAGGTGGACTGTGCGCTCGTTTGTCATCCTATCCTATAAAAAAATATAGATGTCTTGAAGCAAGAGTGAATAGGCTTTTGTTTAGCCATGTCAATGCGCTTTAGCTTCTTGTATCACTATTCCCACAGATAATAGTAAAGCACTATCTAAAAATAGGTAAAAAATATGCTATTAATAGGTATTGACTCATTTTTTTTTACAAAAACTCTAATAATAACTTTATATATTCAGATTATTCTATTTGAGGTTAATATTTTTATATCTAGTAAAAATTATACAAATTTCGTAAATATAGTAATTGTAGGAGCAACGGATTTCCAGTCGAGGTCCCTGTAATCTTGAGACAGAACGTAGGTACAGTGTGTTTTTGTAGAATTAGTAAAATATACCAAATTCTTTAGAAGAAAAACTATCTTTTAAAACCAATAACCATATCTTTAACATGATATTGATTAGAATCTGGTATTTCATATCAAATGTGAGGTGGTGAATTTTAAGCTACCCAGTATTAAATAAACGGCAATTTAAGGGTGTTACCACACAAATTGATCGATTGTCGATTTCTATCATCTATGGTAGAATGGATTAGTCAACGTCGATCAAGGTGCTTGATTATTCGAAAACCCGCCCCGCTCCACTGACGCTACTTAAAATGTCGTCGATGAATTTAAGCTATCTCTGACCTTAAAAAGGGTCGCATCCAGAGTCTTCTGCGTTTGTATCTCCGTAATAATAATACGAGCAAGAGCGAACTGGCCAACAGTAACGCATCCTCTTTCTAATACATTTTGAAAAATATCGATGATGAGCCCACAACCATATCGATTAATTCTCGATCGACGTCGATCGATGATTGAACAACGTTTTGTCGGCCAGTATCCATCGGATCAGCTGCAGCTTCCACACCAACCGATCGACGGTCGATCGATTGGTGTGGTATAACCCTAACATGTATTTTTTTATTAAGAAGGAGTTACATAGATACATTTTTATTTTATACAGGCCCACTCAGAGACGGCTCTAAAATCAAAATCGTAAAAAGTTTATCAAGTACAAAAATCGGTATTGCAGTGCACTACACTAAGAAAAATTCAGTGAAAGAAATCAAACCTAAAGTAGCCATAGACAATCTGCAAAAGAAATGCGAATTAAGGCGGGAACGAAAGCGTCTGTTCAACACGCACGTTGAAACTAAAAAAGCGAATGTTGCCTGCACCATTTGTAATCATCGTTACCCAATGATTGTACCTTTTGACGGTATTAAGAAATTTGTCTGTTCTCGTTGTAAGAAAAATTCTGAAACGTATGGGATTTGTAGAAAATGTAATTTAAGAATGCCAATGAATTCAATGAACGAACATTTAAAGTCACATGCAAAAATAAAGCCCAAGGGAAAAAATAGGTAAGGTAGTAAGCATTTTATTAACTCCCCAGGAAAACAGAGGGGTGTTATATTTGTAGTGTGTATCTGTGTGTCTGTCTGTGGCATCACAGCTCCTGAACGGATGAACCGATTTTGATTGAGGTTTTTTTCTAAATGAGAGCATCCACGACTTTTTCTGCCACCAGGGCGGCGCCACTTAAAAGTGAGGTATATTTGTCAGATTTCATAGTGGAGAAGTCAATTTGTTCGGAAATTGTAAAGATTAATGTTTCTTTCTGTACTATTAGCTATATTTTATATTAAAATATTAAAAATAAATAAACCAAATCACAAATATTCATAAAAGTAAAAAAATTAAAAAAATGTGCAAAAAATTTAAGAGCAAACCACTTAGGCATTACTTTGTGTATTAATATAATACTCTAGTAACTGATAAACTTTTAAAAACTAACTTCTCAATTAAATGACATTGTGTAACAAAAAACTTTACCTCAGTGTTAACTAGCGACATCTGGTGAGCAGAAAATTATTAGCCCTCATTCGAGAAAGATGTCTTAATCGCGAGTGTTCTTAGGTATGTTTTAAGAAAATCTGTTCAACCGTTTGTTGATCATCAGCTCTATTTGTTTCGGTATATTTTTTTTGCGATAGAGGGAAACTGATACAGGAGATGGCAGTAGCATCTAACTGATAACAACTTAAAATTATAAAAAACTGCGGTTGTAATCCACTTGCCAAGCGTAGCAACTATGGCAAAATCCTCCCTATGAGGCAATCTATGTGAGAGGCCTATGTTTAGCAGTGGACTTTTATAGGCTATTTTAACGGTAAAGGATAATGATTTCTTATATTTATGGTTAACCGTGACATTGGGACGTCGAAAATCTCTGTCTCCAACACCCTCCACCCTCGTGGCAATGGGTGCTGTAGTGATCGAAACGTCGGGAATATAAAATAAGTTAATATACGCGATAAAATCCGTAAAACTAGTTTTATTTAAATGTGTAGTGTTCGCGTAAATATAAGAAATCATTAAGTTCTGCTTTTCATCATTCATAATGTAGTTTAGTCGTTTATTATTTATGAACCGAAAGTCAGTAAAGTCATTAATTACAGATTATCTAACTTCACTAAACCGCCAGTATTAAACAAAACAGTAAACTTGTCGAGAACTCAAACATTTGTGAAGTACCCAAAAAAGTATCAATGTAGCCAATGCGAAAAGAAATATATAGTTCCCCAACACCTTGCGCAACATATCGCCATTGTTCACGGCGATAGCTTGAATTGCACTTGTACTGTATGCGGGAAGGATATGAAAACGCGGGAAATGCTTGGCAAACACATGAGTACACACACAGGGCAGCCAATATATAAATGCAATATTTGTATGAAAATATTTAAGAGCCAGCGCAACCTTCAAGCTCATTATTTGACACATGAAAAGTACTAAATTTTGTCTATGGTTAGAAATAATGTATCAAATGCCTCCTTATACGATGCTAAATGAGACCTTCACATAGTAATTTTTTATACCTGACCTTAAAGAATGTTTAAAGCTCGTGCAGATAAAGAATGGGACTAGCAATGGCGGCTCGCCGAGCCTATACAGTCAGCATACACGGTACGTAAACGAAAGCGGTGTTTATAACGTTACATCGTAATGTTACAATGAACGATATTATATTAACTAAAACGTTATGTTAGTATATTGTTTTGTAGTATTTAGAAATGTTTAGTTTTTGGAAAAAACTGATGAATGTATTACAATCAATTGAATATACTATTGAATTTAAATTGAATATAAATATTGAAATATATCAATTAACAAATAATATTTATTCTTGGTAATTTAATAATACCTATATACTTCACAAAACAAAAGTATATTTAACATTTATGTCTTATTACTCGGGCCTGAAATCAGAAGCACAAAAACGCTTATCGCCGCTCATAAATGGCGTTATTTTTTGTGGTTATTATCGGCGCGTGTGAGTATAGACACGTACTAAGTATCATTTATTTTATTCTGTGGCATAGACATCGGCAATGTGCAAGCGAGAGGTTAATAAATGACACGCCATTTATAAACCCATTCTTTATCTGCGCGAGTAGTATTTTTAAATACTTTCGCATTTGTGATTAAATTTAAACGTACATCATTAATCTATTTAAATTCATTTGAAAGATTTTAGAATCTTAGAGACCTACCTACATAATTTTAAAAATGTGACCTTGTCTTACATGTGAGTAGGAGGAAATGCATTCGAGTATTTCAAATTTTTTGTTGGAAATAAAATATATTATTTACTTATATGTTTTATTTTAATTTTAAATACCTATATCTTTTACATCAGTTATCGTAATAGTTCGCTTATGTACATGTGTCTCCCGTTAAAGACGTGTATGTACTTATATTATGTCTTCATTGTGCACCAAATTACGGTGAATTTTACGTAACTCCTTTAGTCGAGTATAGACATGTGTCATTCATTAATTTCTAGTGACCCGATTTAAGTATTGATTCGTTTTACGAACCGGGTCAATCAGGTCGACATTTCGGATTTTCAGTATTCTGTGATCTGTGAGACCCGTTCAATTATGTCGTAAAATTGTAATTATGCGTTAAATTTTAGGTCTAGTTAATCGATAAAAAATGTAATTGCAATCATCAATACTTTGATGCGACCCGTGTCAAATGAATGAATCATTCATGATTGAAAACAAGTTGTGCAGAGAACACAGTTGTTTTCGACAATCTAACACTATGTCAACGTAATTTGAAGTTTATATACAGATAAGCCCGTAACTTTATATTTCGTATTTGCCTAGAAACAGTAAATGTCGTAAACAAAGATTTCTGTTTTTTTTTTTTATATGGGATTAGGGATCACAAACGAGTACACAGTGATGATAAATAGTTGCTGTAGCCCATAGACATCTACATCCATCCTCGTTTGCGAATGAAAATACAGATGTGTTGTCACCCATGAGTAAAAAGGGTCTCCGGTTCTCTACACTCACCATACGAAACACAGCAGTGTTAAGCAGCTATTTTACGCTGGTATTCTCTGAGAGCGTGGTCCTACCTCGGTCGAGCCGAACCATTCGTGCTACAACTATACTACTAACATAGTAATATAGCTGCAGCATGGCCCTACCACGTACAAAATTGTCGGTTGTAATGGATAGATGGATTTCTATCCAATTAGTTCACCTCACTCCCAACTAGCGACATCTGGATACATATTTGATGTAATATACACACAAATAACGAAGTAGTAAAAATAAAACCCATTAAAAATAATATTCTTTATTTGAATAATTTTTTAAATTTCTAATCTTGTTCCATGCCCTTAGGCAAACTTAGAGCAGGTTTTTCTTAGAGGCGGCGGCGCGATGCGAAGCGCCGCGACCGAACTCTTTGTTGTTGATAGTTCCTTCCTCAATCGCACAATGTCGATCTCAGCCTGCCGTTTACGCTAGAAATACACTGATGAATTTTTATTATTCTTTCTATTTCACAACATTTTTAGTGAGCCACGAAAATATTTGTATCGAAAACATCAGATTGCACGCTGCGAAAATGTGCATGCAATATGAATGGCTCGGCCCAAGCAGAAACGAACCACGTCCGCACAGAATACCTTTATATTTTATGTGTTATGGACCAAGTTATTAATAGGGTGATTCCCGGGCAATATGAATAAGGCCCAGTAACCCGAGTGTGTGTCCCGCTGGCACAAATGAAATTGTTAATTGCAATTTTAAGTGCTGATTTACCACGTGCTCGGCGGTGGAAGAAAACATCGTGAGGAAACCTGCATGTCTGAGATATAAGAAAAAAATATATTTCGAAGACATGTGAAGTTCGCCAACACGCATTGGGGCAGCGCGGTGGGCTATGCCTTACCCAGCTTGGGATGTATATAGGTACAACCTATCTTTTTATTACAGAGTAATAAAAAGATAGGTTAGTTTAGGTGTTTTGATGTCACATATTTAACACTTAAAAAGCAACGGTCGTTAAGTGTTTCATCAAAGGTATTTTTTCTCTGTAACGCAAAGGAAGGGATAACCTGTTACTGTTATTTGATACTGCAAGGTGGTTTTTCCTTTTATTCATATTTTTACACTTGCTAATTTTAGACAATGTTAATTTATTAATATTAAAAGTGATTAACATGGTTAGGTTAGGTTGTATCAAATTGCCCAACAATTAAGTGATCAGACAATGTGATAAATAATAAAGTTTAAATCAGTATTAATTACCTAGCCCGATATGACTTGTCATTATTCCTATAGCCCGCGCATTATAAATAGTGCCTTGATTTATTACTAAATCACTTGTAGGGATGAGCAAGGGAAAAATATATCGATATATGTCGGATCGATATTTTAAACAGTATAGATAGATATATATATATATCGCGTGGTAAATATCGATATATCGTCATCATTTGCATGATGTAAAGATAAGGCCCTAAATTTTATATTACTGCCGGTTAGACGACGAAAAAAAAAGAAACGAAAACCACCCATGAATTTAAAAATATATCGAAATTGATACGGTTTCTTTACTCTTAAATAAATATCAATATATCGTTATTAAAATTTCGACGATACATATAAATATTATTGAGCAAATATCGATACATCGATATTTTTTGCCCAAGTCTAGTCACTTGGTCCATAACAAATGCACGCACGCACGCAGGCACGTGGAGATTGTGTTTGATTTGATATTATTTATGATTTAATATTAAGTTTTTACGTGGTAGAGCCATGCTGCAGCTATATTAGTAGTATAGTTGTATAATTAAAATAGCAGCTTAACACTTCTGTGTTTTTTACTCGAAAAGAGGTATTCCATCATAGTCGTCACAGGTGACGACGCATCTGCATTTTGATTATTGAGGACATAGAAGTATTAGGCTGTGTAATTACTCTAAGATTGAGGATAGATGTAGATGTCTATGGGTCACAGCAACCACTTGCCATCAGGTGGACTGTGTGCTCGTTTATCACCCTATCCTATAAAAAAAATGTTCTTGTTATAGTTTAGTGTGGTGAGATAACTTTTTACTATTTGTTTAGCTTTTGATGTAGTGCAATTTTTGATGTCGCAGACTTTTGAGTATTTTGTTATAGATATGGGGATGTGAAAACTGCGCGAGGCGTTGCGCAAAAACAGTCATTACAGCTGGAATTGGGATTTTAAATATACTTTTAGTGATTAAGTGGTCGTAGTTAGTCGACTGAGTTACTTGCCCATGTGTTTTAGATGCTGCGGATAGAATATATAACTGGTGTACACTCAAAACCTCGGTATCCCAATTCCTAATAAAGATCGGCCGTAGGTACAAGGTAGGGCTTTTTCAACATGACCTTCAAAACTGCTCTCTGTGCCCTCTCTAACTGAATGTGTGTGTGTGTGTGTGTGTTGTGTGTGTTTGTGCTTGTGTGCGTGCGTATGTATTAAGCCGCGTCTCCACCAATGTTTTGTTGTCAACACAACAGTTGCCAACAAAACTTGTTTCCATTTTCGGCGGCAACATCAAAGGAATACGCTTGTTGCCAACATTTGTTCCCTCGGTGGGGACGCTTGTTGACAGAAACATTTGTTGGCAACACGTGTTGGCAACTGTTGTGTTGGCAACAAAACTTTGGTGGAGACGCGGCTTAACAGGTGGACTTTGGAGCACTTTGCATTTGAAATTAGTGGGAAATTGCAGGAATGGCCTGTTGGGTCAACAGTAATTTTTTAAATTGAAGTACCAAAATGAATCAAATTCACGTTAGAACATACCTGTTAAGTACCAAAAAGAAAATCACAAAGTTCGATAGATGTCACCGTGTACGCTACTAGAAGGCAAGTAATCTGGGACTATCGTATATTTTCTCATCACATCTTCTTGTCAGGTATACCTCAAAACTTGAAAATGAGATTGTAAAACAAATGCATGTTGCCAGTAATGACTTGTAGATCAGTGTAGATCAGAGACGTGGTCCTTCACTGCTGGCCGTATGGGGAAGCTCAAGGTCGCTCAGCGAGCTATGCTGGAGTTTTTTGCGTGATAAACTTAGAAAAGAGGATAAACTCAGTAGAACCATAATGACTGACATAGCCCAACGGATTAGTAAGCTGAAGTGGCCATATAGCTCGAAGAACCGACAACCGATGGGGAAGAAAGGTTTTCAAGTGGCGGCCTCGTACCGGCGGACGAAATGTAGGGCGTAACCCCCCACTAGATGGGGTGACGACCTGGTAAGACATGCAGGAAGTCGATGGATGCAGGTGCAGGTTCAGCAGCTTACTTGTGAGGGGCTGTAATGATGATGATGATGATCGTATATTTAGTTAGTAATGAAATATAACAATGTTTACCTTCAATTCGTTTGCCAGCCGTGCTTCCACCTGTGCCACGCGTTGTCTCAGCTCCGCAATGTCCCGCATCAAACGCGCGGCTGCAAGCTTGTTATCAGCCTGTGACAATCTTTTTTTGTTTATATAATAAGGATGACAAACGGGCACACGGTCCAACTGATGGTAAGTGGATGCTGTGGCCCTCAGACATCTACATTTATCCTCAATTAAGAATCAAAATGCAGATGCGTTGTCACCCCTGAGGACTAAGATGTAATGCCTCGTTTTCAGTAAAAATGATCTCCGGTTCTCTACACTCACCATACGAAACACAGCAACATTAAGCTGCTATTTTACGCTGGTATTCTGTGAGAGCGTGGTCCATCCCCGGTCGAGCCGACCCATTCGTGCTACAACTATACTACTAATATAGCTGCAGCATGGCTCTACCACGTGTAATGCCTCGTTTTCAGTAAAAATGATCTCCGGTTCTCTACACTCGCCATACGAAACTCAGCAACATTAAGCTGCTATTTCACGCTGGCATTCTGTGAGAGCGTAATCCATCTCCGGTCGAGCCGAACCATTTGTGGTACAACCATATTTTAGCTGCAGAATGGTTCTACCATTTAAAAAATCATCATCATCAGGTGGTGGTGATGTAAAACAATTCATCACCTTATCTTGTCATATGATTGTCATAAATTATGTTGACTGCGGAAATGATTCTTGATCCTGATAGACAAATATTTTTGACCTGGTTGGGGCTCTTCACAAGGCGTAAATTTTACGGACTGTTTGACTCAAAAACCAATCACATTACAAAATTCATGTAGTTTCGAAACTGTCGGTGTGAGTAATTTATGGCTCGACCGGGGTAGGACCACGCTCTCACAGAATACCAGCATAAAATAGCAGCTTAATGCTGCTGTGTTTAGTATGGTGAGTGTAGAGAACCGGAGACCCTTATTACTGGAAACGAGGTATTTCATTTTACTCCTCAGGGCTGAAAACAAATATGCATTTGGATTCTTAATTGAGGATAGATATAGGTATCTTTGGGATACAGCATTCACACACATCAGGTGAAGTGTGCTCGTTAATCAACGTCATTCTAAAAAAAAATATTATTGCTAAAATTATTGCGGTGTGGCGCCAATTTAAAACTTACAACTTTGGACGGGGCATTCTTAGCAACGTTCCTGCTGACAATGTTAGGCAGCTGCGTCACTGAACAAGGCGTGAAGAGCTGTTCCGAGTGCATTTTCGTCACACCCTGTATCGCCTGCGAACGGAACTTTTTGTAATGATTTCTTATATTTACGCGATCAGTACACATTTAAATAAAACTAGTTTTACGGATTTTATCGCGTATATTAACTTATTTTATATTCCCGACGTTTCGAGCACTTTACAGCACCCATGGTCACGGGGTGTCGATTCTTAGAACACATAGCTGATGTGAAGAATCGATACTCCGGGAAGTCTGCAGTCTGTGAACACGTACAGGATCGCCCCCGTCACTACATTAGATTTGATAGACCACAAATCCTCGCAAAAGAACACCGATTTCTTCCAAGTGTGATTCGCGAGGCTATTGAAATCAAAAAACATCCTAATTTGTTACCATCTGCTTGGAATCCCATAATTAATAAAATTAAATCCCAACCCAAGCATACAACTGCAAGACTTCAAGATACTGTAAGTTCATACTGCGTAGATCGGAACATCGTAGACTGGTATACAGTAATCTGTGCTGCGTAGATCGGAACAAAAATTAATAATTTTTAATTTGGAGGTAGCCGTGTTTAACTATGACACTGGGACGTTATACACCTCAGTCCCCCCCGTGACCATGGATGCTGTAAAGTACTCGAAACGTCGGATATATAAAATAAGTTATTATACGCGATAAAATCAGTAAAAACTAGTTTTATTTAAGATTATTTTTTTGTATAAATTTGTCGTGAAGGTTTAGGTGACGTTAGATAGTACTCTGCTAATTTACGTTAAGAAAGATAGCTTATTGTAGGGGCTTCCCAAAGTATACGCCGCGGGGTCCCGTTGCTGTGTAGAAAGCAAAGCGCCGCGCCGTGACGCGATCCCGTTTACCATTCTCGAGAAACTAAACTTAGGTACAAGATAAACAATAAAGATCGTTGCATACGTCACCCATTCGCTGATCGCTACATACGCTCGGAAACGAGTCCAAAATGAATATTTATCAAATATAATCTAATATACTGAATAAAAATGATTCTATTCTATTCTATTCATCATCATCATTATCATATCTGGCTGCCTTACCTGCTTTCATGATTTTCATTGCTTTCATTATTTCATCTACACTTATCTATCTATCAGAATTTCTATTTCACTTACTTCAGACGACTCTTCACTCTTAAACACGCTTTCAAAGTATTCCTACCATCTCTTTAAATTCGAAACTGAGTTGTGAAATATGAGTTATATTTTATGTTAATTAGATCAGGAATAGATATTATACCAATTAACAAATATCGCTATCGTGGTAGAGCCATGCTGCAGCTATATTAGTAGTATAGTTGTAGCACGAGTTTGTCGGCTCGCCCGGGGATGGACCACGCTCTCACAGATACCAGCGTAAATTAGCATCTTAACGATGCTGTGTATGTGTGTATAACCGTATGGTGAGTATAGAGAACCGCAGACCCTTTTTACCGGAAATGAGGCATTCCATCTTAGTACTCACGGGGGACAACGCATCTGCTTTTTGATTCATAATCGAGGATAGATGTAAATGTCTATGGGCCAAGCAACCACTTACCATCAGGTGGGCTGTGTGCTCCCTTGTCAGCCTATCCTATATATAAAAAAAAACTTTTAACTTTAACTTTATTTTATGTTTTCTTTTTTTTGTCAAACCTGTGCGACAGCATTACGCGCGTGCTGAACGTGGTGTGCTTCCTCCCTCTCTAGATGTCTTTTGAGGTGCTCAATTTCCGACATGATGCTGGATTTTTCCTTCTCCAATCTCTGGTTTGCGTGTTTTAATGCCTGCAATGAGAATTTACTAATAGCCTTAGTAGAACCGCGCTGCAGCTGTATTATCGTTGTAGCACAGATGGGTCGGCTTAACAGGGTAGGACCGTGCTCTCACAGAACACCAATAACATACCAGCTAATGGAGTTATTTTCGTATGATGAGTGTAGAGAACTGGTGGCCCTTTTTACTGGAAACGAGGCATTCCATCTTATAATCAGGGGTGACAGACAACACATTTGCATTTCGATTCTTAATCGAGGATAGCTGGTAAATGTCATGGGCACACAGCATCCACTTACCATCGGGTGGACTTTGTGCTCGTTTGTCGCCATTATCCTGTAAAAAGCTTACCTTCATCTTTTCCTTTTTCTCGTAGTGACATTCCTCTACTCTCCTCTTGAGTTTCCTCTTCAGTTCTTCTAGGAGGCTCGAGAGGGTGGCTCGGTTGTTCTCGAGGTCCGCACGCTGCTGGACTATCTGGTTAATGGCCGTCAATAGTTTTATTCCTGCGGATATAGAATTTTTATATAAAATTATGTTAACGCCATCCGATATGCTACTATCGCTGTATACTCAATGTTTTTAGAACGAAGTTCCTTATCGGACGCTAGGAACAAAAAGTGTAAGATTTTTTTCGTCACTACCCCTTAGGTCATAGTGTGCTTGCATAGTGGGCTTGGCGGCGAAATAAGGAAGTGAGATGGAATTATATCCATCTCTGTCACACTTTTCTTATCTTGCCATGAAAGAAATATTATTTTATTTCAAATGACGCTTAATTTTAATAGACGCTACTAATTCATTTATTTGTATTTGTTAATCAATAATATAATACGTTTCTCAGTAATAATATACTACGCAAGGCACTTCGTTCCAACCAAGTGTTCCACGACACTCACGCATTTTTTTTTATAATAGAAGTAAACATGACAAACGAGCATAGAGCCATCTAAATCCAAATAAATAAATAAATCTCAGTTTCCACATCGTACATAACTGTGTTTTTTTTTTGATCGATCGATCACTACTGTTGCATCCCTTTGCATTTTCTATCGCACCTACCACGGGGAGTGCTCTGAGGTATTGTTTGGATTAATTCCACAGCCACCAAATTTCACGAACGCACATCGCGTCAAAATTCACGATACAATCCACACCATCTGGATGCTTGGCGATCCCCTACTGTACTCTGGATTGATACGGCTTAGGAACCTTTAAGAAATTGGTTGGCCTTTCAAAAAGGACCACTATACTACCTCTAAGGCCCGTATTAATAAACGTTACTTAACAACGAACTCAAGTTCGTAATCATTTGATACGCCCTTATTACGATATCAGCCTCTCAAGATCGTTGCTAATTAATAAAAACATAAAAACAGTATCTCAAAATGCTGTACTTAGGAATACTGTTCTGTGATTTGCACTCAAGTACACACACTTGAGAGTCGAGTTTCTTTTATTAATCAGTGTGGCAATCAGCTGCTATCGTAAACCTATACCGCATCTTGAGATATGTTTATTAATTAGATCATACCCTAAACAATGTACTTATAACCTGTCGGAAATATCTGCGAACCTCGCTGGAATGCGCTTCCCCTCGCGCTTCCCCGCACCTCCGCCCGTTATCGTCTATCCAGTACCGTTGCCATCTCTCCATATTGCATGACGTCATCAAGCCAGGTTCGCAGATATTTCCGCCCGTTATCGTCTATCCAGTACCGTTGCCATCTCTCCATATTGCATGACGTCATCAAGCCAGGTTCGCAGATATTTCCGACAGGTTATAAGTGCGTGTACTTGGGCTGAGTAACGTTTATTAATACGGACTTAAGAATCGAATGCAGATGCGTTAACACCCCGATGCGTTTGAATTTAGAAAAATTCAAAAAATCTTTTCTCATGTACTGGGTACAGCAATATCGGAAGTCGGGACATTGTTAGTTTAGGTTTTGTATTATTTCGGTGGGACGTCACTAGAGTAACCAGGTGTTCTGTACTTTACGGAAAGCCCCCTTTTCAACTGACTTCAAAAAAGGAGGAAATTGTCAATGCGACTGCTTTTTTTTTTTTCTGTGTTTCCTCAGAACTTTTTTCTAGGTGAACCGATTCCGATGATTCTTTTTTGTTTGAAAGCTGTCGCTTCTCATATGGTCCCATTAGTTTAGTTTAGTTTAGTTTACGACAGGCTGTTTTCCGCAACTCCACGTCTATGCGCGTATTTTGCGTGTGGGCAGGAATAATGTGATTATTCGAGCCATGAGATCTCTCCGAAGAAGCTCAACAGGCCCTTGATGTTGCATGCAACTTCGGGGAGTGATCCCGGCGTGCCGAGATGTTTAGCCCTGTATGTAGCGACCTCCGGACATTTCAGTAGCACGTGGGCCGCCGTTTCTTCCTCCCCCATACATGCCCTGCACAGGGGACTATCTGTAACACCTATAGTAAATAAATGTTTGTTAAAGGTGCCGTGTCCTGTGATAGCACTTGTTACTATCCTAATCTGCGGCTTGTTCAGTCTCATTAAAACTTTTGTTAAGCGACTGTTAATTTCAGGCAGGGCATCCCTAGCTTGTCTACAGTCTACTAGATTTTTCCAAAGCTGAGCGTGTTGAATTGTGAAGTGTCTACGTACCAGTGAACAAACGTTACCAAAGGGGATTGGTATGATTGGTTCCGGCCCTATAGTGGCCAAAGCCGATCCTCTTCTGGCCAGTTCGTCTGCTGCATCGTTGCCTCTGGATCCACTGTGTCCCTTTATCCATTGCAGGGTCACATTGTTGTTTTTACATACCTCACTTAATCGTTGATGGCATTCATATATTAGTCCCGAGTTCACCACATTACATCTCAGGGCTTGTAGTACCGCCCTACTGTCGGTCAGTATTCTGATGGGGAAGTCATTAACCTTCCTAGCATCTATTGCTATGGCCGCTTGAATGATACCCATACATTCCGCCTGAAAGACCGTGTTATAGGTACCCAGCGGTGTGCATATGTGAATATTGAGGTCTTCAGAGAAAGCTCCACAACCTACACCTTCATTTGTTTTAGAACCATCGGTGAAAATTCTAAGCTCTTTTGGGCTTAATCCTTCCGGCTGGCTGTTTTCATTTAACTGTATCTTGTATTTCTTATCGAAAACAAATTGTTTAGGAATCCTATCGTATTTCATATGGTCCCATATAAAATTAGTTATTCTTAATAATGCGCATTTAATTAACTTCGACTATATTGATGATGTTCTCATTTTATTTATATTGAAGTCGGTTATACAAAATTTTTAATTTTACCACATGTTCAGTCACGTACCATGAGTTTTACTTTGTGAAACCAATACAGGACAGTATATTGTCCCGTATTTATGATATATATCATCCAAAATGTATATTATTCTCGCACATAGTGCTGTACTCCGCGAGTACATACCGTACTCAAGATTTTAAAGAAAAAATTGCTAGACTCTTTTTTAGCCTTGAATCCCGTAACGACTTTTTTATGTTTATGCGATCGCTATGACATTAAATATAAAACTACTCTTATGGTTTTCATCGCGTTTGATTGTTTCATAGTTGTGCCGGAGTACTTTTAGATTGTGTTACGGACGGCGAAGGAGGCCGCCGCCCCGTCGCCCCTTCATACCCCGTTGAGCCCCGCGCACCCCGCACACCGGCAGCAGATCACGCGATGTCGCCGACCAATCAGCGCGCGGCATCGCCTCACGACGCTACTCACATACCGAGACGCTCTCTTGCGGGATATAGGAAGGGCGTTTTGGTCTGTGAGGTGTTCATTTTTCGGCGTTCATTTCGAAAGCGGCACTCGAAGACAACAAGAGAGAAGAATTTATACTCCATTGCAGACTCCCCTCTGTGTATACAGTTAATTAGTGAAAGCCGCATTTGTAAATAGTTTAATACAGTATAGTTCTACAGTACCATCTTTTCTTTGAGCAGTCCCCTAGCGTAGTAATTAGTCAGTCATACAGTCCACTTGCAATAGTAAATTCATACATATATTTTTTATTTTTTTATTCATACATAATTTTGGCTCTATCAAGCAACTGTGCACGTACTGCTTCTTATTTGTTAATTTGTAAGCATTTTAATGCCCAAATACTCAAGCGCTGCACAATTTTAGGATGCCGTTAAGTCTCGTGCCGTCTCTATCACTTTATGTCAAAGTAACTGAGACAGCACGAGACTTACGACATTTTAAAATTGAGTGGCGTTTGAGTATTAGGCCATAAGACTGATATTGCCCGTTGCGTTTGTATATTTTCTTTCATTTTTCTGTCTTACTTTGTTCGTTCAGACGAAACCTCTGAGCGGCGGGTTGAAAGTGACACGCATCAGGGCTGGGTGCTCCAGAATCGTATCCGGGGAACGACTGGGGACCTCCATTGCAGCTTGAATCTGACGAATCCTGTACAGAAATCATTAAAATCACTGACACGTGTGGCAAATCACAATGCTGTGTAAGTCCCAACGTTAATGTATGGTAGTGAAAGTTGGTTGTGGCAGAATATGGAAGAAAAAAGAATAAGGTACGTAAATTATATGTTCGGTAATATGGTCACCTTAAGCTTTGCCGCCCTATAAAACCAAAACTAGGAGGAGAACGGAGACAAAAACACAAAGTCGTATATTATAATTAATGTTAAATAACAAACTAGCTATGGCAATAATTAGAAAAACTTCGAATAATCAACTTGATGAAGCTAACTACACGCCTTTTGACCGTTTATTATTTGATTGACTGAAGAAGAGCTAACGTTTCACAGAGCCATCTATGCAAACAAGACTATAGTTTTTGAATTATAAGAAAGTTACCATATTAATCAGATCGCCATATTACCCTTACGTACAATATTGTGAAACAAAAACGATAAATGTTATTGCTTACATTGATTCTTATTAGAATTAATGTAAAAAAAAAACTTATTACGTTAATTCTAAATTTTATTTGCACAATATCATGTACTACAAAAAATTTCAAAGCTTCAGAAGTACAAAATGTATGGTACCGTTTTATTTTTTATTTATTTATCCATAAGGGTCGCCGACAGATGATACACAAAAAAACCTAAAACCAAGATACAAGCATTGTGAGAGACATGCAATGTGCTCACCCAGTTATAGGCAACCATAGCTAACACAGAGTAATGTTGCGAAAAGTTAAATGACGTAGAATTTAATAGTACAGCAGCAAAATTGCGTATAATTTATAAGAAATTAAAAAAGTTTACATTTATCATGTAAAATTTAGATTCTGAATAAAGTAACATTTGTCTTTTACCGTTATGGTTACAGCCTATTAAAGTCCAATGCGAACATAGGCCTCTCTCATAGATTGGCTCATATGCGAAATATTTGCCATAGTTGCCACGCTTGGCAAGCGGGATGGCAGCCGCAGTTTATTAATTTTAGTCATTATAAGAAAGACGCTGCTGCCCATCTCCTGAATTGTATCCCTCTGTCACCTCTTGCGTCACCCACGGGATGGTATGGGGTAGTGGATATTCTTACACCGCCATTACACCTACACGGTATGTAGGTGTAATGGCGGTGTGTTTGTGAAGAAAAATAAATTATTTTATTTTATTTATTTATTTATTTTATTTATTATGTATGATAATGGGAACAACAGTCAACCTGTCAAGTGACGATTGATTTAAATCCCTCCTACAACTGGAAGTCGGCAAACAAATAGATTTTTATATACAATATTAAAAACTATAATAATAATAAAAAAAACTAAAACTAGAAACTTAATTACCATACAGTCCTACTCCCCGCGGTATCGTGCCAAGAACGCTGGCAGCGTTTCCCCGCTGATGACTATGTGATAATTAAGTTTCTAGTTATAGTTTTATTTTTAATTATTATAGTTTTTAATATTGTATATAATTAAGTTTGTTAATTAGGTAATTACTAATTATCTATTAAATACATATAGGACATTAAGAAAGATTTTTATTATAGCAATTCGCCCCGGCTAGGCCTGGATAGGATCCATTAATGTGGCTTCATTTAGACATAAGATAATTATAATATATCACAGAATACCAGCGTAAAATAGCAAATCAACGCTGCTGTGTTTCGTATGGTGACTGTAGAGGACCGGAGACCCTTTTTGGTGGAGCAGTGGCTTAGCAATGAGTTGTTGCGCTGCGGCCGCGGGTTCGAATCCGGCACAGAACAAGTACTTGTATGGCCTACAAATAATTGTTCCGGGTCTGGATGTTTGTCCTTGTGCAATTTATGTTTGTAAACTGCCTCCACGATACAGGAGAAAATCCTAGTGTGGTGGTAACGTTACAAATTGTCAAATACGCTATCATATATCTTCTATTTTATCTTAAAAATAATTCTTAAGTTTCTTTTTATTTGTAAATTTACAATCAGGTCCATCTTCCTTACCCAGTTTATTTCATTAAAAAGCTTTGGTATTAAATATTTTGTACATCTTTTACCATAGTAGTTTTTAACACTAAGCTCAACTAATTTCCCTTCTCTAACTTTCCTGGTTCTATATTTATTATACACTTTTTCTTTATAGTGATTTTTATTATTGTTTTCCAAAACGAATAACATGTTAACTTCGTGTTCTACCGGTAAAATTTTACAAATAGAGAATAACATATTATAATCTTTTTTGCAATTTTGTTTAACTTTTTCATTTACAAGATGTTTTTTTAATTTTCTAGAATCATTCTGCCTATTGATGAGAACCGCATCAAAATCCGTTGCGTTATTGCGTAGTTTAAAATATATAAGCAGGCGGCGGGAGGCTAATTTGTTTTATACTATGTACTTAGAGATGAAATATTACTAATATTTCAGAAAGAAACTTTAACTTTTACATTTACGGAACAAATTAACTTCCCTGCCATGAAATCTGTCAAATATTATATCCACTATAGAAATAATAGTTATACAAATATCTATAATATCGACACACACTTGTCAAAAACAGTTTTGTCTCTTTTTAACAAAGCAGTAGCTGGAAGAGAAAAGAGAGACAACTACAGTTTGTATACTTTTAAGTCAGTGTAGCTCATTGCTAAGTGGCGCCGCCCTGGTGGCAGAAAAGTGCATCCCTTCATTAACTACTCTAGCGCTTGGGTACATGGACGTAGATACTGCCACAGATAAGTTGTTAAAAAAAAACTCACAAGTGATTTGTACTTGGGTAACTCGTCGTTGGAAAACCTCACGCTGTGACTGCGGGGCAGTTTCTGCACGTTCTGATGAAGAACTTTCAGAGCCATTGTTGTCACTGTTAGATCTGCGGGATAAACAGTAGAGATAACTAGTTTTGGCTAGCGGCAGAACCATAGACCAGATTCGCCACTGGATTCAGTAAGGCTTGTGCTTTCATCTACTTGCTTTTCATGGAGGAACACCGTAGGGTTTTAGTCGGTGCAAGGCGTGATGCGAGGCAGATATGTGAAGGCATTTCCCTATGTAAAAGAAGGACTACATTCCTCCAGGGTACCATCGTGAAATAGCGGTATAGCATCATAATTGCAGCACCGACCAGTGCTAACTCGTAATAAAAAGTTAGTTGAAAACTTAATCTATTTTGGTGTTGTCGTTTTATGTCTATCTGCATACACTATAGAATATATTATATGGAATATTTGTGAAAAACGAGCACACAGGCCACCTGATGGTAAGTGGGTGCTGTGGCCTATAGACATCTATTTCTATCCTCGATTAAGAATCAAAATGCAGATGCGTTGTCACCCCTAAGTGCCAAGATAGAATGCCTTAGTCCAGTAAAAAGGGTCTCCGGTTTTCCTCACTCTCCATACGAAAAACACAGCAGCATTGAGCTGCCATTACGTTGGTATTCTGTGAGAGCGTGGTCTTTCCCCGGTCGAGCCGACCCATTCACAATACAACCTATAATAACTATACTAAACTATATACCTACATTATAAAATATATAAGAATGAGGAGCGCAGTGGTAGATACAAGGGTTTACCGGGGGTCCAACGTAGGGACGGATCATTACTTGGTCTTATGCCGAATTAATGGTCTATTCAGACGTTGGCGGCATCGGACATCGGTGTCTACCACTGCGTTACAGCGTATAAGAATAGAGAGGTTACAAGATGAAGGTGTGAAAGAGAAGTATAAATGCAGACTGAGGGAAAATATAAGTGGGTTGAATGAATTATGTATGAATGATTTAGAATTGAAGAATGTATGGAATAATATTAAGAAAGTTTTGGTGGATGCAGCCACCGAAGTATGCGGTGTAAGTAAGAGAACGAATGAAAGGAAAAGTAATACGTTGTGGTGGGATGATGAGGTACGGATGGAAGTTGAAGCAAAGAAGAGAGCATGGCTAGATTTACTAGCAACTAAAGCTGGTAATTCTGGCGGTATGAATGATGAGATTGAAAGAAAAAAGGCAAACTTTAGACGTATAAATAAGAGAGTAAAAGAAGTTGTTGAAAGGAAAAAGCAAGAAAGGATAGATAAAAATGATAGAAGGATATCTGATAACTTCCAGGAAAATATTAAAATGTTCTGGAAGCTCGTTAGAACTGCCAGGGGAATTTCAAAACAGCCTAGAATGAATGCTATACGAGACGAGAATGGCTGCATGCTGAATGATGAAGTTTCGAATTTAAAGAGATGGAAGGAATACTTTGAAAGCGTGTTTAAGAGTGAAGAGTCGTCTGAAATAAGTGAAATAGAAATTCCGGAAGAAGTGGAGAGAGGTAGGGAGATAAGTGTAGATGAAATAATGAAAGCAATGAAAAGCATGAAAGCAGGTAAGGCAGCCGGATATGATAGAGTATCACTCGAAATGCTAAGGGCTGGTGAGGGTGTGGTTGCAGGCCTGCTGCACACCTTGTTTAATTTATGTTGGGAACTGAAACGGGTACCGGAAGACTGGTGCAAAGCCGTTATAGTCCCAATATATAAGGGAAAGGGGTCGCAGCAGGACTGTAAAAACTACCGTGGTATCAGCTTGCTTAGCATTGTGGGTAAACTGTATGCTAAGGTGTTAATTGAAAGAGTTATGGAAGAAAGTGATGGAAAAATTTGGGATGTGCAAGCTGGATTTAGAAAGGGGATGGGGTGTACGGATCAAGTCTTTTCCATGCGCATGATAGCGGAGAAGTTTTTGGCTAAAAACCAGAAAGTTTTTTGTGCGTTCTTGGACTTGGAAAAGGCTTATGACAGAGTGGACAGGAACGTGTTATGGCAAACACTGAACTCATTTGGGTTGAGCGCTGGCTTGATACAGGCATTAAGGTCTCTTTATAGGGACTCTAGTGCTTGTGTCAGGATCAACGGGGTCTACTCGGACTGGTTTGGCATTCATAAAGGTGTCAGACAGGGATGTGTGGCTTCCCCGTGGCTGTTTAACCTATTTATGGACAGTTGTTTGCAAACTTTGAAAGTTGAAGAATGTGGGTTGAGAATGGGTGAGTCAACCGTCAAATGCCTTTTGTACGCCGATGATCAAGTCATATTTGCATCGTCGGCGGCCGAGTTGCAAATGATGGTTACTTTAATGAATTGTTCATTGAAAGAAAGGGGTATGAAAGTGAACGCAAGTAAGACGAAAGTGATAGTTTTTGAAAGAGAAGAAAGTAAAACTTTATGTAAAATAAGAATAGAAGGGGAGTTGATTGAGCAAGTGGATGAGTTTGTATATTTGGGATGTTTATTTAGCAGGGATGGTAGATATGATAAGGATATAGAACGACGAGTGAACGCAGGAAATAGAGTGAATGGGGCTCTACACGCTATTGTGAGGAGTCAGAATGTGTCAACTAAGGCACGTATGGCAATTCATAATGCTGTGTTAGTACCCACTTTAATGTATGGTAGTGAAAGTTGGGTCTGGCAGAAGAAGCATGAGAGTAGAATAAATGCTGTAGAAATGCGTTCCTTAAGGAGTATCCTAGGGCTGAATCTGAATGACAGGGTGAGAAATAGTGTAATAAGAGAAAAGTGTGGTTTGCAAGATGACGTTGTGACAAGGATTAAGAAAGGAATGCTTCGGTGGTTTGGTCACGTAGAAAGAATGAACGAGGAAAGAGTGACAAAGCAAATTTATGTTGCAGAAGTGAACGGCAGGGTCGGGAAGGGACGCCCTAGACGAAGGTTTATCGACCAGATCGGCGATACATTGAAAATGGGCCAGATTAGGAGTACCCTTAACCGACGAGCGTGTATGCGTAGATATATGGATGTGAAAGAGGCGAGAGAGGTGTGTCAGGATCGCGCCAAATGGAAGTCCGTAGTCTCTGCCTACCCCTCTGGGTGACAGGCGTGAGTGTTTATGTATGTATGTATATGTATATAAAGAGTAAAGATTTGATCGTTTGTGGTGGCGAAACTCAAAAACTACTTAATCGATTTTAAAAATTCTTTCACTTGTAGAAAAGTACATTATCAGCGAGTAACAAAGGTGTATTTTATTTTTAAAAAAATCAGATATCCTTACGATAATTACATAAACTAAGGTATCAAAAAGTTACCTATAAAAGTCAGTTATTTGGCGTGCGCTGCGAAAACTATTGATGATGTATTATCAATAGTACATAATGTACTACATGTTTATAGTACTCATCATTGCCCACAAATAAGTCCGCGAGGCTATAGATATAACTATTCTACTATCCCCGAGGCTATAGATCTAACCATCCTACTATCTGCGAGGCTATAGATATAACTATCCTACTATCCCCGAGGCTATAGATGTAACTATCCTACCATTCGCGAGGCTATAGATCTAACTATCCTACTATTCGCGAGGCTATAGATCTAACTATCCTACTATCCGCGAGGCTATAGTTCTAGCTATCCTACTATCCGCGAGGCTATAGGAATAATAACCGCTTTTGGTTCAAACTAGTCAATCAAAACACGGGTGGAATCGAAAGATGATGACATTCGTATTATGATATTAATCCATATCCAACATAATAGTTTCATAGTCAATGTTGATTATGTACATGTGTTTCTTCTTTAAATTTTTCGAATAGGAACTTTCGTTTAGAAGTTACGTATTTTTATTATATTTTTCTTGTAAAAAGGTGACTGATTGACTGACTGAGTGACTGATCTATTTACGGACATCCAAACCATTGGAAGGGTTGGGCTGCAATTTGGCATACAACAGAGCTAGCATGGGCAGGAGACAATTTTATTCCCGGGGAAAGGAAAAAATGTTTATCCCCTCGCTTAGTTTTATCCACCCTTCGAGCATGGGCACACCGGTGGATATAATATACACAGTAGATAAAATGGGAGATAGACTTAGATAGATTTTTTGAATGAATATAATCTTAAACCCACGTGCATTGAACTAGGATAAAATTTGTTCCTTTGGTTTGAAATTTTTGACATTTGTCAAAAAAGCATATTTTTTTATCCTGCATTTGGCTCCATGCTACGGACGGGGGATATATGGCTACTCATTACGTCAAACGGGAATATACTTCTCCCCATTGCCGTGCTTTGGCATAAGTACAAGATAATTTTATCTCTTGTCAGTGGATATAATTGGGGGATAAATTTTTCAGCCCATGCTAGCCGTGCAAATAGCTTTTATATGACGCGGGCGAAACCATCCCCTAAGAGAAAGGATTTCTGAAAATTCACCTCCTAAGGTTGTAAAATCACAAAAAAGGTCACGTGAGCGAAGTCGCGGACAAAAGCTAATTACTAATTAAAAAACATAACGATATAACTCACACAAGTCACAAAATAAATAACAGTACTAACCCCAGTATAGAACTTGCAGACGACACGAGTACTCCGCCTTTTCTACGCCAATTTTGATTTTTAGTTTTCGACCAGAGCGACGGTAACAACTGGTGTGTACAGGTTGGCCCAATTTCATAAATATTACAATTTTTGAAGATTAATTAGTCTGCTGCATTACTCGCATTTTGTACTTATTTTTATATTTGGTAGGAGATTTTAGTAAGCTTTAAAAATGATGATTTGTGACCTATCTAGAAGATACCTTAGACTGAAAAACAGTCTTACCATCTGGTAAAATAAAAGTACATGTTGTGTAAGGTTTAGAATAAGATTATGTATATGGATGTGTTTGCATGATGATTGGATTTGATCCAATGGGATCCTTCATTTACATAAATATATTTGAGATTTTGTGAGAAATCTATTTTAACGATCATACTTTGGCTGTAAGTAGATAAGTGTAGGTCTTCTGCTGAGTGAGGTGAGACGCTCCATGTGATAGAACGAAGCTTGTTCTATATAATTCACCGGAGTAGTTCGAAAACTTCAATGGCGTAATTTAGGCTTCGGTTTGTTTACGCTTGTGTTGTTCGTTTATCCTTGTAGTACAACTTGATTGTAAATTTTCATTATTAAAACATGTTCTAAATTTGAAAGAAGCAAAAGCAAAAGAGAACACTTTAAAAAACAACACATACAAATTAGCTAATAAAAATTAAAAAAAAAAACATTAACCACACTCAAAAATATAAGACAATAAAATTATATAAAAAATGTTCTGCAGCATAAAACAGTGAAATCAATTTGGAACAACCTGTGCAACCTAACAAGCCGTACTTGGTACCGGTGAGCGTGCATCGTAAAAAAATAAAATCACAACCCCGCAGCATTTCGCCAATGATCTGCCATTTTGGATGATGTTATCCGAAAGTGACCGACGAGGTTAAAGTTATTAATTATGAGTTAGAATAAAATACGTAATATAAACTTTATAATACAAATTCTATTATAAATGATTCTATTATGAATGAGAGTGGTCGTTGCAACTTTGAGCTTTGAGCCGACCCATTCGTGCTACAACTATACAATTAATTAAATTATATTACCTGGTATAGTCGTAGCACGAATGGGTCGGCTCGACCGGGGAAGGACCACGCTCTCACAGAATACCAGCGTAAAATAACATCATAACACTGCTGTGTTTCGTATGGTGACTGTAGAGAACTGGAAACCCTTTTTCATTGGAAACGAGGCATTCCAACTTACACCTTTGTCCTCACGAGTGACAACGCATCTGCATTTTGATTCGTAATCGAGGATAGATGTAGATGTCTATGGGCCACAGCAACCACTTACCATCAGTTGGACTGTATGCTCGTTTGTCACAATAATTCTATAAAAAAATATATAGCTACAGCATGTCTCTACCACTACCAGGTTAAAACTTGCAACCATAGAATGCAACGATAATTATACTCAAATGAACGGGGAACAGAGTAAAAAAAGTCTTCAATACAATCTTTTACTTTTACTGCATATTATCATCCCGCTATGACAGTGGTTCCGTAACTACTTAGTTATTATGATACGGCACGCGAACAGCGTCACGCATCGGCAATTGGTTCATACCTTGTCGTGGGTAGTACTTATGGGAGTTAGGTAATCCGTGAAATTGTGTACTTGATATATATTACTTAATGCATACCGTTATGTTAATTTAACTTAACAAAAATAAAAACTTAGAATTTTACCCTATAGTTTAAATGTAGTGATTATATACTCTTTGACAAGCTAGCTATAGCCACGAAACGTTTTACTTTTGCCTTTGCATGCGCAAAAAACGTTTATATTTTCTTAATTTAAAATTTCATTCAATATGTCATTAATCATTTTGGTTGTATATTTGAATGACGTTTTTGCCTCCAATCTTGGGATATTTTAGTTTTTCGGTTTCATTCATAAAAAATAAAAGGTAAGTCTGCGAAAATTATGGAGATGACTCATGAGCTCATGACCGTGTTTGGTGGTAGAGTCATGCTGCAGTCCTGCAGCTAAATTATGGTTGTAACAGAAATGGGTCGGCTCGACCGGGGAAGGACCACGCTCTCACAGAATACCAGCGAGAAATAGCAGCTCAATGCTGCTGTGTTTCGTATGGTGAGTGCAGAGAACTAGAAAAGGGGACCCTTTTTACTGGAAACGAGGCATTCCATCTCAGTCCTCAAGGGAGATAACGCATCTGCATAGTGATTCATAACCGAGGATAGTTGTAGATATCTATGGACATAGCATCCACTTTTTTATGGAAGAGGGGGCAAACGAGCACGCGGCTCTCCTGATGGTAAGTGACTACAGCCGCCCATGAACAACCGCACTACCAGGTGAATTGCAGATGCGTCGTCGGCCTTTTAGAAAGGAGTAAGCTCTTTTCTTGAAGGTCCCTAAGTCGTATCGCTCCGGAAAAATCGCTGGTGGTACACAATTCCACAGAGAAGTTGTACGAGGAAGAAAACTCCTAGTAAAACGCACAATTGTGGAACGCCAAGCATCCAGATGGTGAGGATGGTATCGTGAATTTTGACTCGATATGCGTTCGTGAAATTTGGCGTCTGGAATTAATCCGAATAATTCCTCAGAGCACCCTCCGTGGTAGATGCGATAGAAAATGCAAAGGGATGCAACATCCCTACGCAGCGGCAGTGAATCGAGCCGATCAGAAAGAACTCGGTCGTCGATTCGAACCGCTCTGCGCTGGATGCAATCAAGTGGAAGGAGCTGGCACTGAGGTGCCCCGGTCCAAAGATGAGAACAGTATTCCATGTGGGGCCGAACTTGCGCTTTGTAAAGTTGCAATCGATGTGCCGGCATGAAATACTGTCTCGCTCTGCTGAGCACGCCAAGCTTTTTAGAAGCCAATTTGGGCTTCCTTTCCAAGTGACTGCGAAACGGCACGCTATTCGATATGTCGACCCCCTATTCCGACGCCTAGCATCGGAATACTGGGCGTCAGCAAGGGCAAAGGCAGCAAGGGGAGTGCCTTGAAACTGAGGAGATACGACAAAGGGGTTCTTTTTAGCGGTAAACGCGCAAATTTGTGTCTTCTTGGTATTAAATTGGACTAGATTTAGTCGCCCCCAAGCCGAGACTTTGTTCAACAAAGACTCGACTTCAGACACAATTTTTTCCTGGTACTCGGTGACGTTTTCCCGAGAAATATTTTCACGGTGGGTATATAAGGCATCACCAGTGCTGTAGTCTGCATAGCAATGAATGTCACCAGTTTGCAACATATCATTGACATGCAGAAGAAACAGCGTTGGTGATAGCACGCAGCCTTGTGGCACACCAGCTTTGATAGGCTTGTAATCAGAGCATGCACCGTCTACTACGACCGTGATGCTTCGATCAGCAAAGAAACTTGTGATCCAATTGCACAATTTCCGGGAAAAATTTTAAGCGATCCAAGGTCGCCTCTTTCTCTTAAGGATAACTTTCATTTTCTTCATTCGATCGACGGTCGAACATCACGACATTCAAACCGTCTTAAGATCGGGTTTCCACAGCACAGGCCTAATTTTTTCAGGTCCTATTTTACGATACAGGCTATGCTATTATTTTAAACAATGGTAGAGCCACGCGGCAGCTTTTGCTGTCGCACGGATGGGCCGGCTCGAACCGGGGTGGTACCACGACCTCACAGAAAACCAGCGTGAAGTAGAGGTTTACCTCTGCGTTTCGCTTGGTGAGTGCAGGTGGCTGGAGGCCCTTTTTACTGGAAATGAGGCATTCCAGTAAAAAGGGTGACTCCTCACGGGTGACAACGCATCTACATTTTGATTTGTAATAGAGGATAAATGTAGATGTCTATGGGCCGCAGCAACCACTTACCATCAGGTGGACTGTGTGCTCGTTTGTCACCCTTATCCTATTAAAAAAAATGCATCTTTGAACACCCTCCCCATTCCCCAATCATATTAAGAATGCAACAAATAAAAACTCCTTCAAATTACTTCTACGACAACATTACCTGAGGGCAAATTACTAACTGACATTATTTTTCTTTTTTTTTCTTCAATTTTTATTGGAACGAATTTCCTTATATGGATGACTGTCAGCGGCTGGATGCTCTTCTTTTATTTGCGCGGCGGGGGTTTCACCGGTGTTTTTCCCACGCGGTGTCGCAGGCATCACGTGACGTCCGGCGGTGTGCGATGTGCGGGGCGTAACTGGGTACGAGGGGGCGACGGGCGGCGGCTCCCGAGCCGTCCGTAACAACGTTTATAAATAATAATATACTACGAAAGGAACTTCGTTCCAACCGAGTGTTGCGCGACACTCACGCATGTTTTCGGAACGAAGTTCTTTATCGGACGGTACGTATTTGGCGGATGGGGGGCTAGGCGAGATAAAGTGTAAGAGAAGACGAACTTACTCGGCGGTTTTAAAGTACGCGTACTTACGGTGACACACGAGCGAAAAAGGTCGTCGAGCCATAAGTACGCGTACTTGCTCGCCCGTCTATCACTCACTTTACGTAGTGTAAACGACCTTGGCGGCTGTAAGGAAGCGAGATGGAATACTATACATCCCCCTCGCACTTTTTCTTATCCTGCCATGTAAGAAATATTATTTTATTTTAAATAACGCTTCATTTTAATAGACGCTAGTAATTCATTTATTTGTATTTGTTAATATAATATTGCTGGCGACGCGCTTAAAAAATAGTTTTATCATTTTCATTCCTTATAAAAATAAACAATTTACATTCTGAAGATATTGCTATTAAATTGTATAAGGCACTTCGAATAAAGAGATAATCTATGTTAAAATGAAAAGTAAATATATTCAATATAATGTTGAACGAAAGTTCGACAGTTAATTCCATAAAAGTTTGTTTTTAGATTAACTTAGTCTTGTGTTACACAGAGACGTGGTCCTTCATAGTGGACTTATGAAAGGCTGTAATGATGATGATGATGTGTTACACAGTAATCGGCTTTGCAATACGAATAAAAGTATTATACCTGCAGAAGAAGACAACGTAGGCAATTCGTTCGGGACCAGCTACCAGTTTATACTTTAAATCAAGAGAGAAAATACCGATAGAAAATGATAGAAGTGATAGAAAAGTAGTGAAAGTTTCAACGTTGCACTCTTATGGATAAATTTAGAAGACAAATCAGTGTTTTATTTCCTAAAGCATCTTCCATATCAGTTAAAACTACAGTCCAATGAACGGACGTCGAGATCGGGACCACTCCAAGAGGACCCGTAATCTTAGTCGTCTAACCTTTCTTTTCAGAAAAGGCAACGGACGCCCTTATGTGACACTCTTTCACGGGGGTCACTTCCACCTTGTTGCTCCCGCACCCAACGTGGTGCGATTTGAGTTTCGGGATATAACGTCAATGAATGACTGATCCCTGTCTGTTGGACCCTCTCAGATACTTTTATCACTACGGAAGGAACTTCGTTCCAACCGAGTGTTCCGCGACACCTTTTTTGGAACTCTTTTTTTTATTTATATAAGGTATATTCATACGAATATTTACTTATAAAGTTTATAAGCATGTATACACATTATATATATGAATGTATATTTAGATGTGTTGTGAATATATGTACTATGTTTATATTATACTTTAATATATGTAGGTTATTTATGTATTATGTTTCGTACCTGCCAACAATTGTCTTTGCTACCCAGGTTTGACTGGGAGAAAATGCCACATTTTTTTATAGCATAGTATTTATTTAGTAGTTATTTATAGCTTCAGTTAAGTATCAAATCGCTTAAAGGACCCTCAGTCTGAGCTATGCGTGTGGCCTCAGGTTGCAACTCGCAATGGAGATCGACAACTCTTGAACTACTCCGACTATTGCTGAACTCTGTAGCGATATAACTCTTTTATCCACCATCGGTGCTTCCGCTTTTGTATGTTCTTTTTTTTAAGTGTTAATGACTATTAAAACAGCAACTACTCTACCCGCGCCTGCTGTCGTCGCGCTTTTGCTCTAAGTTGGATCGCGTCGCCTTACTTTGATCCGCAATGCGCCTCGCCCACTGCCTCAAGGTAGTGTAGCCTATCTGCCTCAAGTAGGCTGCTCAAATGGATACATAGCTTCATAGTAATAATGCTTATGTAGTTTTCATTAAAAAATGTTTATTTCTTAGTTTAGAGCCATGCTGCAGCTATATTAGTAATATAGTAATATAGTTGTAGCACGAATGGGTCGGCTCGACCGGAGAAGGACCACTCTCTCACAGAATACCAGCGTAAAATAGCAGCTTAATCCTACTGCTTCTTACGCAGAGTGAAGAAAATCGGAGACCCTTTTTACTGGACACGAGGCATTCCATTTTGGTCCTCAAGGGTGACAACCTATCTGCAATTTGATTCTTAACACGTTCCCTGTCCGCTGAGCCACATATGGTTCAGGAAACGTGCGCTTGAAAAGCACTAATACGTTCCTGACCCATATGTGCGTCAGGGCACATATGCAATTTCTACAGTGAATATTTCTAACGGACGTGAAGGGACTGTACTGTTTCTGCACTGGACCTGCAGGTACGATTATAAACTAAAGAAAAACGCCGGGACGTACGAAAAAATATTTTAATTTTTCTAAGAAATCGCAAATTTTACTTATTGTGATTATTTTGAAAACAGCATAAACAAAACGATTTTTTGCATTGCAAACACACAGTATCCACTCGTTTCACTCTTTTAGCAGCAATTTCCCAGTTTGTACATTCTTTTCGCAAGTCTTCGTAGCATCCATGGCATCGTTTTCGGACAATTTTATTGTCCTCTTTTCTCGGAATTTTAGACAGAAAGTGCTGAATTGTGATCGAGCTAGTAGATGGTCTTGGACTATTAGTCAATGAAATTGCACTTGCATCTGATGCATTGTTCAATTGCAAGAACTCCCTAATAATTTCTTGCTGCGTCTGTAGTACGGTTTTCCGTAATTTTCTATTAGTAGTTGAATGTAGTTGTGATACATAAGCGTGGCGTTTGTTATTGAAGCACATATCAAAATATCTAAAGCGATCTTTTTGTACCATGCCGGAGACTTTCTTTTTGGGTCATAATAACTTGAAAGCTGGTCACGCACATGTATGCCTTTTTTTCGCTCATTGTAATAGAGCACGGCTTCCGGCTTCAAAATTGGCCGATATCCCGAAGACATTCGCATAGTAGCGTTATGGCATGTAGAAATCATTGCAACGTCGCGTTTGTTTCTCCATTTCATCACTGTTACATTGTCCTTCTGTCGAGCAACCACTTCACCTTTTATAGGTCCTATTTTTTTCGATCTTATTGCCCATGGAAGTTCTTTTCTATTTACTCGCAAAGTGCCGCATAAGTCTGCCTTATGCTGCAGCAAATATTTTGCTAATCCAACGGTATTGTAATAGTTGTCGCACACAATTATCCGTCCAGCTTCTAGATGACCATCACATAACTGAACTACGACACTTCCCGGCTTATCCAAATCAGCGATCTCGGGGTCGCGATCTATGTAAATGTCATAGTTCCAGACAAAACCATCTTCTGTGCAAAGTTTATAGATTTTCAAGCCATATTTGTGAGCTTTTGATAGGTTGTACTGACGGAAAGATATCCTCCCTCTAAATAGCATTATCGACTCGTCAATGACGATACACTCATTAGGTGTCAGTAAGTTCTTCCAGTTGTTGATAACAAGGTTCAAAAGTGGTTTTATTTTGTACAGATTTCTTCGCGTGTAATGTCTGTCCACCGATTCATGCGACTATGAACAGATATGTTGACGTTCTGTTTCAGTTGAGAAGCGTAGAGATTTGTTTGAGTGACCATAAGATCTAACACTTCGTCGGTCAATATACGTCGATAAATGGAAACAACAGATTGTTCACCTTGGATATGAATAGCTGGGCTGTTATTATAAGGTTGACGTGACAGTGGTAAGCTGTCCTGACTCCAGCCATTTTCTCTATCTATATCATTTATTTCTTGCAGATTAAGCCGCATGATCTCACCAGCAGTCCGCCTTCTGCTCGTTTCTGGCCGAGGTGAATTTATGACGATATCGGATAAATTATAAGCTGGTGAATCACTACCAATGTCATCGGTTACAATGTTTGAGCGGGAAATCTCACCTGGTTCAAAATCCGGATCATCGATATCGTCATCTGCAAAAAATACTCGGTTCTTGATCCGAAATATTAGAATCTGGCTCTTCTTGTACATAGCTATCGCCGCCGTTCGAATCCGTGTCATCGTTACTCAATTCATAGTCACTTTCTTCCAATACCTATTCGTCGCAAGTCCTCAGTTGATAATCTTCGCGGCATTTTGAACAACAAAATCGCGTACAATGTAACCCATAGATAAATATATATTTAGCAAGCCATAGATAAATATATATGTAGCAAGCTATAGCAAGCTAATATAACCCCGCCTAAGGGTATTAGTGTTCTGTGAATATAACCTTGAAACAATTTCATGAACAGAATTCATAAATATGACAATGACATAACATAATTGACAACATATCTATTAGCCTTGAGCAAAATATATATCGATATTTTAAATCGCGATATATCTACATATCGATATTTATTTAGAGTATCGAATTCGTATCAATTTCGATATATTTTAATATAATATATATATATTTAACGACGAAATATAATAAGATATATTTCGTCGTCCAACCGTCAGTAAATAAAATTTTGGACCTTATCTTTTCATTCTAATGATGACGATATATCGATATTTATCACTTGATATATATCGATACTGTTTAAAAATATAGATTCGATATATTTTTTCCCTTTGCCCATCCCTAATATCTATAATCTATGGAAAATATTCCACAGATAATCAAATGTGCACAAGTTCGTAAATATCGTGAAAATACATAAATAATAATAGTAAAGTAAATAATAAAATAAATACTTATGAAACTCATAAATATAAAAAAATTCCCTGAACCACATGTGGTTCATGAACGTGCAGGAGCAAAAATGTCTCTCTACGCTCATGAACCATATGTTTCAGGGAAAGACTTTTTATTTTTTTAAATGATATTATTACTAGCTACCCTATGACTATAAAAAACAAATTATTCAAAAAACCCTATTGGACGTGTCGGTGAATTTTGCATTTTGGTATGGGACAGGAAACATGTTAATTAATAATAAATGTAGATGTCTATGGGTCACAGCATCCACTTACCATCAAGTATTGTGTCCTTGTTTTTTTTTAGAATAAGGGGTCACCCTTGTTATATAAAACCCTTATAAAAAGCTGTTGTCTATTGTAGCTGTGGCCAGGAGCAGGCATGTTCAAAGAGAAACAAACGAGAATTTTATATAACTTTATTTATCTTAAGGTTATTCGTTCTCCTGGCTGCGGAGACGCGCGGCTGCGTTGGTGACCCTGATGCTCAGTTGTTGCGCGCGTTCCACGATGCTCTTTCGCTTCTTGGAAGAGACTCCGTGGGCAATCTCTGCGCAGAACTTCCTGTTCTGCATCATAAGGATCTCCAGCTCGCGGACATTGTGGACCAGGACCTGGAAATGCAAAAGTAATTATAGTAATGGCAGGGGTGGATCTGTATATGGGCTTTGTGGGCTACTGCCCAGGGTCCCGTGGATATAAAGGGGCCCGTTGAATGCAATAGCTATCAAAATTTTAAATAATTATGATAATATTATGAAAATTTCATGACTTTTAGAGATAATGAGAATGAAAAAGTTAATTTTACATCAGTAACTCAAACCCAGTACTTAGTACTTTACGAAAGATACATATTAGTTTGTAAGCCTAATAAAGTTCCCTAAAGGCGCTGCCATACTTGCGCACGCGCACGTTAAGTGCGTTTGGGAGTTTGGTTATGTTCACAAGTGGTTTGCATGTAAGTTGAATATTCATGGCCTGCCCGTATTAATAGTTTGATATGAGCGTGTACCAACATAGTATGGACGCGTTCGCAAGCACTTCACGAGTGTGATACGTGATACATCTAGTGACAGAATCATATAACAATACCTCACTGATCGACCACAATTTTTTTTTGTTACATATTATATAGAATATAACTTAAAAGATTAATATCTACATTAGAATTAAAAATATTTCACATACTATATATCTGTTCTACTTTAATATATGAATATGATAAAAAGTGTATTGGAAAATACTTGTTTCTACCACTATGACCAAACTACAAAATGTGTATGTAGCTTGGAATAGGTATCGATAGAATTTATCTTGCAAGGTAACAAATTGTGAATATCATATTGAGATGAAATACACAGAGTGCCCTTGCTAATGTTTTGTTTGTAAGAAAATCAATTTCTTTCCCAGTTAAATAACAGTAAGAAATGCTGGAAATCAATCAATTATTTATTCAATTGGATATTTTATTTAATGGATGTAATTTATCTTGTAATTTGTTAAGGGAAATGCATACACCATACAGACTGTTTCAGTATATTATCAGCCATTTTATTCATGGTATTGGACGATCATCATCAACATCATTACAGCACATCACAAGTCCTATGCTGTACTAAGGTAAGGAAAACTCTGATATTAAATCTATACAGGGCTATATTTAAAATAGTAGCAAAATTTTAAACTTAAGTTTAAATATATAAATAGTTATATACTGTTATTGCAGTTTTTGAAAATATGAGTAAAAGAGGCTTCTTCCTACTTTTATTTGAAATTATCCCATATTGCATGTGAATTATGGGCACCTGATCGACTCTTACAAATGTATGTCTATACTAAACTATCCCAAATATTGATGTATTTGGTGGGATTAATTCTGAAAAAAGTTTAATCCTTTTATTAATTACATGCACTACAACATTTTCTTGTATTTAAGCTATATTTTCTATTTTCAATTTTAAACTAAGAACTAAGTGTTGACAAAGTTATTGGTGATATTAGTTTTCAAGTACTGTACATTGTATATAACTTTTTACTAACCTTACGGAAACCATTGGGGAGCATGTGACGAGTCTTCTTGTTTGACCCATAACCGATGCTGGGCATCAAGTACTGTCCCTTGAAGCGCCTGCGCACTCTGTTATCAATACCTGAAGATTGCATCAGAGAAAAATAATTAATTCAGTTATTATACTAATTTATATTTCAGGATATAATATATACTATATCCCATAGTGAAAAGCCAGCCTTATACACAGCTGTGATAATGATGATATTTATGAGACAATAATATTGTGTCCAAAACCGTAATTGCATTAGTTTCAATAACTTTAAATTGGCCAGCTTAACACTTACATAATTAATTTTTCCTTTTTCCTGCATACCATTTTAAAGATCTCAAATTTGCATAACCCATATATCAAATTTGAAAATTATATTTAACACCAGGTACAGACAGAGGGGTGTTATGTTTAACGTGTGTATCTGTGTGTCTGTCTGGCATCATAGCTTCCAAACAGATGAATCAACTTAGATTTAATTTTTTTTAAAGGCGACTTGATTGAGAATTTTCATAGCTGTGATTCAAGAAAATCTTTTCAGCCGTTTGAAGGTAATCAGCTGTTTGTTTCCGGGGTTTTTAAATGTGCTATTTAATATTATGGTTAATAAGTTTTCTATGATAAATGTGCATATACTACATGTACAATTCTGCTACTGTAATTTTAGATTAGTTTTCATCTTAGTTTCATGAGATTGCTGATGATTTTATCCTAGCAATGTATAAGTATTATAAATAACTAATATATTGTAAAGAGAGTAGTCCCCATTCAAGCAACCTCATATATGGGGATAACCATGACACTTATTTGGAAATTCTGGGTGTCTTCTAAACCATTTCAGTTGTCTAGCTTATCCAAAGTATATAATATGGTTGTATATAAGTTGTAATATTTTTTTTTTGTTTGCAACCATTAATACTTTTAACATATGTATGTAAGAAGTATTAATGATTGCAAACAAAAAAATTACACTGTTTGTTGTTTTAAAATAAAACCCATGTGCTGTAACATATTTGATGTGGATATCTGATAGACCAGTCGTTTAGTTGTAAGCAATGTAATGAGAAGCAATGTAATGTCACCACCAATATGACCAAATTATACACGCGTAAGTAATCTGGAATAGGGTTCGGTGGTAGTGCTCTAGCAAGGTAACAAATTGTGAGTATCATATTAAGAATGAATAACACAGAGTGCCCCTGCAACGCGAAACTAAACATGAGGGACAATTTATAAAAATAACCTCTCAGGAGTTTTCTGAAGGAATAAAAGTGACATAACCTATATCTTAATATAAAAGCATAATCATGATGCTAACAATAAAATTTCCTCTTTAACACATAATAAGCAACATTAAGATATAAATGACTATAAAACTGTTCAAATCACGGTAAAAGTGAAAAACGTGAGGTTTAACTTTGGGTAGGAATATTGTCGAAACTTACCTCTAGGTTTACGCCAATTGCGTTTAAGTTTGTCATAGCGATCAGATTGATGTCTGATAAACCGTTTCGTCCTCTTCTTGACGATTGTAGGTCTGTACACAGGTCTGATAGCCATTTTGATAGTTTCTTTTGAGAAACGCGGCTGTGAACCACGCGGTGACACGGCCGCACAAAAAGGAAAGAGGAATAGACAAGAATAGACATTGTTAGACTTTTGTGCATTTTCATTGCCGATTTTTCATGCATGTTAAATTATTATTTATTTTTTGTCTATGGATCTTATAAGATATTACAATGTGAAGAGAGGGTAGACTATCGCGGTGAAAATGTAAACAGACATTTAGCCATGATAATATTTCCTTAAAAAATTGTTAAGTATATTAAAACTAAATATGTAAAGTTTATGTATAGTAAACATCTATATTCTACATCTATCCTCTATTACAAATCAAAATGTAGATGCGTTGTCACCCGTGAGGACTAAGATGGAATACCTCATTTCCTGTAAAAAGGGCCTCCGGCCACCTGCACTCACCAAGCGAAACGCAGAGGTAAACCTCTACTTCACGCTGGTGTTCTGTGAGGTCGTGGTACCGCCCCGGTTCGAGCCGGCCCATCCGTGCGACAGCAAAAGCTGCCGCGTGGCTCTACCACTGATTAAACTACTACTGACAACTTTAAAAATATACTAAAAATTGTGGTCTTCCTATCAGATAATAGCGTAAAAAATATATTTCACTTAATTTAAACTCACTCAGTTTTTTGAATAATCTTATAACTAGCGGCATAAATATTCGTTTTGAATCTTAAAATGGAGGAAAATTTTGTGATAACACTGATTAATATGGTGCGGAATATAAGAATATGAAAACAGCAGTGTAAGTACCATGTAGAAATTATTTATTTACATACCTTTATGTATGATCATCATTCAGAAGTTTTGTAAAATCTCACCTTAGGTTATGTTGATAGACTTAGAAATTTCTCATAAATTAAAAAAATAATAAGACTATAAAGATAGCTAAATAACATAACAAAAACATTTGAAACCCTACAGGGATCCTTGTTGGGTTTGGTTGAAAAGGATCTTTACAACTTATGCTGTAAGACTAAGCCATATTAAGAGGTTAGGTATTAAAGTATTATTACTTTATATAAAAACCGTTAATTAGCTACTATCTAGTATATATAAATACTTACATTTAAGGGATCTTCACACATAAAAACATTGGTATGAGCTAAAGTGCTCTTGGGGTCTCTTCGAGCTAATTAAAATCACATTTTTCGTCTTTTGGGATTCGTTGGAACAGAAACAAACGATTTCTTTGGACTACCTATAGTCATATTAGTACATTGTATCACTACACACCATTTATACACCATTTTATCGAATAATTTTGAAGATAATTAAAAATTTTGTACATCCAACTTCAATATAATTATTAAGAATAACTTAAAACTATTGGTCAGATCTTGATCAAATTAATATGGGACCGTATGAAAAGCACTAGCTTTTAAATAAAAAAGAATCATCGAAATCGGTTAACCCAGAAAAAAGTTGTGAGGAAAAAAATACATACAGTCGTATTGAGTACCGTCTCCTTTTTGAAATCGGAAGAAAAATGATAAAATTCACTTCAGATGCACTGTTTTATTACGGTTATTGACTTCTTTACATGTGTGTGACGTTATACATGTCATATGACCAGCACCATTACAGAATCAGCGATTTTGAAATTAATACTATAACTATAACTCTAACAGTGGTAGAGCCACGCGGCAACTTTTGCTGTCGCACGGATGGGCCGCTCGAACCGAGGTGGTACCACGACCTCACAGAAAACCAGCGTGAAGTAGAGGTTTACCTCTGCGTTTCGCTTGGTGAGTGCAGGTGGCCGGAGGCCCTTTTTACTGGAAATGAGGCATTCCATCTTAGTCCTCACGGGTGACAACGCATCTACATTTTGATATGTAATAGAGGATAGATGTAGATGTCTATGGGCCGCAGCAACCACTTACCATCAGGTGGACTGTGTGCTCGTTTGTCACCCTTATCCTATAAAAAAAAAACTTTGATTTTTATTGCTAATACAGTAGATCTCCCGGAAATATCAATGTAGTGTTTTATTACGTAACAAAGAATCATTTAAAATGGTTTTCCAAAATTATTAGTCAAATAGCCTATTGACAGTGATATATTCACACAATGAATCCACAACTTTTTTTGACACCAGGGTGATGCCACTTAGAAATGAGGTTAAATATTTTACAGTTTACATGGCGCTGAAGTTTATTTATTAGGTAAATGTAAAAGTTAATGTTTCTTTGTGTGGTAACGATTATATTTTATTTTACGATTTAAAACAAACGTCTGTATATACGATCCATGAGCAATGCATCCTGTAATAGTAAATCACGCACTTAATAAATAATAAGTGTAATTTTTTATTTCACCCTCATATTTATTATCGTCGCCGCTACCGGTACACGGTAAAGTTTCTATAAACTTATGATTGTACCGTATGGTAATGTGCAGTTAATAAATGTAATGTATGAAATACATAAAATAAAAAAAAAATAGATTAGAAATGAATAAACCAAACTACGGCTATTCCTAAAAGAAGAAAAATTAAGTAAGCAGATAAAAATGTGAAAATACTAAGGAGCAAACCATTAAGGCTTTGTTTTATATGTTAATATAATAATCTAGAAACCGATATACTTTTATTTAAAACGGAACTTCTCAACAATACGACATTGTGTAATGGCAGCCATACACTATCAAGCCTACCGTCAAGTATGCAGCGCGCTTGAAGCGGCGTCCGGTAAACTTGACGGTGTAAGGCTGTGGGTGTGCATGACAAGTCTACATGAAGCAAAAATTGAATTTCGATTCTGCCGACTTGATCAAGCTTGCAGCGTCATGTAAACTTGAACGTGTGTATGAGTGGTCAAGTATGCATGACGTTAGTCGGCTTCGGCAAGCGAAGACGCGCGCATGCGGTATATAGTCGAATACACCGAAGTGTTATGCAATGTATAAATATTTTTTTTTATTTTGTTAAAAAAATGTTACCTATACACTAGAATTTTCTCTTGTATCGTGGAGGCAGTTAACAAAAATAAATTGCACGAGGACAAACATCTACACATATACAAATACAAATATTTGTTCCGTGCGGGATTCGAACCCACGTCCCCAGCGTTGCAACTCATTGCTAAGCCAAAACTTTATTGTTCAATGTGAGGAAGGTTAATATGCAACATCGAGGAAAATTAATATTACAACAACGTGAACGTCTTTGAAACTCAGATAATTTACCTACTTACCATTTTAACCTACTTTAAAAAAGGAGGAGGTATTCAATTCGATTGATTTTTTATGTGTGTCACCTCAGAACTTTTTTCTAGGTGAATTGATTCTGATGATTCTATTTTATTTGAAAGCTGGTGCTTATAATTTAAACATCAGATATAAATTTGATCAAGATCTGACTAGTACTTCTGGAATTATCCGTAATAATGCGTATTCGTATTGAAGTCGGTTGTACAAAAATTTTAATTTCATTAGGTGTCCTCTTCCTTTCTTTTAGAAAAACGTTACTTCCACACTAGGATTTTCTTCTGTATCGCAGGGACAGTTTACATACATAGAACAAACCCAGAACAATTATTTGTAGGTCATACAAATACTTGTTATGTCCGGGATTCGAACCCGCGGCTCTTAACGCTGCAACTCATTACTAAGCCACTGCGCCACGGAGCCGTCACTTGTCTGTTTTACATTTTTTGCTATTTATTATTGAGATAATATTTTTCGTTTCATTAACCAGTTTTTGCAAAGTAATTGCGAGTAATAAGCCTAGGATGGCTAAGGCATCGTCGTCCGTCACTAGTAACCCCATGGTTTCAACTGATGTGGCATCATGCAAACTTGATGGCGAAATTGAACGTGAGTGGTCTATATGGATGCACTGCAAACTTGACGCCTCTTCAAGCGCGCTGCAAACTTGACGGTAAGCTTGATCGTGTATGGCATCCATAACAAAAACCTTCACATCACTCCCAACTAGTGATGTCTGGTGACCGGAAGATTATCAGCCTTAGGCAAAGAAACGTTAAACGACAAACGCCGAAACAAAGCCATCTACGTATCTCACTAGAGTTAAGTCGCACTGAGGGATTTTCATAATCTGTTTTGTCTATAGACAACTATTTATGACAGTTCAATTGTAATTGAGAACAATCCAGTTTCTCTATGCCACAGACGCCAAATGTCGCCATCGATCAATGACGTTTTGTGAAGTTGAATTTATTGATATAAAGCGTTAATGTAAATAATAAACAATTCCAACATAAACGTCGGCTTCCAGTCGATATGTATGCCAAGGGCAAAGGCTCTACAGTGCCTTCGGACGCTCAAGCTCGCGAGAAGTTGGCACTTTATGTGTACGAGTACTTACTACACGTCGGGGCTCAGAAAGCGGCACAGACTTTCCTTTCGGAAATACGATGGGAGAAGAATATAACGCTTGGAGAACCACCTGGATTCCTGCATTCGTGGTGGTGCGTGTTTTGGGATCTATATTGCGCAGCACCCGAGAGACGGGATTCATGTGAGCACTCATCTGAAGCCAAAGCTTTCCACGACTATGGATTTGTCAACTCCGGCTATGGAGTTAATGGAATTGGACACAATGCCGGCCCAGCGCCTCCCAATGACGGTACGATGCATATATCTATATACCATTATAGGAAAACTGTACTTTTAGACTATAGTAATCTGTTTTCTAGGCCACAACATTTCTTATCTTACTATGCAAATAGTCATCGATTGAAGTCTTACAACACAAACTTTAACAATGTAATCTTGATAATTATGTACTACTCTGTTACAATAGCTATGTGGCTTATAGTAAAATATAAGAAAGGTCACTGGTTGGTAGGGACTAGTGTTTTTTTTTAAATAAGAAATAGTACCAATTACAGAGTTTGCTATGAATTTTTAAATCTGTAAATTTGTTATTATTAAATACTCAACAAATTAATTGAGAAGGGATATTTATTTGAAGTTTGGAAATAACAAAAACTTTTCTTTTATGTTATTAAATGATTGACAAGTATAATAAAAAGGTATAGAATTAAATATGTAAATAACACATTTAATTGGAATAAGTGTCATCTTAGAAATTAATAATGCGATAGATGTTTTCTTTCACCACCAAGCATGTGGTAAATCAGCATTTAAAATTGAAATTAATTATTTCATTGGTACGGGAGGGGATTGAACCTGAAGGGTTTCTTGTGTACTGTGAAATTTACAGCAAGGACTTAGCCCCTGAGCTTAGTAGCTCAGGCTATGATGTTTATCTTATTACAAAATATAGCTTATAAATAGTGTCCGGCTTAAACTAGGCTTTTTTTCAATAAAGATGCTATGTATGGTAAAATTAAAATTTTTGTACAACTGACCTCAATATAAATAATTTATTGTTGATATTTTAAAAATTGCTTGACCGATTTCAATAAAATTTAAATGGGACCACTTGGGAAATATACCCTTTGAAACAGAAAAGAATTTTCCAAATTGGTTCAGGTGTCTTCAAGTAATTGGTGAACATACATAAAAAAATATTGTGACAAATTGGGAACCTCTTCTTTTTTGAAGTTGGTTGAAAATATAAACTATGAAATTTGACAGCAAATACTTGATGATGAAGACTAATGTTCTAGCAAAGGGACTTCATATATAATAAATATTCTTTGATATTTTGTTATAAGACTGTTACCAAAGTTCTACTATGTGTGTTTATGTACATGGTAGAGCCATCATCATCATTACAGCCCTTCACAAGTCCACTGCTGAACATAGGCCTCCCCCAAAGAATGCCACAAAGCACGGTCCCGAGCCACCTGCATCCATCGACTTCCTGCAAATCTTACCAGGTCGTCACTCCATCTAGTGGGGGGACGCCCTACACTTCGCCTGCCGGTACGAGGCTGCCACTCGAGAACCTTTCTTCCCCATCGGTTGTCGGTTCTTCGAGCTATATGGCCGGCCCATTGCCACTTCAGCTTACTAATCCGTTGGGCTATGTCGGTCACTCTGGTTCTACTGCGGATATCCTCATTTCTGAGTTTATCACGCAGAGAAACTCCGAGCATAGCCCTCTCCATAGCTCGCTGAGCGACCTTGAGCTTCCTCATCCGGCCAGCAGTGAAGGACCACGTCTCAGTTCCGTATGTCATCACTGGCAACACGCACTGGGTGTACAGTCTCGTTTTCAAGTTTTGAGGTATACCTGAGTGATACCTGGTAGAGCCATGCTGCAGCAATATTATGATTGTAGCATAAAGAAGTCGGCTCGATTGGAGTAGGACCACGCTCTCACAAAATACCAGTGTGAAAGGGCAGCTTAAAGCTGCTGTTTCGTAAATTAGTCTACTTGACCAGAGAATGACCACACTCTCACAGAATACCAGTGTAAAATAGCAACCTAATGCTGCCATGTTGCACATGGGAGTGTGGAGAACAGGAGACCCTTATTACGCAGCAACCACTTATCATTAGGTGGACTGTGTGCTCAGAGGTGATGCTGCATCTGCATATTGATTCTTAATCAAGAATAAGTGTAGATGTGTGTATGATGTCTGATGTCTCTGTATCCACTTACCGTCAGATAGACTGTGTGCTCATTTGTCACTCTTACCATTACATCCTATAAAAGTTTACTGCTGAACATAGGTCTCCCTCATAGATGGCCTCGCAGGGAGGATTTTGCCTTAGTTGCCATGCTTGGCATGGGGTTTGGCAACCGCTGTTTTTTATTATTTTGAGTCGTTATCAGGATGATGTTGCTGCACATCTCCTGTTTCAGTAGTAATAGCTCTAGTTAACTATACTATTCACTTCTCAGTGGGTCATGTGTTCCTGGTAGATTATCTTCTATACATCCATCCATTACAGCCTATTAAAGTCCACTGCTGAACATAGGCCTCCTCCATAGATTGCCTCATGGGGGGGGATATTTCCTTAGTTGCCACGCTTGGCAAACAGGTTGAATACTGCAGTTTTTTATTATTTTGAGATGTTATCAAGAAAATGCTGTTGCCTTATATTCTCTTTTATTTTCCCTCTGTGGCCTCTTACGACACCCACGGGACGATATGGGGAAGTTGATATTCTAACACCACCCCTACACGGTGGTCTGTTACCCTTATCAATAAAAAATAATGTAAAAATTTTCAACTGTAAAATATTATGGACAATTAAATGAAATTAATTTTTACAGATTTTATCACATTTAATTTAACTTTTTAATTCCCGACATTTTCATCACATTTAATGTGTAGTCTTCGTGTAAATATAAGAAATCATTATATTATGAACAATTTATTGTTCTATAACTGTATTACAATACAATGTATTACAAAATACAGAGATATTATTATTTTTGCCATTGTTATTTCAATATATTCTTGAAGGTGTTCACTATAGGAGCATCAATGAGATTTTGTAGCTTATTCCAATTAATAAAATACTTTGTGTGATTTGGCTTGGCAGACCTATGGTGGCTCTTATGTTAATGTACTCTCAGACATTACTTAACTATCATTATTATCAGCCTGTAAATGTTCACTGCTGAACATGGTGGTTTGTCATTTGCCTTTTGTACCTTTAATGCAGCTCTCTGTCATCAGTCTTTGGATTTTACATCTGGCATAAATGAGGTGGTTATACAGCCATCTACCAAAAGCCAAAAGATGCTTCTAGCATATTCTATAATCACCTCTTTTGGCACCTACAGGATGAAATGGGGTTATGGATTTTTTGGTATAGTTGTGGTGTAAGAATATCCACTACCCCATATAATTCTGTGGGTGGTAACAACACAAAATTATTAAAAAAAATGCAGATGTCAACCCGCATGCCGAGCGTAATCTATATTGACCTATGTTCAGCAGTGGACTTTCATAGACTGTTACGGATTGAATGGAATAAATTCTCTAAAACTGCCACAACATGCGAACTAGAAGCATTAATTAATTATAACATTTTGAAAATTTTAAGTCAGTGTGTTTTATTCATTTTGAATTACAACATACAACTGTGCATGTTCAGTGTATGTTTGTTATATTAACATTAAAGTAACATTTTTAACCAACTTCAAAAAAGGAGGAACTTAAATTGACTGTATTTTTTGTGTGTTACCTCATAACTTTTTTCAGGGTGAACCGATTTTGATGATTCTTTTTTTTATTTGAAAGCTGGTGCTTTTCATGAGGTCCCATTTAATTTGATCAAGATCTGACCAGTAGTTTTTGAGTTATCCTTAATAATGCATATTTAATTGACTGGCTGCATTGATGATGTTCTCATTTTATTTATATTGAAGTTGGTTGTACAAAATGTTTAATTTTATCACTTGTTCTTCAGTGTTTGTCATTAGTGCAAATAGAGAGGCACTAATTGTTTCTAATCTACCTATATTGCTACATCGATATTTCAAAGGTTTATACAGTAAAATTAGTGGTAGATTTGAATAGATCATATGATACATAATAGTCACAAGCATTTATACCCAGAAACCAAATATTTCTTTTTGTTTAATTGCTTACCTTGGCTGATATTTAAGCTTGAAACCCAGAGGCAACAATAAATACCTAGTGTAAACATTAAAATAAAATAAGAACTATCGGTAAATCCAATTGTGCATGCCCTAAGCGCATTAAAAAAATTACGTATAACACTTATTATTACGGAATTTAAATTACGGAATTTTTTTAAAGTAGTTTAAATACACACAAGCTTTCACTAATAACCCTATTATACTTCCAATTTTCCAATAATTTTATGTCAAAATTCAATTTAAAAAGTTTGGAAAATCCAATAGCGCACGACTCATAATGCTCACATGATCATCATATCATTCACGGCACTCCATAAAGTCCAAGACGTATATAAGTATAAATATATACATCCTACTTAATTTTAGTAAATACTACTATCATTTATTCTGTGCTTATAAAATATTGTAATGAACTCTCTACTACAAATACTAATGGTCCAAAAACAGATCCCTGAGGGACTCCACTGAATTCTTCCCTGGGTTTTGACTTGATATTTCCAACTCTTATGTAACATTTTATATTTGACATAAAATCATGGATCCAGGCCAACAATTTCCTGTGTATAACGAAATGTTCTAATTTGTTTATAAGTCAGCATAAGGGTTTAAGGTCAAAAGCTTTTTCATAGTCAAAGTATATTTAACAAATTTATGAAGTGAATTAGCCCATCTGGTTCTCTGACATAGCTGTTAACCGGTTCAGTGCGGGTGACACGCCAGGCGTGCCATCGATTACTTTTGTGTGTGGCGTATGACAAGCGAGTCGTGTCTTTTTAAAAATCGTTATAACTCGCTCAAATTGCTTTTTTGGAAAATTTATCCAGAACAAAATATTCATTATTTTGCGAGTAGTTCATGCATGCAGCTTCGTTTCTGGATATTTTGAAAATTTGAAATTTTTAGGGGTTGATAACCTTTTTTTAACGTGTACATAGTCCTATTTTTACTTTGTGGGTTTTAAATCATGTTATGGAAAAATTGTCAATGAATGATATTTTTACCTTATTTTTTTTTCAAATTAAGGTTCTTCATTGTTTGATATTTACAAATGTTATTATTAGGTGAAAATTTAATTTAATAAAAACCTAGGTTTCCAGGGTGATTTAGCTGTACCTACTTATATAAATGATTTTTTTATAACAACAAAAAATAGTACAAAAGGTTTGTAATCTCTTCATAAAAAAAGTCACTTTCTCTCAATTTCAAAGAAAACTAAAAACAAGTATCCTTCCATTTGTAACTTATGTTGTCAAATAAACTTAATTAGGTCTAAACAAGTAAAAAAGCATAAAAAAGAACATTACTTTTACACATGGCGGATGGCACAATAGGCGTGTCATTTTTCTCTGTGGCTCTTGACACGGCCGGCGTGTCATGAAATATTTGTTCGCCGCCACAGCTAAAAGTTGTCGAAAATTGGTGCCGCAACGAATCGGTTAAAGTTCAAGCTCTTGTGACTTTTTAAGAGTTAGGTATGGTGAGTTTAGAGATGCCTTAATCTATAAAAAGGAGGTCTTCTATATTTAGACAGATTAATAACTTTATGATTAACATTTCTAAAGTTGCGTTACAAATCTTCTGTCATATTGATGATATTATATATGTGTTCCATACTTCTGTTCTCCATTTTGTAACATTCAAAATTTTTTTGTTTATTTTATTGGTATGGTTCATTTTTTATCTCTTTGTGTGGTATTATACTTACATTCTTCTCAACTGAAGTATGTATTTGAAACATCAATATCCTCATCTACTTGGTTATCAGTTATGTTAAGATTTCCTGATAAATTTTCGTTTATATTTGTATAGTCAGCTTAATAAAAATCAAATGATACATCTGTTTTAGTCACTATAATAGTCACATATAATATATACTATAGCCCTATATAATAGACACCTACATTTATCCTTAATTGAGAATCAAAATGCAGACGCATTGTCACCCTTAAAGTCTAAGAATGAATGGTTATCTGAACAAATCACAGCAGCACATTGCTAATACTTTACGCTGACATTCTACGAGAATGAAGTCCTTCACCGTATTTTACTTACCGGTAATATGAAATATAATTTCTTCGGATTTCTTTGTCTGTAGTTCGTGTTACCCTTCACGACATAACTTTGTGTTTTACTAGGAAAATTTACAATCCTTTCTGCGTAACAAACACAAACAAGTCCTTACGCAGAAATATACAAGTCAATAATTTTTTCCATAATCGCCATACCTTCAGCATCTTTGACGTGGTAGAACCAACTGCAAGTATATTATAGTTGTAGCACGAATAGTTCGGTTCCACTGGGGAAGGACCACGCTCTCACAGAATTATGCTTAATGCTCCTGTTTTGTATGGTGAGTGTAGAGGACCCCTTTTATTAGAAACGAGGCATTCCGTCTTAGTACTCAGGGGTGAAAATGTATCTGCATTTTGATTCTTTATCGAATTCTTTATTGAACTGTGGGATTACAGTACTAGTTTTATACTTGTATCAGTTTGGATTTTCTAGATCTGGCTTTAACATTCAAATAACAGGTTTTGTTTAATGTTTCAGGAATGGGTGGCGGTGGTATGCCACCAGGGTTCTTCCCCAACTCTTCGCTGCGGCCGTCGCCACCAGCGCCACATCCCGGTTCGCAGCCCTCGCCCCACGGGCCACAGGCTCAACTAATGGGCACCGGGCAGCCGTTCATAGGCCCGTGGTATTCAGGCGGACCGCGTTCGGGAGTGAGGATGGGAATGGGCAACGACTTTAACGGACCCCCAGGTATGATCATATATCTTTAGTCAACCTTAAAACTAAAAAACTCTTAATCAGGGCCAATAATCTTACGCTCACCAGATGTCGCTACTTGGGACTAAGGTGAACATATTTGTCATGCAGATGGTCACCGATTGTATCATTATACGAGTTATTAAAAAATTTAAATCGCTCTACCTACAACAAAGGGTGGATATTATAATAATAATATGTAACCCTTGTTCAATTATGGGTTCCACCCTTGTTACCTTGTTGCCACCTTGCTGCCACCTTGTTGCCAAAAAGGAGACATTCCGATGAGGCAATCTATGAGGATGCCAATATATAGCAAATGTAATAAATTATGTGTGATGTTTTAAACATTGTAGAGCCATGCTGCAGCTACATTATGGTTGAAGCACAAATACGTTGGCCCAAATAAGGAAAGACCACGCTCTCACAGAATATATACAGCATAAAATATCAGTTAAATGCTGATATGTTTCGTATGTTATGTGTAGAGAACTGGAGATCCTTTCTATTAGGAATTCATTTTAGTCTTCAGGGGTAACAATGCATCTGCATTTTGTTTCTTAAGATATTTTTGGGCGATAGTATACATAAAGAAACAATTTTTATTCAATAAGGATTATAAATAATACTTGTTGAAAGTCATTCTTATGTTTAATTTACCACTGGTTCGCAAATACTTTTGTCTTAGGAAGACCCAGCAAGAAACCCAGCGAGACAATTTTTTTTTCACTTACCACCAGCTGGATTGTGTGCTCATTTGTCACCTTTATGTCCAAATACTCAAACGTTTCTCAATTTTAAGATGCCGTTAAATCTCGTGCTGTCTATCACTAAGTCAAAATGATTTAAGACTTAACGGCATGTGTTTAAATGTGTATAAACCGTAGTGACTGGAGCGCTGGGCTTGCAGGTCAGGGTATGATGGGCAACTCGCTGGAACGCGGCGGCGCTGGTGGCGCGGCGCTGCTGGGCGGGCCGCGCATGACGCCGCCGCGGCCCGGCTGCGGGCCCTGCAGCCCCGGCGCCTATGCGCAGGGCATGCGGGGCCCTCCGCCACAGGGACCAGGTACGTGCAACTTCCAGCTTTTCAGGATATAGCTTCTAGGGCTTCGGGGCTCGTTGAAAGCGATGATCTCACGAATCCGATGCACTTATATACCTTACTTACTATTCATACGTGTGCGCATCTACGTAAACTTAGATGCGCACACGTATGAACACTCGCGAACTTTAAGGGATCGTTAGAAGCGTTGGTCCTTCGAGCCTGATACAGTTATACATGAATATTTTACATACACACACATGCACGCACATATGCACGCTCGCGGTCCTTAGGGGATCGTTAGAAGCGTTGTTCTTTCGAGTCTGATGCAGTTATACATGAATATTTTACATACACACACATGCACGCACATATGCACGCCCGCGGTCCTTAGGGGATCGTTAGAAGCGTTGTTCTTTCGAGCCTGATACAGTTATACATGAATATTTTACATACACACACATGCACGCACATATGCACGCTCGCGGTCCTTAGGGGATCGTTAGAAGCGTTGTTCTGTCGAGCCTGATACAGTTATACATGAATATTTTACATACACACACATGCACGCACATATGCACGCTCGCGGTCCTTAGGGGATCGTTAGAAGCGTTGTTCTTTCGAGCCTGATGCATTTATACATGAATACTTTACATACAAACACATGCACGCACGTATGCCCGCTCGCCGTCTTTAGAGGATCGTTAGAAGCGTTGTTCTTTCGAGTCTGATGCAGTTATACATGAATACTTTACATACACACACATGCACGCCAGCGTTCTTTAGGGGATCGTTGGGAGTGTTTGTCCTTCGAGCCCTGTAGTTATACATGAATACTTTATGTACACACATTCCCGCTTACGGCCTTCAGGGTGTTGGAAGCGTTTTTCCTTTGAGCGCGATGCAATTATACTTGAATATATACAGGGTGTTTTTGGAACGCTCCCGAAAACTAAGACAGGCGACAACACCAAGTATACCTTTGATCATGGGTCACAAATAAATTCGATCCTGATGAAAAAAAAATCATCTTTTTACAAGGTTTTATTAGCTTTATTCACGCGCCATCATGTTAGTACAGCTAAATGAAACGATAATTTCATAAAAAATATCATGAAAATACTGAAACATATAACCAGCAGTGGAATGACTGAATTGATATCACCTGACCTGAGCTAGATAAAGGTCAATGTACGCGCGAACACAAATTCGCGCGGCCCGCAACTAGCGGGCCTTCCCACAATACCTAATAATTTACAACACGTGTCTAAATACCTAACTTATCTACTTAACCTACTATTTTGCCACTGTGCTTATCTCCACGTAGCCACTTTAATCCGAATTTACAGGTTAAATAACCCAAATAACTGGTTCGATTCCCCGCTAATGAAGAAATACTTAAATGAAATGTAACCAAGGTTGGAGTCATGCGTTTTTATTCATCGTGTAGGTATGTTTATTATTCTCGTGTATTCAGTTATGTACCTATTCAGATTAGTCTAGTACTAAGTTATTTAAAAAAAAATAGTTATGAAACAGCTTACTGCTCTAAATCCTCCGTGGTCTTATGAGATGCGGCTCAAATTGTGCTCCATTCATTTCAAGGCAGACTTGGGTGCAGGCGGGGCATCATCGTGTGGTCTTCGACACAGTCCGTACGTAGTTTCTCGAAAGCATCCACGATCCTTTGGCGCATTTCTTCAGCACTATCACGATTAAAAACCCTTTCTTTCACATACCCCACAAAAAGAAGTCTAACGGAGTCAGATCTGGTGAGCGAGGTGGGCAAGCGTGTGGTCCTAGTCTGCCGATCCAGCGATTATCAAATAGCTCATTGAGGCGCTCACGGACGAACCTCACGAAATGAGGAGGGGCACCATCATGTTGGAACTATGTGCGGCGATATTCAGCCAACGATAGGTCGTTTAAAATGTCAACCAACTGTTCATTTATAAAGTTTAGGTATCGCTGTCCGTTCAGTCGCTCTGGCAGAAACACTGGTCCCAGTATGCGATCCTTAAATAAACCTGTCCATACGTTAACCGACCATCGGGTTTGGTGCCCGGTTTGTCGAACAGCGTGCGGGTTAACCTCTGAATACACGTGTGTATTCCTTCGGTTCCACAGGCCGTTTCTGGTAAATGTCGACTCATCCGTCCAGATAATGTGCTCAATGGAACCAGGCACACGTTGTTGCTGATATAATAACCAACGGCAGTATAATAACCACTATAAACGTACGCGTTAGGCATTATTAAAACAAAAAAGAATCCAAAAACGTAACAAAAACTTTAATATCAACACGTAATCACAAGTAAATTTATTAAACAAAACGATTGAACTGTCGCTCGCGCACGCGTGTACAAAATCAACACGGAACTGTCTCAAAAACTAAAACGAACGAACCCCGTCAAGGTTGAAACCTACTGCGTCACAAGCGTGAGGCGACAGGGTTAGGCATTCTGCCGTCATAATAAAAAAGGAAGTAACTAACAAAAACGTAAAATGGAAATAAAAAATAAATTGATGAATTTTTCTTTCAGACCCCGTGTCTAAAGTATATTAAAAGGTATCTATATTGAAATATATACGTAGAGACATGAAGATTTTAAGGACGAACTTATTTTTTTTTTTAATTTGTTTATTTATTTAAATAAAACGAATTTTCCTTTTCATCTTAGATTAATAAATACACCTGGCAACACAAAAACATCGAAGGAAAGACGCATATAACTATTTGGGTCTTCCCAACCTAATAAATAAAACAAAACTACCATTCATTTAACATTTTTACATATTTTGGAAAGGTCATTTGAAGTTGAGAGGACGCTAATAGTAATTTACTACTTTTTTCTTAGTAAATATTAGAAAAGCATTGGTAGTGAGACACAAAAAATAACAACCCGCAACTCTTGAGTAATGATTTTAAAGGGGATATCATACAAGACTTACTACGATAATAATTAAAAATTAAAACATTTGTACAACCGACTTTAATATAAATAATTAAGGATAACTCAAAAACTATTGGTCTGACCTCGATCAAATTTATATGGGACCACATGTGAAACACCAGCTCTTAATAATAAGATATAAGCTCTTAATAATAAGATATAAAATAATAAGACAAGAATAATTTAAATTTAAGTAATCGATGCGAATATTGTTAAAGATGACGTAGCAACTGGTTAAATAAGTCTTTTCTTTTATGTTGAATTTGTATAAGTCTTTTCTACTAATAAAATGTCATCTGTGATCAACAGCTACGTCTAAAATTCTGACGATAATTTCTAAAATATTGATATTAGTGAATATTAAAAAAATTTAGTAGATGCGTCTTCTTATCATGAGTCGAATGGTATATTTAACTCATTTATTCGAAAATTGTTAGATGTGCCCTTTTTTCTTATGACCGCAGTATTGTTTCATACCGAGCTAGATACAGATCGACAGCGGAGTGAGTGTGGGTACAGTCGCGTTCTAAAGTACTACATGGTATTGGGCTATTGTTTTATAATATTATAGTAATTAATTGTTTTATTGTAGAATCATAATAGGTGTTTTACTAGCTACTTAGAACTTTGGAAGAGGTGGGAATTAAAAATAGATAATGTTTACTTGAGCATTGTTTGTTATTTCTATCGTAAAATATAAAGTAGTTTGTAACAAAAAAACTTAAGCTAAGGGTGACACGCCGTCCATTATGACGTCTTGGGTCACATGGAAGCCAGATGTTGATGGTGTGTTGGTGTTACTGGATGCTACTTCATCATCACTTTCATCTTCGCTTGAGTTTCCGTCATCAGGTCGATCACATGGTAATTTTTTCGGTATTCTTCCTCAACAATTTTAACTTTACTGCACAATTTTCCCCATTCACTTTTTCGTTCACTAGTTTAGTCATAAAACAATAGATAAAAATAATTTTTTTTCCTTCCTTTTTAAAACATCGTCGCGAGTCACAAAGTAAGCTGTGTATGCGACTGTATTTTTGGAGCGAACAAAGCGCGGGAACCAATAGCATGCAGGCACAGTAATACTGGCCAATATGTGATAAATCGCTCAGTGCCCAAGTTCAAGGCCAGCGTTCTTTTTTCACCGTTCGCGCGTACATTAACCTCCATTAGTCAGGTGATATCAATTCAGTTTCCACTGCTGGTTTTATGTTTCAGTCTTTTCATGATTTTTTTTATGAAATTATCGTTTCATTTAGCTGTACTAACATGATGACGCGTGAATAAAGCTAATAAAACGTTGTAAAAATATGTTTTTTTTTTCATCAGGATCAAATTTATTTATGACCCATGATCAAAGGTATACTTGGTGCTGTCGCCTGTCTTACTTTTCGGGAGCGTTCCAAAAATACCCTGTATACATGCACGGACACGTATGTACGTATGACGTCTGTGCGTAGCACATCCAAAAATACTCACTCATGCCACGCACACACAGAAATAGAATCACACATCAATTCTTTTAAAATATTTTTATCTTTTTTTAAAGCTTAAATTCGAAACCTCGCATTACAACAACTTTACAATAAGAAGTTGGTTTGCTTTTCCTTAGTATGCTTTACTTAGAAATTTTGTCTATACACACTACACTAAGCATTATGACATTTTAGATTAAAACTTGTTCTGGAAGCAAATAAAAACCGGCCAAGTGCGAGTCGGACTCGCGCACCGAGGGTTCCGAACAAATCCGTAGGTTAAAATTATTAAAAATATTTTTATTATATGATGTAACTAAAAATTTATGCGTTTCGCAATTTTTCGTTTATCTGTGCTATAATACGTTGCTTCGTACCAAATTTTAAGATTCTTAGTTCACGGGAAGTACCCTGTAGGTTTTGATTCCCTTGCGGTATAATATTTGCGCCATAAACGGCTGTATCTTTTGATTGCGTTGACTTAGAAGTTTAATTTTTTCACAGCTCCAAGGGACAGTAGACTTGAGTATTTGATATGAATTTCAGCTTGATACCTCCACGCGTTCCTGAGAAAAAGGGTCTTGACAGACAGACAGACAGACGGACTACAAAGTGGTCCTATAAGGGTTCCGTTTTTTCCTTTTGAGGTACGGAACCCTAATAATTTAAAATTAAAAATTTTGTACAGCCGACTTCAAATAAGTTATTAAAAATAACTCAAATAACTCAAAAACTATTGGTCTGACCTTGATCAAATTCATATGGGACCACATGAGAAGTATCAGCTTTATATAAAAAAAGAATCATCGAAGTCGACCCACCCAGTAAAAAGTTATGAGGTAACACACATAAAAAAACATACGCGTCGAATTGAGTACCGTCTCCTTTTTGGAAGTCGGCAGAAAAACAAAAAAAAGTCCAAGATGAAAAATCATAGATAATTAATAATCGTCTTAATTACTTAATTAAACGCCATAAAATCCGTAAAAATTAGTTTCATTTAATGTGTAGTCTTCGTGTAAATATAAGAAATCATTAATTACTTCATTTTAGGTAGGTACTAGGTACTAGATCAATACTGTTCCTAGGAATCTTGCTGCCTAGGACTCCGTGTATCATCCTATTACCTATTTCTGATGCCAAATAGCTGTGTTCCGGTCTGTAGGGTATAGAGTGACAGTATTTTTATAAGGTAACAAACAAGCACAGTTCACCTGATGGTAAGTGGTTGCTGTGACCCATAGACATCTACATCTATCCACAATAAAGAATGAAAATGCAGATGCGTTGTCACCCGTGAGGGCTAAGATGGAATGCCTCTTTTACAGTAAAAAGTGTCTCCAGTTCTCTACACTCACCATACGAAACACAGCAGTGTTTTGCTTCTATTTTACGCTGGTATTCCGTGAGGGCGTGGTCCTTCCCCGGTCGAGCCGACCCGTTCGTGCTACAACTATACTACTAATATAGCTGCAGCATGGCTCTACCACAATAGAAACCAGTATAACTGCGTCTAAGTGGCATCTATAACTTTCTTTGATTGAAGTTAGCTGCAGGTGTACATACACTGCAATGACCACTCACCATCAGGTGACCTGTAAGTTCGTTTGACACTTCAGTTTTTTAAAAAAAAATCTTTGAGCTGGTGCGTTGATCAGGTTCCCTTCACCAGTCTGTGAAATTTGGGCGGTTTGGTATGTATTTTCATTATCAATTGGTTGCAAAGATCTCCGTCAATCAACGGAGGGCACGACTCACAGGTGGAGTTGACATTTCTAAAACTTAGCCACATAGCCCATTGTGTGTTGTTGTCGCGTTCTATGTTATTATACCCGGACGAAACGGGCAGTATGAAGAAAGTTTCAACTAGATTTTTCTTTCAATTCATTCTTTATATTCGCAATATGAGTAGGTATACACGATGTTGCAATATTGAAATTACATTATAGATTGCAATAGTTAGGTTCATGCCATGCAAAAAGAACAAGGGCAGAAAAATAGTTGATAAAAAATATTGCGTCTAGAAATAACTTATATATAAAATGAGATTTATTATTTTTCTATGATTTTTTAAATAAAAATGTGTTGTAATTAAAGCCACAAAAAAAAACAAATATTTTTGGAAATATCAAATAACTTAAATCATTTTGCTCTATTCAAGTGTTGCCATTTGTTATATTCATACTATTTTGGTATACACTTTGTAAAACTACCAACACAAACACAAAATATTTTAATAATAAGCTATTATTATTAATAACTATACTATCAGTAATAATAAAAATAAAATTGATATGGTTGAAAGAAAGTCTCTTATAAAGAACTTACTACAATAATAATTATCTCAATCACGGAATATAAAAAACAAACTCAATCATAGTACTATGTAACAATTCCATTTAATGTTATGGCAACACTAGCTAAAACAAAATGTCACTGTTTTTTTACTGGCTTTACGCCTCTGGGTTCTAGCCCTTCTGAAAATGTCACTGCATGACACAAAGGCCCTGGAGCCATGCCAGAAATATACATTTATAGTATTCAAATATGTAATAGAGATACAATTATCTAAAAACTCTTAATTATGTAGGTAGGTACATTACGTTGAGAATGTATTAAGCTAACATCAAACAACCATAGGATGCATGACTTTTTCCAAGTGACATGACAACCTAAAAAGACAACAAAATTCTTTGACAAAGTTATTCAGGGACTGACGCTTAACATTTTAAGCTACCATTCCTTCTCAACTAATTTTATGTATGAAGGTCATTGTTATTTCCAATTACAAGCTATAGTGTCCAAATAAAAACATTTTTGGATTTTTTTCAACCGACTTCAAAAACGAGGAGGTACTCAATTGGTCTGTATGTTTTTTTTTCATGTGTGTTACATTTAAAGTTAGAACTTTTTTCTCGGTGAACCGTTTTCGGTGGTTCTCATGTGTTGCCACATAAATTTGATCATGGTCTGATCAGTAATTTTTGAGTTATCCTTAATATTTTATATTGAAGTCGGTTGTACAAAATTTTTAATTTTTACCACTTGTTTTTAGAAAGAAAGATAAAGATCGTCCAAAAAAATATAATGATTGATACCCTTATTTTAATAACATATATCTCAAATTAGTTTTTAATTTGAGATATATGTTAACGTGAAATAGTTTAGATTTGGATGATTTTATGCCATATGTGTTAATTTGTTATAATTTTTTTTATATCTTACTAAAATTAACGTAAAGTATGAACTCAATGTAGTACTTGCGTTATTTATTTTGATACTTCGAAACATATATTTAAAACTTAGTTAACTTTTTGGTGTGGCCTTTTCATTGGTCATGCATAATTTCAATTAATAACAATGAAATGGTAGAACTATATAGGAATAGAAATACATGGACGGCGGAGTGTTGTCCTTTTTATAGGATAGGGTGACAAACGAGCGCACAGACCACCTGATGGTAAGTGGTTGCTGTGACCCATAGACATCTACATCTATCAATCAATATTGATACAAATCTCTATAATGAACCAAAATGCACACGCGTTGTCACCCGTGAAGACCAAAACGGAATGCGTCTTTTCCAGTAAAAAGAGTCCGGTTCTCAACCCTCACCATACAAAATACAATAGTGTTAAGCTGCTATTTTACGCTAGTATTATGTGAGAGCGTGGTCCTTCCCCGGTCTAGCCGACCCATTTGTGCTACAACTATACTACTAATATAGCTGCAGCATGGCTCTACCATGTCTAAGAATTTATGTGAATACAATAATGATGAATGTATTAAAACGAGGTGGATTATATATGTATCCAGGATGCATTCTCTGGTTAAATTAGTTATCTTGTTAATATTTTTTAAATTTACTATGTAAATACAATACCTAATATTTATTAAGTAAAAGGATGTTATTCATTTGTAATTATTTGTAGCATGTCATTGGTCATTAGAAGATTTTCGAGATACTTTTCATATATACTCTTAATGTGATGTTCATAAAATTTCTACCATGTGATATGATCCAGTAGAAAACAAAATAAAGAACATCTTGTGAAAAATCACACAAATACTATAATCAGTTCCAGCCCAAATTGGTGAGGTTAAAACCAATCTTACCAGCCTCGAACACAGCAGCAAAGTACTCAGCCTTTCGGTTTTCTACAGGATGCATTTCGGAGAGTGTGCGCAGGAATCGTATAATTTAATTCCTCCCTATCCCTTCCACCTTCGGACGACTAGACGTTCGACTAGTCTCCACCCCATCGTTGTTGACTTACCACGCATTCGAACCAAACGGTTCGCTGCGTCGTTCATCATGCGTACATCAAAGGAGTGGAATAAGTTGCCAGCGTCTGTGTTTCCATCCGATTACAATGTGGGTGTCTTCAAGGCAAGAGTAAATAGTCTTTTGTTAAATCAGTGCGCTTCACCATGTGGCCGTGAAAGGTAAAGGGGAGATCTCCTGCCAGGTGTTCTGCCCGGGGAGTGACCAATGCTTCGAGTTGTAGTTCGGGGCTATTCTATATATACTGCTTTAACTTCGGAACTTTGTTAGCGCGATTTAGGCTTCGATGTGTTTCGCTTGTGGCGCGACGAAAGCGCCGTCACCATTTTAGCATCTTACCATCAGGTGGGATTGTAATTAAGCGCTGGCTTAAAATAATATAAAAAAAAGCCGTGGTAGCTGAGAAGTTAATTACTCCATAACCTCTGATCTCAGATATGAGATGAGGTTTGTACCCAGCTGTGGGAAGTAATTAGGTTGTACATTTAATATAAATGTAGTTACCGTGTAGTGGCGGTGTGAGAATATCCACTACCCCATATCATCACGTGGGTGTCGTAAGAGGCGACAGAGGGAAAAAAATCAGGAGACTGTCAGCAGCGTCTTCCTAACAACACCTTAAAATAAAAAAAAATTGTCGATGCTAACGTGCCTGCCAAGCTCGGCAACTATGGCAATATATACCCCCTACGAGGCAATCTATGGTGGTAGCCTATGCTCAGCAGTGACTTTCATAGGCTGTAATGGATGTCTTGAAGATAATCTACCAGCAGCACGTGCAGCACTGAGAGGTGAAATTTTCAAATCAACAGTAACATTACAACTATGGCAAATATCCCCCCTACGAGGCAATCTATGGGGGAGGCCTATGTTGCCAGCAGTGGACTTTAATAGGCTGTAATGGATGGATGTATAGAAGAGAATTTACCAGGAGCACATGACCCACTGAGAGGTGAAATTTTCAAATCATTCAATCAAACAGTAACATTACGACTATGGCAAATATCCCCCCTATGAGGCAATCTATGGGGGAGGCCTATGTTTAGCAGTGGACAGGCTGTAACGGTAACGGTTTCATTTAGGTTATTTACTTAATTATTTATCATGTTAAATGAAATGAAAGTGTGGTCCTTTTCTTTTTACGAAATGTCTTGTTGCCAGAAAGCTTACTGTCCTATTCTCGTTTCGTATGTTTCACGAAACACCAGCTATATTACTGTGATGTTTTTGACGTAGTTCTTGGTCCAGTCGATTTTAGAACCAAGCCATCTTGGATCTAACTCAGACTTTCTTTATCGCAATACTATTGGTGTAAGAAAATTATCGAATATTTGGTATGGCCTACAGTTAAATTTGAAATTGTTTAGGTATGCCACCAATGGGTATGGGCCCGCGTGGCGCGTGGTCCGGTGGGGGCGGAGGCGGCGGGGCTGCGCCCCTCAACTACAGCGGGGGCTCGCCCGGCGCCTACGGGGCTCCGCCGGGCTCCAACGGGCCGCCGGGGCCGCCTACACCCATAATGCCGAGCCCACAGGACTCCTCAAACTCGGGTGAGTAGGTTTGTGTGGCGCTGGTTTCGACGTTGGGATGGTGAACGGTTTTTTGGAATGCAATAACTCCATGAATGCATAATTGAATAAAAAATAAAATAACTTAAATGCATATTTAATAATCAATGTTTTATAATGATCAGAAAACCGAGTACCAAACAAATATTAACATTCAAAGTGAAAATTGTATGGTATTCCGATATAATTTAAGCGGCAGGCATTTTGTTTTTAACTGTCAAAGATATTTCAATTACGACTTTCAAATATCTTTAATACATATTGTAGAAATGCGGAGGTAACAGAGAAATAATTTTACACTGACAACAAATGCGCTTTTATTAATTAAACATTTTTCACGCCTATAATTTTGCCCAATTTAGTTAATTTATGTCTATTTAAATATGGCGTAGACATCGCTTACATATAAATTATTTTTTTTTTCAATATATTATTGAGATGAAGGATTGTAACAATGCCATCTCATTCTGAATAATGTTTTGTAGGAAAATCGTACATTTTTCACTTGCCGAATTTAATCCTATGAACTAATAATTAAACACTTCAACATTTGTTCGTCTGTCCGTCCAATTTATAATTATTGTAATTTAGAAGTTCGCAGGTGTATACCGTAACATCACTAATTCGGCAGGTATTTAACAATGCACTTATTTACGCAATTATGTGACAAACTTGCATCTTTAAAATTTAATTTAATTTAGCTTAAATTGCTGTATTAGTCTGCCTGAAACTAAATGTCAAAGTGGCTTTATATTTTGTAAAACCATTTATTAAGAAAGTAATGTACATTAAATATACTGTTGTTCGAACCTAATAGCCGGAATTTTTATTTAATTCTGTATTTCCTTGAGTTTTAATAAATTCATTTTATATGTGACGAATTATTTTAAATAGTAACGTGCATATCACTCGCAGTCTCGATATCGATACTTCAGTTCTCAGAATATGGCTGTGGTGGAATTCAAATAATGTATTTTGCACGCACTTTTTTGAAACACAAATTAAATAATAAAGAGCTATTAAGAAAGAAAAATATGTGATAATTTAGTCTTACTGAATACTTTCGATTACAAGTGGTAAAATTAAAAATTTTGTACAACCCACTTCAATATAAATAAAATGAGATGTTCTCATTACATCATTCATCCATCATCGAAGTCAGAAGTTAAATACGCATTATTAAGGATACCTCAAAAATTACTAGTCGGATCTTGATCAAATTTATATGGGGTCACGTGAGAATCTCCAGCTCTAAAGTAAAATAAAGAATAATCAAAATCCGTTCACGGAGAAAAAAGTTTTGAAGATACACACATACAACTCTAATTTAAAAAAAAGCGGTTGAATTGAGAACCTCCTCCTTTTTTGAACTCGTTTGAATTATAACTGATATTTTCAAGTTTCATTCGTTATAATGAATTATAACGAATGAAACTTGAAAATATCAGATATCATCAGCACTGCAAGACTACATACTTAAATTTTTGAATATGCCAGAGATTATTCGCATAGCAAGACTCTTATGCGTTCCTAATTATTTTTGTTTCGTATTCCTAATTATATATTCATCTTTGATAAGTCAGGGCTGACTGGTAGAGAATGCCATAAAGCATTAAGTCCTTGAAACCCTTACTTGAATTAACTATCGATATCTTTCCAGTACATCTCGACAGATGTTAGTTGATGAAAATATATGCATAACCTATGGAAAATGCTTCGGAATTGAAATGTTGACTAAATATTTGTGATATATAAGGAGTACGTAATTTTAAGAGTCCGCTGCCGAACAGTTCTAAATCCGATAGGAATTATTTTCAATACAATACCCTAAATATTTGGCAAATGATATGGTTAATTCACCATCACGTTTGCCACTACGACACTAGTGTTTCTTTTCAAGGCATTATTCACAAAACATTTTTTAATTTTAAAAATTGTGCAATGTTTTACAGATGCAAGTTTGAAAAAAATGTCACTTTCACTGTTTTATTTCACAAACCCTTACCTTATTTCTCACAAAAAAAAAATTATTTTCTTTTCTCTTGGTTCTTGCTTCATTCTCGCTTAACCTTGTTTCGTACGCGCTTGGGGTCACCTCTGTGGCTTACGCTTTTTTACTTTCTTTATTTAGATGTGAACGAATATTTTTTTATTATTTGTCTCGTCTTAGTGCTTAAGATGACTTACCAACTAGATGCAATGGCCTCAAAATTAAATAAAAACTGAGCATTGTCTATGGTCAATTTTTAATATTGAAATGTTTAAAAATGGAATTCGTGATGTTTGTTAATCATTATTTGTTTATTAATTTACTAATTTGAATTTAATACATCAGTTTAATAGATGCACTTTGGATTTTTAATGAATTACGTAGACAAACGTAAACGATTAATATATTTTTTATTCACCAATAAAATAGAACAATATTGCGATTAGGTTTTTCATCTGGTATCTAAATATAAAAAATATTTAAAAAATGTCTTCATTAGTGTTTCGGTTGTTTCTTGTAACATATTTTATTAATATAAATTTAAAAAAGCTGATGTTTCTAAATTTCCATCATTACTTCGGGCATTATGTCATTATTGTTAGGTCTCAGTTTCTAGTTGGAAAGTTGGAGTATATCTCAAAATTATCGGCACCGGTTAGAAGTCATAAAACAGAATCAAATCGCGAGCGGACGGCAAGTTAACGGTTTCTTACTGCGATTTTAACGGTTTAACATTACGGTGTAAGATTTTTGACACATTGAGAGGCGGCACCGGATTCGTAACATTGACCAAAGACTAAATAAAAATTACGTAGATTATACACAGATAAAGAATAAGCATCTAAATTTGTAGGCGGCCAGATAGAAAAACACGTAAGAGATTTGATAGGTTTTATGACTTCTGATTGTGGTGTTATATTACTTACCATGATAATTTTTTTTTTTAATTAAAATCAACTGAAAAGAAAAATAAAATGAAAATAATAATAACAATTCATTTGGTCATGATTAAAAATTATCTGTTATTGGTTTATTTGTGTTCACCAAAAACTATCTTTAAGTCAATTTAGTTTATAATTCTTGTTAATGACTGTCACCTGGACATAAATATGACTTTTAACAACCACATTGGTCGTTGTGATTTCACATTAAATAAATATGCAATGTCAAAGACGAGCATTGTCGTGTTATGTTAGTTTTTGGGCGGGTCCATATTCCTGCAATATTGAACGAAATAGTGACGCCGTGTACCGCGACAGGCGGTGACAACATGTACACCCTGATGAAGCCAGTCGGCGCGGGAGCCCTAGGGGCGGAGTTCCCGCTCGCGGGCGAACACGGGCCTGCGCCGCAGCACCTGCCGCAGCCGCCCGCCTCCGAAGGTGGGGCACACTATACCTTCGGCACTATAGATTAAAAATAGTTTTACTAACCGACACCTGCATAGATACAGTTTATGTTTTTCCATACCGCACGTGTCATCACTACGTAATTTCTATTTAGTCCTTTGGTGTGTTTGTATCATTGCAAATTATTATACAAGTTGTATTATTTAAGAGTTCAACGGTGCTTTTTTTTTAAATCGAGTGATTAGTTTCAGAGTGAGAAATTGTTTTTTTTTATATTTATATTTTTATTTGATCTATTTTAGCTAGGCAAAAGGTAGTTTTAACATATTGTGTAAATAATTAGGTCACTGTCTGTCTTGTCTATATAAAGTATAGATTTCAGTATACTTATTTATGAGGAATACTGACGAAATTTCATATAATCTATTTTTTCGTCGATTAAATGTTTTTACGAGAAGAAAAAACAGTATACTAATAATATCACACAACATTTCCTATTTTAAATAAAAAAATAAAAAAAGGAAAATAAAATCTTAAAATTAAAAGTAGTTTTTGGCAGTAATCATTTGTCCACTTTTTCAAATTAAATTTCAAATAAATATGTAGAAGAAATCATTAAGAAATTAACACAGTAAAAATTATTTAAAAAAAATATATTTTAATTAAAAAAAAAACATGCGTGCAGTTCACATGTTGTAAAAGTGAAACCTTCAAAGGAAATAAAAAAAAATATTTCACGGCAAATCATTTATTTAATATGATCATTTTCAACCACAAGTGCGGCATTAAAATATATGATAAAAGTTTAATTTACAATCCTATTAGACTTAATTTTAGTGTAATAAATCAAAAGTATATTTTCTTTGGAGTAGAATTGTTTTGTAATAGTGCCATCTACTTCATTGTATAGGTAAACTCATTTATCGAACAAAAATTGATTGTCTCTCAAGGTGGTACGTAAAATAGACGCTAGATGATGGCTTGAAGTTATGAAATCGTGGATTGGTATATAAAGAAAATTTTATTCAATATGGTAAATTTTATTTGTTTAATGAATTTGTTAAATAAAATAAATAAATAATTTTATGTTATTTTCTAAAAAACAAACAAAAAAGACAGTAGTCGAATGACGGATTCGATCCCACAATCTTTTGCAGGCGTAATCCTAGTATAGATGTATAATAATGTTTGTCGCTTTTTCGTTTCAACGAGTTTCAAATTACAACAATTTTTAAGAAGTTTTTATTTCAATAAAACACATTTTATAATCTGTCAGCGTCTGACAAATCAACACGAATTTTAGCTGCGGAGTTTATGTTTAATTGCTATAAATGGTAATGATAGAAAAGTCAGCATTATGGCAGGAACTTAACTTTTGACGGCTTGCTGCTCTTGTATTATCGTTTAAAAGTCTATCTTATCTGGTTTGAAGTGGATTTTGATACGATATGATATGATTGTGCGTTTTTTTTTTTTGTATTTAATGTCTGCGCTCGTGAACTATTAGTATCACGTATTAAGTGCAATAGTGACATAAATTTTACAATGTTAAACATCAGCACATTTTGAAGAATTTTGGCAATTTTGCCAAAATACCTACACTTCAGGCTAGGCTCTATGGGCATAAACACTTGCCCTACATAAAATATCAACATGAAAAAAAAACATTTAATCGACGTCCAGTAGACTGTAGTGCCTTTTTAGTTATTTTGGTCGATTATGTATATTTTCATATAATAACTGAAACTTTTTCGCGTTATATAATTAAGGAGAATGAAGCAAACTTTTTCGATTTTGATCGTCCGTGGGAATAAAGACAGATTAAATAAACGCTTTAAAGAGTTTTCAAATAATTTGTTCAGAGAATGTTTTAAATGTTGTATATAAGCTTTTTTTCTTCCGTAGTATACTTTTTTTGTCAGAGAATCCTATTTTTAATATATTATAATTATGTATTTTCTTTGTGATTATCAAGAACAATAAAGATATTTTCTAAATAAAAAAGACTTTTAAAATGAGTTTATTTAAATTATGTGCAGTTAGACCATCCTAATCGAACAATATACACGACTCATAATTTGGAAAGATCAGTCCACAGATTATAGAATACTTTTGTGCGTTTTACATTTTCTGGTAACTTTTCTCTATGACAGTTTTTTTTTATTTATAATATTCTCCTTACTCACTATTTATTTGTAAAGCATAGCATTTTTTATTATACATTTTAAAATAAAGTGGTTACGTAATTATATTTTTAAAATTAGGAAAATACAAAAGTGCACACCTCGAACTCTGATATAATGTTTTGAATAATCAATTTACTTTTATTAATTACCGAAACACGTATTACCTTAAAAGCTATAAAAAAATTCTGCTTAATTAACACGAAATTTTTTTTGAGTGCTTGATACCGGTGATTCGTATTTTGGTACCCAAAGAAATTGTCAAATAATTAATCATCATCATCACCATCATCATTGCAGCCCTTCACAAGTCCACTGCTGAACATAGGCCTCCCCCAAGGAATGCCACAAAGCACGGTCTGGAGTGTTGTTGTTTTTGTCTTGTCACAAACTGAGACAGAAGATGGGCAGCAGCATCTTTCTGATAACAGCAAAACAACAATAAAACAAAAGCAAAGCAACAATATATAAATAAACCTGGTGTTGAGTGTATCGCGATTTTTTGATTTGGTGCCAATAGACCAGTACATCTCCGCTTCGCGTTCGATGTGTGCAATATATTTGCTCAAATCTTTACTTCTGTATTTGACTACTCTGTGCTCCATGAAACGTCTTACGTGCATTTTTATAAAATTGAAAAGTTACTTTTCCTTATAACTGTTAGCCTACGTTTTTCAAGAAAGTTTTTGTGTTTGCTTTTCATTTCGTCATACTTTAATGTGGAGTGCGGTTCCTAATATATTATGTATGTTTAAACCTATATATTATGTATATTAAACGTTGACCTAGTTGAACTATAATTTTTTTCCTGTTGCAGTTGTTGACTGATAAAAACCGTTTCTGCTCAGATCTTAGAAAGGGTAAACTATCTGTTTTTAGTTTATTAAAGTATTCTCTAATCTGTGGACTTATTTTTGATATCAATTACAACGAAAATCGTGAGACATGTTTTACGCGTCTGGTCCTCTCGAGCCGGACAGGACACTGCAAGACTGGTAACTCTTAAACATATATTGTATTGTGAGTTCACTCTGCCAGGATTAGGCGGTGTGGACGGCATGAAGTCATCGCCAGGAGGGGTTGGAGGTGGAGGACCGGGCACGCCAAGGGAGGACTCGGGATCAGGAATGGGAGATTATAACTTAAGTGAGTATTTATGGTTGTAGCTGCTTATTTTGTCGTTGTGTGTTTTCTAAATATGCTAATTTATTGACGGTTGAAAATCCACCGCCTTTTTTAGGGTTGTTGATAACCGTCTCGAATATTCCAATTTTTATCGCCTGTCTGGCGGTGGTGCTTATATGAAGTTTTTCCCACTATGGGAAACGCCCATGTATATAATAAATTTTAATATACTGTGGATGTCTCTCTCTTTAACACTTCACTTTGTTTTTGTTTACTATCGCACCGTGATAAGTCGTCCGAGTTGACTTTATTTAATAAACCAAAGCGGTCGTCCAAGTTAAAAACTGCAAATAATCGATTATTACATTGACTTTTAAAATTAGTAAAGCCTGTAAACATCCAATTTCAGGCAGATCCCCGCGTCCCTACAGGTCTATTCGCTAACTTTGATGACATCACAATGATAGTCACTTTGTAGTGAGTGCATCGCGTCGTACGTTTTACGAGCCGTTGTCGCTCTTACAGAAAAGTTTTCTTTTTTATATAGAATAAGGGTGACAAACGAGCACACGGTCCACCTGATTGTAAGTGGATGCTGTGGCCGTTAGACATCTACATGTATCCTCAATTAAGAATTAATATGCAGATGCGTTGTCACCCCTGAGGACTAAGATGGAATGTCTCGTTTCCAGTAAAAAAAGGTATCTAATTCTCTACACTCATCCTACGAAACACAGCAGCATTAAGCTGCTATTTTACGCTGGTTTTCTGTGAGACAACCATAATATAACTGCAGCGTGGCTCCACCACGACACACTGCTGCGCAATGTATAGTACAAAGTGGTTATGATTTTGGTGTCAAAGAAGTTAGCGAATAGGCCCGCTGTGCATTAGCGGGGTAACCGTATCCTTTGACATCCATAATCTTCACTTTTTCAAGGTTTTGGAGGTCCCGGAGGTGACCAAAACGATCAAACCGAGTCGGCCGCGATTCTGAAAATAAAGGAGAGCATGCAGGAAGAGGCGAAACGATTCGAAAAGGACCCAGACCACCCGGACTATTTCATGCAATGAACTAAATGCGACGGCCGCCAACTTGCCAAATAAATCAGAATTAGAAATATCGGCGTTGAATTCGTTTTCCTATTTTTTTTTCTTCTAAAGCACTAATGATCTCAATTTAGTACTTTGGCGGGTTGGCGACAGGTTTCCAACGATCTGAAAAGTCTTGTTTAACGATATTCTTCCTCAGCTCTGTCATTCGGAAATTATTTATTAGAGTTTAATTTATCGCAATGTTGTATCTATCGTAATATTTTTCTAGAGCGTTTTCGATTATTACATCTGGTTTTTTTTTATGACGATCGAAATATGGAATGGTACATCCCTAAATTTTAATCCGCATCCTTTCAATAACGTTTAGCAGTTATTCCAGTATAGTAGCAGGTTTTTAAAGTGACAGACATAACTATACCTATCCTTAGATGTCAATGATAAAGTATATTATAACTGACAGATCGATGACATTATGACATTTCTTAATGTCAAAATGTTTGGCTTTATTTATTTATTTTTGTATTAAGAGAGATCATAAAAAAAACGAAACAAGTTACTAAAATAATTTTGGCGGGAAATGGATGCGTCAATAATGTCCTCATTATTTCGAGATTTTTTTTATAATAACGTGTGCAAAAGTGAATTTAATTAAAATATTTAATATTTATCTAAATATGAATATCGTACATTTTAAAAGAACTCGGTATTGTTTATAGCCAGTTTAAAGACTGAAGTATAGTTTATGTACTTAAAAATCTTTAAATTGGCTTTCACTTGAATCATAACTAGAAAATTTCCAATCACTTCTATGCATTATTCATAAATGGAATCGATGCATTCCACCTGGTCCTCAGGGGTGACAAAGCATCTGCATTTTGATTCTTAATAGAGGATAGATGTAGATGTCTATGGACCACAGTTAACCACTTACCATCGGGTGGACCGTGTGCTTGTTTGTCACCCTTATTCTACAAAAAAAAAACAGGAGCAGTCATAAGGACTGCCGACAGAAGTTAAAACTCAATGATATATGCGTATACGTGTACACAGGCCGCTATACGTAGTAGACAAGCTTGTGACGTCACGAGCATGTCGAGGTCATCGGTGACGCGAACCCATAAGTTTTTCCCCTACCAAAAATCGCTCAACGCGGCTAAAGAAGTATTCACTTCGAAAAAAAAACTTTATAATAAATAAAAAGAATAAAAGTGTGTAACATATTCAAATAGAGTTTGATTAAATTAAGATTTCGATTGTCATAAAAAAAACCAGGCATGAAATATCGACAAAACGTACAGTTCACGTGGTAGCGAAGTGAAAATAGTTGTAAGAATTTAATTAGAAAAGTTTCTATGTATTATGATTTATAATTTAGTTATATGATAGATGTTTTATTTCGAATAAAATTTAATGTATCTATAATGCATAGTGAATGTTTTTAATTTCAGTTCGGGGACAATGGAATACGATTTTGGAACACAATGATTTGTAGCGAGTAGAAAAAATTGACATAAAATTACCTCAGGTCGACAAAGTATGTTAGAAATACTACATACATTTTAAGTGTCGCGAAATACCATGCTTAAATTATTGCAAGAACACGCACACACGCTCACAACTATCTAAAACTATGTTGTATTGACGCCTGTGTGTGGGAGTACGGGTTTGTTTTAAATAATTTGAGTATGGTTTACTCTATGTGGTATTCTGTTTAAAACTTTGTTGGTCTGAGGTGATGACACATAACATTTGTTATTTATCTAAGAATATGTTTTGAAAGTTCATCTTTAATGTATTGATTGTTAGATCGTGTGTTGATCTTTCGCTTTTATAACATTTTTTTTGTCTGTGTACCATAGCTAATTTACTGGTTAAGAATCAAAAACTAAAGTAAACAATGTATGCAGTAAAAAATTAAAAAGGAATTACGGACGCTTTTTGTCTGTTTATACATTTTTTTTCTATCTCTGTAATTTGTACTTCTATTTATGTAGTTTGTAAACGCGTTTCATAGTTGAAGGGGCTGTATCTGGTAGTAGTTTAGTGCGAGTAATAAATTTAAAAAAAATCGGCAATGGGCAAAAAATATCGATATATCGAAATATCGATATTTTTTTTAATGAATATATCGATATAATGATTATCGAATTCGTATCAATTTCGATATATTTTAAAATGTTGTATCGTTTTTTTCGTCGTCCAACAGTCAGTTGATAAAATTTTGGACCTTATCTTTACATCATTCAAATGATGACGATATATCGATATTTATCACGCTATATATATCGATATTGTTTAAAAATATAGATTCGATATATATCGATACATTTTTTCCCTTTGCCCATCCCTATGTACTGAAGCTTCCTTATTTTCTTAAATCATATTACATTTTTCTTTTTGTGATTCTAAAGTGTAAAGAGTCTTAAACGGTTTTCAGCAATGATAAAAATATCTTCCACGTTTATTTTTTAAATTATTTAGCGTACATTTTGTTTTAAGCTCTTAATGTTCCTAGATTTGTATTTTTGTTTTAATTCGTAGGATCGTGTCTGATTTCTCTCATGAATTCGCGATGCATTTGCCGCCTAGCCGTGTTTTCGTAATGGCGCTCGATTTTGTAAAATTTGACAGTAACAGAAAAATAAAAAAATAAGGTCGAATGGGATGATATTAATTCAATTATTAAATATCTCATGCATTTTATTAGTATCATTTTTTATTTATGATTTTTTTAAAGGGTAATTAAAATATTTAGGAAAATAAATCTGGATTTTTATTTGAATTCAATTACATATGTAATTATGTGCCTCCATTTTGCATTAATGAGGCAAATTGATCGCATGTACTTTCACTAATGGAGACGATTTTTTATTATCTGTACAAATTTTTATAATAATGTATAAACTACTCTGTAACTTTAACCTCTGTAGTTTTTAAATTTTAAATTTGCCATATGTGGTTTGATATTACTCGAAAATTCTGTGTATTTGGTGATTTATTTTAAAACGACTAATAGGCGTCATTTCAAAACCGGTTACGATTTGTTCACGATTCCGGTTCGCGATAGAATTTTCGTTCGCGTTGAATTCCTCGCGAACCGGAGTTCGCATTTATTCAGGTTAAATAAATTTTACTAATATTTATCACGAGGTGAAAACATCAGTAGCTGTTTTAGAGGATAGCGCGCGTTATAAGTGTCACTATATATTAAAAAAAAAAAAACAAGTATTTATATTGATTTTACTTGATACTTTTAAACGCGCGCAAATACTGCAAATTCGGGAGTTTTTATGGAGGAAAAAAAAATTTTATACCAAGATAGATGTGTCGTTGTTTTTTTTTTCACTCTGGTATCTTCATTAATGTAGGTTAGATACTTTATTTTTCTCTGGGTGTATGGAAAATCTGTATAAATTAGTATATTTCTTAGCGAGATTTGGAGAGGTAGGTGTTAAGTTATACTGGGCCGTCTGCCCGATCCGTGACTGCGCAAATTTGGGTTCTTTTAGTGGGAAGCCAAAATAATATATACCTCAAAAATTGCATCTCGATTAACGTTCCGAAATTAAAGTTCTGTTCTATTAATAAAAAAGAAAATGTATATAAAATGAATTTGGATGTGTAACTGTGTTGGCACTTTTTCGACGTATTTTTGCGTCTAAAATTAATAAATATATCAATTTTTTAGCAAAATTTACACTAAACGGACCCAAAAATTGTAAAATAAAACGCAGTGTTAAATAAAAAAAGATTAGTTTTAAGAATATTAGAGTAAACCGATGAAGAAAAATTAGATTTCGTTGACGCGAGTTAATGGAATCTAAAACATTTTTAAACAGATTAAATTTAATTTAAAAGTTTTTAATTTTATCATTAATTAAAAGGAATGTGTAGCGTGAGGTTGTATGTTGTTTTTAAGGTATATTATTATTATTATTTTTATTATTAATTATTTTCCTTCATTTTTGTGAGTTAGGTAAATGAATTATTTTTTCTTATCGATGTAATGTTTATACACTTACATAAATAGTTATTATATATTAAATATTAGTGGTTTTATTTATAAATTGCCCTTTCACCTTACATAAAATACAAAAATAAAAAACATAAGTAAAATGACGTATTTATTTGTCAAAGATAACAGATAATATATTCTTTTAATAAAAATGGGCTCACTCCTGACATCCATCTGACCCGAGGGCAACGATGAGGTCTATGATGGAGCGAGTTTCCCAGGACAAACCTGTTCACACGCTCCTTGAAGAGGTTAAGGTTATATGCACTCGGAAAAACAGACGACGGCAGGACATTGCACTCCGAGGCTGTTTGCAATATTCGGAATGTCAACCAAGGATGGTAACCTGCAGTAAGTACGGTACTCCGACAGGAGAATGGAGATGACCGTATGAGCTTATGAAGCTCATGGGCACACTGAAGTACAATTTGTAGAAGATCTAAAAACAAGCAACTTGGCGCCGGTGAGCTTAGTTTCCACCAGCTTTCATGTATGATAACAGTCCAATTGATGGTAAGCGGCTACTACCGACCACAGACATAGACATTGCAACGAACTTCAAACCAAGAAACACGCATAGTCACCTAGTATACAGACGTGGTGCATGCTTAGAGTTACCAGACGTCAGGATTTGCCCTGACATGTCAGTGTTTTTAGGCATTGGTCAGTATTCCGGGGGTTTTTAGAAATGTCAGGATTTTTGGTCAGTTTATGAAATCTGTAATTCTAATATATTCTTGAAAAAACAAGTCCAGGGGACTAAATAAAGGGTTCTGAAGCCAAATTAGTGGTTTTTAGAATTTTTCTCTGTCTGTCTGTGTATTCCGGATTCACGCAAAAACTACTGAACCGATTTACATGAAATTTTGTATGTAAGTAGTCAGTAACCCGGGGCAACTTATAGGCTACTTTTTATCCGATTACGGAATTTCAAGAAAGGAAGGTTAAGTATATTAATTTCCTTTAGATGTTAATTTTTTGTTGTATCTTAGTTTTAGGCGGAACGACGGGTGTTTTTCAAATACATACCATATTACCATATTTGTAAGTAAAGTTTAAAATATAGTTATAATCTTTGTAAAATAATTTGAAACTACACCGATTTCTTATTAAAAAAAGCGCCATCTATCATCAAATGGAAAAAGTTGTATATTTTGCCTTCAGTTACTAATAAATGAAATAATATATAAATAACTTACATTTATATGATTAAATTATTAGATTTATAAATTATTAAAAAATTGAAACGTTCAGTTTTTTAGTATTTTATTTTAAAAGTGTAATAATTTCAATAGATAATAGTGACTTCTATCAAAAATATGAAAATTGATAAGGTATTTATTTCCCTTATTGATATAATAATTAAATGTTCGTTTCTATTGCTGATATTACTAGATTGTATAGTTTTGGCTTTCATTATTTCATGTAATATTAGCGCCACCTACTTACTTCTAAAATGGCAAGACATTGATAAAATGAAATAATACAATGCTACTGAATATACGATGTAAATAATTGAATCATTTACATTACGTTCATCCCGCGTTGGAATCAGTGCAGCGAACTCTTTTTTGGCCAAAAACTCTACAGCCTGTGTCCAGTAGTAGCATGTATGTAAGCTGCTTTTTTACTTTTCATGGGGCAATATATGCAGTTTTTATTTCATTCGTGTTTTCGGGTATGATAATTTATGTTTTCACTCTACCGTAAATATTAAGGCTTGCAAAGATGAGTAGAATTCATTATCGTCAGCCTATCAAAAGTCCACTGAAATGAACATAAGCCTCCACCATAAATTGTCAAGTAGCTGGATATTTGCTATAGTGGCGGGTTGGCAACCGCAGCTATTATTATTTTGATCTGTTGTCAAGAAGATGATGCAGATCATCCCATCTACAATTTCTTTCCTATGTCGCCTCTTACGACGGGACGATATGATGTGTTGGATTTTCTTTCACCGCCACAACAGTGCGAATATTTTTCTATTCCCGTTCATGAGTGTAGTGTTCCTCACGTTCACTGTGTATAAAATTTATAAGAAATAAAAGTAATTTTAAGGATTTTATCGCCTTTAATTTTAACTTTATAAATTCCCGATGGTTTGTGCAATTTACAGCACCCATGGTCACGGGAGGGGTGGGAGAACTGAGGTGTTTGACGACCTGATGTCATAGTTAAAATGCAGTAGTAGTTTGAATTTAATTTTATTAATCATGGAGTCCTTAGCAGATAGTAGCACTCAGTCATCTTCCCTATTAAAATTAGGATATTTTTAATTTCAATAGCCTCGCGAATCATCATTGGTAGGATTCGGTGTTCTATTGCAAGAATTTGTTGTATATAATGGTTGGGACGATACTAAACATGTTTACATACTTTAGACTTCCCGGAGCTTCGGTGCTTTCATTCGGTGAGGAGTCAAGATGCGTAAAAAAACCCGTAACATTAGTTTTAATCCATGTGTGGTATTCATTATTATAGAACTGTATTTATGAAATTTTCAAGTCTACTCGAAGTAAATAAAAATATCTATATCTTTTTATGGTGCCAATCAATATTAAATAGGACCAATGATATGAATAAAATGTCTCAAATAAACATTATATTACTTTGTTAAAACTAAATTTACTTTAACTATGAATATATATATATATATATGTAAAGAGTAAAATGTAAATAATAATAATACATTTTGATTTCAAGACTATTTACCTTTCTTATGGATACATCGGATTCGGAAGACACGCCATATATAAAAAATAGTAGGAGTTTTTAGACATTATAAGTATATTCACGTGTTTCTGTAGCATGTTACTAATCATCTACGTCTAATAGTATTTTAGAATGAAAAAAAACCTCTGACAGACATAGAGCCATAGACACCAAGGTGACTCTAAAAGTGATCGAATATTTCTAAATTTGACACGGAACAGCATTTAATGATGTCCCTAAACTCAAGCGCACGCGAGCGAAGCCGCGGGTAAAAAGCTAGTACTAAATAAGTTAGCATTGTGTTGTCTGTAGAAACAAATAAAATCAAATCAACACAATTAACATAAAAATAATTGTAATTCTTTTAATCTACTTACATAAAAATGAAATTGCACTGCGCAACTGTGTACAAAATTAAATCGAATATTGCGTAAGTTTAACAAAATATTAGTTTCAACCCCTTTCATTACTTATATCTAGGATTTTTGTTACCTCGTTTAGCATCAATTTAACATGTACATAAGTAACTTTGCATCCTTGTTTTAAAAGATTTTTAGGGGAAATATGGATATTTTATACTTAGTTTTAAAGAGAATTTGAACCAGTTTTTAAATTAAAACATCATTAATAAATTTAAAATTAAATCCAAACCTAAGCATACAACTGCAAGACTTCAAGATAATGTAAGTTCATACTGCGTAGATTGGAACAAAAATTAATATTATTTAATCTGTAGGTAGCCGTGGTTAACTATGACATAGTGACGTCAAACACCTCAGCCCCCCGTAAAGTACTCGAAACGTCGGGAATATAAAATAAGTTAATATACGCGATAAAATCCGTAAAACTAGTTTTATTTAAATATACTTTCCATATAAAATAAATAACGTAATCGTATGTGATACCGCCATGCTGGAGCTATACATATTATGCTTGTAACACGAATGGGTCGGCACGACCGGGAACGACCCAGACCACGGTTTCAAAATGCCAGCGTAAATAGTAGCTTAACACTTTCACTGTTCCATATTCAGACACAATGGCGGCTAATAATCTTCCACCCACCAGATGTCGCTAGTTGTGACTAAGGTAAAGTTTTCTGTTACACAGTGTCAATCAATTGAGAAATTAGTTTTAAATAATAATTTATCAGTTTCTATAGTTTTATATTAATACATAACACAACGCGTCAGTGATTTGCTCTTTAATTTTTTGTACTTTATACCCATCGATCACTAATAAAAAATCTAGATAAACAATCCCATGCAAAAGTTCTCTAAAAATTGTCGCCAATTGTTTTGGCGTAGAATTAGTTGAAATAAATATACGATAATGTAAATTCAACCTTAAGTGCATTGCCTAAAGCTGTATTCACAAAGCTACGTACAAATTAAAAGCGCACTCAAATGTTCGAGTGGGCGCTCATTCGGTAAGGACATTTTTTGTCATTGTGTATTTAGTTTTTTATTAGTGATCGATGTTTATACCCCCTTTTTATTTATTTTTTTACTTTTAGTCATATTTATAGTTTGGTTTATTTATGTATTTTTAATCTAATTAATCTATACAAATAAATAAAATTGAAGTGTCTGTTTGTAATGTAAAAATTACAGCTTTTTACTAAATGCATATGAAAGTATTTAAAGTTTTTGTCTGTCTGTCTGTCCGCCTGTCTGTCTGTTTGTTACGGCTAATCTCCGAAACGGCTGGACCGATTTTGACGGAATTTTCCCTGGCAGATAGCTGATGTCACAAGGAGTAACTTAGGGTACCTTTAGTTTAGAAAAAGAATTAGGGTTCCGCGCAAAAAAATTAAAAACCCAAATAACACGCGAGCGAAGTCGCGGGAAACAGCTATTATAAAATATAATTAATAATACAGAAAGAAACATTAACCTTTACATTTTTCTAAGAAATTATTTTCCCCGTTATGAAATCTCTAAAATAATTAACCTCATTGAAAAGTGGCGCCGCCCTGGTGGCAGAAAAAGTCGTGGATGCTCTCATTGTAAGACAATAGCAATAAACTTTATGTAGTACACGGGGCAGGTAAAGGGTTAAAGCTGCTGTGTTTCGTATGCTGAGTGTAGAGAACCGGAAGAACCGTAGACCATTTTTACTGGAAACGGGGCATTCCATCTTAGTCCTCATGGGTGCCATCTACATTTATTTTTTCATCCCGGATAGAGGTGTCTATAAGCCACAGCTTCCACTAACCGTAAGGTGGACTGTGTGCTCGTTTATCGCCCTTCTGTAAAACAATCAAACTTAAGATAATTTGTGGTTATGTATTCTAACCATTGAGAAACTGGGTCGTCATATAGAAATAATGATCCCAGAACCTAAATTATGGATGAGATGCTCATTGAATGAAATCGCGTGCTACCCTCAACTGCCAATGTTCCCACGGTTGTTGTCTTTGGAAATCATAACAAGGAGTCTAAGGAAACACCTCGATTTAATATTTTAGTGCAGTACAGTTGTGTAGATAAGTCTTTGTTTTGTGAAAAGCGAGTGAACATTGTTTTCAACAATCTAACACTGATTTTGTTTAATGTGACCACAAAAACGATGTCATCATATATGTGCTCACTTTGTCATGACAAGACTTTGTCAACGTGATTTGAAGTTTATTTCAGATAAGTGTTTAACTTTATCTCGAAATTGCCTGAAAAAAGTAACTGTCGTAAATAAAAATACAACTGCGTGGTGTATTTACTGTGCAGCTACCCGCCATCTACTAATCCACAGCTGAGACATAGTTTTTGCACAGCCTAAGGCCGCGTTCCGACGACACGCACCCGCTACGCGCACCCACGCGCGTCAGCACCCGTGTCTAACTCACTTTGAAATTTGTTGCATATAATTTGAGTCTTATGGCAAATCAATAAATTTGAAATTGCATTTATCGACGTTCAACCGCACACGCCACGCGCCCGCCTCGTTCCCGCTACGCGCCGGCCCCGCGCTCGCCCCGCACACGCCCTGCACCCGGCCCGCGCTTTTTATACAATTTCAGATGTATTGATTTGTCATAAGACTCAAATTATATGCAACAAATTTCAAAGCGAGTTAGACGCGGGTGCTAACGCGCGTGGCGTGCGCGTAGCGGGTGCGTGTCGTGGGAACGCGGCCTAAGAAGAACATACAGTCAGTCATCGCGTTTGATGTTGTTGGAAAAGCCGATAAATCAAACCGGAAGTAATAAAAAATTGATGTTATTTTATTTCACGTTTAAACAAATTAATGTGCACGTGAAAACTGATGAAAATAATTATTCCTTATCTTTAAATGAGGACGACTCACAGTTTTTTACCGCACATGTAGTGTAAACCATTTATTTGCGTGACGGGACAACCCTAGCGGACAGTTAACCGCTCGGGAGCAATACACCGGCGTCTCAGCCCGCACCGCACCGAACGATTGCCCCGTCTAGACGCCTTCGATGACCGACTGTTAGTAGTAGTTAATACTGTTGTTTTGTTTCGAATTGCCTGTCTAGTAATATACGTCTTATAGTACGTATATAAGTCTTTAGAAATTTCCATAGTCGCCTTCCTTTCACTGCGAAAAATGTAAAAAAAAACTTTGGATTAATGCAAAGACTTCACCTTGTTTTTACAACCTGACCAAGGATTTTCCAATAACTATTTTTCTACGCGATTGTACAGATAAAACCTATTTGCTTAACGGAACCGCACGTATATGTAGCATGCAAGCTATTTTAAATAGCGTATGCTTTACTTACCGCTCATAATGTGCTTAATTATTCAAAAATTGGATTAGAGTTGCCGTCGAAAGTTATTGTCAAATTATAACCTTGTCAGATTTCTTTCTTTGCGCGCGAAAAGTAACAGATATTTTCGTTTTTATTAAAAAAAAATCAATCTTGTAATATTTTAGTTTTTTTTTTTCAATTTAGACAACTCAAATTGAATATATAAATAAATATTGTCGACTAAAGACAAGCGCGTTTAAAATATAAGATAAAAAATTGTGTTATGTTAGAAAAATTAAGAATTTTATTTTACGTTTTCATGACACTGTTCATTCCGTATTTATTACAAGAATATATTTCAGCAATTCTAATTAATAAAGTCAAAGGGTGCAACAATTGCCGTTCATGCAATAGATTTTATTAAAAATGGAGTGGCATTGCCTTTTGTTAATTTTACTCATCAATTTAGGTTGCGTGGTGTCGGAGCTGAGCTTGAGATTTAGTAAGTATTTAATTCTATAAGTGGGCCACTCAGAAAGTTTTGCGAGACAATAAAAAGTTTAAAGTTTTTTTTTCTAAAATCTTTTGAAAGAATTATCCCCCAGCACGGCTAGCATGGGCTGGGGACAAAAATGTATCCTTCCATTATATCCACTGAAAAGAGATAAAATTATCTTGTGCTTATGCCAAAACACGGCAACGGGGAGAAGTATAACCCCGTTTGACATAACGAGTAGGCATATATCCCCCGTCCGAGCCAAATGAAATATAAAAAAAAATTATGCTTTTTTGAGATTCGAAAGGTACAATTTTATCCTACGGACGGGGGCTTAAGTTTACATATTCATACAAAAAATCTAAGTCTATCTCCCATTTTATCTACTGTGGATATTATATCTACCGGTATGATTATGCTCGAAGGACGGATAAAACTATGTGAGAGGATAAAAATTTTCTCCTTTCCCCGGGGATAAATTCCTGCGGCATCTATACAAAGTTTCATTCGTCTGAATCAATTTTCGAACCATTTTACTTCAATATAAATAAAATGAGAACATCATAAATGTAATCGATGTAATTGATAATTAAATACGCCGTATGGTTACACCACACATTTGTATTTAGTAAGCGCTGCAACTACTTTTAGCCGCGCGTCGCGTGTATTTAAATTTACTTAATTAATTGCAATCTCACAATCACACACCGTACTTCTAAACGCCAACTACTCAAGGAAAGATTTGCCACTCTAACTTTATAACTATTTTACTTTTATTAAACATGTAATTTTGGTGATCTTTTCCTTTTGACGTGCTCATTAAGGCGACACCGCGAAAAAAATCCTTTCATCGAATAGTATAGGAGTATGACACGACTAACGAAACTGGAATTTTGATATAGGTAAATTCATGTCTTTATCTTGAGTTTGCTTGCTCAAAAACACGATTGTAAAATTTTGACTCGAACATAATTATTTGCGAAAACACCTCTAAAAAATCACTATAGTTGAAATTACAACGAAATTACTTAATCTATATGCTTGGAAACCACTCGAATACATTCATAACATCAATATTCGTAATTTACTTGCTCATTATTTTGATTATTAAAATCAATAATTTTTTTTTAAATATTTTAAGATTCTACGCGATTTCTAACCGGTTTTAATGGTCGCGGGCGCTACGCAATTTTAGACCTTATGACGGCGTTTTTGAAGTTTTTATAGAAATTATGTTTTAGTCTGGTTAGTCCGGCGATAGCCCGCTTCAACGGTTTTCGATGTGTCGCCTTAACTAACTACAACTCTACTTCTTGAAAGTGTGTGGCCTTATAAACCATACATACGCATTATTAAGGATAACTCGAAAAACTACTGATCAGACCTTGATCAAATTTATATAGGACCACATGAGGAGCACCAGCTTTCAAATAAAATAGAATCAACAAAATCATTTCACCTAGAAAAAATTTCTGAGGTAGCACACATAAAAAATACATTCGAGGTGAGTACCTCTTCCTATTTTCGAAGTCGCTTAAAAAGAAGTCATACGGTCTCAAATCATGGCTGAAAGTAGGGTGACGCAAAACCTCGACTGGTGTGCTATCCAGTACATTCCTTGCTGAGTGCGCGGGCGTATTGTCATGATGAAGGCCTTGTGTTCGGTTCCCTGTTTACAGCAGTGAATATAACTGGCAAGCGTTTGGTTTGCACTGATACTGATGTCACTTTGATATGTTATAGGATTTGACGCTAGATACCCGCCAAAGAAAAAAAATCTGAAATACGGTTGCCCCTGCAAGCCATCCCTGAAACTTCCCGCTATGTTCGATTTCAAAACGCTCGACAAATATTCCATTACGAACTAATAGCACACGAGTAAAGAAACTGTACAGAGGCAAAGCTTCTAAGGAGCTGTCAATTTTTTTACATATTTTGGTAGGGTTGTCACAGAAAGATAAAACTAAATAAACAAAACGTTTATCGGCATTCTAATAGATACTTAAATGTTTTACTTTTATAATTATTGTTCTTCAATAATTTGTTGTAACTTTTAATTAAATGGTAAATTCTAAATTTAATGTAGTTTTTTTTTTTTAAATAATCTATTGGAAAGCACTCGCATTTCATAATAAAAATAAAATCTTGCACGCGTTTTAATATTTCACCACCAATATTTACAATGTTTCTTTAGACGTCAAAATATTCGCGAAATTTTCGCTCAAACAATTCAACAAACGCGATAAAATAGTCACGAAGTGTTATTAAAAATCCCAATTGAACACTATCTTTATTAAAATCCTTGTAATGGCTGGAAATAGAATATTTTCCCATATTTATAGGTTATTCAAATCTATTATAATTTAAAGTTAAAAATTATGTACAGCCGACTTCAATATAAGTTATTTAAGAATAACTTAAAAACTACACGAGAACTATCAGTTTTCATATAAAAAAATTATCATCGAAATCGGTTGACCCAGTACAAAGTTATGAGGTAACACACACATAAAAAAAACATACACTCGAATTGAGAACCTCCTCCTTTTTGTTTCAGTTAAAAATGGGTGCTAATTTTATAAATGTCACATTCATACATTACTTTCATCCAACCGTCCATTACAGCCCCTGACTATTCCAATGCTGAACATAGGCCTTCCCCAAGGAATAGCAAAACACAGTCGTGTACCACCTAATTCGATGGAGACTTCTTGGATGTCTACCAGTTCGTCACACACTTGAAGACCTTTGAAGCCTCATATAGAAAGCCTATGTACTAAAATAGATCGTTTCGTCTTTGCAATGTTGCGAATAAGCCTGATATCTTATCCTGGAAATGTCTTCCAACTAGGAAGCCATTTCCATTTGAGCCCGGAGCGGTTCGTCACGGAGTCCCAGCCGCCTCAGATGATCTGAGAGGACGACCGGGATTAGCCCGTTCGCAGAGACGACTACAGGTATAATTTCGGCCGGCAGTCCGCCCCACATGTCGGTCACCTCGTGAGCCAGGTCCAGATATTTTGTTAGCTTATCTGTTTCGGCTTTCACGAGTTTCTCGTCACAAGGAATGGTAATATCGACCAAAAATATCCTTGACTGTGTCCGGTTCATCAGCACAATATCAGGCTTATTCGCAAGAATAGTCCTGTCTGTGCTGATGGCCCGGTCCCAGTAGAGCCTGGCGCGGTCATTTTCGAGCAAGGCTTCCGGCAAGTACTTATAATACGGCAGTTTCCGATCCACGAGCCCGTATTTCAGAACGAGCTCCTGGTGTAGAATCCTGGCTACTAAGTTGTGCCTGTGCAAATACTCAGAGTTAGAAAGCGCCGAACAACCGGCCTAAGTGACTCACCGGCATGGCGACAAGCTCGACAGATGTCGACGGTGCCATCCTTTAGGATGTATCTCCGATAATTGTTGGTCTTAATAACCTGATCCTGTATCGCACAGACAAAACCCTCGGTTTCCCCAAAGAGGTCACCGAAACGTAGCCAGTGGAGGGAGGCGACTGTGTCTACGAAAGGCTCATGTAGAGCCTTGTAGAACCTCCCGTGGAGCTCCTTCTCCTTCCATACGGTCTCCCGGTCGGAAATGCTCTGTACTGCCGGGTTTTGCCATTGCTCGTTGGCTAAGGATAGAGGGGTAAGTCCTTTATCACAAGAAATAACGTCCCTATAGTGTGGATCATCCGCTCTCGTCAGAAAGTAATTACGGAAGCTGCACACTTCGCGATTATGCATGGTAAGCGCGCTTAAAAATTATTATTACCTTTCTTACTATTATTACCTTTCTTCGCCATGGATTGTCAGTTTTTTGACCTATATGGGTATATCGCCGGCCCATTGCCCCTTTAGCTTATTGTTACCCTGGGTTTAACTGCAGATATCTTTTCTACGATTACAATTTATTCTCTTTTTATAGAAGAGGGGGCAAACGAGCATGCGGCTCACCTGATGGTAAGTGACTACCGCCGCCCATGAACAACCGCAACGCCAGGGGAATTGCAGATGCGTAGCCGGCCTTTTAAAAAATAGTAAGCTCTATTCCTGAAGGTCCCTTAGTCGTATCGGTCCGGAAAAATCGCTGATGGTAATCGATTTATTGAGGAAGTTGCGCGAGGAAGAAAATTTCTTGTAAATCGCTCAGTGGTCGACCGCTAATCATCCAAATGGTGTCAATGGTATCTCGAGTATTATCGAGATGTGCGATGGTGAAATTGGGCGGCTGGAATTAGTCCGAACAATTCCTCTGAGCACTCCCCGTGGTAGATACGATAGAATACGCAAAGAGATGCAACATCTCTTCGCAGGGCCAGTGAGTCAAGCCGATCAGAAAGAGCTCGGTCGCCGACCAATCAGTTTTATTGTTTGTTGCAGTCTTCATTATCGAGATACATGAGGTGGATCTGCCTGAGAAGATAGGCCGTGCTATGAAACTAACCGAAAACGCTAATTCGGAACTGAAATTAAGCGACGATATTGTCATATTGGACAGAGAAAACGAGGAAGAGGGTTACAGGCAATGTCCGTATTACTTTTTTTTTATTAAATATTTTTGTTTATAAAATACTAGCTGGCTGGTTGGTGGTAGCGCTTTTTTTTTCTTTGCTGCCGCAGAAGTATGGAGTGTTATGGAGTGTAGAGTAGAAGGAGGACCATCTCTGTATATGAAAAGCGTCCCTAAAAACGTGTCCAATAAGGGTGGCGCTGCAGTAGCATAGGATAAATTAAAAAAGAAGCGCCAAACGTATTTAGAATAAGATGGAGAAATAAATAAGGACCGATCAATCCGCTTGGTTTTGTACTACGTAAATAGTTGAGATTTTGTATACTGGCATTTTACTAACTACTCTAGTCATGAAATACTCTAGTCATGAATTTTCTACGTGGTAGAGCCATGTCTACGTGGTAGAGCCATGCTGCAGCTATATTATGGTTGTAGCACGAATGGGTCGGCTCGACCGGGGAAGGGCCACGCTCTCACAGAAAACCAGCGTAAAATAGCAGCTTAACGCTGCTGTGTTTCGTATGGTGAGTGTAGAGAACCGGAGACCCTTTTTACTGGCAAAGAGGCATTCCATCTTAGTCCTCACGGGTGACAACGCATCTGCATCTTGAGTCTTTATTGAGGATGGATGTGGATGTCTGTGAGCCGCAGTGGCCACTTGCCATCAGGTGGACTGTGTGATCGTTTGTCACCCGATCCTATAAAAAAAAATATTTGAATTCAGCTGACTTCACTCCGTTCATAACAGCTATCTTCATATCGTAGTTTTTCAGACGCCAGCGCTATTGTGGTAGGTTTTGGAACCTCTATTTACAGTAAATAGTAGGACACATTTTCAACCTTCGCTCTTTATAAGATGGTTCTCCTTCTACTCTACACTCTATACGCAGAAGCAATAATAGAGAAGTTGCATAAGTTTTTTTTTTTGCCACAAATTTACATATTATAAATGAAAAGATAATTTATTTAAAGTATATTTAACAATTCCATGTTTTTAGTAATTATTATAAATAAAAAATAGTTAAATTTTTGAATGAAAATAACTACTTGTTGATTGGTTGTGACGTCATTATATCACCAACTAGTTTTTGATTAAGTATTATAACACATAGTTACGACACTGGTGTACCCGTACCGTGGTGTAATCGACACGGTGTTACCGTGTAGTGGCGGTGTAAGAATATCCACTATCCCATATCATCCCGTGGGTGTCGTAAGAGGCGACAGAGAAATAGGTACTGAAACATATGTAATTATGAGCATAAGTATCTTCTTGATAATAGCTAAACTTTAACAAACAAACGGTAAAATTAAAAAATTGTAAAACCAACTTCAATGTAAATAAAACGAGGACATCCTCAATGTAGGCGAAGCCAATTAATTTCTTTTTATAGGATAGGGTGACAAACGGTCACATAGTCCATTTGATGACTGACAGTCATCCAAGCTCGATTAAAATTCAAAATGCAGATGCGTTGTCAGCCGTGAGGACTGAGATGGAATGCCGCCTTTCCAGTAAAAAGGGTTTCCGGTTCTCTACACTCACCATACGAAACACAGCAGCGTTAAGCTGCTATTTTACGCTGGTATTCTGTGAGAGTGTAGTCTTTCCCCGGTCGAGCCGACCCATTCGTGCTACAACTATACTACTAATATAGCTGCAGCATGGCTCTACCACGTCTAAATACGCATTATTAAGGATAACTCAAAAACTACTGGTCAGATTTTGATCAAATTTATATGGATCACATGAGAAACACCAGCTTTCAAATAAAAAAAAGAATCATCAAAATCGGTTCACCTAGAAAAAAGTTATGAGGTAGCACACAAAGTATTTTTTGTGCTACCTCATAATTTTTTTTTACTTATTATAAGCCAGTGCTTTACCACAATCCCACCTGGTGGTAAGTAGTGATGCAGCCTTAGATGGTAATTTGAACTGTCTTAAGCGTAACAAAAGCCTATTCACTCTTGCCTTGAAGACACCCAGATTACATTCGGACGGAAAGATAGACGCCGGCAAATTATTCCACTCCTCTGCTGTACGCATTACAAAAATTTTTTCTTTTCATTTTATGTTCCTTTTTTGAAGTCTGTTGAAACACAGCGGTAGCTAACCCGCCTACCAATCGTTGCAACTGTGGCAAATAAAATGTCATCCAGACCAAATTTCGATCACGGCAACCATTATCAATTGAGACCAGCCATCTGCGCAAGACAGGATTATAGTGTCCAGGTGTATGCGCAAGCACAGGTGCACTCTCATAGCATGATGGGACGGTAACCCGACACAACCTGAGGGAGATTCGGCGCAGGACCAGCAGCTTTACGTGCTCTCCGAGGCACGGGGGTGAGACACCGCCAACTTCCTGACTGCGGGCAGCTACTGAGAATTTGTTGATGGAAAAACTCAATAACCGGGATTCGAACCTGGGACTTCATGATCAGCAGCCGCGATTACAACTACTACACCAACGAGGCAGTCATGTCAAATATTCTCTCTAGGCAATATGGAAGAAACCTTTGTTTAACCAATGACCTATTCAGGCTGTAACCATCTTTGCTTTTTCTTTTTTTTTTAAAGCGGGAATGAATGTACTTTCATATTGTTGCAGTGTGTTCAGCTCTTACTAAAGGAGCGTCCGTCATCATCGACCTATCCTGGTCTTCTTGGGAGATGGCGGAGCAGTTGTCCTCGGAATCGGGATTGCCTTTACTTCGGACGGTACTAGGGTCACAGCAACTGGTGGATGCTCTAGACAGTTATCTCGAATCTAGAAACGCTACCGACGCTGCTATTTTGTTAGAGAGTGAGAGCGGTATGTCATTTTCATTAAAAACCTATCTCTGTGTAAATACAGTGTGACTATAATGATGTTACTGGATGGATTTTGACCACCACAGTAACCTTGAGCATTGTAAGCTAGATATTATTATTATAGTATTATATACAGCGAACCACCCCGGCCTTGCCTCGATGGCATCTAATAATGTAACGTCATTTAGATTAAGAATATTATCATAAGTTATTAGTTTTATCAGCGTTTTGATTTCACAAACATGTCTAAGTGTTTCGGATAATAAGCTAAGCTGGCATTGTTCTCTATTAATCGATTAGCCCAAACTAGACATGCGCGCTGAGCAAGAATATGGCGGCGGCGGCGCGCCGTCTCATTGTGGTCGGCGTGGCAACGCCGCGCCGGCGTGGCCGTATTTTTTTAAAATTTTTATAAACATTTATTTAAAATAAGGGTGTAACTCTGTCCTGGATAGGAATTCAAATTTAATTTCTCAAAATAAAAACAAACCAAACAGGTTCTAATTAGTTATACCTTATAATTTGTGCAAAAACGAAAAAGCACATCTTTTTCGTCTTTTGCACAAATTATAGGAAATTAAAATTGTGTTTTTTGCACAATGTATAATTATTATGCATAAAAATAATTTTATTAACGCGTACTGGGCTTAGTCTAGATCTTTTAGTAGTCACAGTTAGTCCCACTCCCACTATAGAAAAAACGCGCTCACTAGGCGTGCTAGAAGCAAATGTTCAGATCACAGAGTATATATTTTATATAATGAAAGTTCTGATACGCGCTCCATAGACTGTAAAAATTTAATTTATTCTATTTCCGCCGCTCGCTTCAATTCCCAAACAGACAGACATACAGATCATCATTACAGCCCGTCACAAGTCCACTGCTGAACATAGGCCTCCCCCAAAGAATGCCACAATGCACGGTCCCGAGCCACCTGGATCCATTGACTTCCTGCATGTCTTACCAGGTCGTCACTCCATATAGTGGGGGGACGCCCTACACTTCGCCTGCCGGTACGAGGCTGCCACTCGAGAACCTTTTTTCCTCAACGGTTGTCGGTTCTTTGAGCTATTTGGCCAGCCCATTGCCACTTCAGCTTACTAATCCGTTGGTCTATGTCGGTCACTCATTTCTAAGTTTATCACGTAGAGACACCCCGAGCATAGCCCTCTCTATAGCTTGCTGAGCGACCTTGAGCGTTCTCATACGGCCAACAGGTTAACATAGTTAGCAGGTATAAATTACGTAAGATATTGTATAGTGCGATAGAGTTTATACGAAACTTCAACTGTCTCGTTAGTCTAGTGAACGCAAACGCGATTACTGGTCATGAGGTCCCGGGTTCGAATCCCGAGTCTAGCCAAAATCATTGGATAGCAGCCCGGAGTCAGGAAGAGTTTTATATGTGGTAGAGCCATGCTGCAGCTATTTATTTATTTATTATTTATTTATTCTTTTTTACATCTACCATATAATATATAAAGGGCGGACTTAATGCCTTGTGGCATTCTCTACCCGTCAACCCTGGATGATTTGAGAAGCTGTGGTAGGTGCAACACCACTCCATAAATTAATAAATAAGTAAAAACATTATATCTTATAACAAAAAGCAAATAAATAAAATATTTAGCTATATTAATAGTATAGTTGTAACACGAATGGGTCGGCTCGACCGGGGAAGGACCACGCTCTCACAGAATACCAGCGTAAAATAGCAGCTTTTTTAAAAAAAACGTTATCCCCACACTAGGATTTTCTCATGTATCGTGGAGGCAGTTTACAAACACAAATTCCACAAGGACAAACATCCAGACCCGGAACAATTATTTGCGGGCTATACAAATACTTGTTCCGTGCGGGATTCGAACCCGCGGCCCCCAGAGCAGCAACTCGTTGCTAAGCCACTGCGCCACGGAGCCGTCAACGGCTTAACGCTGCTGTGTTTCGCATGGTGAGTGTAGAGAACCGTAGACCCTTTTTACTGGAAACGAGGCATTCCATCCTAGTCCTCACGGGTGACAACGCATCTGCATTTTAATTCGCAAACGAAGATAGATGTAGATGTCTATGGGCCACAGCAACCACTTACCATCAGGTGGACTATGTGTTCGTTTGTCACCCTATCCTATAAAAAAACCGGCGGTATTGCACCCCGGCACCACGGAAAGCACATAAAGCAATGGTCCAGCGCCTGATCTCTCTCTGGTCGTGTGGGATTGCCGTCCCATCGGACTATGAGAGTGAGGGAATAGAGAGTGCACCTGTGCTTGCGCATACACTTGGGCACTATAATTTATAATTCGCCACGGTTCCGTGGCGCGGTTGCTTGAGCAATGAGTTGGTGCGCTGGGGGCCGCGGGCTGGAATCCCACACGGAACAAGTATATGTATGGCCTACAAATAATTGATTCGGGTGTGATGTTTGTCCTTGTGCATTTTTTTTTTGTAAACTGCAGCCATGATACAGGACAAAATCCTAGTGTGGGGTCACGGTTTTTTTTTTAATTAAAAAAAATAGAGCTCCAACCAACGAGACATCACTTCTGGTATGAATATTATGTAAATTTGCATTTTAATTCTTAAAGTATCCACTTCCCATAAGATGAAGTGTGTGTTCGTTTTCTTACTTCTATAAATAAGCTGAAAAATTTAAGCACGTTCATTTGTATTCCAAACTAAATCCTTTTTTTTTAACTTCCTCTGCTGTAAAAGGCCCAGACGGAGCCTAAACGAAACGGTTATAGACCAGGATATCATAAAACCTTGATAGATTTTTAATTTTAATTATTCAATTATCCAGTTCCCATCAGATGGACTGTGTGTTCCTTTTCTTACTGAAATAAGTTGAAATTGAGGCATGTTGATTTGTATTGCAAACTATTCCGTTTTTTTTTTACTTGCTCTGATGTAAAAGACCAAGGCAGAACAGCGTTAACAATACAGTTATGGACTAGGATATCATAAAACTTTCAGAGGTGTTTTTCAGACGTTGACAGAACTTTGTACGAGCTACTAGGGCGGTCCAACGTGCGAGTGTGGGTTCACGCGGGGTTAACTAAAGACTCCGCTAAAGCCTTGAAGTCAATGAGGCCGGAGCCCAGTTTCCACGTGATTGTCGGTGAAGGGAGATTCGTCAGAGATGCATACAAACGCGTGAGTATTTCATAATTCTTATTATTTATAAGCTTAAAACAATGAGACTAAAACAAAAATGTTTAATAGTACGCAACACTACTGTAGTAGTGAGCAACACGGGTTCGATCCCCGTCGGCACCAATGAAATTGTTAATTGTAATTTTTCTGATTTACCGCGTGCTCGACGGTGAAGGAAAACATCGTGAGAAAACTCGCATGTCAGAGAAATTACAAAAATATTTCAAAGATATGTAAAATCCACCAATAGGCATTGGGGCAGCGCGGCGGATATTTCCTTGTCCTAAGACCCTCTGAGATATGAGAGATGGCCTGTGACCAGCTGGTAAACTTATGTTATAGGCTGTAAATTTTATAATATGATACAAAAAAAAAACAGCGGTTTGTTGACGTTTATACTTCCAATGTCTCAGAGTAAAGTACCAGAGTATACATATGTACCTAGTCAGGTCATAAGTATTGTCACACAGTAAAAACTTTTCTTTTAGAATGCTGGCCACAAAAAAGTTTATTGAATTCGAATTTCGAATTGTTCATGAAAATAAAACTGTATACTTTTTAGAATTTTACTCATTTTTAAATATGGAGTGGACGCTTAAAGAAGACCGTGTTGCAGTTATTGCGTTGCATCGTTGCGGTTACGCGCCAATTCAAATTTTTGACATACTGAAAAATTTGAATATAACCAAAAGATCCATTTATCGTACCATCAAACGATATAATGAAGACTCTAGTGTAGATGACAGGTCAAGAAGTGGTCGCCCTCGGTCTGTTAAGACTCCAGTAGTGATAAAAGCTGTGAAGGCGTGAATTCAATGAAATCCCAAACGTTAGCAGAAACTGTTGGCCCTTCAGATGGGGTTAAGCAGAACCACGGTGAAAAGGGTGTTAAATGAAGACTTAGGGCTTCGGGTATATCGAAAAAAAACAGGACATCGTTTGAATGCTCGTCTAATGGACCTGAGACTGAAGAGATGCCGCGCTTTGTTGAAGCGGTACGCGGGAAAAAAATATCGGGAAATTCTTTTTTCGGATGAAAAAAATTTTATCGTAGAAGAGATCTACAACAAACAAAATGATAAGGTGTACGCACACAGTAGTGAAGAAGCGAGCAACCGTATTCCGCGTGTCCAACGAGGTCATTTTCCATCCTCGCTCATGGTATGGTTGGGAGTTTCTTATTGGGGCTTAACAGAGGTACATTTTTGTGAGAAAGGTGTAAAAACGAATGCAGTTGTGTATCAAAATACAGTCCTGATGAACCTTGTGGAACCTTATGAACCTGTTTCTCATACCATGTTCAATAACAGGCACTGGGTATTCCAACAAGGTTCGGCACCAGCTCATAGACCGAAGAGCACACAAGACTGGCTGGCGGCGCGTGAAATCGACTTCATCCGGCACGAAGACTGGCCCTCCTCCAGTACAGATTTGAATCCGTTAGATTACAAGATATGGCAACACTTGGAGGAAAAGGCGTGCTCAAAGCCTCATCCCAATTTGGAGTCACTCAAGACATCCTAGATTAAGGCAGCCGCCGATATTGACATGGACCTCGATCGTGCTGCGATAGACGACTGGCCGCGCAGATTGAAGGCCTGTATTCAAAATCACGGAGATCATTTTGAATAAACTTTAGTGTCATAAGAATCTATGTTTTGTTAAGTTCGTTTTGGTATATAAATGGTTACATAATGAATAAACTTGTTTCAATTATTTTATATTAAACATGTGACAGAATTTATGACCTGACTAGGTATAACGGCTACGTTTTACGCAAAAAGGCAAAAAAGCGTTTATTTTTATATTTTTTATATTAGATATTAACGGACTTGTAAATGGCTGTAATGTATGAATAATGAATGGATATTAGATATCTGTGTATATACAGATTGTCCCAGAAGTCGAAGACAAGCCGGAATCTGGTGATCACCGGATTCCTGCTTGACGTCGACATACGGGACAGCCTGTATATTAGTGTCCAGTTGAAAGTGAAATACAGCCTGTTTTATTAAACAAGTAATATATTTATTAGCCTAAAAATTTTATGCATTAAGGTCTAATTTCGACCACTAAGTGCCAATATCCTGTATCAAACAGGCGGTCAAGGAGAAGCTGGTTCGACGCGACTACCGCTGGAATCTGGTGCTGACTGATTACACGGCGTCCAGCTTCGATCTGTCGCAGCTGGTGCTGCCAACTGTCATCCTCCATGTCGACCAAGCTGAGTGTTGCAAGTTGCAGGGCTTGGAGGAGAGCTGCAACTGTCCTTTGGAGTTCGAGGTACTTTCTATTTGGTTTGTAAACCATATCGTCGTTTATCTGCCACGCCGTTCTAGTGGTCGTAAGCGTCTACTGATCATGAGGTCCCGGGTTCATATCCCGGGTCGGTCCAAAAATCAGTTATTGAATTTTTCTGTTACATTACTATTACTATCAAATTAGTAATTAGCTAACCTAACAACATCTTATAGTGACCACATCAATACTAAAAATCTTTTACATTTTAAATAAATAGATTGACTTGGCCATCGCATGAAAACACAATGTATCTCTCAAGTAATACATATTATATTAAATTAGATTGTTTAGTCGCGATATAACGATATTTAATTTAGAGTATCGAATTCGTATCAATTTCGATATATTTTAAAATGTTGTTTAATGGCAAAACATGTAACAACATAAGGAGGTACAAAAGTATCCATGTGTGGTCTGTTGTCGTTTTTTTTACGTTATCCAACCGTCAGTAATTTTAATTTTGACTTTATATCTTTACATCATGCAAATGATGACGATATATCACTGTAAGAAACGATTGCTTCCTTATTTACACAATGTTTATTTATTTATTGCTTTTCATAGAGCTACCATAGCTATGTTCGTGTACCAAAGCTTTTTACTACAACTAAGACAGTATGAAATACACTCCACTATTGACAATATAACACGTCTTTCGCCTCTAATTGAGGCACTTTACTCGAATGAGGAATTTTACTCTGCAATGGCTAACCGCTAAGCGGCTCAGAACATCTTTTATTTTACGAGTATGGTCAAATCATTTCATATTCTTCTTTTTTTTTCAGAGGAAGCAATTCATCTTGAACGCCCTTCTTCAGGTCGTAGCGAGTGCTTTTACCAAGCTTTCAGATGCGACCTTTCCATCCGTACGATGTGGTGACCGCAGAGGAAATGCACATGAGTTTGGAGACAAGTTCCGCGATCAGATTGTGGTAGAAACTTCCAGCAATGATACACTTTTCTTTTGGGATGCTGAAAGGTAAGGAATTTACGCCCGCGTATCTTAGTTAGATTATTTGATAACAGGTTTCGAAAGAAGAAAAGAGTTTCTGGTAGGTTTGTACCATGGTTTCTACCATACTCTCCTATTTCTGCTTTGTGTGTTGAAGAGAAAGTAAAAGTAGAAGTACTGAAACTCGAAATGATCTATTTAAATGATCGACCCAAATGACCCGATTCGTAAGAGAAATCAATACTTGAATGTTCGAGTCACTAGAAATGAATGACACATGTCTACTTGGAAGGTTATCATGCTAGTTAGTTGTGTTGGTCTTTCTTTTAGCATATTCCTCAAGTGGTCTTGCTTTTATCATAATCCTGTTACTCCAAGGATTATGATAAAAGCAAGACCAATATATATATATATATAATAGAGAAATAGTGTTTAGACATTTGGTTTCTTGATCCAGGTTATACGTGAATATCTGTGAGCCATTATATTAATTTACCATCAAGTATTTATACGTGGTGGAGCCACGCTGCAGCTATATTATGGTTGTAACACGAATGGGTCAACTCAATCGGGGAAGGACCACACTCTCACATAAATCAGCGTAAAACAGCAGTTTAATGCTGCTGTGTTTCGTATGGTAGAGTGTAGAGAACCGGATATGCTTAGTCCTCAAGAGTGACAATGCATCTGCATTTTGATTCTTAATTAAAGATAGATATAGATGTTTAATGGCCACAGTATCCACTTGTGGTGGACTGTGTGCTCGTTTGTTATCCTTATGTTTATACACATTAAAATTTTAACCAGGTCTAGCCTCTTCCTACGTTCCCGGTTCATTCTCTCCATTTACAAGCCTGACGCTGGTCTCGAGACTGTAGGGAATTGGTCTGCTGACGAGGAGTACAAGCTGCTTCCAGGAGTTGTGCTGGAGCCGTTGCGGATGTTCTATAGGATAGGAACTGCGCCTGTAAGTAAAAATAATTTGTAAGGATACTTAATATTGATTTAAAAAACTCGATTTCTGAAGTTATACTTCTTTTCGGGCGTTTGGGAAAACTGATGAGAGTGAATTTTTACGATGCGCGCGCACAACGACACCTAAAAACGACACCATAAATTTGTTACTATGCGCGCGCGCACTGACACCTAAAAGCGACAACTTTGGTGGGTAATTGTCTCGCAAGTTTTTTCAGTACTTTTCATCACCTATGGTCCCTAGTGTATACTAGGGTGTTTGACATATTGCACCAAGTTACACAAAACAGCTTATAATATCTTGGAACTTGGTAAGCGAAAGTACGGTGCGGAGGCAAGTAAGACAGGATTATCTCATATATACGAAACTCTTTACCGATGCATCGAAACTCTTTTTCAGGGTACTAGCACAGTGTTGCTACTGCTTAGATTGTGCTTCTGGACCGGGAAGGATGCGTTATCTATTGTCATAGACATAGAGACAATGGAATGAGCATTAGCTTCACACTAGTGACCATTCTCTAGAAAGAGACAAAGCGACTGTGCGGCCAATACCTGTCTCTATGACATGGCTGTCTTACAGTTGCACATGCAGCACAGAACGATACACTCCTGACCATCAGTGACGTGGAACAATCATAATTCTAGAACGAGACAACTAATGACCGCACATTCGCTTTGTCTCTCTCGCACTTTTCGGTATGTATTCACTGTACAGCTGAATACGGAACGCACAGTCATTCCCTTTATGTCTATGTCTATCGTACTCGCAGAGTACATTAATCACCTTCGATTTACAATAGAAAGGCATAATCGCTGGAAGACCTTAGCTGTGTTCAATGACCTCAAACCAATTATAGCACGCATGTTCGCAATTGAAATTATGATATTTTGTAGTTACAATTGCTTTACATCCTTGTAAATTTATTGTAACTACAAAATATCATAATCAAATTGTAAAAAAAAAGGATCCTTCCTTGCCTTATCTTTTTTTTTATAGGATAAGGGTGACAAACGAGCACTCAGTCCACCTGATTGTAAGTGGTTGCTGCGAACCATAGACATCTACATTTATCCTCGATGACTAATCAAAATGCAGAAAATGATTCCGTATCACGATGAATATAGGGATGAATTTAGGGTATCGCAACTAGCTGGTTGCATGACACGATTGACGATTTTCAGGCTATACCCTGGACTATGCAGAAACATGACCCAGTGACCGGTGAAGTTATGGTCAATGAGGACGGTGAGCCCATATACCATGGATATTGTGTCGACCTCATTGACAAATTGTCTCAGGTGAGTGGCTTTTCTATATTATCACGAGTATCTATGTGCCTTTTAAGTAGGACTTCTTTTCCACCTAGAAGCCAATCTGCGTTGGTTTATCTATTCCCACTACCAATTCCACATTCAATCTGGGATAATTTCAAATAAAAGTAGAAGCCTTATTTACTCGTTATTTTCAAAAACTGCAATAACCGTATATCATTATTTATATATTTGAACTTAAATATTTTATTATATACAATATTAAAAAAACTGTAATAAAAAACTAGTAACTTAATTATCATACAGTCCTACTCCACGCAGTATCGTGCCAAGAACGCGTTTCCCCGCTGAATGGCTATACTTAACCTTTGAGTGAGAAAAGAATCAGCCCTCTTATCACCAGCAGCAACGACTTGCTGACGACTTGACTTGTGACTTGCGACGTTGCTGCTGCACTCATTGGAAAATAGCCCTGTGTAATATATCACACCTATGTAAAAATCTCCTTTCTTTTTTTTCATCTTTATTAGTTCGTGAAATTCAAATGTTTGTAACTGGCTAGCGAAATATGAAGATCTCACTGGTGTTTTATACGTGGTAGAATCACGCTGCATCTATGTTATGGTTGTAGTACGAATGGGTTGCCTTGATCGGGGAACGATCACGCTCTCACAGAATATCAATGTAAAATAGCAGCTTAACGCTGCTGTGTTTGTGTGGTGAGTGTAGAGAACCGGAGACCCTTTTTACTGGAAATGAGGTATTTCATCTTAGTTTTCACGGCTGACAACGCATCTGCATTTTAATTCGCAATCGAAGATAGATGTGATGTCTATGGTCCATAGCATCCACTTACCATCAGGTGGACTGTGTTCTCGTTTGTCACCCTATTCGATGAAAATTTGGAGTGTTTTGTAAAGACGTGGTTTTAAATTTTTGTGGTGTGGTTAGATTTGTATTAGTGATGATTAGATGTGTGTTGGCAATTGATCACTGCAATTTCCAATTGTAGTGATCAATTGCCAATCCATACGTAGCAACAATAATCTAACCTATAGACGCGTTTTTTAATATAGAGCCGTCTAGTGTAACATTCATAAAGATTTTTGTAACTTTCCATAGATATAAAATCGTTTAAAATGTAGAAGTCAGCGAGGCCGCTCTAGTCGCCCTAACGTTCAACCGAAAATATTTTATTCGACTATAGTTTTTTTAGATGTGTTTTGAAATTAAGGCGTAGCTTAGATGTATATGGAAATTGAATAACCCGTGTTGAAATTTCAAACACAATAAATTTACAGGCCATGGAATTTGATTACGAGATCGTTTCTCCCAAATCTGGTGGCTTCGGACAGAAACTGGCGAATGGATCTTGGAATGGACTTGTGGGGGACTTGATGAGAGGGGTAAGTTGATGGGAGGGTAGTCAGAAACGTTATTGACTAGATGTATAAACCCAGGCTGAAGTTAAAAATACAAAATATCTGGGACAGTGATCACTAGTCCGCAGATAGAGATAAAGGTATAACGGCAAGTTCTTTCTACTATTGCACAGGAATCTGTATATTGCTATGTTATAATGTCTTTCAGACCAAATATCGGTCACTGAAGCCAATCTGTACGGAGACTAACCATCTGTACAGGACAGGATTATAGTGCATGAATAGAATAGAATAGAATAATTTTTATTCAATATACATTACACGAGTAATTCTTATTGAAAGTCATTTTTTACTTCACCACATGAGTGTGTGCACCTCATAGTCCGATGTGAGGTAAAAATCCGACACGACCGGAGAGAGATCAGGCGCTGGCTTCCTGACTCCGGGCAGCTGCTGATGATTTTTTCACAGTAAAACTTAATTTGATATTGGAGACCAATGAGGAAGTGTGGGGCAACAGCGATGTATGATAACTAGGAGAAGAACGTCAGTAGCCTAATGGCAGGGCGCGGACCGTGAACTCGAACGGTCGTGGGTTCGAATCCGCCATTCGACTACTGTCGTGAACCACTTCAACACAAGAATTTTAAGCTTACCAGAAGTGGTTAAAGAGGGAATATTAGCAATGTTTAATAGCATTACTAGTATATTTTTAATAGATGAAAAAAAAAACTTCTACTTGCTCCCTTCAAGTTGATATAATTTAGGATATGGGCCATTCGTTGTAGGTTCTGAGGGTGATACCGCAATGACTTTAACGTTCGGGGTTGGTTGTTGGTGTCGATAGACCGATGGTATAGTCCATTCTATGGACTAGCCGATGGTAAGACCGGGTACTTTTCACTTGGTACAACCACGGTTAAGTGTATTATGGCAGTGACACGAACTGGTGGGAAAGTACCACGTTGGCACAGCATACCAGCGTAAAATAGCAGCATAAAACGGCTGTGTTTGTTATGGTGAGTGACGAGAAACGGAAACCCCTTTTGTTATCCGACTGCGGAGGGTATATGTTTATCAGGCTATATATGTATGTATGTATGTATTTTTGTATGTTTTATCCTTTGTGGCACTCTAGAGATCAAACGCGGTAAACGATTTTGATCATTCTTACGTCAATCGATTTTTCTTAATCTTATGAGTGTCACTCGATATGACAGTGATCAAAATTCAATATGACAACAATCAGACGCCATATTGCTTAAAAAACCGGCCAAGTGCGCGCTCGAACTCGCGCACCGAGGGTTCCGAACAAATCCGTAGGTATATAAGTTTAAAATTATTAAAAATATTTTTATTATATGATGTAACTAAAAATTTATGCTTTTCGCAATTTTTCCTTTATCTGTGCTATAAAACGTTGCTTCGTACCAAATTTCAAGATTCTGAGTTCACGAGAAGTACCCTGTAGGTCTTGATTCCTGTATAAAATTAATAATTTTTAATCTGGAGGTAGCCGTGGTTAACTATGACATTGGGACGTCAAACACCTCAATCTCCCCCGTGACCATGGGTGCTGTAAAGTGCTCTAAACGTCCGGAATATAAAATAAGTTAATATACGCGATAAAATCAGTAAAATTAGTTTTAGTTAAATAAGATGGAATAATTTACAACCGGTAATTATACTGGCTTTCTATACCGTTCGCACCGGGACACAGTAGCGCAAGTACCTAACGTTTGGCGGGAAAAATAGGTAAGGAGGTGGAAACAAAGACGAAAGAGATAGAAAAGTTAGCCCCACCACCTAGTTTTATTGGTAACCACTCCTTTTTACTGGACATTTTTATCGTAATATCACCACTTACCATTAAGAGAAATACGTGCTTGTTCGATGCCCTTGCTTCAAAAAGTCAGGACCAACGAGTGCATCCACGACTTTTCTGCGACCAGAGCGGCGCCACTTAAAAGTGAGGTACAATATTTGACAGGTTTCATAGCGGGGAAGTTAATTTGTTCGGAAAATGTAAAGGTTAATGTTTCTCTTTCTGTACTTTTAGTTATATCTTATATTAATAAGATTAAAAATAAATAAACCAAACCACAGATATTCATAAAAGTAGAAAAGTTTTAAGAAAGTTAAAAATGTGCAAAAAGTTGAAGAGCAAACCACTGAGGCATTGTTTTGTGTATTAATATAATACTTAGAAACTGATAAACTTTTATCAATTAAATGACATTGTGTAACAAAAAACTTTATCTCAGTGTCAGCTAGCGACATCTGTTGAGCAGAAACTTATTAGTCCTCATTACTTCAAACTGGGCTTCGAGTTCTTTTTTTTATAGGATCGGGTGACAAACGAGCACACAGTCCACCTGATGGTAAGTGGTTACTCTGACCCATAGACATCTACATCTATCCTCAATAAAGACTCAAGATGCAGATGCGTTGTCATCCGTGAGGACTAAGATGGAATGCCTCTTTGCCAGTAAAAAGGGTCTCCGGTTCTCTACACTCACCATACGAAACACAGCAGCATTAAGTTACTATTTTACGCTGGTTTTCTGTGAGAGCGTGGTCCTTCCCCGGTCGAGCCGACCCATTCGTGCTACAACCATAATATAGCTGCAGCATGGCTCTACCACGTAAAAGTTCGTTTATAATTGTAGCATTATACAAGACTGCATAATATTATCGGTGCCAAACCCCTTGCCATGTGTGACGTGTCTTGCCTGTACCCAGCAGTGGACAGTTATCGCTGATAAGTGAGATTTGATTTCTAGGAGACCGATATAGCTGTCGCCGCCCTCACGATGACAGCTGAAAGGGAAGAAGTGATAGACTTTGTTGCACCCTACTTCGAACAGACTGGCATTTTGATTGGTAAGTAATGTTTTATAATTCTGTTTCTGTTCGAAGTTTAATTTATCTTTTGCAGCTTTATCTAAGGTGAACATAATAAAATAGAATCAAGTTTCATTTTGCGAAAACTATGATATTAAACGTGTGAAAATTAATTAGTTAATATTCGCGCGAAAAGCCAAACCTCCACGTTGGCTAACCGCTAAGAGATTTTGTGTAGAGTCTACTATTATAATAGTGCCTCGTTCAGAGGCGAAATCCGTGTCGTACTATCCACGTGATGTATTATTCTAAGGGCAGTGGTGTTAGCTTTATTGGCGGCAGTGGTGTTAGCTTTATTGGCGGCAGTGGTAGTGCACGTACTTGTAGGAGGGTAGGATATGCCCTTTTACTCGTAATTAAATGTGATGCACTATCTACTTAAGTAATTAATTTTCACATATTTAAATTTTAACGCGCTTTGATATTAAAGATGTGAAATTTAATTAATTAATATTCGCACGAAAGGCAAAACCTAATCTTTGGCTAACCACTAAGAGATTTAGTGTAGAGTCTATTATTATGATAGTGCCTCGTTCAGAGGCGAAATCCGTGTCTGTATAGGTACGTGCTGTATTATTCCTAGTGCAGTGGTGTTAGCATTAGTGGTGGCAGTGTTAGTGCACGTACTTGTAAATGGGAAGGAGATGGCCTATTAACTAGAAGAGATACACCATCTATCTAATTAGGTAATTAATTTGCACATATTTAATTTTTAACGTGCGTTTTTTTTAATATAAAATACCTACGTGCTTCAGTTCGGAGGTCATTGCCACGTTTAGGTATAAAAGGTGATACTGTAAGAGGACTGTACATTTTTACAGAATGAGGGTGTGAAGCTAGTCATCTGTCACGCAGTCCACCTGATGGTGAGTGGTTGCTGTAGCCCATGGACATCTACATCTGTCCTTGATTAAGAATCAAAATGCAGATGCGTTGTCACTAAGATTGAATGCCTCAAAGCATGTAGTTATACTGGCTCTATTCCGACCAAAGGACAGCAGTGCATACACCGCTGACTGGTGGTATAAATAGGTAAGAATGGTACCAGCCCAGATTGTTTCCTAGTCACAAATGTAAGCCAACCTCCTAGTAGTTTCCTTCGTACGTCTGGTCTGAGACACTCTAAAAATCTTCTCAATCAGTCAAAACCATGCCTATAGGAGTTCTACCAAAAATAATGAAGAAAATGTCGATATATCCATTAAATTTATGCCAGTTGTAAAAACTAGGACCGGCAACGGGCGGCAGCGTCAAAACTGTGAGAGGGTGAGGATGACAAAAGGGGAACACAGTGCACCTGATGGTAAGTGGTTGCTGTGGCCCATAGATATCTACATCTATCTTCGATTACGAATCAAAATGCAGATGCGTTGTCACCCGTGAGGACTAAGATGATGACATAAGAATGCCTCTTTTCCAGTAAAAAGGGTCTCCGGTTCTCTAAACTCACCATACGAAACACATAGAGGATAGCTCTATTAAGAATTAAAATGCAGATGCGTTGTCACCCTTTAGGACTAAAATGAAATGCCTCGTTAGCAGTAAAAAGGGTCATCATCATAAATGGTCATACACTCACCATACGAAACACAGCAGCACTGAGCTGTTAATTTACGCTGGTGTTCTGTGAGAGCGTAGTCCTCTCCGGTCGAGCCGACCCATTCGTGCTACAACTATACAATTAATATAGCGGCAGCGTGGCTCTACTACGTATAGATAGATATAGTGACATGAAAACATATTAATTGGTTCCAATTCCTCTAGTGATACGGAAGCCCATTCGCAAGACGTCACTGTTTAAGTTCATGACCGTGCTCCGCACTGAGGTGTGGCTGAGTATAGTCGCTGCTCTGGTGCTGACCGGGGTCATGATATGGCTGCTGGAGAAATATTCACCGTATTCCGCTCGGAACAACCCGGATGCTTATCCTTACCCATGCCGGTATGTATCAAGATGCCCTGGCTTCACCAAATTTGAGTTGAGGATTTATGGACCATTAATTGGAGCATCGGATCGCCTGAGTATAGGATCTAATAATGTAACGTTATTTAGATAATTTTTTTATAGAATAAGAGGGATAAACAAGCACACAGTCCACCTGATGGTAAGTGGACGCTGTGGCCAATAGACATCTACATCAACCCTCAATAAAGAATCAAAGTACAGATGCGTTGCCACCCCTGAGAACTAAGCCCCTGAGAACTAAGATGGAATGCCTCGTTTCCAGTAAAAATGATCTCCGGTTCTCTACTCTCACCGTACGAAATACAGCACAGCAGCATTGAGTTGCTGTTTCACGCTGGTTTTCTGTGAGGGCGTGGTTTAGGCTCTTGAAATTCTCAGTTTCTTATTTCTTTTTCTTTTTTACAAAACGTTAACCTTAACCTCCATACTAGGATTGTCTCCTGTATCGTGGAGACAGTTTACATACATAAATTTCACAAAGACATACTCCATATACTCCAAATACTTGTTCCGTGCGGTATTCGAAGCCGCGGCCCCCACCACTGCAATTCGTTGCTAAGCCACTGCATCACGAAGCTGTGAAAGTTAGTCTTAGTTAGTCAAGTATATATAATAATAAATAAATTTATTTATTGTATAAAACCATATTGACACAACAAAGTTGAAGCCCTGACTAAAACAACTATAGCAAATAAAACCAACGTGATACATCCAGGGAATTCACTCTGAAAGAGAGCTTCTGGTTTGCCCTGACTTCGTTCACTCCGCAAGGCGGAGGGGAGGCACCCAAGGCTCTGTCAGGGAGGACGCTGGTGGCCGCCTACTGGCTGTTCGTGGTGCTCATGCTGGCAACCTTCACAGCCAACCTGGCCGCGTTTCTCACAGTTGAAAGGATGCAGGTAGGTTTACAAATTTGTATTTTTATTTTAAATTTTAGGGCAGCATAACGTCTACCGGGCCCGCTGGTGCTTATATTATTTATAATGTATATGGTGAAGTATATCGACCAACCTTAATAAAAAAGCATAGATTCAGATTCAGGACTGAATGACAGAGTGAGAAATTGTGTGATAAGAGAAAAGTGTGGTTTGCAAGATGATGTTGTGACCAGGAAAGAGTAACAAAGCTAAACTATATTACAGATGTGAACGGCAGAGTCGGGAAGGGATGCCCTGGACGTAGGTTTATCGATTAAATTGGTGAAATATTGAAAATGGGCCAAATTAGGAGTACCCTTAAGAGGTGAGCGTGTATGCGTAGATATATGGATGTAAAGGAGGCGATAGAGGTGAGTCAGGATGGTGCTAAATGGAAGCCCGTAGTCTCTGGCTACCCCTCTGCGAGACAGGCGTGAGTGTTTATGAATAAAGCATAAGTTTATGCATAGTATAATAGGGTTCTTCCATTCATTTAATTCAGACCCCAGTCTCATCCCTGGAGCAGTTGGCGCGGCAGTCCCGCATCAACTACACCGTGGTGGAAGGCTCCACCTCTCACCAGTACTTTATTAACATGAAATTCGCTGAGGACACCCTCTACAGGTAAAGAAATCAAGGCTGTTCAGATCTTAGTTTCTCTTTTATAAAATAGTTTTTTTTTTAATTTGTATTCAATATAGAATACATACTTATTGAAAGTTATTTAAGTTTTAGCACTAGTTCGAATAAAACCTCTGTCCTGGGAAGAACTAGCAAGTAACCTTTGACTTTAAAAAAAAAGATCATTTTTATGCAATAATTAGTATGAAAACATTTATAAACAGCATGGTAGCGATCACCTCATTTTCATACCCCATTTACACTCTCGCGCGAGCGACGAGGCGAGTAGCGAGGCGAGCCACGAGGCGCAAATGTAAACGCTAGCTCGTGGCTCGCCTCGCAGCTCGCCTCGCCACTCGCGGCCCTCGCGTCGGGTGCGGTTTTTTGGGCACGAGGCAAATGGCATCGCGAGGGACGCGAGCGTGGTGTTTACACTCGCGTCTCGTTTCAGTTTGTTTACGGCGCCCTTCCATAATAACATTCGAATTGCTTTTGTTTTAAAATTACAATTTTAATAAAATAATATTATTTAATCTTGCACAATAGTTACTAGCAATTTATATAATATTATGAAACTGAAAAGGTTCTGTTTCGATGAATAGATATCATCCGTCACATTCTTCCTCAACGACGTATTTTTATTAATTTCCTTCTTTTTAAAATGGTCAAACATCGATAAATACTTAGTAAGGCAAGAGTTGATGCCGCTATTATTTCGACGTCATTTATTGTTGCTGGCTCAACGCAAACTGACCGCATAGCGAGAGTGTAAACAGGCACTCGTTACCTCGCAACAACACGCGAGCTGCGAGGCGAGAGTCTAAACGAGGTATCAGAGGTTATTATTAATCATGTATTTTAGTAGTATATTATACTAAAATATATCAAATATTAATACGTGTGTAGCCGGTGGTAGGAAAAGGGGAGATCTCCCGCCGGGCAAGTAGTTCTGCCCGGGGAGCGGCCTAAACGTAGTGATTACATTCTCTTTGGCCAACGCTCCGAGTGGTAGTTCGGAGTTATTCTATATATTATTTTGCTTTAATTTCGGAACTTTGTTAGCGCGATTTAGGCTTCGATGTGTTTCGCTTGTGGCGCGACGACAGCGCTGCCACACGTGGTAGAGCCATGCTGCATCTATATTATTAATATAGTTGTAGCACGAAGGACCATGTACTCACAGAATACCAGCGTTAAATAGCAGCTTAATGCTGCTGTGTTTCGTATGGTGAGTGCTCAATACTCACCGTACGTAATACTGCAGCAACCGGAGACGCTTTTTAATGGAAACGAGGCATTCCATCTCAGTCCTCTGGGGTGACAACGCAATTGCATTTTGATTCCTAATTGAGAATAAATGTAGATGTCTATGGGCTTCAGCATCCACTTACCATGAGGTGGACTGTGTCCTTGTTTGTCACCCTTATTCTATAAAAAAAAAAGATTAGGTATAGGTCTAGGGTTACCAGATGAAAAAATTAAAAGTCCGGAGAAGAGGCCTGATTTCCATTTAAAAATCCTGAGATTTTTTTACAGTTTGAGAAGAAAACCTTACTTAAAAACGTATCTTCACATATTAAGTATGATAAAACTGTTTAAGTACCTATTTGGATAAATAAGTTTTGATTTTAATTGTGGAATTATTACCAAAGGAAAATTATTTTTAGTTTGTTTAACTTTTTAGTAAAGAGATCTTTAAAATGTAAGCTGTATTATATTGAAAGTTCTAAAAATCCTGAGATTTCATGAGATTTGCAAAATCCAGCCGCAATCCTGACAAGAGTCTAAAAATCCTGAAATCTCAGGACAAATCCTGAGATATGGTAACCCTAGGTCCATTGGCCACAACTTCCACAAACTTCAGGAGGACTGTGTGCTCATTAGTCAACTATACTTATTTAAAAAAATATATTTTATTCGTCCGTAGGGTCTGGAAAGAAATCACCCTGAACGCGACATCGGACCAGGCGCAGTATCGGGTCTGGGACTACCCAATACGGGAGCAATACGGTCATATACTCCTTGCCATTAATGCATCTGGTGAGAATGACTCTCCTTTTCCTTTATCATGGACAAAGACAAACAAGTATTTTATGTATGTATGTATGTATGTACATATGTCCACCTTGTTTGTCATTTATCAACGTACTGTGGAGATATGTTTGCAAAGCAGGTCTGACAGGTCGCGCCAATATGTGTTCAAAGTCTTTCAAATAAGTGTTCAAATGTTGTTGCTACATCTGGCACCGGCTTTAGATACGTTGGATTTAATTTTTTTTTGCGCGGAACCCTTATTCTTTTTCTAAAATGAAATATATCCTTAGTTACTCCTTATAACATTAGGCTATCTGCCAGTGAGTCCCGTCAATCGGTCCAGCCGTTTCGGAGATTAGCTGGAACAAACAGACAGACAGACAAACATTTTAAAAATTTTTTTTGGTACGAAGTTCCTTATCGGACGGCACGAATTTGTAGGATGGGGGCTAGGCGAGAAAAATTGGAAAAATATTTTTCCGGTCACGACCCTTCTGTCGGTCGACCCTTTGTGTAGACGGCCTTGGCGGCTAATAAGAAAGCGAGATGGAATAACATCCATCTCTCTCTCGCACTTTTTTTATCTTGCCATAGAAGAAATATTATTTTATTTTAAATGACGTTTCATTTTAATAGACGCCAGTATTAATTAATTTATTTGTATTTGTTTATCAATAATAATATACTATGAAAGGAACTTCGTTCCAACCGAGTGTTCTTGCGCATTGTTTTTTTTTTGTTGTATGTACCGTATATACTTTTGTATGTATTTAATATGTATTTAATAAAAAAAACTGTTACTTGAGATAACAAACAGACACTTCAATTTTATTTATTTTTCTTTAATTATTTCTTATATTTACGCGAATATTAAATATTGAATGAAAATTATTTTACGCATTTTATAGGGTTTAATTTTAACTTTTTAATTCCCGACGCTTCGGGTGCATTACAGCACCCATCTCTGTCATGGTCACTGGGGAACTGAGGTGTTTGAAGTCTCGATGTCACAGTTATCCCGGCTGCCTTTAGTTTTTTTTTATAGAATAGGGGGCAAACGAGCATGCGGCTCACCTGATGGTAAGTGACTACCGCCGCCCATGAACAACCGCAACACCAGCAGTGCAGTCCTTAAGCATGTGCTTAATTTTAGACTAAAATAGAGGGGTGTTATATGTTTGTAGTGTGTATCTGTGTATATGTGTATCTGTGTGTGGCATCACAGCTCCAGGAACCGATGGACCGATTTTGATTAAGTTCTTTTTTGTTTGAAAGGTGTATTAATCGAGAGTGTTCTTAGTTATATTTCAGAAAATCTGTTCAGCAGTTTGAAGTTCATCAGCTCTTTTTGTTTCGGGGGTTTTGAATTTTTTTTTAATTTAAGTTATTGAATATCAATTTTTGGTCCGATCTACGCATAAAATTAAACGCGATAAAATCCTTAAAATTATTTTCATTCAAATTATTTTATAAAGACACTTTCCGTCTCTTCAGGACCGGTACCAGATGCGAAGACCGGCTTCCAGGAAGTCAATGACCATACCGATGCTGACTTTGCTTTTATCCACGACTCCGCTGAGATCAAGTTAGTTTTCTTTTTTATTCTATAATAGTCATCTTTCTTCATTTATTCTCTACCTTTATTTAAAAGACCAATGCACAATGCTAAATATAGGCCTCCCGCATAGATTGTCTTATAGGAGAGATTTTGTCATAGTCGCCACTCTTGGCAGGCGGTTGGCAACCCCAGTTTTTTTTTAAATTTTGAGTTGTTATTAAAAAGCCCGTCTCATAATTTGTTTCCCTCTATCACCACTTACAACCACGGGATATTATGGGGTAGTGAATATTCTTACACCGCCACTAAACGGTAATAAATGGTCACTGATTATTATTTTTAAAAATCTAATAAATATGAGGATGGATGATGCGATTTACAGATTATTTAAAAAAAAGTAATAAAAAAAAGAGATTAGTGCCGAAGATGAGTCTGAAGATCCAAGGTGTGCTCTCAGCGCCTGGAACGAGCACGCACGGCGTAGGTGAGAAGGCGTGGGCGTCTCTAGGCGACGACCTCCGGTGAATGTGGTAATTGCAGGATCCGGCGATTTCAGGCCAGACAGGGGCTTGCAGGATCCTCAGCGGCTTCAGACAACACAGAAGCCTGCAGGAACCGGTGACTGCAGGCGGGACAGAGGTTTGCAGGTTCCGGTGACTTCAGGCGGAACAGAGGTTTGCAGGTTTCGGCGACTCCAGGTAGAGCAGTGACTTGTAGGATCCCGGCGACTTCAGGCAGAGCAACGGTTTGTAGAGTCCAGCGACTTCAGGTAGAGCAGAGGTTCGTAGAGTCCAGTGGCTTCAGGCAGGACAGAGGCTTGCAGGATCCCGGGGCAGTGCGGCCCCGGGATAAGGCCTTTAGGAGATGCTTCCAATTCGAGAACTGAAGCGAGACTGCCTTTCTTCACCGATTGTTCGGCTTTTATACCTTTCTAGAGAGAACGGAAAAATTATTTAAATTAAACGCAAATTTTTTGTAAATGGTCAAGAGAAAAGAGTATTTATGTGGAATTATCGAAATAGAAACAACAGACCGGTAGCAAATTTGAATATAATTGCTATGGAGACCAAATAAACAACAATGTCAAAACATGTCAAATTTTGGTTTTAGGCTTGTAATAAGAAAACGGCAAGATTTAAGTGGAAAATGAGATATTATTGATATAGGAAAAAAGGTAGCGCAACTGCCCACACAAAGCCCGAGATTGTAGAGTTACGGAAAACTAACTAAAAGATCGAAAAAAGGTAGACTCCATTGACACCAATTTAAAAGTGCTGATAATGTGAAAATACGAAGTAGAAATGGTTTGTTATTGTGTTCTTATGGTTTAAAATCGTTACAGGATCCTATGGAAATAAAGGTGATGTAAAATATCCAGTTTTGAAGTGAATGCAGAAAATCGAAACAGAATGGAAAAATGAATTTAAAATAATGTAAAATGATAAGTAAGTAGCATAACACTACCTGATATAAATGATAAGTAGATCATCAGAAGTAGGTAGAAGGGGCTTCCTGCAGCACCGAAGCCGTTTGCAGAAGTAACTTTGGCTGTGCTTTGGGTCAATATTCCTGTGTAAAAAAACGTTTATTTTTGAATATCGATATCTCGGAAACTAAGCGAGATATCGAAAAAATTTTATTCATACTTTTCGGTGTATCTCGTCGAGATCTATCTGAATGGGTGACTCCGTAGGAACCGTAAAAGCCCTGTCTAAGAGCCACAGCATCCACATACCATCAGGTAGATTGTGTGCTAATTTGTGTGTCTGTATACTGTTGTAGACACTTATTATCAGCTAGCCGGTTAGCTGGTTGGTATCTGATATCCAAAAAAATTAAAAATACATATATTTTTTTATATGAAAAAGGGTGACAAGCGAGCACATAGTACACTTGATGGTAAGTGGATGCTGTGGTCCATAGACATCTACATCTTTCCTCGAATAAGAATCGAAATGCTAATGCGTTATCACCCCTGAGAACTAAGATGGAATACCTCGTATCCAGTAAAGTGTATCAGGTTACTACACTCACCATACGTAACATAGCAGCAGCGAGCTACTATTTTTGTAGGTATTCTGTGAGAGCGTGTTCCTTCCCCGATTAAGCCGACCCATTCGTATTCCAACCATAATATAGCTGCAACATGCCTCTAATACGTATAAATATTGGAACCCTCCGAACCAGATACGAGGTGACACGGAACTGCAACCTGACAGAAGTCGGTGACGTATTCGCCGAGCAGCCTTACGCGATTGCTGTACAACAGGGCTCTCGACTACAGGAGGACCTTTCCAGGGCATTGCTGGAATTGCAGAAGGAACGCTTCCTAGAGCAGCTGGCTGCGAAGTGAGTCTTTTTAGATATATCAATTAAGGTTATTATCATAGTATACCATCCATACCATCTGGATGATTGGCGGTCCACCACTGTGCGATTTAGAAGATGTTTTCTTCCTCACACAACTTCCTTGTGGAATCGATTAGCACCAGCGATTTTTCCGGACTGATACGACTTAGGGGCCTTCAAGAAAAGAGCCTACTCCTTTTTAAAAGGCCGGCAACGCATCTGCAATTCTCCTGGTGTTGCGGTTGTTCATGGGCAGCGGTAGTCACTTACCATCAGGTGAGCCGCATGGTCGTTTGCCCCGTCTCCTATTAAAAAAATTGTAGAATACCTCTACGTACATAAATAAAGATAAGCATCTAGGCTCGAAAGAACCACGTTTTGGATGGGGGAATCGAATAGAGAGTTACGTATCTGCATTGCAGATTACTGCAATCACATGCTTAGTTACTGTACTTTTGTGTCTTCAGACAGAAGTTGGTATTCTGTTTATAAGCCAATCAGTATGAACTCAATACTAGTCCGTACACTTTTTAAGTAAATCGTCTAACTAGGCAGTACTGACCAGAAGTAGATATTTTTGACGCCTGTGTACCATTGAGTTATATGTACTACGTACTAGAGAAGCCATTCCGAACATTGATTATGTTCAACTGAACTGTAGTGCAATCCATACAAACTAAATATTGCGTAAATTGAAGATTTGTGAATTCCATAAAATAATTATTATTATATTTTATTTAGAAATATGTTTTTTTAGATCAAATTAAGATATTTTATATTAAATTCTTATATTTATTTTATTTTAATATCTTATTTTATATCAAATTAATCTTCACGCATGCGCGACTACTACTCCCGCGCATGCGCGAAGACATAGAGTAGGACACAATTTTTGTTTGGAATGCCTTCTCTAGTACGTAGTACATATAACTCAATGCCTGTGTACCTTTTCCCATACAAAACTCGTTGTAGTTATTCCATTTCACGATGAAGTTTTGACTTTGGTTGTGTTAACCGTGCACATACACATTGTTTTAGTGTGCGTATGCTTCGGGAGCGCTATCACATTAGTAGATCTACTCGTGTGACGCAACTCCCAAGCGCCCGCAGCAAATTTTTTTACATTAATTATCCATTTTATTTATAATAATAATAATAATAACCTTTATTAATTTTCCCTAGCGATGCAAAGTTTTTAAAAATATCGATATATTGATATCGATATATATTGAATGAAGTTGATATTTATATATCGATATATCGGTCAAGTACGCCGAAGCCGATATATCGATATTTCATCGATATTTTCCTTTTTTTTAAGGTTAATAAAACGAAAATTTGGAAATAAAAAATGTATTATTTTAATATATAATTTAAAAAAAAAATAATTCCAGTATTTTGTACCAGCTATTGAACTTAAAAATAATAACTTAGAAAGTCTGCTTCCATGTAGCCGGTTTCGGCTCTGGGTTATAGTAGCTCCTGCCTTCGAAAAAAGACGTTCTGATGGAACACTTGTTGCTACAATCGGTAGATGACACATTGCCACTTTAAAAAGATTCGGATATACACCCTGCATCTCTTGCCATGTTTCAAGAACATTTACTTTTAAAGTATTTACAGGGGCAGAGAGATATAACGTGAGTTCATCGTCACCGTCAGTTTTTTTTCTTTTTATCTGCGTGTGAGCCAAAGATTTGTGGTACTTCCAAAAATCAAAATCAACTTTTTCTTCATCTTCTGAAGAAGTTGACGAAGCCGTTACGGCAGATTTATATTCAGAAATGAATTTTCTAATTCGAGACATTGCTTTTGCACAAGCTTCCGGTTTTTTAAAATGCAAGTTCTTGAAACGCGGGTCTAGCAATGTAGAAACGGCTAACAACATGTTGTATTCAAGATGGCCGAAACGCTTTTCTATCTCCAGCGTTATATTTCTCTTCAATTCGTCAGCAATAGTCGAAGTCACCCCCAATTCCTTGTATTGGTCAATTGCACAACTCACCATGGGTACAATTTTAGAAATGGTGACGTAACGTTCGGCAGAAGCCTCTCTTGTCATAGCTTCCAGTGGACGCATAACATAAGCAACATCTTTTATAGTGTTGAGCTGAACTGCTGTCAACATTGTAGGTGCATCTATTTTACAACAAATTATGTCACTTATATATGGCGCCAAATCCAAAAATCGTTCAAGCATATAGTACATGGAATTCCATCTCGTTTTTACATCAAGTATCACTTTAAGAGCTTTTTCATCGGGTATTTTACTTTCTATTTGCTTTCTTTTTAATTCCAATGTCTTGTCTCTTTTTTACGTATTTTACTATATTCCTAACATGCTCTATTATATCACTCAGTCCGGAAGTTTTTCTTATGGCCTCTTCAGCAACTCTATTTATCATGTGAGCAAAACATGGGATGTGTTTGTGTGCCCCAAACGTCTCTCTTATTGCTTTAACCATATTTGCACCAGAATCTGTAACGAAAGCCATAACTTTTCAGTATCTATATTCCAACTTCTTAATATTCCTGTCAATTGTTGTCCAATGTACTCGCCAGTATGACTTTCTTCAAATTCTAAAACTCCAATAGTCACAGATTGTAATTCATTCTGTAGCAAAAAATGAACAGTAAGTCCCAGATAACCAGTGTTAGTCAATGTCTCTGTCCAAATGTCTGTAGTCAAACTAAAGTAATCCACATTTTTCAATTTATCCGCCACAAATTTTGATAATGTGTCATACTTTTTATCAATCTTTGCTTTAATTGTTTCCCGACAAGGCACTTTATACAAAGGGGCTAGTTCCTTAATCAAATGTCGAAAACCTTTTCCTTCAACCGCATAAAACGGCCTGTTATCAACTGCAATAAAATACGCAATAGCATCTGTTATCCGGTCGTATTTTGCACCACCTTTAGAATATTGATACACATTTTCAAAAGCCTGTTTTATTTTTGGAGTGTTTGCAGATGTATTAGGAGTAGCGGGCTTAGTTGTAGGGAACACAACCACAGCAGACGAACAAGAAGCTTCAACAGTATCAACTGACGTTTCAGGGGGTTTAGCACTTTCGTCCGATGTTTGAAGATTAACGCTGACTCCAGTACTTCTAGACAAACTAGAAGAAGTACCACCACATTCAGTCAACTTACTGAAAAAGAAAAAAAAACAACGATACTTATTTTTATTTTGCTAGACTAAATATATAATTGTTTTTGTCTTATACAACCATTTGCATGCTTAGGTATATTTTGTCAAAAAAAAGAATATATGCGTTTATATATTCGCGTTATGTATCCGCTTATACCGATATTGATATATTCAATCGTCGATAGTCCACATAATACTAAAGATAAAACGAATGATAACTTAAAAATTTGTTTTAAATATTTCCATCAAATGTAACCTAAATTATATTAAATTGTATATTCATAGTATTTTGTGTTTATTAACTGAGAAACTAGCGACATACCGTTGTGATTTATCGAAGGATTTATCGTCCACATCACAATCTTCTGGATGTTTGTGTTTCATATGTGATGCTAGATTGCTTGTATTTCCAGAAGTTTTAACTCGTTTGTTACAAATAGTGCAAATAACATTACCGTCTCCTTCTTTTTTGAAATAAGACCACAATTTACTTCTTTTCATATTTAAATTAGCAGTAAATAAATGCAAAAATAACAATCAATGACAGCTCAGCTCAGCCTACTCAACATTGTACATACAACTTTATAATTTGTGCTACTCAAGTCTACCACAGCCACAGACTTACACACTTACCATAGATTTGAGAACAGAATCACTTTGTAACACAGTCAGTGTTGCCATGTCAGTAATAGCATTTTACCCGGTTTTGTGAATATTTTAATTTGTGCTGGTTTTCAATATTTTTTGTTTCGATATGTCTAGTTCGATATATCGCGTTTTTTACGATATTGAATTATCGATATCGCTATATCATCGATATCGATAACTATCGATATTTTTAGGTGTCGATATATCGATATTTATCGGTTTTCCGATATATCGTTGCATCCCTAATTTTCCCACATTTTATTATCCACACAAATTAATGATCGTAGGGTCAGATTTTAGGAGTTTATTTACTTTTTTTTAGGTAATTAATAATATTTATATTATACAAAAATATAATAAAAAATATTATATTTTTGTTTATTAATTAATACCGCAAACTGATAAAACAACTAAATAAACTTTTAAAAAAAGAATGTAGATTTTATGTTTACCTATAGCAACATAAAATTTTCGAAATTTGATTTTTTTTTAAATAAATTTTTGATTAACTGAGAGTAATAGACGTGCAGCAATTGCGGATTCTAAAAGAGTATTTAAGGAGCAATTAATTGGTATACAGTTTAATAAAAATAAAAGAAAATATTCTACGCTAACTTCCTTCCGGTAGTCAGTTGTACTTGTACACAATTTTTAATTTTTAATTATTTTATGTTTTGTTTAAACGTGATATTATCACAATAAACTATTTCCTTCAATCCAGATACTTTCCTTCTTCCTAGAGTGGTCTATTTGCAGGATGGTTCTGCCACATTGAACTCTGTCACTGTTTTTCCAGATACTGGAATGAGACCGCTCGTCAAGCCTGTCCTGATGTAGACGAGTCTGAAGGCATTACACTAGAAAGTTTGGGTATGTAGATTTAAGTTAAGGGGATATAAGTTAAATGGCGCCCAATGCCTAGCTGTTTTATAAGAAATAGGTTGGCAGACAAGCACACACCGCCTGATGGTAAGTGGATGCTATGAACCATATACGTCTATATCTATTCTCGATTAAGAATCAAAATGCAGATGAGTTGTGACCCCTAAGGACAAAACTGGGATGTCTCGTCTCCAGTAAAAAGGATCTCCGGTACTCTACACGCACCATACAAAACACAGCAAGCAGTATTGAACAATTATTTCACGCGTTTTCTGCGAGAGCGTGGTCCTTCCCCAGTCGAGCCGACCCACTCGTATTACAACCATAATATAGCTGCAGCATGGCTTTACAGCGTAACTTAATATGGCGCCCTTATTGTTTTGTAACAGTATTAATTTTAAAAAATCGTGGTTTTGATGTGTCGTACACGGCCATGTGTTTTAAGTGAACGCGGTTACGTACGTGCATGTGACGAAGTTTATGGCGGGCCCACACAAGATGGAGTGATGACTTGTTAAGACATGTAGGAAGTCGATGGATGCAGGTGGCTAGGGCCGTGCTTTGTGGTGTTCCTTGGGGGAGGCCTATGTTCAGCACTGGACTTGTGAAGAGCTATAATGATGATGATAGATTAAGGCCGTAAACTACCTCAAAATGGCGGCGCTCCCCCGCTCTCATCCCGATACGAGGTACAAATTCCAATATTGAGTCAATCTATGTGGAGGCCAATGTTTAGTAGTGGATTTTTGATAGACTGTAATAAATAGATAAACAATCTTAATAATTAAGGTCTATTCACCAATTTCAGGTGGAGTCTTTATTGCTACTCTATTCGGTCTCGGTTTAGCGATGGCCACGTTGGCATGGGAGGTATTTTACTATAAGCGGAAAGAAAAAAATAAAATAAAGACCATAGACGCGACCATAGAAACCGATCCGTTCGCGCCAAAATTCCGAAAGAAGATGAAAGACGGTGTTGCCAGATTGCGAAAGCGGGATAAAGGAAGCATCGGGAGAAATGTTACGATTGGTGACAAATTCAAGCCTGTAGCGGAAAGAGGTGGCGTGTCGTATATCAATGTTTATCCTAAGGATGCATACAAGCCATAATTTCGGAGTACGAAAAAAATTCCTACTACACTAGTAGAGTATAATGTTAAACTTGTTCCATGTTTAACAACGATAGTGTGAAGTTTTTGTTGTAACTTAGTTTTCGCTTAGTAAAATCGTTTTCTGCACTATGCATATGTAGACTGATTAGATTGATTTAGATTGAGATAATAAACAAACTGTTGTTCAATTCAATGATTGTGTGATTTTTTAACCCATTCTAATTAGTAACGACCAAAGAAACGCAGACTTTTACGAGTATGTATACTACTTGACGGGTCCTATGGTACTAATAAAAAGTACTCTGTGGTACTAATGCATTGCGCACAAAGTTACGGTCAATTCTCCGTAACTTCTTTAATCGATTGCGAGCGGGCGAGAGGACTAGTTCTTTGTTTTGTAAACCTTAAATGTTATTTTTGACAATCTAACACTGATTTAGATTAAAGTGACTAAAAAAATGCTGTCATTATTCACGCGCGCCCTTTGTTAACGTTTGAAGTTATGAAGTTTATTTCAGATAAGTATTTAAATTTGTTTCGTATTTGCCTAAAAACAGTAACTGACTTTTTATTTACGAATAAAAATAAAAATGCGCGATCCACAGCTGCAACACAGTTTGTTCTGAATTAGCAGTCTAGTAATATTTATTGAAGTACTAAGTAAAAACGGTTTTAATCGATATCTAGTACGGTTATCAACGGTATTTTTTGTAAAAAAGATAAAATTATGGCCTTTATAGCGACCTACAACCAGTGGAGTAGCGTGCCTTAGAGGGGCCCTGTATCAAAATTTGTCGGGGGGCCCAAATGAAGGGTAAAGATTTTCACAAGAGGAACAAAAACTCTCGCATTGAATTAAAATAATTATATATTGATTATAAGTTATTACTTACAATTAATACTTCTAGGAACTAAGCTAGCCAAACAATTCAAACCAACATCCTGTCCCATAGAAGTCCTTAGAATTTTTGCTTACATACGTTCGGGGCCCCTGTAGCCCGGGGGCCCCGTATCATTGATACGGCTGATACGGCGCATATAAAAAGATACTCTGTGATACATCGGTAGCTACGCCCCTGCCTACAACACTAATATAGTATATGCCAACTAACTTGGCAAGGTTTTGGCGTAGTGGGGGAAAATTTGCGCATGTACAACGGGGCGTACCAATCGCGCGCTCGGATGTCCACTGACCAACCAATCGCGCGCTCTGAAGTCGACTGGCCAACCAATCGGGCGCTCGGAACGAACCTACTTCGTTCCCATGCCCCGCTTGATAACCAAAGAGATCTAAAAAACGACTTCTGCGCATATAACGATTCTGGCTAAGTTACATGCCGGCTACGAGCACTTAACCATATAAATGCTCGTAGCATGCCGGCAACTATAGCAAAGTAAATATTATGGCTGGAGAAGTACCTCCCAGTACATCCCAGAAAATATAAAAACTTATTTTTCTTCCAAGTTTAATAACTTTATCAAATAAAGATTGTTTAAAAAGGGTTACTAATACTAATATTTCTTAATACTTATATTAAGAAATAGAAAGTTATAATTAGGTGTTCGCTACTAAGTTATTTATAATTTGTTTATTGTTCTTAATTGTGTAACGGGTCCTACCATCTAGTTAATAAGTAAGATAGTAGTTGTTCTTTTTCCTTTTTTAAATGCAAATGTTTAATACACAAACTATAAAAAAAAATATTCGCCTTGACAAACTATCGTCATAAGTGACCGCTGCGTTAAGCTATTTTACAAGTTTTAAAGTAAACTTTATTGAGTAGTTAAAACATGATAAAAACTTGTAATGAGTAGAATGCGTAGAAAGATTTATTGCCAAAATGTTTATACGGTGTTTATACAAAAAATTTACAAAATGTACAAAATTTTTAACCAATGAAAATGTCTACATTAAAATATTTACAATCTTAACATTACAATATTGATTATAAATAAATCTTACAATTAACTGACATGCGATTGGTTGTAAATATGATCGATAGCGCGAACCTTTTGTACTCTTGGATTCTAAGAAAAGGCGCACACGTGATTTCATGCGGACGGTAGAGGTAAATAGGAGATAAATAAATATGTAGGAAGCTAGAGGCTAATAATCTTCCACTCACCAGATGTCGCTAGTTGTGATTGAGGTAAAGTTTTCTGTTACACAATGTCACTCAATTGAGAAATTAGTTTTAAATAATAGTTCATCAGTTTCTAGTGTTATATTAGTACACAACACAATGCGTCAGTGAATTAATCTTTAATTTTTTGTATACTTTTTTAAATTTATTTTAATTTTAGTTACATTTATAGATTGGTTCATTTATTTTTAATCTAATTAATATAAAATGTAACTAATAATACAGAAGGAAATATTAACCTTTATATTTTTCTAAGAAATTATCTTCTCCGGTACGAAATCTGTCAAATAATTTACCTCATTGTAAAGTGGCGCCGCCCTGGTGGCAGAAAAAGTTGTGGATCCTCTCATTGGGCGTAATAAAAGACCCGCAAAACAACTCTTCGCTAGAACCACATCATGCTATACCTACTAATTTTTTTGGGTAAAATTAAAATTTTGTACAACTGATTTCAATATAAATAACATGAGAACATCATCAATGTGGTTGAAGTCAATTAAATACGTATTATTAAGGATAACTCTAAAACTACTGGCCAGATCTTGATCAAATTTATATGACCACATGAGAAGTAGGTACCAGCTTTCAAATAAAAAAGAAAGAATCATCAAAATCGGTTTACCTAGAAAAAAGTTCTGAGGAAACACACATAAAAAAATACAGTCGAATTAGGAACCTCCTTCTTTTTTGAAGTCACTTTAATGCTACCAAATACTTCTCAAAATAGAACAGAAAAGAATCATTTCTGTTCAACATAGATTATAAATTATTCTTATCTTATTGAAAATATTTTTTAGTTCGACCACAGGTTTGGAAAAACCTCTGTCTTGGGATGAACCAGCAGGAAACCCAGCAGCGGGAGTTTTTAGAGTAAAATTATACAATATAAAATGGGTTGAACAATAATTATTTACAACACTCATAGGAGTTAAAGCCATGAAGCGATTACATCATTCCGATGGTTTTATTATTATCCATGTTATCCTTTATATTTAAGCGTTAAGCCATTTTATTAAGTCTTTCTTTAGGAAAAAACAATTAAACATTGTAATAGTGTATAATGTATATCTTGATTCAATGGGACTTTGTTGTAATAGCGTTTACATCTCCCCATGAATGAATTACTCAACCTGTAGAGTTGAATAAATGATACTTAGATTAAGGATAAGTCATCGCGTGCTTTGACGCATGATGACTTATCATTAATCTATGAACTGATATCACTAGCATGGAGTATAGAGTAGAAGGAGAACCATCTCATATGTGGAGAAAGTTGAAAAAGTGTCCAACTGTATACTAAAAATAGAGGTTCCAAAACCTACCACAATAGCGCTGGCGTCTGAAAAACTACGATATGAATATAGCTGTTGAAGATGGAGCGAAGTCAGCTGAATTCAAATAGTTAGTAAAATGCCAGTATACAAAACTTCAACTATTTACGTAGTGCAAAACCAAGCGGATTGGTCGGTCCTTGTTTATTTCTCCATCTTATTCTAATTACTTTTGGCGCTTTTTTTTAAATGTATCCTATGCTACCACAGCGCCACCCTTATTGGACGCGTCTTTACGGTCACTTATTCATATACATATACATTCATATACAAAATATATTTGCATGCTATTATAGATGGCTGAAAAAGCTGATCTACACTATATAATAACCACCTAAATGTACCCCTTTTTCAAAGCAAATAAATCTTCATTTCATTTCATTTCATTTCATTACAGAGATGGTCCTTCTTCTACTCTATACTCCATGATCACTAGATTGAGTTTGTTGCTCCATGTTACTTTTAATAACTTTCTGCGTTCTGTGTGTATGAATAATTAAAGAATTAATTTAAGAGCATAATTTATTACTCTATAGTGCTGTAGTTTCCTGATCAACTTCTTATGGTGAATACAGTCGAAGGCTTGGAAAGGTTACAAAATATACCCAAAGCATTCTCTGAAGTGAACATTTATGACGCATTTGAATATTATGCAGCATTTTGTGATATACGATAGACTAGGATGTATGGTTGTATATCCCTTTGCCTAGAAATAAAAAATGCTTATAAGTTAAAGAGATGTGCCAACTCAGAAATAACTCTACTCGAGTTAACTCGATATGAAATTCACGTAACTCGAGTTAAGCAATTAGAATTGGGAGGACGAAGCATCTTTACTAATACATAGTATAGTATCTTTACTAATACATGCTCATTTTGCAATAACCAGCCAAAAATGTAGAGAAGGTTTAAAATAAGTAATATAGGCATATGGTAAAAAAAAGCTAATTAAGAAAAATCTCAAAAATTTTGTCTTTTTATATTTTAAATTGAAAATGCGTGGTAATACTTTATTTTAACTGATTTTACTGCGTACGCACACATTCGTAAAGGTCGGTCGGCAGGCAAAAACGATGTTGACTATTAATCACAATTAATTTGAGATAATTTGAAATGGAAGTAGAAGCCTTATTTATTTATCATCATCGTAAACATAAGTAAGCTACAGAACACGCGTATTATTCATTGCCTATTATGCCAAACGTCAGCAGATGTTCTAGATACTGATACATAGTTAAAGCTATTGAATAGTGTTGCGTCATGGTTGACGCCTATGCGTTATTGTACATAACTTATTGATTGAATTAGGTAAGTATTTATTAAATATTAACTAGTTACGTAATTATAAGGTAGGTTTTAGTAGATCAATAAAACACAAGTACGAATTTATAAAAAAATGTTATTAATCAAACACAAAAGTCTAATTAATTTACTGACACTTTAAAAGGGTTAACATATTACATAATTGATTTTGATTGCTTGATCGGAGTTTAACGTACAAAATATTTCAATCTAATGTCAATATATTTTTAAATGTCCATAAGTATCGAAAAAAATCATGAATATACATACGTAATTACGTTTAGGTACCTACATAAATAACTGCTGCGCTGAAACTAGTTTTTTAATCACTAAATGTAATCTTACTTCAAATTTAATATCCGGTATTGCACTTCCACCAGCTTGCGCAGTTCATCCTCGGTTTCAAAAATGGATAGAAAAAACGAAACTCCTATTGTTCGGCTCCCAGTTGGTTTTTTTATGCTACCACCCATTTATTTGCTAATTCACTGTTTTTCAGAAATGTGAAATTGAAAATTATTTTATCCGTATTTACCTTTATTATGCACCTTTAAAACAAAGCAATTGAAACGTTTCTTTTAAACATTGAACTACATGGGTTTGTATTAAAAAGGATTTTAATTTGTTATACTACGATAATAATATTATTAAGAAAGAAATCATGTTTTAACAAAATATTCCTACAACGTGGTACAACACTAGTTCTAATTAGAGGAAAGCATTAAGTGCGAGTCGCGGCAGCGCCAGCGCGTGTTGTCTAGATCCGACATCCTAATTAATTTAGTTAAATCAGTGTTTTCTTCAAAGTTAACTTCCATGAATCGTTTTTATAGCTTGTTAATGCACATTTCACCAAAGTTACTTATAACTCAAGTAAAAAAATACATAGAATCGATAGTTTTAAACAGTATCGATATATCGTTATTATTTGCATGATGTGAGGACAAGGCCCAAAATTTATATAATACAGACGGTTGGCGACAAAAAAAAACGACAACCACACATGAATGCGTTTTGTAGATTCTTTTGTTGTTTCATGTTTTGCCCATTAATACAACATTTTAAAATATATCGAAATTGATACGAATTCGATAATCTAAAATAAATACTGATATATCGCGATTAAAAATATCGTCGATATATATCGAAATTTTTATAAGAAAATATTGATATTTCGATATATCGATATTTTTGCCCAACCCTAATGAGTAGGTCGAGTTGACCCATCACTAAATACTTATCACATAATATCAGCAGCGTTGCCAACACATAAGGAATTTCCCAAACTGCGGCGAATTTAAAGTTGGTTTGGGGATTGGTATTACGCGGGGAAAATGCGGGGATTTATAGAGATAGCCCGGGCCAAGTCAGAACCTTTTTTCAAGAAATCTAAATACTTATCTTAACATTTTTATTAGGTTACTTATGAATATCGAATGACCCCTTATTTTTAACTATCTTCATTACACCACATTTAATTTTCGGATTTATTTTGGCAACTTTTGTGTATTGATTATATCGTAGTATTGATATATATATCGCGTAATAAATAAAGATATATCGATATATATTAATCATTTGCATGATGTAAAGAGAAAGTCCAAAATTTTATATTACTGCCGAGTGGATGACGAAGAAAAAACGATAACCAACCACACATGAATACTTTGTACCTCATTTTGTTGTCACACGTTTTGTCATTAATACAACATTTTAAAATATATCGAAATTGATACGAATTCGATACTCTAAAATAAATATCGATATATCGAAATATCGCGGTTTCAAATATCGACGATATATATCGATAATTTTATTGAAAAAATATCGTTATTTTGATATATCGATATTTTTTGCCCAAGCCTCTATGATGTTTATCAGTTTCAATTGAAACTTGAAAACCACAGAACACTAATACCCTTAGGCGGGTTGAAAACTGACAAGAAGTGTTTATTGTATTTGTGATTGTTTGACTTTTAGAAGCATCGAAAAATACCTTCTTTCAATTCTAAATTGTTTTTTTTCACTCTTAAGGGCTAAAATATATGAGATAACCCAAGTTTAGTGTAAGTTAAATGCTGAACCATGCGTAGTCAGTAAAGTTAAATAAGTTTGAAACAACAAACTATTAAGAAATGTTGATTTATAACCGACCGTTCAGTTCGATTCTTGCCAGAATCACTGAAATTGTTAATCGCAAGCATAGAATAAATGTAAAGGTGCCCGGCGATGAAGAAAATTAATGAGGGGAAATTTTAAACATTTATATTTTCTCCACATTAATTATATCTACAAATACACATTACAACAGACAGCACGATTTTATTGCTCCATAAAGTTGTAGGTAATTAAGAGTAGGCCTGTGCTCATCAGTGGTAAATATGTAGATTGTTACTGTGCTTAAGTATTGTCAGTTAATTCTGGTAATCTGATTGGTTGTATCTGGTTGGTTATATAGAACCATTTTGAGGGTAGTATAATTTAATTTTTAATTTATTACATGGCCATATATACAGAAGTCTTTATTCGAAAATCAATATGGTATTGCAATAACAGAGGTCATGTGTAGCTGTTGTGTGGTTGTTGATGGGTATGTTTACCTTAGGCAAATTATCGGACTAGGTAAGTGCAACTTCCACTAAGAGGTCAATCGACAGATTCAACTCAGCTGGGCAGCATTTAGGACATTATGACACATCTTCTCATCAGGTATACCTCAAAACTTGAAAACAACCATTGCCTGTTGCCAGTGATGATATGAGATGTGATCCTTCACTGCTGGCTGTATGAGAAAGCTCAAGGTTGATCTGCAAGCTATGGAGAGAGCTATGCTTGGGGTTTCTCTGCGTGATCAACTTAGAAATGAGGCTATCCGCTGTAGAACCAGAGTAACCGACATAGCCCAACAGATTAGTACTGAAGTGGCAATGGGCCGGCCATATAACTCGAAGAGCCGACTACCGAACCAGTAGGTGAAGTGTAGGGTGGCCCCTCACTAGATGGAGTGACAACTTGGTAAGACATACAGGAAGTTGATGGATGTATGTGCCTCAGGACTGTGCCTTAAAAAAAATTAAAAATAATAAAAAATATTATTGATCCACATTGAAAATTTAATAGCGTGTCAAGTACATTTTTTTTAATAATAATCTCAAAATCATTTCGGTGGTGGAATAAACTGCCAGACACCCTAAAAATATTTGCTGAAAAAGTTTTTTTTTAAATGTACTCATTACGTTTAACAATAAACACAAAAATAAAGCATTGACGGCTCCGTGGCGCAGTGGTTTAGCAATGAGTTGCTGCGCTGGGGGAGGTGCGGGTTCGAATCTCGCACGGAATAAGTATTTGTATGGCCTACAAATAATTGTTCCGGGTCTGGATGTTTGTAAACTGCCTCCACGATACAGGAGAAAATCCTAGTGTGGGGTAACGTTTTTAAAAAAAATTCCTCCTAATATAAACTTACATCATATATACATATGTCCAACTGCTGCACACAGGCCTCCTCCCATTTCTGAGATGGTTTTTTGGGCAAGGGAAATGTCCACCGCGCCGGTCCAATGCGTGTTGGCGAACTTCTCATGTCTTCGAAATATTTTTTTTCTTATTTTTTAGACATGCAGGTTTCCTCACAATGTTACAATCACCACCTAGCATGTGGTAAATCAGCACTTAAAATTACAATTAACAATTTCATCGGTGCCGACGGGGATCAAACCCGAGCTGTTAGCCACTGAGCTACTACGACACCTAATAATATAATACCTATAAAATCACTTCATTATTTTTTAGGTATCATGGACGACTGGGAAGCTATTGTAGATAAATATGAAGAACCTGTTGAACCGAGGAGTTTCGTAAAGGCTTGCCAGACTGCTAAAGCTTTGTTGGAACAGGATTTCGCACCATTTGAAATTGGTAATTTAAATTTCAATTCATTTATAGAAACTTACATAGTGGCGGCGATATTGTCGCACCGCAAGCGAAATGCAAGTAAAAAAAAAGAAACCTAAATCACGCTATCAGTTCCGAAGTATTGCGGTATATACAATATGTTACAAAAACCCTGTGGTTAAAGTTTCAGGATCATTATTCAAACGTATAGAAATAACTTTTTTTTTTTAATAAACTCGAACAATATTTTTTTTTATTTTTTTTAAAAAAAATTGTATGTGGTTTTATTACCTCTGCATTGTTTGGGGGAGTAAGAGGATTTTCAAAGACCCCGTTTTACTTAGCTTTAGCATCGGCTAGTGTCAGTAAGAGGTAATAAAACCGCATAAAATTAAAAAAAAAATTAATAAAATTAAAAAATATTTGATCGAGTTTTTAAAAAAAGGTATTTGTATAGGTATCAATACTGATCCTGATAACGTACTTAACGGGAACCACAGAGTATTTACAGCCAGTTGAGTGTTGCATCACTTTGCACGAGAATGTTGCCGAAGATAAGGGTCAATGGCCTCTGTCAAGTCAATAAAATGTGGAAGCATAAAAATTGTAGGGCTATGTGGACAAAGGTGTTATCTGACAAAGTTAGAAAAATCCGACTTTTTTTGTATGAATACCGGTTTTAACTGATGATAAATCAATTCATGAACTTAAAACATGCCAATTCTAATTCGTTACAAAGTTAACACACTTCCACACAGTTCCACACTTCGCCTTACCGCTACGAGGCTGCCACTCGATAACCTTTCTTCCCCATCGGTTGTCGGTTCTTCGAGTTATATGGCCAGCCCATTGCCACTTCAGCTTGCTAATTTGTTGGGGATATCCTCATTTCTAAGTTTATCATGCATAAAAACCAAGAGCACCCTAGCAAAGATGTTAACTGCCAATCAAGTATATATTTTAGATTTGCAAATGTATTATCAGCAGAAAAATTTTTCAGACAATATTGTCATTGCTATTTTTGGAATATAATAACGTGATTATCAATAAATAAATCTTCTGCACCCTCGCATTGATAACATGGTTTAATAGTAAAAAAATAAACAAAGGTGTTATTAACTATCGTTTACGTTTGATAATGTAAAATAAATAAAAAGTATAATTTTTTTTTTCAAATCCTCTTTTACAACGGTTGTATTATCTTTAATCACCAGTATTATAATGTGTTATTAATCGAAGTATTGGTATTGTATTTTAAGTTATAGCATTTTAAACATGTTAACATATTTCCGAACAAACATAAAAGTTTGTAAGACTGCATTTTCCAATATGTTTCAAATTGGTTATAGACAATTAGCAGTCATTCAATCAAAAATTAAATTAAATGATGTGACAGCACTCGAAAGATCAAAAGGGTAAATCTCATACTTACAAACACAGATTAGATGTTGATGTAGAAAACTACATAATATGCAATCATATTAGAAGTTTTCCATTTGAAAATTTTCAATATTCTCGTACTCAAAATATCCACAAACAGCATTTAAATCCATTACTTTCTGTTAAAAAAAATGTATTCAATATATTATATTCGAAAATGTAGGGATGTAAATAAACCTACCAAATATAATTAATAGAATCAGGCGTTACTTTGCGGAAATCCATTATATAAAAGCATATAGAAAAATTTACTTCGCAGATATCCGCGTTATAAAATAAAATGATGTGTCTTACCTAGTATGAAGAGCACCTCCCGCCCTCCCTCAATTGCGTGCACTATCCCCGTCACCACTAATCCCAGCATCGCTACTCCCAACACCACTACACTAGGCTAGACACACCACTGACGTCAATACGACACGTGTTTCGCCTCTACACGAGGCATCCTCAGGTGATATAGACTCTACGGTGGCCACCGTGGCCACGGTGGCCGCCGTAGAATGGCGGGAGGTGCTCTTCATACTAGGTAAGACACATCATTTTATTTTATAACACGGATATTTGCGAAGTAAATTTTTCTAAAAGCTTTTAAACCTACCAAATATTACACCAAGGATTGCACTTATAGAAATATATACAATACAAAATTTAATCTATCTTTTAAACAGCCTAGAACTGATGTGTGTAACAAATGTGATTCCAATACACACACCCTGAAGAGCATATTGATAACTACAAAAGAGGATTTCAGTTGCAAAAGCAAGAAAGAGAAATGTGTATTAGTGGACAAGATAAAACATAATATATTGGTTTTGACATGTAACAGACTCAGCCTCTACGTAAAAGCATTTTATTGGAGGCAAATATGCTTTTATAATGAGGGTATCCATACCATTAATAGAGATGGGCATAGGTCTTATTTTTGCACTTAGACAGAAGACTGTGGTGGAAAGGGTAGTGTAGAAGTTCTTAGATCACTTTTTTACTGTTTAAATAAACTAACTAGTTTGGAAAGTTCTCAACACTTGTTAATATTTTGAAACGTCAGTAGCCAAACGGCAGGACGCGGACCGCGAACTCGAAAGATCGTGGGTTCGAATCCACCATTAGACTACTGTCGTGAACCACTTCTAACACAAGCATTTTAAGCTTACCAGAAGTGGTTAAAGGGAATATTAGTAATGTTTAATAGCATTACTAGTATTTTATTAAAAAAAAATATGGTCAGATTCTTGCAGTGGGCAAAATAAAAATCAATTTTTAATTGTATTATATCAGTACATGATTTCACATAAAATGTTTCCGTCTATTGAATACAAATTTCCAGAAGTAGGTCACACATTTTTAGATTGTGACATAGATTTTGGTCGCATAGACAAACTTTTAAGAACACATGAAAAAAGATTTACCCCTAATAATTACAAAAATATTTTTTTTTTATAGGATCGGGTGACAAACGAGCACACAGTCCACCTGTGGTTACTGTGACCCATAGACATCTACATCTATCCTCAATAAAGACTCAAGATGCAGATGCGTTGTCACCCGTGAGGACTAAGATGGAATGCCTCTTTGCCAGTAAAAAGGGTCTCCGGTTCTCTACACTCGCCATACGAAACACAGCAGCGTTAAGCTGCTATTTTACGATGGTTTCCTGTGAGAGCGTGGTCCTTCCCCGGTCGAGCCGACCCATTCGTGCTACAACCATAATATAGCTGCAGCATGGCTCTACCACGTAAAAAATTAGAATGGCATCAAAAAAAATCGGTTATTGAAGATATGAATCACCACTTTTACGGTTTTAACAAATTAAAAGAAGATTTGGCGATTGTAATATCTAACACAAATACATTAAAACAAAAAAAAATCAACTTTAAAATTAATGTTAAGTGGATTCACGTTGAAGACTTTGGCAGATATTTTTATAAGACAAACTTGTAGTGTTATGCTACTTACATATCATTTTACATTATTTTAAATTCATTTTTCCATTCTGTTTCGATTTTCTGCATTCACCTCAAAACTGGATATTTTACATCACCTTTATTTCCATAGGATCCTGTAACGATTTTAAACCATAAGAACACAATAACAAATCATTTTTACTTCGTATTTTCACACTATCAGCACTTTTAAATTGGTGTCAATGGAGTCTACCTTTTTCGATCTTTTATTTAGTTTTCCGTAACTCTGCAATTTCAGGCTTTGTGCGCGCAGGTGCGCTACCTTTTTTCCTATATCAATAATATCTCATTTTTCACTTAAATCTTGCCGTTTTTCTATTACGAGCCTAAAACCAAAATTTGACATGTTTTGACATCGTTGTTTATCTGGTTGTCATGACAATTTTTATTCAAATTCGCTACCGGTCTGCTGTTTTACTTCAATATTTCCACATAAATACTCTTTTCCTCTTGTCCATTTACAAAAAATTTGCTTTCAATTTAAATAATTTTCCGTTCTCGCTAAAAAGGTATAAAAGCCGAACAATCGGTCAAGAAACTCACTCTCGCTTCGGTTCTCAAATTCGAAGCATCTCCTAAAGGCCTTATCCCGGGGCCGCACTGCCCCGGGATCGTGCAAGCCTCTGTCCTGCCTGAAGCCGCTGGATCCTACAAGCCTCTGCTCTGCCTGAAGTCGCCGGATCCTGCAAGCCTCTGCTCTGCCTGAAGTCGCCGGATCCTGCAAGCCTCTGCTCTGCCTGAAGTCACCGGATCCTGCAAGCCTCTGCATTCACCTGAGGTCGTCGCCTAGACACGCCCACACCTTCACCTACGCTGTGCGTGCTCGCTCCAGGCGCTGCGAGCGCTTATTCCAGACGCTGAGAGCGCTTACTGTACATCTTGGATCTTTGGGCTCAGCTTCAACACTCTCACTTTTTTATTATCTTTTTTTTTAAATAATTGTAAATCACGACATCCATCCTCATCTTCATACTCCATTTTGTTATATAAAATTGTAAATATCTTTTAAATCTTAAATATATTATTTGCTTTTGTTCTATTTTTGTTGTTTTGTTGCTGTTAGGTTAGATTCTTTTATTTTTAATTGTCGCTTCACGACAAACTATGACCCCTACACACCATTGCTGGAAGTCTCCCTTGTAAAAAAATGTGATGTTATCCCAACAGTGTTCATTAGATGTAACATGAATCACAAGGGTAAAATTTAAAAAGAAAATCTTGGTGATATAAGAACACAACTTGAGTATATTGAGGAGGATATTCAGTGGTTTTACATAAATATTTTAAATTCTCAATAATATAAAATAAAATAGTCTTATAAAAATTATAAAATTAATTATAAATTGTTTTTAAAAATAAAACTTATTTCATATAAATAACGGTATTTTATTTTTTAACACATAGAGCCTTTGTAAGTTCTTCTGAACAAAACTTAATATGGTTTACAGTAAACAAAGATGGTATGTTTATATTTTTATTGTTTTTTAATAAATTTGCATAGAATAACCTACTTTTTAATATATAATAATGAATCTTATCTAAGTATAATTTTTTTTTATTATTAATATTGTATTGTAAAACTATTTTTTTTTTAAAAAAATGTCACCAACACACTAGGATTTTCTCCTGTGTCGTGGAGGCAGTTTACAAACATAAATTGCACAAGGACAAACATCCAGCCCCGGAACAATTTTTTGTAGGCCATACAAATACTTGTTCCGTGCGGGATTCGAACCTGCGGCCCCCAGCGCAGCAACTCATTGCTAAGCCACTGCGCCACGGAGCCGTCGTGGCGCAGTGGCTAAGCGTACTATAAGATTTAATTACTAAGTTCATTTGATTATTTATTATTTTCAAACGCTCATAATTTGTTTAGAACTATTTGTTAGTTAATACCTTTGTCCACTTAACCCTTCAATTGACAACACTCTAAACTATTGATGCAAGCAAGATGCAACCGTATGTCTACGTGGCTAACGCCTTCTCTTCTTTGGACATAGGAAGTGTTCTAGTACTCGTACCTTCCTTTAGTATCTTGCCCCAGAATATTCTACATTCCTCTTATTTGGATATAAAATTGTGCGACGGCGTTCGAATTATTAATTATTTCGGGAACTCGGAGGTGTACTCTAATGGCTTCGTTTTTTCAGATTGGTTGGTAGACACACTGTTGCTAAAACCTGTGAACCTCCTAACAACAGTAGCGTCCAAATGTTCAGACGATGCTTGGTCACAGAGTATCGGAGATGCGTTCAAACTGCTGTCAGAGCTCATAATGAAACATCCGGATCATGCATCGCCACATTATGAAAACATTGTTAAGGTAATTTTTCTATTTATGAGCCAGATACAATTGGTATTACTCACATATTTCTGCTGCTTATGCAGGGTGTGTTCCGATATACACTGTGACCACTGTAAGGTGTGACGTCAATTCAGTATACTGTGAAGCCGTTCCTTTTTAATTTGCTATACTGGTTACTGTTGGAAACTGAACGCAGTCCAGTACCTATACTGTTATCCCCATTTTTCGACACTGTTTTCAAATGAAAATATTTATCATGTACAGGTTTTCTGTTCAACGTGAAAAATTATTATTTGAATGTTGTTGCTTTTAAAATTTAATGTCCGAGTTTATTTATATAAAAATATTAATTAACAGTAATAACAATCATTCGTGGAAGCTGTTAAATCTCTAGGCGCTGTTATGTTTTTTTTTTCACGTGATTTAACTACTGCGAGCACCTTACCTCGAAAGCGCCAGTGCTCACAGTACAAAAATGGCGGCGGTTTATGACGTCATATATTTCCCTAGGGTACTGCGGCAGTATACTGGCAGTCCGTAATGGAACGAATTTTTCACTAGTGAGAGCACTGAGTAGTGCTCGCAGTGTATATCGGAACACGACCATAATTAATGTTGTGTTCCAAATAAAGGTAGGTATCATATGAATATGTTCGTATCGTAATTATCGTTCACATCGTATGCTATATTATGGTTGTAGCACAAATGGGTCGGCTCAACCGGGGTAGGACGCTCTAACATACCAGCGTTAAATAGCAGAAAAATGCTGTGTTTCATATGGTGAATTTAGCAAACTGGAATCCTTTGTTACTGGTAACGAGGCATTCCATTTTATTCCTCAGGGCTGAGAACGCATCTACATTTTGATTCTAAATCGATCTACGGGCGCAATACCCACTTGGTGGTTATGTGCTTGCTTGTCACCTTTTTCTATAAAAAAAGTCTCGGCATTTTGACAATACATTCAAGCCTACCTTAATTTTTATCGCTAAAACGTAACGTAGTATTCTATGTAAGTATAGAAAGTCACACAAGTGCATCCACCAATCCATGCTCAACGGCAATACCGACGCCGTTGCTCCGAGGGGCAACTTTTGCGATGCATGCCGATGACGTCATACGGAATGCCGTTCGTCTTCGCTGTCTTCCATTGTCTCACAAACACATTCCGCACATACGCCGCTCACTACGATAATCTGGTAGTTGCGTTGGCAAATCCGATCGTTGCCGATGCAGTGGGGACGCATTGTGAAAAAATAATCCGTTTGATGCAATGCGTTCGACGCTTACGATGGGGACAAGTGGAAGCTTACCTTAAAGGTGATGAGGGACTTTTTACATCTATACAAATAAATAAATAGCAGATTAACGTTAGGTAGAGAACCGGAGACCGTTTTTACTGGAAACGAGGTATTCCATCTTAGTCCTCAGGGGTGACAACGCATCGGCATAATGATTTTTTATATTTACGCGAACACTACACATTTAAATAAAACTCTAGTTTTATTTAAACGCATCTGCATTTTGATTCTTAATCGAGGATAGATGTAGATGTCTATGGGTCACAGCAACCACTTACCATCAGGTGGGCTGTATGCTCATTTGTCACCCCCCATTCTATAAAAAGAAACAATAAAGTTGGCGGTGTATCACCCCCGTGCTTCGGAGAGCACGTAAAGCCGTTGGTCTTGCATCCGATCTTTCTTCAGTCGTGTCGGATTATTCCCATTGGACTATGAGAGTGAGGCAATAGAGAGTGCACCTGTGCTTGTGCACACACTCGTGCACGATAATTCTGTCCTGTGCTGATGGCTAGTCTCCATTGAAACTGGCCGCTGTGACCGAAATTCGGTCTGGAGGACAATTAAAAGTTTGTTCGTTATATTCTCATTTTAATAGCCCTTAACTCTTTATAATAACTTTTATTCTAGCTTTGCAACCTATCCTATGATGCTAGAACGAGACAGCACGCACTACATTGTCTCACATGTATTGTCCGGCACTCGGAGATTGGGGCTGCCAATCATCTCAGATACGTCCACGCTCTGGAAGAGGACAGCACATGTAAAGCTACTATGTCTGAACTCGTTGGTAAGTAAAGATGCAGCCTTATTATTTTTTAAATCTATATAAAAAATTATAGAGGTTTGCAGTTGTGCGCGCATCGCGGAAAACTACTGGATATATTTTTAATTAGGTTTTCTAAGTTTTATTACTTATAAACTTGGCCCGTATCTAAAAGAAAATAATTGCGATATTTTCATTTAATACAAAGCTCTTAAAGTTTTAAGAAACAACGGATTTTTATAAGCACTACGTGTTCAGTGATGTGTGTTTTCTTGATATACCAAGCGACACGGACGAAGTCGGGGGTATCAGCTAGTGGATAATAACGGTGACAAGTACATAGTCCATCAGATGGTAATTTCGAGCATAAGCTGAGTGAGGTCCGTTTGATAAACGCGCCAAAAACACATTAGGTACAAACCTTATTACTAAATGTAATTTGTAAATAATAATACTTCTCTTTTATTTTATATTTGTTTAAGCTGTGGTTGTATTTTTAATTTTGTTATAATTGAATCGCTTGTTGTGCAAGCAATGTTGAATTGTTGTATTCCCACACAACAATTCAACATTGCTTCCACGAAGCAGTTTTGCTGAATTGATGTGAAACTCCGTCACCGTGGACTCACAATGACGCACGCGACGTCAACCGACATAGCACCTTACTAGAAACCTAATGCGCAGCGACGCAATTCTGCTAACCTGATGGGAAATGTAGCTGCCGTGGATTCACAGTGACGCCCGCGTTATGTATACGAAACTTCACGATGCCAACACACTTCGTTTCTAACATCGGACGTGTGTAGGTTTAATTAGATTTAATTTTTTTTTATAGGATAAGGGTGACAAACGAGCACACAGCCCACTTGATGGTAAGTGGTTGCTGTGGCCCATGAACATCTGCATCTATCTTCGATTACGAATCAAAATGCAGATGCGTTGTCACCCGTGAGGACTAAGATGTAATGCCTCATTTCCAGTAAAAAGGGTCTCCGGTTCTCTACACTCACCGTACGAAACACAGCAGTGTTAAGCTGCTATTTTACGCTGGTATTCTGTGAGAGCGTGGTCCTTCCCCGGTCGAGCCAACCCATTCGTGCTACAACCATAATAGCATGGCTCTACCACGTATAATTATTTTAATATTATATTAATAATTAGTATTAGTTATTTTAGATGTAATATCTTTTAAATTAAATTTAATAAAAGTTAATTTTGGTTTTTTCTTTGGGTCCTCCGGCTGCGACATCCATAATTCGCTTCTATTATTATATATAACCCCCCCCCCCCCCCCCCGCCGATTTTGACATAGTTGTGACGCTTGGCAACCGCAGTTTTTTTATAATTGCACGCTTCATAACGCGATGCGTTATTAGGTAGCGCTTTACTCTCGACACGTCAAGGTCCAGCAATTTTGTGGTCTTAAAATGCCTCTATCATAACCATATTATATTACACTGATACGGGTAGCCGTATATCAAATTACAGCTTGCAGCCTCTTAGGCCGCGAGCTCTGAGTTCGAAGAAGCTATAAGAGACGCATAGGCTAACAGCATTAACATCACAGAAACTAGACGTATATCAAGAAAACACTCTAATTAATCCATCTGAATGATGACATTTTTTACGTGGTAGAGCCATGCTGCAGCTATATTAATAGTATAGTTGTAGCACGAATGGGTCGGCTCGACCGGGGAAGGACCACGCTCTCACAGAATACCAGCGTAAAATGGCAGCTTAGTGCTGCTGTGTTTCGTATGGTGAGTGTAGAGAACCGGAGACCCATTTTACTGGAAAAGAGGCATTCTATCTTAGTCCTCAAGGCTGAAAACGCATCTGCATTTTAATTCACAAACGAGGATAGATGCAGATGTCTATGGGCCACAGCAACCACTTACCATCAGGTGGACTGTGTGCTCGTTTGTCACACTAATTCTATAAAAAAAAATCTGATATTTTCTAAAAAAAAAAATCACTTTATATTGCTACTTTGAAAAAAAATTTACGTGAATGTCCGGATGTTGATTTTGTATGTGGTCTTGATAACTCCTGAAAAAAATTTTACGTATCGAGACAGGGTTTTTTTCATTAAATTCAGAATTACATCAACTGGTTCCTATTTCATATCAATACCGTATAACGGCAACGATCACCGAACGGTGAGAGGCACACTGAACCTAAACGTTAAGTTGGAGAGGTCTCGTCTAATGAAGTCAACGCTCCGTCCCCCTCGTGCTCTGATCCATAGTCCCGAAACCTTTCAGCTCGAGCTACAAAACCGTTTTCAGTGCCTAGAAGATTGCAATGCAGTGGACGATATGGATTACGAGCTCGTGGAAACTGTCCATGCGGTCGAAGCTAAGTTAGTTCTGCAAGACCCGCCGCAGAAGAACACAAACTCTCAGATCACACTCTTAATCTCATGGCTGTTAGACGGGATATGAAGCTGCAGTCTTCAGCACATTTGACAGTGTACAGGCAACTGAACAGACAGATCTACAAATGCATGCGGCGGGTCTTACGCAACTTTGCGGAACCAGGGCTCCAAAGTCTTTGCTAGAGATCTGTCTACCAGAAAGAGCCAACTGTCGAAGCTAAAAACCGAGTGTGGCAGCGTCGTTTCCGGTACACCTGAAATTTTCAGTGAGATTGAGAGGTTCTATGGGCAGCTGTACACATCATCGTTGGAGCCACACTATTCTTCTGAAATCGGGTGGAAAACCGTTACATGAAGTCCTTCAGAAGCCCTTCAATTCCTTCCTCCATGGTATACCCCGAAACTCTTCACCGCTGCATTGGAAGACGTTTTCAAGCTACTGGACTGGAAAGGTTACGGTATTAATATCAATGGCGAGTACATCACTCACTTTTGATTTGCCGACGATATAGTCCTTATGGCAGAATCGCTCGAGAACCTAAGCACTATGTTCAATGACCTCAATAGTGTCTCCCAACGGATAGGTCTTAAGATGAACATGGACAAAACAAAGATCATGTTTAATGTCCATGTCACACCTATGCCGATAGTTCTTGGAAGCACTAAGCTCGTCGTGCCGTATGAGGAAGCTCAAGGTCGCTCAGCGAGCTATGGAAAGGGCTATACTCGGGGTTTCTCTGCGTGATAAACTTAGAATTGAGGATGTTCACAGTGACCGACATAGGCCAACGGATTAGCTAGCTGAAGTTGCAATGGGCCGGCCATATAGCTCGGAGAACCGACAACCGATGGTGAAAAAAGGTTCCCGAGTGGCCTCGTACTGGCGGACGAAGTGTAGGGCCTGGTAAGACATGCAGAAAGTCGATGGATGCAGGTGGCTCAGGACCGTGCTTTGTGGCATTCCTTGTGAGAGGCCTATGTTCAGCAGTGGACTTGTGAAAGGCTTTAATGATGTAAATTTTAAAGGCGCTTTCATATTTTTTTAGCCCTTGATAGACAAAGCACAAATGTATGTCTGTGTCATCGATTTTCCCCTGTAGGTGACACTACCTGTTAAAATAATAGAGCACTAAATTTAAAACACGTAAATAATATATTTTAAAAGTCAGCAATATAATTTATTTTTTAGTCAAAGTTAAATGAATCACACATGAGGCGTGCATTTTTTGATTTTCCAAATTATTTTGAGATATACTACAGGAAGACGCTGCTGCGCATCTCCTGATTTGTTTCCCTCTGTCGCCTCTTACGACACCCACGGGATGATATGGGGTAGTGGATATTCTTACACCGCCGCTACACGGTCAGATTGATATATTTATGAATATAAGTGCCCAATTATTTGGCACGCTTGTCATTAATGTTTATTTATTTGTTTCCTATTAGTTCTTTTATAGATATAAGTTTATTATTTACTGTGATTAGTAAATATTGTGGCCCAGACATCTACATCAGATGCGTTGTCACCCCTGAGGACAAAGATGGAATGGCCCGTTTCCGGTAAAAAGGGTCTCCGGTTCTCTACACTCACCATGCGAAACACAGCAGTGTTAAGTTACTATTTTGCGCTGGTAGAATACCAGTGAGAGCGTGGTCCTTCCCGACCGACCCATTATAGAGACCATATTTATTTTATTTTATTTAAACTTTATTGAATCTTACATATTACTCGTAAGTACAGGATCAAAAGGCGGACTTAATGCTAAAAGCGTTCTCTCCCAGTCAACCTTAGGGCAGTGATAAACTACGAAGGCGATTACAAAGAAATAAGCACACACACACATATATATTACATATTATACACACATATACATATATAAATGCATATATAGGTGCAGCGTGGATCTACCACGTGAAACACCACATCAATAAATTTCACCCATACGAAGCCGGGGCTACATAAAAAGGTTTTTGTATCACCTTTTTCATTATATTTTGTAACATTACAGGTGCAATATGCGAAGAACACCCTGACATAGTATCTGAAGATGTGACAACAATATGGAGGGTGTACCTCAATCTACTGGATTCTACCAAATTTTCGGTAAGATAATAATATTTATCCATCTATTCATTACAGTCTATGAAGGTCCAGTGTTGAACACATGCCTTCTCACTTGCCTCATAGTTTATTAGAGAGGATTTAGCCATAGTTGCCACGCTTGGCAGGTAGGTTGGCAACCACAGATTTTTACTATTTTTTGTTGTTATTGAATTTGATTTATTGGAACGAAGTTCTTTATCGCACGGTATGAATTTGGCAGATGGGGGCTAGGCTAGAAAAAGTGTAAGATTTTCCCTTAACGACCCCCCTTTCTATAGTGCGAGCGAGATGGAATAATATTCATCTCCTTCGCACTTTTTCTTAATTTGCCATGAAAGAAATATTATTTTAAATGACGCTTCATTTTAATGGACGCTAGTAATTCATTTATTTGTATTTGTTAATCAATAATATAATACGTATATCAATAATAATGTACTACGAAAGGCACTTCGTTACAACCGAGTGTTCGCGGGTTTCAATCCCGCATGGAACAAGTATTCCTTTGGTCTACAAACAAACGTTGTCTCTCTGAATGTTTGTCCTTGTGCAATTTATGTATGTAAACTGCCTTCACGATACAGGAGAAATGTTTTTTAATTTCAATATAATGTTTGGGACGATCTTGACTTCTTCAGCAGCAGACTTCACGGAGCATCGGTGCTTCACATCAGCTATATGTTCTTTTACGCTGTTTTTATAGATCGTTTTGTTTGTCCTATGTAAGAGAGATTACTGTGTGTAAGAATATCCACTACCCCATTCATCCCGCGGGTTTCGTAAGAAACGACAGAGGGAAACAAACCAGGAGTTGGCCACCAGCATCTTCCTACTAACGTATAAAAATAAATATAGAAACTGCGGTTGCCAACACGCTTGTCAAGATCAATAGAAGATAATCTACCAGGAGCACATGACCCACTGAGGGGAGAAATTTTCAAATCAACAGTAACATTACAACTATGGCAAATATCCCCCCTATGAGGCAATCTATGGGGGAGGCCTATGTTCAACAGTGAACTTTAATAGGCTGTAATGGATGGATGTATAGAAGATAATCTACCAGGAGCACATGACCCACTGAGGGGAGAAATTTTCAAATCAACAGTAACATTACAACTATGGCAAATATCCCCCCTATGAGGCAATCTATGGGGGAGGCCTATGTTCAACAGTGAACTTTAATAGGCTGTAATGGATGGATGTATAGAAGATAATCTACCAGGAGCACATGACCCATTGAGAGGTGAAATTTTCAAATCAACAATAACATTACAACTATGGCAAATATCCCCCCTATGAGGCAATCTATGGGGAGGCCTATGTTCAGCGGTGGACTTTAGAAGGCTATACTGGTATGTAAGAGAGACCACATTCACAAACAAGCTTATACACTCCTCCCCCCATTTCTATTTATTTTGTTATTACAATTTCGGTATGATGTTCCAGGATACAGTCGTGAGGTCTGTTCTGCTCGGTATACTTGGTTTGTTCAAGATCTTTTGCATGGATCTGCCCACTGCTGAGCTCAACAGTTTCTACGATAAGCTGGACTCCTGCAAGGAGAAATACAGGTGTAAAGAAGGTGAGATGCATGTTTTTAAAAGACTAGACTTTTTTTTAAAGTAAACGTGACAAACGATCACACAGTCCACCAGATGGTAAGTGGATGCTGTGGTCATTAGATATCTACATTTAACCTCGATTAAGAATCAAAACACAGACGCGTTGATCGTATGCCTTGTTTCCAGTAAAATGGGTCTCCGGTTCTCTACACTCACCATACGAAACACAGCAATATTAAGCTGATATTTCACGCCGGTATTCTGTGACAGTGTGGTCTTTCGAGCTGATCAATTCGTGGTGCAATCATAATATAGCTGCAGCGTGACTCTACCACTAAATATAGTGTCTCTGACCGTATAGTGGCGATGTAATAATATCTACTACACCATACAGTCTGTGGAGTAGTGGTGGATATATTAGAATGAGCCGTATTGGCCTAGAATGTTCTACTCGTCTCTTATGTATAAAGAGTTATTTTTCAAAGAGTAGCCAAATTTCAAACTTAAGTTCAGGTATATAAATAATGATATACCTTATTTATATATCTGAACTTAAGTTTGATTATTACTATATAAGATTATTACAGGGCATATCAAACCCTAGATAAGGCTTTTACTTTTATTTGAAACTAGCTGATCCCCGCGACTTCGCTCGCGTGTTGGGGTTTTTATGTTTTTGCGCGTAACCCTAATTCTTTTTCTAAAATAAAACTAAGTTACTCCTTATGAAATCAGCTATCTGATAGTGAAAGTCCCGTCAAAATTGGTCCAGCCGTTTCGGAGATTAGCCAGAACAAACAGACAAACAGACACAGACACAACAAACAGAACAAAATTGTATGTGATTTATGGGCAACAACGTTTTTGCCTACCGATCGACCCTTGCGAATGTATGCGTGCGCTGTAAAATCAGTTAAAATAATGCATTACCACGCATATTGAATTTAAAAAATAAAAAGGACATGATGTTTGTGATTTTGTTTTAATCAATAATACTTCAAATTCGGCCGGTTATTACAAAATAACCCTGTATAGATAAAATTAGTGTCCGTCTGAAATATTGAAATACCTGGCTTTATAAAGCTCGGCGGGTTATTTGCATGCAATTAAGACCTAAGCAACCATTGAAAAAAATGTCTTACTCTCTGCCTGTCCGTACTAATCTTCGAAATGGCTAAGCAGATAGTAATGAAACTTTAGGAACAAATAGAGAACAGTGTAAGGGGGGATCTAGACTATATTTGATCTAAAGAAACTTCTAGATTTAGAGTTTCATTCCAATCTTAGCACAATATATGGCAGTTGTTTCTATATTACAGACAACATGTATGGGGTAACGCTGTAGTTATGTTATGGTTGTAGCACGAATGGGTCGGCTCGACCGGGGTAGGACCACGCTCTCACAGAATACCAGCGTAAAATAGCAGCTCAATGCTGCTGTGTTTCGTATGGTGAGTGTAGAGAACCGGAGACCCTTTTTACTGGAAACGAAGCATTCCATCTCAGTCCTCAGGGCTGATAACGCATCTGAATTTTGATTCTTAATCGAGAATAAATGTAGATATCTATGGGCCGCAGTATCCACTTACCATCAGGTGGAATGTGTGTTCGTTAGTCACCCTTATTCTATATAAAAAAAAAATTGAACTCAAATGTCCCTAATTTCAATATCGTTTACACTCAAATTTGCAGACTATATAACTTTGGGCTATCTCTGAGCACAGGTTTGAGAGTTATTACCACAGTTTATAGCAGTGTGTTTGATCCGCAGTGTACCTGACAATATTGGAGCGTCACGCGGGATTGTTCCGCGAGCGACTATCGGCCGACGCCTCTGCCCGGAAATTGCTCTGGACTTGGCTGGCTACCCAGGCTTCCCCACAAATCCGGCCCGCTTTACTCGCCGTTTACACGGCCATTCGCGACACCGTGGACCAGACTACCCTCCGCGTATGTATTTCTCTCTGTCTGTTTGTAATGTTAAAATTACAGTTTTTTTGACTAAATGCATATGAAAGTAAATACGGTACTTATAACTAAAATACAATTTTTTAAATTTTTTTCTGTCTGTCTGTCTGTTTCGGCTAATTTCCGAAACGTGTGAAAAGCTTATGACGTCCGGCGATGCCGCCGTATTTACTATTTTATCAATGTCACAAATATACCAGCGGTTGTCACGAAATTGGGAATATTATAATACTCATTATGATTTATCTTAAAAGTTAATAACATTTATTGAACAAGATTATTTTTATTACCACAAGAAAAAAATACATTTACAAGTGTTGCACTGTCAAATATTTTCGTGACACTTTCTTTTTATAGATGTTTTTAGTTTTGGATTGTTGAATTTAATTATGTAGAGTATACGCATTGGGATAAACAATTTTATTAAAAAAAAATGAGGAAAAAAAAATAAGCATGACCGTCAACTTTACTTAGTTTAGAGTTACTAACTCATATAACTATAAAAGTAATTCACCATTATAGATATTATATTTTTCGAAAACTGTACTTAAAATTAGTCAAATGAGTACTATAAACACGCTCGGGTCCTCCATATGTATTGTACAGCAGACTTGTGTAGTACGCTGGCACAAGGTTCTGTCGCCCCTGCTCCGATTCGGCACAAATAAATTCGTTTCCCAATTGTAAGTTCTTTAAACTGTATGTAACACGGTGGACTTGGTCATTAGGAAGAGATTATCTGTTTGCCCTTATCGTTTACACTTAGCGTGTAGTGGCAATGGCGGTGTAAGAATATCCACTGCCCCATATCATCCTGTGGGTGTCGTAAGAGGTGACAGAGGGAAACTGAACCAGGCGATGGGCAGCAGCGTTATCCTCATAACGACTAAAATGAAAACAATTGGGGCTGCCAACTCGCTTGCCAAGCGTGGTAAAATCTTCTGTATGAGTCAATCTATGGGGGAGGTTTATGTTCGTTCAGCAGTGGACTTTAATAGGCTGTAATGTATGGATGTATAGAAGATAATCTACCAGGAGCACATGACCTACTGAGAGGTGAAATTTTCAAAGAAACAGTAACATTACAACTATGGTAAATATCCTTCGTATGAGGCAATCTAAGAGGGAGGCATATGTTCCTCAGTGGACTTTAATAGGCTGTAATGTATGGATTTATAGTAGATAATCTACCAGGAGCACATGACCCACTGGGAGGTGTTTTCAAATCAATAGTAAGATTACAACTATGGCAAATATCCCTCCTATGAGGCAATCTAAGAGGGAGGTCTATGTTCAGCAGTGGTTTTTAATGGGCTGTAACGGTAACGGTAACCGTTTGCAGAGTGTCGTTGCGTCGGAAGTGCAGTCGTACGTGAAACACGCACGAGCGCACGTGCGCTTTACGGCTGCGCGCGTGCTGTATGCGTGCAGTGCGCACCTGCAGGAGTGCGCGAGCACGTACGCACTTGCGGACGCGCCCGTTCTGCTCCACGTGCTTGCTGCGGGACCCCTCAACTACGACCACGTCGAAGCGGTCAGTTGCCTTTAATATTATTACGACACCCAGTTGCGTATTGCATTTTTACTTGGTAGACACTGCAGCTATATTACGGTTGTAGCACAAATGAGTCGACACGATGGACCACGCACTCACACACACCAACGTAAAATAGCGACTTAATGCTGCTGTGTTCGTGTGGTGAATGTAAAGAACCGGAGACTCTTTACTAAAAACAGGGCATACCATCTTAGTCCTCAGGGGTGACAATACATCTGCATTTTGATTCGCAAACGAGGATAGATGTAGATGTGATGCTAAGTGGTTGACTGTGTGCTCGCTTGTCACCGTTATCCTATAATAATACCCATGGGCCTCTCTATTCACTTACCATCACGTATAATCTTTAGTCACCCTTATCCTATAAAAATATATCTTGTGGTACAAACATTGCAATCCATCCAATAAGCTGTCCAATGTGAAACTGATATGAATTCGGTTTGCATCTGGTGTACCGTTTCGACAGAATCGCTACACGATATATATACTGTAGCAAATACTTTTTATTTTCATTTGTTTATTTTATTTATTCGCTTTTTAGTATGTTACATGAGATATTATTAAATATTACGTATTATATTTATTTTAAGTTTTAATAAATACATGCAAATTTGTTTTTTTTTCTTTCAAATAATATCATTACAACACTAATAACAAACATTTCATTTCATGATATAAACATGTCAAAATAATAATAAATAATAATTGCTGTTACAGTTTATTGACAAGATTACATAAGATTTATTTATTCTGAACATTAAAAATTGTTCTGAATAATTCATGCAAAAAATACAATTAAAATTACAAGTAAAATCTCATCACTATATATAAAATAAAGTGTAAAATATCACAAAATAATAATAACAATATATGTTACAAAAAATTGCGATTATTTTTAAAATGTCATCAATAATTTTAAGACATTCAATATTATGTAATACCATTAGCATGTAGAAACTCGTCAATACTATAATAATATTTTTTCAGTAGGAATTTTCTTAAAGTATTTTTGGAGCTACTTCTGTATAACATACTGTTTAAATCAATAGATAATCTATTAAATAGAAGTACTGGTCGATATTGAGCATAGCGTTTAGTCATGACCATACGAAAGATGATTTTATTATGAAAGTCTTTTCTCCTAGTGTTTTTGCTAATAATTTTTTGGTCTAGTCTCATATTTGCCAATAACTTTTGCAAATTGCGCGAATAGATACCAGTATATATAAATATGGAACAGTCAAGACCCCAAGGCTTTTGAAATGTTCGCGAAATGATTGTTGATGTTTTATCCGGACCATGTTTCTGATTGCTCCTTTTTGCAGAACAAAGGCTTTGTGTATATTATATTGAAAGCTTCCCGCCCCAGAATAAAATTCTGTAACGTAGTCTTGATTCCACCAATGCGTAATCAACCAATTTTAAATGTCTTGATCAATATCATCCCGCAAGCTTCTTAGTACATAACAAGCTGAGCTTATTTTACTCTCAATCTCGTCTAATTCATATTTACACTTTAGATCACTCTCTATACTCACTACTAAGAATTTTGAACTTTTACAGATTGTACTGTTTTATCACGTAGTGTGACATTCAGGGTTGTGTTGTTTCTGACATAATTGCGGAATAACTTAACATTTGTTTTGTGAGTGTTAATCGACAGGCCATTGACAGTAAACCATATTCTAATGGATGCAAATATTTGGTTTATTTTAATTTCTAGATTCGTTATTTCTGAGGCTGAAATAATAACATTAGTGCCATCTGCAAAGAGGACTAGCTTTGTCGAGTCTGTCGTTTTACGTACATAATGGTTAAAATCATTAATAAATGTTTTAAATATGTAATGTAAAAAGGGTCTCCGGTTCTCTACACTCACCATACGAAACAGCAGTGTTAAACTGCTATTTTACGCTGGTATTCTGTGAGAGTGTGGTCCATCCTCGGTCGAGCCGACCCATTCGTGCTACAACTGAACAAAGGAGTTAACAATTTTAGCTGAATCATGAACAATATTTTTGTTCACCTTTAGCATTAGTTGGGTTAGTATTTTCCCGTTAGATTCCTTGTCTGTTAATGAGTTTCCATACACTTTTGGATAAATTTTTGGAACGAGCGATCTCGTTTTGAACTGCGTCTTTTATTGTAAGTCTAATTATTTTCCTATAAATTGTAATAATATGTTTGTTACAGCACTTGAGGTTTGATTCCTCTTTATGAGATCATTTCCCTGTGCAAAGAAAGCGTTTCATTTGGCTTGATACTTTTATACCTTTACCTATTTTATTTTTTATTCAGCGATGGAGCGAATTTTATAGAGAAATGTATGCGTGTGATGACCTTAGTGAGGGATCCGGGGATGACGCCGTGACTGGTACGCCAGACCCGGACCTCGATGACACTGAGGTCATCAGTATGAAAGAGATTGAACGTGCGATTCGAAGTTTGAAATGTGGTAAGGCTGCGGGACTAGACAGAGTTACTGCTGAAATGGTCAAGTATGGTGGGCCTCGCGTCTGGGACAGCTTTCATCTGCTGTGCAATTTGTGCTGGCGGACGGGGGATGTCCCGGATGATTGGCGATCCGCAGTCATTGTGCCTTTATATAAAGGTAAAGGTTCACATTTTGACTGCGGGTGCTATCGGGCGATCAGCTTGACCAGTTTAGCAAGTAAAGTTTACTCGAAGGTTTTGACACGTAGGATGCAAGAGAAATCGGAAAGATTTCTATGGGAGGCACAATGCGGATTTAGACCTGGAAGAGGATGCACGGATCAAATGTTTTCTCTCCGTATGATCACGGAAAAGCTTCTGGCTGTTAACCAGAAGATTTTCTGTGCTTTTGTGGATCTTGAGAAAGCATTTGATAAGGTTGTAAGGAAGAAAATGTGGGAACTGTTGCCGGGGTATGGTGTGGATGGCCGATTGCTAAGGGCTGTGCAGTCTCTTTACTGTGACTGTAAAGCCTGTGTGCGGGTAGGGCATGACCTGTCACCCATGTTCAGCGTCCAAACGGGCGTAAAACAGGGTTGTGTCATGTCTTCCTGGCTGTTCATACTGTATCTCGACAGCTGTTTACAAAAGCTGAAAGATAGCTGTTTGGGTGTGAAATTGGGTGACATAAAAGTAAATTGTCTGCTGTATGCTGATGATGCAGTGCTTATTGCACCATCAGAGGCAGAACTGCGGGCATTAGTCACGTGTATGAAAGAGGAATGTGAAATTAAAGGTCTCCGTTTGAATGCTAATAAAACTAAGGTTCTGGTATTTGAAAGGGACGAAGAGAGAACGAAGTGTGAAATATGGGTAAATCAGGAATGTCTAGAACAGGTAAATGAAATTGTATACTTGGGGAGTGCTTTTAGCCGGAATGGAAGATGTGATTTAGATGTGGACAGGCGTGTCGCTGCCGGGAACAAAGTCAATGGTGCCCTGACTGCGTTAGTCAAAAGGCAAGGCGTAGCGAAGAGTGCACGCCTTGCAATACATAACGCAGTGTTGGTACCGACTTTGTTATATGGCAGCGAAACCTGGGTATGCCAGAAGAAGCATAAAAGTAAGTTGAATGCAGTGGAGATGCGATCTCTTCGTAAAATGTGCGGCGTTACTATGGCCGACCGAAAGCGAAACGAAGAGATTCGCAATATGGCAGGTTTGAAACATGACCTTATCACAAAAATTGATAAGGGCGTGCTTCGGTGGTTTGGGCACGTTGAGCGAATGAGTGAAGACCGAATGGTGAAGAAAATATATAGCGCGAAAGTTAATATTAAAAGGTGTCGAGGTAGACCGAGACTAACTTTCGAAGACCATGTGAGCAAATTGCTCGAAGAGGGTAGGGTCAAGAGTACTCGGATACCTAGACGTGCATGTATGAAGAAGATAATGAATCTGAAAGAAGCGAAAGAGATATGTAAGGATCGTGACACTTGGCGATCTGTTCTCTCTGGCTACCCCGTCAGGGATTGTGCGTGAAGATAAGTAAGTAAGTAAGTAAGTATTTTATTTTTATTCTTAAAACAGTCGTCAAATAAGACTTTAAATTTGATTAAAAATGTTTATACCTATTGAGTTCCAATCACAAATAATCAAATTCTGTCTAAAGACTGATTTATTATTTTTGGTTAAAGCTCTTTTCTTCACATAAACCAAGTTATTTTTACTTTTACTTTTAAAATGGGGCACCACAATATTGCATAATATTGCCGCATGTCCATTTGATAATCCATTACGATCTGTATTACAATTTATTATATTCTTGCTATACTCAACCAAATCTAAGAAATAGCGTTTGACGTTTCAGAATAGAATAGAATAGAATAATTTTTTATTCAGTATACATTACATGTGTAATTCTTATTGAAAGTCATTTAGAAACATTTAGAAACTGCTTGGAAGCGACCTACTCATTCCCAGGGGTTATTATCAACCATGTATTCATTTATACTATAATAACCCTTTTTATACAGTTTCAACTTAACAAAACATTTAAACTTGCTAATAGAGAGAACCTGTACACTTTCCGGGACCTTGTTGTAATAGCGTATACATTGCCCCAAGAATGAATTACTGACTCTGTGGAGTCGAGAAACTGGCATCACTAGCTTGTGTTTGTTCCTAGTGTTTACAGAATGTATATCACTTTTTTTACTTAAACTATCTTTGTTTTTGTGAACATACATTAAATTTTCGTAAATATAATGAGAGGCCAAAGTTAATACATTTATTTCTTTAAATTTATCTCTAAGAGACTCTCGGTTTTAGATTGTAAATAGCTCTAGCGGCCCTCTTCTGTTAAACACAGATTAATTTCACATTAATTTATATAATAAAACAAGTCTCCTGTTAAAAAAAAAAACAATGTGTTTGTCTTATTGTTTAATTTTGCTTAAAATGATTGAACTGCCGTCTTATTACTATCATATGGCCGAATAAACCTGCGAAGTACCATGTGCTCTTGTGATATGATATAAGGTTTATTTTTGTTTGAAACAGTTCGAAACCATTCATGCATAAAAAAGTTCGCTAATAAATAGTCTTTTGTCAATCCGCCGCCGTATAGCGCCGGCGTTTTTTTCCTTTTGAAAACACTTGTTTTGCTATTCTTACTAATTAGACGTTTTCAGATCGACTTTACTTTTACATTTGTATAACATTAAATAATATTTAACATTTGTAAATATCAATGAATCATAAACCTTATTTTTTTCCAAATTAATGTTTTTGATTGTTTGATATTTACAGATGTTATTATTAGGCGAAAATTTAATTTAATAAAAACCAAGGTTTTCCAGGGTGATTTAGCTGTACCTACTTATATAAATGTTTTTTTTTTTATAAAACAAAAAATAGTACAAAAGGTTTGTAATCACTGCATAAAAAAAGTCACTTACTCTCAATTTCAAAGAAAACACGTAGTTACCCACTAAAAACAAGTATCCTTCCGTTTGTAAACTGATGTTTGATGTCAACTAAACTTAATTAGGTCTTAACAAGTGAGAAAAGCGTAAAAAAGAAAAAATATTTTTACACATGGCTGATGGTACAATAGGCGTGTCATCAACTTCTATGCGCCCGACACGCCAGACGTGTCATGAAATATTTGTGCGCCGCCACAGCTAAAAGTTGTCGGAAATCGGTGCCGTAACGAATCTGGTAATGGACGCCCCCAAACGTTATGCTTTAATATTACTTAACAATTTGTAGATACAATGGTGTATAGAGACGTATACAGCGCAGGATGATAAAATCTTAAAAATGGCCATCATGTTCCACGACCATATTCCAGTGAAGCATCGCAAGCAAATCGTCGCGTATGGGATCCTGGAAGCGCCATCTGACGTCAGAACGGTGAGTTAATTCTTTATTTGTAGTGAAAACTTTTTTAGAATAATTGTGATGTGAAACTCACGAAAAAGCGACTCTAAAAGAAGACAAATATCTATAGGATAAAAATATGTAGGATTTAGTCTGCCAGAGAATGAGCTAGAATACAGTATCCAGCGTTTTCTATTATAGCTATTCTATTTAACGATGAGGGTTTCGCCTTGATTGTAGTAGTGACTTGTACCGACCGGCGCGTTTGTGTGTGTAACTGCGATTCGTTCGACTCGCGATCGCGACTGAGCGCTACGCACACTAACACAATGTGTATGTGCACAGCTAACACATCCAAAGTCAAACCTTCATAGTGAAATAGAAAAACTATATCTGGTTCTACTTTTCTGTAGGTTTCATTTCTACCGCGTGTGAACTGCACACATGTTTTTATTTCTCTTTATTTTAAAAAAGCTTCTAGGAAAATTTACTTCGGCAAATATCCGCGTTATAAAATAAAATGATGTGTCTTACCTAGTATGAAGAGCACCTCCCGCCCTCCCTCAATTGCGTGCACTATCCCCGTCACCACTAATTCCAGCAGCGCTACTCCCAACACCACTACATTAGGCAAACGTATTGTTAACTATCGAATACATTCACCTCGCGTTTCCTATGAAAATCTCTTAACAAAATATCAAATGCTATCATTAAAAGACCGACGCACTTTAATCGACGCCACTACTTTTAGGAATATCTGTGTTGGCGAGATTAAGTGTTCACAGTTATTATCCGAGGTAAGGTTTCGAATACCACCCAAAAACACACGATCAAAAAATTAATTTCATATACCAAAAACCAGGACCAATATTGGTAAAAGAGCACCAGTACACAGAATGTGTGTCCTCCACAATAAAATGCTTAACGACATCGATATGTTCTCTATCTCCCGTTCAGCTTTTAAAACTAAATTAAAAAGTACTTTAGTAACAATTATGAATTAGATATATAAGGATATTTAGTATTTAGTATTGTACATGTTAGATGATTGTTTTCAGATGATTGTTTTCTTTTTATTTAAGTACAGACTTGTTACCCTGTTTGTTGTGCAGACGATACCAATTACGACCTGCTTCATAATATAAATATTATGTATGTTCTTAGTGAGACAGTTTGTAGGAAACAATTGTAATTACCATTGTCTTATTTTACTTGTATGTTTTTCTTTCATATCTTTTGTTTCTGTTTTGTCTCCAATAAAGTAAATAAATAAATAAAACACACCACTGACGACAATACGACACGTGTTTCGCCTCTACACGAGGCATCCTCAGGTGATATAGACTCTACGGTGGCTAACCGCTAAGTGAGTACCGCCACCGTAGAGTCTATACCATCTGAGGAAAATGGGTAAATTTTTCTAAAAGTTTTCATATAATGGATTTCCGCAAAGTAACGCCTGATTCTATTAATTATCTCTTTATTTTGGCACGGCAAGAAAAAAGAGTGGCCAAACATTTCACATATATCCTACATTATTAGTATTAGGGATTAGCGTCGGTGTTGGAGTCGAAATAGTGTGTAGATGAGTTCGAGAGTGTAAGTAGACTGTATAACTTTACTTTATCTTTACTTTATTTCTTGAAAGGAGATTTATTTATTTTACTTCGATAGCTTTTCTTTACTAAATGAACTTTACTGAGTACTGAGGGGACTGTATAAAGAAAGGTGGGACCATTTAACAACTATTTATTAAGTATTTACAACAGTTATGCGGCAGCACAATTAATTACTAAATCTGAGTAATTAGGGAAACAGTAGAGGGAGATTTCTTCATTTCTTGAGAGTCTTCTTACTTGACTGCCGCTTGGGAATCGAATGACTGCCAGCAGCGGTCTGATGGCCTGTTACCGATATTTATTTGCGCGGCGGGGGTTTCACCGGTGTCGTGTTCCCACGTGTGACGTCCGGCGGTGTGCGGGGTGCGCGGGGCGTGACGGGGTATGAGGGAGCGACGGGGCGGCGGCTCCCGAGCCGTCCGTAACAATTAGACTTAAATTTAAGACTATTACTTGGTATGCTATACATATTAAAACACTGCAAAGCACGCATACATTATTTGCCGTATCATGGCTACTTTTTTTTTTAAAAAAAAAACGTTACCCCCACACTAGTATTTTCTCCTGTATCGTGGAGGCAGTTTACAAACATATATTGCACAAGGACAAACATCCAGACCCAGAACAATTATTTGTAGGCTATACAAATACTTGTTCCGTGCGGGATTCGAACCCGCGGCCCCAAGCGTTGCAACTCATTGCTAAGCCACTACGCCACGGAGCCGTCAATCATGGCTACATTAGCTACCGTGTAGTGGCCACTACCCCATATCCACTACCCTATATCATCGTAATGAGTCGGGTGTCGTAAGAGGCGACAAGTTACCGTTTAAGACCTACGGTGCCACAAACAGACATTTATACGTGGTAGAGTCATGCTGCAGCTATATTAGTAGTATAGTTGTAACACGAATGGTTCTTCTCGACCGGGGAAGGACCATGCCCTCACAGAATACCAGCGTAAAATAGCAGCTTAACGCTGCTGTGTTTCGTATGGTGAGTGTTGACCGGAGACCCTTACAGCGCATCTGCATTTTGATTCGTAATCGAAGATAGATGTAGATGTCTATGGGTTACAGCAACCACTTACCATCATGTGGACTGTGTGCTCGTTTGTCACCCTTATCCTATAAAAAATAAATTACTTTTCAAGTAATAAAGCATAGTTTTAGTTTTTTAAAGTCGTTTTGATCACCTACCGAATTGTTGCTCTCGGTTGGTTACCGACCTTTCATAAGATAATGGTGGCCAGTCGAGAGCAACAACTTGTGTGGAGCAAGGAAGAAGTAATCAACTAGATAAGCTGGTGTTGCTGTTGATTTGCATATTTCGTATATTATTTTGGGAATATATTGTATTTACTTAAATGTGTTCTATGTTTTTATAACGTAAGAGTCAATACTGACACTTTTTAGGTTTCCGTACCCAAAGGGTAACCAACGGGACCTTATTACTAACGACCGTCCGTCCGTACGTCTGTCCGTCTGTCAGCGGGCTGTATCTCATTATACGTACTTAATAGGTGGACATTTTCATAGAATGAATATTTTTGATGCCGCTATAACAACAAATAATAAAAATAAATTAGAAATTAAAACGGGCTCCGGTACTAGAAACGTGTATTATGATGTTACGGAACCCTTCATGTGCGAGTCCGACTTGCACTTGGCTCGTTTTTTTATATAGAATAAGGGTGATAGCCGAGCATACAGTTCGCCTGATGGTAAGTGGATGCTGTGGCCCATAGAGATCTCTAGATGATTTATCCTTAATTAAGAATCAAAATGCAGATGCGTTGTCGCCGCTGAGGACTGATGCCTCGCTCCCAGTAAAAAGAGTCTCCGATTCTCTACACTCACCATACGAAACACAGCAGCATTAATTTGCCATTTTACACTGGTATTGTGTGAGAGCGTGGTCTTTCCACGGTCAAGCCGACCCATTCGTACTACAACCATAATATAGCTGCAGCGTGGCTCTACCACGTTGAAAATTATACTTCTTTTTATTAAATTATTTCTAACAACTGCATCGTTTACAAATTCTTTCTTTGTCCACAGGAGTTAGTAACTTTTCTCATTAATGAGACATGCCAAAGTTACAAAGATAATGGACATTTGAACAAATATATGCCTTTATGGCGATCATTGTTCGATACGGTGAACTACACTGACACGGTGGTTATGACGCGCTGTTGCCTGGTGCTTGACGCCATTATGGATTACTTGGTGTACAATCTTGAGTGTTTTTTAGAGAACGCTGGAAACGATTCGGAGGTAGGTAGGCTGTGTTGTTGCCTGGTAGAGATCGCTTCTAAGCGCTAATTGTAAGGGTCGCGAATTGCGGTTGCCAACCCGTTTACCAAGCGTGGAAATCATGGCAACTATGCCAAATATCTCCCTATGAGATAATCTATAGGCGGGACCTGTGTTCAGCAGTGTGCACTTTAATAGGCTGTAATGGATGGATGTATAAAAGATAATGTACCAGGAGCACATGACGCACTGATAGGTGAAATTTTCAAATAAACAGCAACATTACAACTATGGTAAATATCGCCTCCATGAGGCAATCTATGGGGGAGGCCTACGTTCAGCAGTGGACTTTAATAGGCTGTAATGGATGGATGTATAGAAGATAATCTACCAGGAGCATATGACCCACTGAGAGGTGATATTTTCAAATCAACAGTAACATTACAACAATGGCATACATCGGTTCTATGAGGCAATCTATGGGTAAGGTCTATGTTCAGCAGTGGACTTTAATATGCTGTAACGGTGACGGTAACTGCTGCCCATGGATATCTTCTTCACTGTTTTATATAGTTGTGGCTGTGGTAGACCAACGAGGCATCATAGAATTAGTGGTTTCTTCCATTTTCCAGGAACTCCCAGACAAGCTTCGCTACGTCCTCGTAGTCAGTTCCCAAATAATCCCACTATTGGAGATGGTGGATGAGGACAGGGAACATTGCTTACGCGCTCTACAATTATTACATGATTTGAGGGTGGTGTGCAGTTCTGCCGTGAGCGCGGTCTTCGGTGCTATACGCGCTATAGCATTGTATTTGGGAGACTATGACGTCATTTCCGACGATCGTTTGGTAAGTAGGATTGTAACGGATATACGAAATATATAATAACCCAATGTTTCAATCCATGAGAGTTTTAAGTAGAGTCATTTTAAGTATCGTGATATGATTCTGTAGACTTGCAGTTTGTGTCATATACTAATATTAATATAGACTTAGCACAACAAAGTCATAGAGTATAGAAACGTAGCATAGAGTATGTTAGTTCGATAAATGTACATATTATTTAATACACGACCACACACCTCAAGTGATGGCAAGACGATGCTGTGCCCATAGACATCTACATCTCTTCGCGATTAAAAATTAGCGTCTCTCTCTGAAAATTTAAAAAAATCCGCCACAGGCAGCACTAGTGGGGAGGGGTGGGGGGTACATATATTTTGATTTCTCTATTGGCAGTGACGTTAAACGTATATTATAAAAATGGAATTGACGGTAGACGATGAAGCCGATGCAAAATTGAAATTTGCAAAACAAGATCATCTTGTCCGATTTAATACGATGTCTTGCATGCCGTCGTTTACCTGTTTCAGGTAATAGAAATGTTCTCGTAGAAAGGTTAGTTGTCGGTGACAGTTCATTTTATTTATTTGTATATAATTTAATGCTAGCTCAGATGGTTAGCGCTCGCTGCAAATTTCACAGTACGCGGGCAATACCCGGGTTCGATCCCCGCCGACACCAAAGAAATTGTTAGTTAGAATTTTTAGTGCTGATTTACCACGTGATCGGCGGTGAAGGAAAACATCGTGAGGAAACATGCATGTCTGAGAAATAAGAGAAAAATATATTTCAAAGACATGTTGTTTTTTTTATAAGATAGGGTGACAAACGAGCACACAGTCCACCTGATGGTAAGTGGTTGCTGTGACGCCTAGACATCTACATTTATCCACAATAAAGAATCAAAATGCAGATGCGTCGTCACCCGTGAGTACTAAAATGGAATGCCTCTTTTCCAGTAAAATGGAACACATGACATATGAAACATATATACATAACAACAACGCACACCCATTCGTGCTGCAACTATAAGATTATCTTTTTAAATATACTCTCGATTAAGGCACCTTTCAAACGAAAAAGCTTAATCAAGAACGGTTCAATCGTTCAGGGTTAAAAAAAGAACAGTTTGTCACTTTCACGTAAGTGTAAACAAACGTTACTCAGGCCACCAATCACCGCATCTATGTTCGGAGTGTACCCGTCTTTATCGTTCTCGCGTCTAATTTATGTGCCGTCTCGTTCTTTTTTTTCTAACGTCCACTAGGTCCGTAGAACTAGAGTGACTGACATAGCCCAACGGATTAGTAAGCTGAAGTGGCAATGGGCAGGCCATATAGCTCGAAGGACCAACAACCGATGGGGGAAAAAGGCTCTCAACTGGCAGCCTCGGATCGGTAGGCAAAATTTAGGGCGATCCACCCACTAGATGGACTGACGTCCTGGTAACACACGCAGAAAGTCGACGGATGCAAGTGGCTCAGGACCGTGCTTTGTGGCATTTCTTGGGCGAGGCCTATGTTCAGCAGTGGACTTGTGAAGGGCTGTAATGATAATGATGAATTGGTACAACTTTTAAATACATACGATGGTATTTTAAATATTAATAAAATTTTCTATACAGCGTCTTGTCGCCCTGCGTGGCGCGGGTTAAAGACAAAATGTCCCAATTAGGACGTTTTCGAGTCTTCACTACTCGTTAGATAACACATCTGGTTCTCTTTTTGTATATAATATCATTGGTGCTGTCCACGTCCTGTTCAGTTTCACTGTCGCCTCTTGCGACACTCACGGGATGACATGAAGTAGTGGATATACTTACACCGTCACTAGACGGTTATCCATAAACACAGATATATGAATATGTATATAAAAAAAGTTAGAAGTAATTTTCCATTCTGCTAAATGTTTTTTTTTTATTTCCAGCCGGTCCGAATAGATAATTGTAACAATGATGCCGATCTATACGAGTCCTGCTTGGCTTTGATACTGACGCCAGTTGGATCGGTCCGAGATATTCCTAGTTTGCTAACGGCTTTGCAGGTATGTTGAGCTGCATGCGTAAAGTGATCATACGTTCCGTTGAATACCTCATGGTGTTTCACCCTTCGTCGTGTATACATACAGCCACAGTAACGCCCCACCAGCGCTGGCAGCCCAACCTTGGATTGAGGATTACTTCTCCCTTATTTCTCCATCTAAAACCTGCGCAACGTACCCCCCACCTCTCCCTCCCCCCAAAAGCCCGATCCGCGAAGACCATGGGACCAGGAAAAATGATCACTCGGAAACACCAGCGTTGGTTCTGGTCTATAGGTCCGCCACCAACCAAGATTCGGGTGCGGAAGGTAAGGACAGCGACGAATCGCAATACCGACTTTCCTCTCCCCCCTCCCCCTCTCCCGCGACTTTTTTAAGGTTTTATAATTAAAGTAAACCAGTGTGCTTTGTCATTTTTGGTTACATTACCACATACTATCAGGTGCGGGGTTACTCAAGTACAGGCTTGTAGGTTAAATGTTTAGACAAACTGACCTCTTTTTTTAACTATTATAAGTCTGTGTTTGATTACTATCCAACCTGATGATAAATGGTTGATGGTACCTGATGGTAATGGTAACAACCACATTGTAATTTGATAGACGGATAGACACTGACAAACTATTCCTCGCATATTCCTGCTCTCATAGGAGACTTCTGCCCAGGAGTGGAATGTACAGGCTGTAACTTTCCATACCTACTTTACAACTATAAAAAGATAACAAATTTAAAAAGTTGGAAGGGTTACAAACGAGCACACAGTCCACCTGGTGGTAAGTGAATGCTTTGACCCATAGACATCTACATCTTTCCTCGATTAAGAATCAAAATGCAGATGCGTTCTCACTCCTCAGTACTAAGATGGAATGCCTCGTTTCCAGTAAAAAGGGTCTCTGGTTCTCTACACTCACCATACGAAACACAGCAGTGTTGAGCAGCTATTTTACGCTGGTAGTCTGTGATAGCGTGTTCCTTTCCCGATCGAGCCGACCCATTCTTGCTACAACCATAATATAGCTGCAGTCTACCACGTTATACAATTGTCATATAGTTTTGATAAAAGTGTCACACAAAACTGTCTATCTCAGATAACCTTTGCGAGGAGAGACGTTGAACCGGACATGCTGTCCCGTTCTGTAAGAACGTTGGAGTCACTCATCATGACGCAGAGGGAGAAGCTGGATGACAAGGAGTTGAATGACGTAAGGGCAATATCTTGACAGATCTTTTTTGCTATCCATACTTTATGCGGGCTAGTAGATTTTTTGCTATCCATACTTGGTGGTAGTGGTATAAAGTTAGCCACAGGATATGAAGTTTATTATAGATTTTTTAATATACAGGGTAAGTTTGCAATAACCGCTCAAATTTGTAGAGAAGGTTCAGACTAAGTAAAGATAAAAATGTATTAAAAAATCTCAATCATTCTGTCCTTTTTATCTTTTAAATTCAAAATGCATGGTAACGCACTATTTTAACTGATTTTACTGCCCACTCACACATTCTTAAGGGTCGACCGGTAGGCAAAAACATTGTTGCCCATAAATCACATTCAATTTGGGATAATTTCAAATAAAAGTAGAAACCTTATTTACTCGTATTTTCAAAAACTGCAATAACGGTATATCATTATTTATATGTTTGAACTTAAGGTTAAAATTTGGCTACTCTTTGAAAAATAACCCTTTATAACTAAAGTAACAAACAAACATACAGTCGACCTCGTGGTAAGTGGCCACTGCGGCCCATAAACACCTGCAACTAACTCCTATACATACGTTGTGACCTTTGAGGACTAAGATGGAATGCCTTACAGCCTGTAACCCTTTAGACCGGAGTGCGCCAGTGCGCAGATGTAGGTAAAAGGGTGGTACTTGTTCTGAACGATTTCTAGGTAGAAAAGCAGTGCTACTAAGTAAACTTTTGCCTATATTTTGACATTTATTTTTTTATTCGTGCGCTATCATTCATAAATAGGATGAAATACAGCCTTTATACGTCCCGCAGCTCGGCACAAGACTCCTCACATTTTTGACAGGGTTTTAGGTTATGGAAGTTTACAACGCTCTGTCCCAATGCGTGGTCGGACGTCACGTTTTCGATAATTTTTTTTGACACGCAGGTTTCCTTACGATGTTTTCCTTCACCGTCGAGGAAGTGGTAAATAAGCACTTAAAATTGCAAATATCAATTTCATTACTCTCGGGATTGAACCCGGTTATGGCTTTCTTTTTGTTTAGATCGGCGGAAAAACAAAAACAAAATATAGAATCCTATTGTGAAGTAATTATTCAAATTATATTAAGTCAAAATTTTACCTCTCTTTTATACAAGTGTTATTATATGTTGTGTAACTCTGATATTGGCTAAATGTATACATATTTTAAGTATGATTGTCAAAAATTGCTGTTCAGTGTCCTAAGAAAAATGAAGTAAAATATTAAAATGGCGATTTCTTAACCAAAGTTTCTTAACCCCTGAGCTACCACGACATTAGTAAGTAAGGGGTAAATAGGATAAATTTATCTAAGTTACGCCAGGTGATGGGCACACGCCTTCTCTCATGTTAGAAGGGTATAAACTTGTGGTGAATCCACAAACTTATATCATCTGTCGTTAGAGGTGACAGAGGGAAACTAAAACAGAAGATAGGCCGCGGCATCTATTGCTTAGTTTGAAATAATAAAAAACAACTGCAATTACAAAGCGTCTGCTACGTGCGGAACTATGGCAAATATCTCCCGTATGAGACAGTCTATGGGTTCAGGCCTATGTTCAGAAATGGACTTATGATGGACCGTAAAGAATGAATGAATATGGTGCAGTTCCATCCATTACAGCCTATAAACGTCAGTAACAGAAACAGAAACTTTTTTATTCAATATAGATTATAAATAATACTTATTGAAAGTCACTCTTTTGTTTGATTACCACTGGTTCGGAAAAAACCTCTGTCCTGGGAAGAACCAGCAAGAAACCCAGCGGGACTTTTTTTTAAATAACAGCTTACAATCATGATGTTACACAAATTAACAACACAACAAATTAGAAATAGCTTGGTAGCGATCACCTCATTTCCAGGGGTTATTATCATCCACAAATTCCTTAATATTATAATAAACCTTTTTATACAAACTTAGTTTAATAAAGTTTTTGAACTTTGAGCAGGTCAAACTTTGTATATTTTCTGGAATTTTGTTGTAAAAGCGTATACATCGCCCCAAGAATGAATTACTGACTCGATGGAGTCGAGTAACTGGTACTACTAGCTTGTGTCTGTTCCTAGTATTTACAGAATGAATATCACTTATTTTTGTAAAACTAAACTTGTTTTATTTTTGTGTACGTACATTACATTTTCATAAATGTATTGAGAGGCCAAAGTTAATATATTAATTTCCTTAAATTTTTGTCGCAGCGACTCTTAGGCTTTAAATCATAAATTGCTGTTATGGCCCTCTTCTGTAAAACAAATATAATTTCAGTGTCAGCTGCGTGTCCCCATAGCAAAATACCATACGACATTATGCTATGGAAGTAGCTGAAGTAAACTAGTATAGCTGTTTCAACACTGGTTAGATTTCTAATCTTTTTTACGGCATATGCTGCAGAACTAAGTCTGCTTGCTAGTTTTGATATATGGGGGCTCCATTGAAGCTTCGCGTCTAGTGTGATTCCAAGAAAAATGGTGGTATCTACAAGACTCAGTTTCTCCCCATTTAAAATTACATTAGTATTTAATTGTTTGACATTTGGAGTCATGAATTTCATACATTCCGTTTTAGTGCCATTTAAATGCAAATTATTAACATTGAACCAATTTACTAATTTAGATATAGCATTATTTACTTCGTCATATTTTATTAATTGTCGACTTAATTTAAAAATTAAAGAAGTATCATCTGCAAATAATACTATATCATGGTTATCCCCTACTATGTAAGGTAAGTCATTAATGTATACAAGAAACAGAAAGGGGCCGAGAATTGAGCCTTGAGGCACACCCATTTGTACCATCAATCCGGAAGATCTCATATTGTTAATGACAACTTTTTGCATTCTATTACTTAAATATGAAATAATTAATTTAAGAGCATCACTTCTTACACCGTAGTGTTGAAGTTTCCCGATTAATGTTTCATGGTGAACACAATCGAAGGCCTTGTATAGGTCACAAAATATACCCAAAGCATCCTGTAAATTCTCCCATGCATTAAAGATATATTTAATCAGCTCAACACCGGCATCAGTTGTCGAGTGACCCCTTGTGAAACCAAATTGATCTTTATGAAGTAAATTATTTGTATTAAAAAAATTTAACATTTGATCAAGAACAATTTTTTTTTAAATCTTACGAAGTGTTGGTAGTACAGAAATAGGTCTAAAATTGGCGGGGTCTAATGTTCTACCAGATTTAAATAAAGGTATTACTTTACTATGCTTCATTAAATCAGGATACACACCAGATTCGATACTAGTATTAAAAATAATAGCTAAATGAGGCGCGATTGTATCTATTATAGACGCAATAACTTTAACGGAAATCCCCCACAGATCCGCAGTTTTCTTAACATCAATAGTTTTAAAATATTTTACAATATCTTTTGATGACACTTTGTGAAATGTAAAATTCTTTGTACACGCATTTACATTTTGTTTAAGTAATGATTCGGCGACGGCAGGAGAATTATGTGACTTAGTGGTCAAGATCGGAATATCAGTAAAATATTTCTCAAAAACCATTGCTACTTCCTGATCTGATACAGTTAATTTGTTGTTAACACTTAACTGGTAATTTGAATTGCGAAAGTTGATCTTACCAGTTTCGCTATTAATTATACTCCATGTCATTTTAATTTTATTGGAAGCCGTCTTAATTTTGTTGCTCAAATGCAAAGACTTGGCTATGGAGCACACTCTTTTAAATATTTTTGAATATTTTTTTACATATTCCCTAAATTCGACGCTATGATTATATGACCTTTCATGGTAAAGATCATATAACCTATGTCTGCTCCTATGGACTCCTACTGTCGCCCATTCATTGAATGACTTCCGACTGTTCAAGGAGAATGTTTTAGAAGTAAAAGTATTATTAAATTCATTGCAAATAAGCTTAAATACATTATTTAAGAATACCATACAAAAAATTAGGATCATTTTGGTATGAAAGTGACGGAAGTTTTTTCACTATGTTACTTCTAAATTTCTCCAAGCGTCGAGCATTTACTGGAACAGACACAACTTTCTCATCTACTTGCTTTTTGTGGACATAAGGTAACGAAACTACTTGTCCACAGTGTTAAGAACTTAATTTTTGAATTATACATTTATGCAACGGCTTCACATTTGTAAAAATGTTATCTATACATGTTGCACTAGATTGAGAAATACGCGTAGAGCCAACGTAAATAAATTAAAAAGACCATATGATTTAAACAATGATCTAAATTTAATATTGATGGAGGAAGCTTCTAGGAGATTGATATTAAAGTCTCCCCATATTACAACAGATTTATTCTGTTTATTAAGCTTAGCAAAAACTTCCTCCATAATGTTTTCAAAAGTATCATATGTACAACATGGGGGTCTGTAGACGCTCACAACAATGAGGTGCTCAAACTCAACACATGCCATTTCTACAGTTCGCTCAACAGAGAGGTTCACAATGTCTTTAAGTTCTTTCATCATCATCATCATCATTACAGCCCTTCACAAGTCCACTGCTGAATATAGGCCTCCCCCAAAGAATGCCACAAAGCACGGTCCTGAGCCACCTGCATCCATCGACTTCCTGCATGTCTTACCAGGTCGTCACTCCATCTCGTGGGGGGACGCCCTACACTTCGCCTACCGGTACGAGGCTGCCACTCGAGAACCTTTCTTCCCCATCGGTTGTCGGTTCTTCGAGCTATATGGCCGGCCCACTGCCACTTCAGCTTACTAATCCGTTGGGCTATGTCGGTCACTCTGGTTCTACTGCGGATATCCGCATTCCTAAGTTTATCACGCAGAGAAACTCCGAGCATAGCCCTCTCCATAGCTCGCTGAGCGACCTTGAGCTTCCTCATACGGCCAGCAGTGAAGGACCATGTCTCAGTTCCGTAAGTCATCACTGGCAACACGCACTGGTTGTACAATTTCGTTTTAAGGTTTTGAGGTATGTCTGACGAGAAGATGTGTCGTAGCTTCCCGAACGCTGCCCAGCCGAGTTGAATCCGTCGATTGACCTCTCGGTCGAAGTTGGACTTACCTAGTCGGACTATTTGTCCCAGGTAAACATACTCGTCAACAACTTCGAGCTTAGTGCTCCCAACAACTACCGGCATAGGTGTGACATGGACATTAAACATGATCTTTGTTTTGTCCATGTTCATCTTAAGACCTATCCGTTGGGAAACACTATTGAGGTCATTGAGCATAGTGCTTAGGTCCTCCAGCGATTCTGCCATAAGGACTATATCGTCGGCAACTCGAAGGTGAGTGATGTACTCGCCATTGATGTTGATACCGTATCATTTCCAGTCCAGAAGCTTGAAAACGTCTTCCAATGCAGCGGTGAAGAGTTTCGGGGATACGACGTCACCCTGTCTTACACCTCTCTGCAATTGGATAGGTTTCGTACTCTGGTTCTGTACTCGGATAGCCATCGTAGCCCTACTGTACAAGCACTTCAACACTTCGATATACCGACAGTCAACTTGGCACCGCTGAAGGGACTGCAGCACCGCCCAAATTTCGACGGAATCAAAGGCTTTCTCATAGTCCACATACGCCAGACATAGTGGCAAATTGTACTCTTCGGACTTCTGTACAACTTGCCGAAGGGTATGTATGTGGTCTATGGTGCTAAAGCCCTTTCGGAAACCGGCTTGTTCGGTAGGCTGGAAGTCGTAAAGTCTGCGCGCGAGACGATTCGTAATGACTCTCGAAAACAGCACGTAAACGCGGCTCAGAAGGGAAATCGGTCTGTAGTTCTTCAAGTTCTTTACATGATAATAATTTACTAGCTAATATAGGGGCCACCTCTCAAAACCGCATCTCTATTGAAAGAACTGACCACCTGGTGATTACTGAAGTTAAACATTAAATTATAAGCTTTTAACCAATGTTCACTAATACATAAAATATGAATATTGTTGCTATTTAAAAACAACTCAATTTCTAGCTCTTTGCCTATCATGCCTTGTATATTTTGATGCACCAGGTGTAAACAATTTTCATTATCTTTCTGTGTAGTCATACAATTAAAGATTTGTAAGCCACGTTCTAAATTATTTAAGTTATTATAACTGCTAGAGATTACCTCTATTGTCGCATTTTCTAATTTAAATTACTTGGAACTGATTCCAAATTGCATATTAAGTCATTACACTGCTCAAAAGAAGCAGATGTCTGTGTAGCCAAGTCCTTGGCTGAGTTAATATATAAATAATAAGATAGCACATTTGCTATCTGTCTTAAATTATATTTTGATAGGTAATACCTACCTCTAGTCAAAAATTTCTTAATTAAATTATTTATATCTATTAAATTAATTCTATCATTATAATTGTAACAATTAAATGTCAAGTTTAAATTATTATTACATGAAAAGTTATTCATTAATAAATTTAAATCATATCTTATTTTATTTTCCTGCGGCCAACTCTCTATGTAAGGCAATGTAAACAAGATAATTTTATGTACATTTAAAGTATTTAGATTATCAATATATTTTAATAATTGATTTTTGTTTACATTGCATCTTCTCCCAACAAGAATTATTAATGTGCTATTAGGACAAAATTTACTAGCTAAACTTTATTCATTATATGACTAAAGGATGCTCCAGGCATGCAATAATTACTGATCAGATGTCCTTTTAAACAGTTATTTAACATCATGCCCAAATTTTTGCCTATGTCATCACAATACATAATAACTTTATTTTTTTTAAATATTTACATTGCTTTTTAAGTTTATATCCTTTGTCATGGCACTGTCATAGAGTGTAGGTGAAAATAATGAGGTCTTACTATTAACTTTGTTATTTACACATATTGTCCCCGATGAACCTTGTATGGAGCGCTGATACTCACTCTGATTTTTTATTAAGGAGTCAAAGCGCTCCTCATTATATTTACATGATTTTACCAGATCATTCATGGCCAATATGTGTTCTTTTATCTCATCTTGAGCCGATGCATATTTATTTGATACTCCACTGCTGAACATAGGCCTCCCCGATTGCCTCATTGGTATTTGCCATGGTTGTAATGTTACTGTTTATTTGAAAATTTCACCTCTCAGTGGGTCATGTGCTCCTAGTAGATTATCTTCTATACATCCATCCATTACAGCCTGTTAAGGCTCACTGCAACATAGGCCTCCCCCATAGATTGCCCCATAGAGGGATATTTGCCATAGTTGTAATGTTACTGTTGATTTGAAAATTTCACCTCTCAGTGGGTCATGTGCTCCTGGTAGATTATCTTCTATACATCCATCCATTACAGCCTATTAAGGCTCACTGCAACATAGGCCTCCCCCATAGATTGCCTCATTGGTATTTGCCATAATTGTAATGGTTACTGTTGATTTGAAAATTTTACCTCTCAGTGGGTCATGTGCTCTTGGTAGATTATCTTCTATACTTCCATCAATTAAAGCCTGGCGTCAACTACAACAGAAATGCGTCGAGTCGAAGCGAGTCGCATTTATTCCTAGTGCGTCCATCTCTGACGAATCGAATCGAATTGTTCATTCATCGCAAATTCTTCATCAAAATAGGTCGTTTTTGCGTCATGGACAGCTCTGATGAAGAGATGTTTTTATTTCATCGTGATAATGTGGATCATCATGATTAAACAATTTTGGATATTGAAGGACCAGTGATATCAATAGTTCTTTATTCATTTTTATTTAAACAAAAAACATTTTTACGAAAACGAAATAGAAATTAATTAAAATACGCCGGCATGCATCCACTTCTCCGCGTCGACTGAGGCGTGCCTAGTTGAATCGAATAGCATCGGCGAAGAAATTCGCCTGTCAAGCTATTCGCGCGGTCGATTCAATTCGGGGCGCCGCGGCTCGTCGCTAATGGACGCAGTTTCATAGTAAATACATAGGAGGCGACTTTCTGCGATTCGATTCGACTCGGCTCGGCGAGCCTAGTGGACGCATAGCCTTAGAGTCCGCTGCTGAACATAGGCCTTCCCCATAGATTGCCTCATTGGTATTTGCCACAGTTGTAATGTTACTGTTGATTTGAAAATTTCACCTCTCAGTGGGTCATGTGCTCCTGGTAGATTATCTTCTATATATCCATCCATTACAGCCTATTAAAGTCCACTGCTGAACATAGGCCTCCCTTATAGTTTTTGCCTTATGGGGGATTTTGCCACGCTTGGCAAACAGGTTGAATACCGCAGTTTTTTTTATTATTTTGAGTTGTTATGAGGAAAATGCTGCTGCCTATATTCTGTTTCATTTTCCCTCTATCGTCTCTTACGACACCCACGGGATGATATGGAGTAGTGGATATTCTTACACCGCCACTACACGGTATGTTGTAGTAACTCCATATAAAAAATCTGCTAATATCTATAAGGACTGTACGGCAGACTTTTCCCTTCTTTACAAGCCTCTCAGAAATGAGAGGTGAGAGAGAGAGACAGAGAGAGAGAGAGCCTGGCTGTGGAACGTATACAGGCTGTGCCTTTTTTCTAAATAATCTTTTATTCTATTTTATTATAGGCTATTAACCTAGTGGAGAGGATGTACCATCGGATAGATGTGAAGGTGAAAGAAGGCAGATCACTACGCAGGGATGTGTTAATGTTCTTAGGTAACACACTCATTTGTTTGAACTTCCATGTATGCTACAAGACCCGCAATTCAGAACAAAAACTGTGTTTCAGCTGTTGTAGTGCGGACGCGTAGCTGGCACGGTGAATATCCCACGCAGTTGTATTTCCATTTACGACAGTCACTGTTTTTAGGCAAATACGAAATATCACCGGATCTTGACACCAAAATAAAACACCGGCTGCTCGTCTTGTTTCTTTAATAGAAGAGAGCGGAAATTGGAACGGAAATTGGAAATTACACAAAATGTTTCCAAAATGTTTTTCTCAATGTTTTCACGACATAGATTATTGATGCGTTTCATAGATAATGTCAAATTTCTTTTTTCACTTCAACTTTTTAACCACAATATTTAACACAGTGGTAAAATTAAAAAAAAATCGTACAACCGACTTCAATATTAATGAGAACATCATCAGTGTAATCGAAGTCAAATGAATAATAAATGAGAAATGAAAATAACTCAAAAACTACTGGTAAGATCTTGATAAAATTTATATAGGACCACATGAGCAGATTTCAAATAAAAAAAAGATTCATCAAAATCGGTTCACCCAGAAAAAGTTCTGAGGTAACACACAAAAAATACAGTGGTATCGAGAACCTTCTTCTTTTTTTGAAGTTGGTTGACAAAGTACTAGTCTTCTTGCCCGCTCGCAATCGACTAAAGGAGTTACGGAGAATTTACCGTAACTTAGTGCGCAATGAAAAATCACACAATCATTGAATTGTTGAACAATTTGTTTGTTATGTCAATCTATATATTTTAGGGCAATCTATGTATAAATATTAAGGCTTCATATCATGAAGAACCGACAATGGGGAAGAAAGGTTCTCGAGTGGCAGCCTCGTACCGGTACGCAAAGTGTGCCCCCCCCCCCCCCCCCCCCACTAGATGGACTGATGACCTGGTGAGACATGAAGGAAGTCATGAATGCAGGTGGCTCAGGGCCGAGCTTTGTGGCGTTCCTTGGTGGAGGCCTATGTTCAGTAGTGGGCAATAGGCAGTAATGGATGGATGTATAGAAGATAATCTACCAGGAGCACATGACCCACTGAGAGGTGAAATTTTCAAATCAACAGTAACATTACGACTATGGCAAATATCTTTCCTATGAAGCAATCTATGGGGAGGCCTATGTTCAGCAGTGGACTTTTAATAGGCTGTAACGGTTAATCGGTTTGTTTTGATAAATAAAGTATGTGTCGGAAAATGTGTTTTATAAAATGTGATAAGATCATGCGTGGTGACATCTGTAAAATTGTATGTCTGTTTGTTCGTATTTTATGCGCCGCAAGTTCATCAGATTGCGCCAGAACTTTGTCAACTTATTGCTTGCTCTTCCACGAAGGTTATAGGCATAGTACAATTAATTCACAGTAGGTGGAGTATTGTACCGACAGATTTATTAAAGTTATAGATTATTCAACTCCAATTATACATTAATTAAACTATAGAACTCTTATAAAATTTAAAACAATATTTCCACAATTATTTCTTCTGCGGCTGCAACGCGTCGGGTACCAGCTAGTGTTCTATAAAATTTCACACGTGTCACCATCACAAAAATTATCTTATTTTGAAGAGGAAAAGAATACGAAGTGTTATCATCTTTCTGCTCACCAGATGTCGCTTGTTGACACAAGTAAAGTTTTTTGTTACACAATGTCATTTAATTGAGAAGTTAGTTTTTAATAAAAGATTATTAGTTTAGATAGTAATAAATTAATACAGAAAACAATGCCTCAGTGGTTTGCTCGTTAATTAGTAACACATTGTTTTTTAAATTTCTACTTTTATGGATATCTGTAGTTTGGTTTACTTATTTTTATTCTTATTGTTGCGCGCCACTATTAATGTCTTGTACTTGGCAACACTAGTTACACTAGCGCCCTCTAGTGTCGAGTAGCAGAACTATGAGAGTCAAGATCCTTCCAGAAATTTCGGGACCGATATGTACTCGAACATTCTAGATGTGGCTACAGTAGAAGGTTCTGGAAACTATCTGAGGCCCTATATAAGGCTGGTATAGACCACGACGAAGGCAGTAATGAATTGGCGATACAAGAGAATACTTCGAAGCGAAATAACTGCGAACTAAAGTGATTGTGTTTTATAATTAGTGTGGTTTTAGATTGTAATTAGTGTTGTGTAATTAAAATGTCAATTTTGGTAATTCAATCGGCAGTTTTTAATTTTCTCGAACCTCAAGCTCGTAACAATTGGTGTCAGAAGTGGGATTAAATTATGCAGATTTTACCAAAGGACGACATGGAGGGTATCCGTACCCGAAGTCAACGCCAGCTGGAGACGGACCAGAGACGATTTGGTAACGCCGCAAACATCGGAGGGCCAGCTGCTGACCACGGAGGCCGGTCCGTCATCAGCTCCTGCATCTACAGCATCTGAATTAGGTGCCCTGATGATGATGCTGCAGGAACAGGCTCGCCGACAGGAGGAATAGGCCCGTCGGTTGGAAGAGCAGCTGCACCGCCTACAGGAGGAACAGGCCCGCCAACAGGAGGAACAGGCCCGCCGACAGGAGGAACAGGGCCGTCGGTTGGAAGAGCAGCTCAAACGCTATAAGGAAGAGCAGATGCTCCTCATGAAGGACCTTTACGCTACCTTCGGTAAATAGATAAAGGATTTGAAGGATAGGGTTGCTTAATATGACAACCGCCTGTCGGAAGCTGAAACCCGAATCGACCAAGTGTACAATCGGGTTGACAACGTAATGGCTGACGTGAAGAAAACGCTGGACGTCCTCAAACATGGAGATGGAATTACAGCTCCCGTGGTAGCTACAACACCTTCGCTAGGTGGATTATTCAAAGTGCCGCCGTTCGACGGGACTTCTTCGTGGTCGGCCTACAAAATCCAGTTCGAGGCTGTTATGAAAGCGAACGGCTGAAATAAAAGTCAGGCCATGACTGCTCTCACCCTAGGTCTACGCGACCAAGCCTTAACTGTTCTAGAAGCTCTCGGTAAGGAAGTGACTTACGGGCAGCTCCTTGAGGCATTAGAGTCGAGATATGGCGACACTCACCTGGAACACGTCTTTCGTGCGCAACTCAACGATCGCGTGCAACGCAGCAACGAAAACCTGCAGCAGTGGGCCCTTGAGGTGGGGAAGCTGGTTCGAAAAGCATACCATTCTGCACCTGCGGTCATTGTATGGAACCTGGTGTAGACATTCATCGACGGCATCCGCGACCTTGAAGTCAGAGCTGCTGTGAGGCTCGGGCACCACGAGACGCTTAAGGACGCGTTTGCCCATGCACTGGAGGTGGAAGACGTGCGGCATGATAATCGTTCCTATCGCGTCATGGAGGTTGCAGCGGCTACAGTTTGCGACCGCAATAAAAAATACAGCCCTAGGTGTTACGGCTGTGGGAAAAGGGGCCGTCTTCGATCCAGCTGCCCTAAACGAACTGTAGAAAAGGTGATCGATCTCGAGAATGTAGTCTGGCTAACAGCACAGCCCAGCAGCAGCAGGAAAATTGGCGGGTGCTGACTGTTGTTAAAAGAGGTATTCCTAAGATTGTCCATGTGGATTGACTGGCGCGTTATTATGGGGTCAATAATGCTCGGGACGAGCATGTCTTAGGAGGGTGCAGTGTTGCGCGCCACTATTAATGTCTTGTACTTGGCAACACTAGTTACACTAGCGCCCTCTAGTGTCGAGTAGCAGAACTATGAGAGTCAAGATCCTTCCAGAAATTTCGGGACCGATATGTACACGAACATTCTAGATGTGGCTACAGTAGAAGGTTCTGGAAACTATCTGAGGCCCTATATAAGGCTGGTATAGACCACGACGAAGGCAGTAATGAATTGGCGATACAAGAGAATACTTCGAAGCGAAATAACTGCGAACTAAAGTGATTGTGTTTTATAATTAGTGTGGTTTTAGATTGTAATTAGTGTTGTGTAAATAAAATGTCAATTTTGGTAATTCAATCGGCAGTTTTTAATTTTCTCGAACCTCAAGCTCGTAACATTATTAATACAAAATATTGCTGATAGTGCAGAAAGAAACATTAAACTTTACGAAATCGTTCAAATATTATACCACACTTTTAAGTGGCGCCGTCCTGGTGGTGGAAAATGTCGTGGATGCCTTCATTACGTCAAATTACGTAGTTTCAGAACGCAAATGTCATATTTTGCCAGTCATCTTAATCTGGTTAAGTTATATAGGTTCATTTATTAGTTTTTTAATTTTATATAATTATGATGCAGCGGCCAGTCTTAATAGAGATTGGTCATCTGCACAGGACAGGATAATACTGCACGAGTGTGTGCACAAGCACAGGTGCACTCTCTATTGCCTCACTCTCATAGTCCGATGGAACGGCTATCCGATACGACCGGAGAGAGATCAGGCGTAGGAGTATGCAGCATCGAGAAAAATTAAGATTATAACGTGAACGTCTTTGAAACTCAGATAATTTACCTATTTTTTTATATGTGGTAGAGCCATGCTGCAGCTATATTTCTGGTATAGTTGTAACACGAATGGGTCGGCTCGACCGGGGAAGGACCACGCTCTCACAGAATACCAGCGTAAAATAGCAGCTTAATGCTGCTGTGTTTCGTATGGTGAGTGTAAAGAACCGGAGACCCATTTTACTGGAAAAGTGGCATTCTATCTTAGTCCTCACGGGTGACAACGCATCTGCATTTTGATTCGCAAACGAAGATAGATGTAGATGTCTATTGGAAACAGCGACCACCTACCATCAGGTGGACTGTGTACTCCTTTGTCATCCTTATGCTATAAATTTTTTTTACCATTTTTAACGACTTCAAAAAGGAGGAGGTTCTCAATTCGACTGTATTTTTTATGTGTTACATCATAACTTTTTTTCTAGGTGAACCGATTTTGATCATTATTTTTTATTTGAAAGCTGGTGCTTCTCATGTGGTGTCATATAAATTTGATCAAAGTAGTTTTTGAGTTATCCTTAATAATGTATATTGTAGTCGGTTGTACAGAACTTTTAATTTTACCACTTGGTTTTCCCTTTTTAAAAACTTTATCACGGCACGAGAGTGAAACACCGCCAATTTCAGACTACTGAGAATTTCTTGACGAAAAAACTCATTAACTGGTTTCGGCTAGACTCATGATTCGAACCCGGAACCTCGGCATCAGCAAATGTGCTTGAAATTTGCTGCCAAACTCCACACCAACATTACATTTTAGTCCGCATAATCCACGGGACTCCTTTCGTGAAACATTCGGTTATAGATTAACCATGCCACTAATTAAATATAGGTCGACTAAGTCTAACTACTTCAGTCTAAACAGGCCCATGTCTCTGGCTTCTGTTTCAGGTAAATACGGAACCGGAAGTGACGTGAACAATAATTCTGACGATGAAGTGATCGCCCATCTCAAAAGCTCCTTGATGCTGGCCATTCCCGATCCCAGGGAAGGGATTACGGATAAGGTAAAAAAAAAACTACAAACGATTGTCTATTTTTCTGGTTAGTTAACCTGCTTCTTAAAGTCACATGTTGAAATCAAGATGGCAGTACTAAATGTAATTTCATGTGGTAATTTGTAATTTTACACGCTGCAGCTAAATTGTGGTTGTAGCACGAATGGGTCGGCTCGACCAGGAAAGGACTACGCTCTCACAGAATACCGGCGTAAAATAGCAGCTTAATGCTTACAATCTACATCTTAAAATTGAGTAGCATTCTAGTCTTTGACTATAAGACTAGAATGCTATGCACTTACCACCAGCCGGGCTATTCACAATCGTCTCGGAAAGCGAAATCGACTCGGATTCGATAACTTCTCGCACCAAAACCAATAAACGCTATTCACATTTAACGTTCGGATAAAGGTCACTTAGATACATCCCATAACTATTGTATCGTCATTTAGTTACATGCATTTACGAATTTTGTAGATAAATAGGCTTTTGTATTTTTTTAGAGTAACGCCTGAACAAAAACATAATGCAATATTTTGGTGTTAGCCATTGATATCGAATATAAAAAATATATAATTTAACTATATAATAAATAACAAAAAAAAAAACTGAGATATGTCTCGTTTCACAAAGCAGCATATATATATATATATATATATATATATATATATATATATATATATATATATATATATATATATATATAGCTTTGTGATAGAAAACTTATAAAAACACACCTTTCACAAAAATTCAGCTTTACGATTAAGTGCAAATATTGAAGTAATTATATGAAAATACGTCTTATAGATAATTGTAATTAATTTTTGTTACCTACCTTATAATTAAAAGGGTTTATTTATCTCTTCTAATCATCAATATTCGAAAAGTTTTCGCCAGCCTCAGAGCTCTCGTGAAGTTTCCGATGCAAACTGTCACAATTATCGAAAACAAACGTCAAAGAAGTACGGTCACGCCCCATAGAAAAAAACCCAGACCCGACAGAAACGAGACTTTAGAACCAGTTTCAACTTTAGTCTCTGATCCCGACACTTCAATTTTGAGTGTGAGCCATGAGGCAGTTCTTGCGCCTGGCGATGGCGCGGAGCAAAAAGACCCGGAAGATTGGACACAAGTGAGACGTAAATCTGCATCTTTATAATTGTATCAGTCAATATGTTCCAACTAAATCCCGTTACATGCCGAATTATAAGTATGTATATCCAAAATGATTTAATGCTGAAATTATAAGTAATGTACGTATAAAATATTATCATTTGGAACGGTATAATGCTGAAGGTAAAGAGTTCAATTTTAAATACTATAGGTGGCGTATTAAAAACTTGATTGACAATGCATATAAGCAGCACTTACATCTGAAAAAACTAAATATAATTAACGATCTAGCCAAATTCTGGGAATACGTTAAGGATAAGAAGAATCACAGGCAGCGTACGAACGTTTATTCGTGCGGTGGTGTCGAAGTTGTTGGGCAATCCGCAGCCGACGCTTTTGCAGATTATTTTAGTTCGGTGTATCAGGACGGGGTACCTGTACTGGACCATGTTGATGTGGTATACGTGCCGCAGATAGTCAAATATCACCTGTATAACCATAAATACTGTTCACGATACCAAGCTGGAGGAAGCAGTAAGGGCGGCTAAAACCGAGATCGTCGGGTGGCCCTGATGGTATATTATAGAATTAGGGTTGATAAACGAGCACACAATAAACCTTATGGTAAGTGGTTGCTGTGGCCCATAGACATCTACATCTATCTTCTTTTGCGAATTAAAATGCAGACGCGTTGTCAGCCGTGAGGACTATAAAGACTATATAAGATAGAATGTCTCTTTTCCAGTAAAACAGGTCTCCGGTTCTCTACACTAACCATATGAAATACAGCAGCATTAAGCTGCTATTTACGCTGGTATTCTGTGAGAGTGTGGTCCTTCCCCAGTCGAGCCGACCCATTCGTGCTGCAACTATACTATAAATATAGCTGTAGCTTGGATCTGCCATGTAAAAATTTATATATATATAATAGTTATCTGCATTTTCATACTTAATCGAGGATTGGATGTAGGGCCATACCATCCACCTATTTTTTATAATTATCATGTGTCTGTATTTGTTTGTTACTTTTGTATAAAATTGCAAGTGTACTTACAGGTGAACCTACAGAGCATTCTTTGGCTGGCTCTTAAATACGAGGACCCCAAGGCGTTACGTGTCCTGATAGAGATCCTGTGTGCCAATGGTGAGTGCCACTACTTGTGTATTTTTATCATTACAGCATGTTAAAGTCCACTGCTGAACATGCGCCTCCACCTTAAATTGCCTCATATGGGGGGATATTTGTCATAGTTGTAATGTTACTGTTGATTTGAAAATTTCACCTCAGTGGGTCATGTGCTCCTGGTAGATTATCTTCTATACATCCATCCATTACAGCCTATTAAAGTCTACTGCTGAACCTAGGCCTCCCCCACAGATTGCCTCATAGGGGGGATATTAGCCATAGTTGTAATGTTACTGTTGATTTGAAAATTTCACCTCTCAGTGGGTCATGTGCTCCTGGTAGATTATCTTCTATACATCCATCCATTACAGTCTATTAAAGTCCACTGCTGAACCTAGGCCTCCCCCACAGATTGCCTCATAGGGGGATATTTGTCATAGTCGTAATGTTACTGTTGATTTGAAAATTTCACCTCTCAGTGGGTCATGTGCTCCTGGTAGATTATCTTCTATACATCCATCCATTACAGCCTATTAAAGTCCACTGCTGAACCTAGGCCTCCCCCACAGATTGCCTCATAGGGGGGATATTTGTCATAGTTGTAATGTTACTGTTGATTTGAAAATTTCACCTCTCAGTGGGTCATGTGCTCCTGGTAGATTATCTTCTATACATCCATCCATTACAGCCTATTAAAGTCTACTGCTGAACCTAGGCCTCCCCCACAGATTGCCTCATAGGGGGGATATTAGCCATAGTTGTAATGTTACTGTTGATTTGAAAATTTCACCTCTCAGTGGGTCATGTGCTCCTGGTAGATTATCTTCTATACATCCATCCATTACAGTCTATTAAAGTCCACTGCTGAACCTAGGCCTCCCCCACAGATTGCCTCATAGGGGGATATTTGTCATAGTCGTAATGTTACTGTTGATTTGAAAATTTCACCTCTCAGTGGGTCATGTGCTCCTGGTAGATTATCTTCTATACATCCATCCATTACAGCCTATTAAAGTCCACTGCTGAACCTAGGCCTCCCCCACAGATTGCCTCATAGGGGGGATATTTGTCATAGTTGTAATGTTACTGTTGATTTGAAAATTTCACCTCTCAGTGGGTCATGTGCTCCTGGTAGATTATCTTCTATACATCCATCCATTACAGCCTATTAGAGTCCACCGCTGAATATAGTAGGCCTCCACCTTAAATTGCTTCATAGGGGGGATATTTGCCATAGTTCCCACGCTTGTCAAGCGAGCTGGCAACCACAGTTTTTATTTTTAGTCGTTATTAGGAAAACATTGCTACCCACCTCCTGATTTGTTTCCCATCTGTCGCCTCTTACGACACCCACGCGATGATATGGGGCGGCACGGTACAGTACACCCTTCTATGTTAGTTTTATTTGACCGGATATCCCGCTGGTACAGTGGCCCACTTTGCCTACAGCACTTGGCCGAGCGCTGACTCCGTGCGAGCGGCGCGCACTGTGCCGCGCGCTGTACGCACTCGCGCTCGCTGGCGCCGGCGCACAGCACACACCCGAGGCGTTGGCAAAGTGCGGGGAAACTGCTATTCCTATACTATTGCAGGTGATGTATTTATCAATAATGTCTTCCAGTAACGATTTTTTATATTTACACGAATAATACTCATTTTTTTTAAGTGAGTCTATCGAAGTAGTGGAAATATTTAGTACGGCACTAAAAACAAACTTCACGTTTTCTTGTAACGTTTCACCGTTTCACTTCGTACGTGTGTACACAATTACACGCACAACTTTTTTACTTATTAAAAGCCAGTGCTTGCCTACAATCCCACCTGGTGGTAAGTGGTGATTAGCAGAATTTCTCGATATAAAAATTTTGTAACTATAGTAAAATTATTTTGTCCGTGCAGTTGGGGTCATAAATCATAGCTCGGCCTCAGCCTGGCTAGGGCGGTGAGCATGTTGCGCGGGCGCAACGACATTATCGATAACAACAAATGAATCATCGAAGGCAGGTACACGGCGGCGGTGCGGTATACAAAGGCTGATGCGACATTGTTATGTTATGAGCCATTTGTTTTCCATTATTACCCCCGCCTAATACCTGCAAATTAGTGCAATGATAATTTAGTACATATATCGAAATGAAATGAAAATGAAGTTGCCACCAAAAACAGCACTTTTAAAATTGTAGACGTCGAAGTGTTACTGCATCAAGCAATTTCAAACGTTTTAGCAAAATAACTGGAAGATTGTGTGCAGCATGCAGAGAAACTCCAAGAGGAAGTCTTGAAGAAATCTCACCTGGCAGAAAATATCGTAATTCATGTGGATGACGATGACTGATGATTCTGATGTAGAATTTTAATGTAAATAGTTTTAGATTTAATTTTAGATATAAGTTATTATCTTTATATTTATATTTATTTTTAATATAACTTGTTACATTCCAAACATTAGTACTTATAGTTTTTTTTAATACATATATACCTAATTAATAATTTATTTTATATCATTATTATTCTTATTTTAATAAATACGTTGTTTTATCTTTTTTTTTTAATTTTTATCACTAAACCACATAATGAAAAAACTAAATACACTATCGATAACGCTTATCGACAACAATAATGCGCATCATTATGCTCGCCCCTAAGGCCCGTGACTGGGAGAGAGAGCGATGTACTCCGATGATTTGTGACCCAAACTGCAGGGACAAAATAATTCTAGTATAATTTTGCGCGCGACCCGGGGTTCGAATCCGGGAGAATGCGATCTATGTAATGTTATACTGTTACAGAAGACAGAACTTCATTTATGCGTAAGATGTGTTTTTTGTCATATTTTAAGTGTCATTTTACACGTGGTAAAGCTATGCTGCAGCTATATTAATTGTATAGTTGTAGCACGAATGGGTCGGCTCGACCGGGAAAGGACCACTCTCTCGCAGATTACCAGCGTAAAATGACAGTTTAATGCCGATGTGTTTCGTATGGTGAGTGTAGAGAACCGGAGACCCTTTTTACTGGAAATGAGGCATTCTATCTTAGTCCTCACGAGTGACAACTCATCTGCATTTTGCAACACCATCCACTTACCATCAGGTGGACTGTGTGGTCTCTTGTCATCCTTATACTAAAATTAAAAAATATACTTGTTACGCGTATATGCGTCGCCTTAAAGCCTAGTAATTTTACGTTTAACTAGCGGCCTGAATGAAATTCAGCCCATGCGTTTCAACACAACTTTTCATGCCTAAATATGCACTTAGTTCTATATTATATAAATGTAAGCGGCTTCGACCTAATTCTATCATTCATGCGGGTTGTTGAACGGCGCCGTTTAGTAAAAAAGCTAGGCCGTTAACCGATACGCTAAATAAGTTAGTTCGCTGCGATGTAACGTCCTCCAGACCGAATTTCGGTCAAGGCGGTCAGTCTCAAAGGAGACTAGTCATCGGTACAGGATAGGATTATAGTCCACAAGCACAGGTGCACTCTCTATTGCCTCACTCTCATAGTCCGATGGGACGGTAAGTCGACACGAACGGAGAGAGATCAGGCGCAGGACCAGCTTTACGCGCATTTCGTGGCACGGGTTTGAGGCACCACCAACTTTCTGACTCCGGGCAGTTACTGAGAATTTGTTGAGGGAGAACTCAATAACTGATATTTCTTGGCCCAACCCGGGACTGCGGGACGGGAACCCTACTACAAGCACTAAACGAACGAGGTAGTACAGTGGCTGCGATGTATGAATGTTGTCCACTCGTGCAGTCGGTGTGCCGCGAACGTAGACCCGGCGTGCGTTGCGCGGCGCTGGGCTGGCTCGCCCACTCCCGCTCCTACTCGCACGCTTCACTGTTGGCCATCGCGCAACAAGCCGCCGCATGTATGGACCCCGCCTGTACGTATTCCTTCTAGTGCCTTTTGTATTTGATGTGTTTTATTTATTTGTGTTTTTAACCCCCAACGAAAAAGTGGGTTGTTGTTTCTTTAAAGTGTGTATCTGTGTTATCTGTGTTTCTGTCTGTGGAATCGTTTACCTTTAGTTTCTTTTGTTTGAAAGGTGACTGACTTGCTTGAGAGTGTTCTTAGCTATAATTCAAGAAAATCCTTTCAGCCATTTGAAGATCAGCTCTTTTTATTTCGAGGGTTTTTTTTAAAAAAAAAACTTATTGAATACCTTCGCGTGTATCTATTTATTTATCTTTTAATGTAATTTTTACCAACCAACGAAATCTCTTAATGTAGTTTTCACCAACTTGTAGATGACCGATTGACTTGAAAATTTCCTCTCGTGTAAAGGTCCAATGAGAATACAATAATTTGATAACTTTATCCTAGTATCCTGATCAGGATCTCCAGGATAATTTAAAATTACAATCAGGATCACTACAGTTCAATGCGTGTTGTTTAATATTTTAAAACTTATAATATTTTATTTAGCAGACTTCTAAAAATGGAGGACATTCTAAATTAGAATATATATGTTTTGTATAAATTATGTGAAGTAATACCTGTTTGCACAAGATCCTGATTCTTGATGCGGCAGGAACATTGGCTGTTGAATATACCAATTTAAATGTTATTAATGGTATTTTTGGTATTTTTTATACATAGTAGAGCCAGGCTGCAGCTATATTACTAGTATAGTTGTAGCACGAATGGGTCGGCTTGACCGGGGAAACGCCACGCTCTCACAGAATACCAGCACAAAATAGCAGTTTAATGCTGCTGTGTTTCGTATGGTGAGTGTAGAGCACCGGAGGCCCTTTTTACTAAAAAAGAAGCATTCTTACTCCTTATGGCTGACAACGCGTCTGCATTTTAATTCGCAAACGAATATAGATGTAGATGTCTATGGGCCACAGCAACCAACTTATCATCAGGTGGACTGCGTGCTCGTTTGTCACCCTTATTCAATAAAAAAAAATGTAATAACAATTTCCTTTTTTTCAGCCACCACGAAAGCAATCGGATTGGATATAGCACAAATGTTAATAAGCGCATTGAAAGACGAAAACACATTGGTGAAAACAGTCCTACCAGAATTGATCGTTCAAATATCAAACACGAGAGAATTGTACGCGGAAACTGCCTTTAAAAACGCAACTGAATTATTAATCGATAAAATAGAATTATTCGAAAACGAGATTTTGAAAAGTATTACCATTGATCTATTAAAAGTGTTGTGTTCATCACAAAATGGCGGAACGTCACACGGAATGGCGGATATTCGAATAATGAGGAAATTTACCAAAATGACCGTTGAGTTTTTAAAGAGATTGGGAGAATGTAAGGGAAATTATTCATTTGATGTAGTCGATGATATTTTCATGATTGTTGAAAAAAAAGTTGTGGAATTTTCGCGCCTTTTTTACGTTCTATCGGTTGTCAAAGAAGTGTTCGAGTTCAACACAGACATGTGCAGAAATATTTTGCTGCGGGAAGGCAATTATATTACTAATATTTTATTTGACGACGGGCAAAGTCAAAGTCAAGACAGTTTAGATTGTTTGCATTTAGAAGCCATTTTGAAGTTTTGCACGGTATATGCGGAGGTTCTGTTGGAATTGCATTATGAGGTACATTTCTGTATTTTTTTCTAAGGGTTTTTATTTCTGTGAGGACAAACGAGCGTATTGGCCACGTGATGGTTACCGGCCACGTAGTCTATCTTCTTCACATTTGCTTGCTATGAGGCAATGAGTTGATGAGGATGCAGGTGGATTAGTCATTGCAACTTGTGATGATGATATAGTACTTTAGAATAAATATTGCGCATCGGCAAACATGCGAAACGATCGTATTGTACATTACGAAAACGATTGACCGTTGACGAAAATAAATTAGTGCTAAGAACGCTTGTAATTTCAACTTTATCTCAAAGGAATAAATGTCAATATCATTTCTAAGCAGCAAATGAGTCAGTTACGACTACAATCGAACGAAGAGAGAACTTAAGTACGAGTATAACCTCCATCATGTTTTGTTTCTCAAAGTAAAATTTTTAACATCCAAATTCATTTTTGTTTATAGATATCTATATAACTCTCGCTAGCGCGGGGGGGATATATTGCTATAGTCGTCACGCTTGGCAAGCGGGTTGGCAACCGCAGTTTTTTTTATTGTAATATTGTTATTAGAAAAACGCTGCTGCCCACCTCCTGTTTCTGGTTTCCCTCTGTCGCCTCTTACGACACCCACGGGATGATATGGGATAATGGATATACTTTAAAGATGAGACGTATTTACGCTACCAGGTTTTAAAACCAGGTATTCACTTCAAAGTACGGCGCCCTGGTACGAGCAAAAAATACTTGCAAGTATGAAAATACTTGCATAGGAAAATTATCCATATCTCAATAGTAGTAAGGAACTCTATCGTATTTGTGAACGAAAAATACTTAGCCCTTCAAAGTATTTTTTTTTATTTATACGAATTTGCTCCTTATTCATAGTAGGATAACATGGAATACGGGTGAAATTCCTATGCAAGTATTTTCAAATTTTGACACCACGGCTGGACACGTCCCTCGCGTCGCAATGACACGTATTTACGCTACCAGGTTTTAACTTTAAAGTACGGCGCCCTTTTACGACCAAAAAATACTTGCAAGTATGAGAATACTTGCATAGGAAAATGATCCATATCTCAATAGTAATAAGAAACTAAATCGTATTTGTGAATGAAAAATACTTTGAACTTCAAAGTATTTTTTTTTTATTTATACGACTTTGCTCCTTAGTCATAATAGCCTAACATGGAAAGCGGGTCGAATTCCTTTGCAAGTATTCTTCCTTATATATTACTATATACTCTTTGCAAGTATTTTCAAACTGACACCGCGGCTGGACACGTCGCGTAAGTACCTAGGAAGTAATAAGAATTATATTTATATTCGAGGAAGTAAAAGTTTTGTTTCGATTTCTTGTAAATTCAATTGTTATTGTGAACTGATTACGTAACCTACTGACCGTGACCTAATTTTTAAATAGTTATTTCGCGTGTATATTGAATTTAGAGACAGTTTTAAAACTTTTATTTAATAAGAGTCCTAAGCCGAAAAGTAGGAAGGAAAGATTTCAATTCGTTACCAAAAAAAATTTAAAAACGTTCAGTATAAATTTTTGCCTGGTTTTCGACCCTGGTATTTTTCCATACTCGTACTTAGAAGCCCTGGTATTAAATTTTGCAAGTATGTCTCATCTCTAATATACTTACATCGCCACTTCACGGTCTAAAAGAAAGTTTTTGGAGTAGCTGCCTGGTACCGACAGAGGAGGTGTAGGGCTGCCCCCCACTAGATGAAATATCGACATGTTGAGACATGCAGGAAATCGATGCGACGCAGGTGGCGTGCTTTCTGGCATTACTTGTGGATGGCATATGTTCAGAAGTGGACTTGTGCAGGGCTGTGATGATGTCGATGCTGAAGAAGGGGCTATATAGGGGGTATTTCTTCAGCACGCTCTGTAGACTAAACGGCTTAATGGATTTTAACTTATTAATTGTGGGAGTGACATTGGCTATATATTATTTTTATATTGCATACATAAATACAAAAACGGGTGGGGAAGCATTATTTTTACGCAGTCAGTTTTTTTTGTATATTACTGTCTTAACCATTTTGCTTTTTCCTGGTAGTGAGTTGTTATATCTTAGTCATTATAGGTGACAATGCATCTATAAATTACCGAATTTACGTGTCATACGGACTGTATTACCAATACACACTATCACAAGTTCGCTGCTAAACATAGGCCTCCCCCATAGATTCCCCCATAGGTGGGATATTTTCCATAGTTTCCGCGCTTGCCAACCTCCTCTTTTCTTTATTTAGCTGTTATCTGAAAGATACAGTTGCCCATCACCAGGTTTAATTTCCCTCTGTCGAATGAATGTATGGACTGTATGTATATACCTTTTTCTAATATGTACGAATTTCTATGTTTCTCAATGTTGTGTACGGGTCAAATAAATATGTGTCTTCCTTCCTTTACTGTGTGTTTTTTTGTCACTCTACTTGTGTAAAAATCTCCATTTATGGTGACACTCCCAATGGGTTTATAAATATTTACTAAGGAAACTTTTCCAGGGTACTCTAAAATTACTGTCAAGGATACTAACAAAACTGCACCCATATCAAATAGAACTTCACCGCGCATCTATATTCACTTGTCTAACTAAATGTAAAGAAATATTAAAGAGCACCCCTCGAATTTTGGTCACTAGCTTTGAAAACTGGTGTAGGAAGCTCCCATTGAAAGATATATGCGGCAATCTTCAAAGATACAAATTTTCAAAAGAGGATATGGCGCTGGTGAAATCCTTGAAACTCATGCTCGAGTGCTTTGATATAACCGACCCGGGGTTTGGCGATCTGAACAAACACACACAAGAATGGCTTCACTGCGTCCAGTTATTGCAAGAATCTGACTATATTGAGAGGAACGTGAGCAAACTGCCTTATCTGACGGACATACTTCATGTGTCATTCCGATTTTTGACAGTGACAGATGTCAAGAGTGTCATTTTGGGAGACGGTGAGGCGTTTTGTAGGATTTTCATGCCGGCGCTGTTCCGATATTTCGTACGACAGCCGTATTTGCTAATGGATCACGACCTGGAGAAGTTTTGCGTTCTCTTGAATGACATAGTAAGATATTACGTAAGGAAATGTAAGCTGGAGGAATACTGTGATCTCATCTTAGATTTGGTTGACAAGGTGAGTTCTAGCTTCAAATGTTATAAATGCGATAGTGTTAAGTTTCATCCTATATGCATTCCACTGCTGGGGACAGGGCTCCTCTCATTTTTGAGAGGGTTTTACGGTAAGGAAGCGGCCGCCGCGATGCCCTAATGCGTGTTGGCGAACTTCGCATGTCTTCGAAATATATTTGTTCTTTATTTCTCAGACATGCAGGTTTCCTCACGATGTTTTCCTTCACCGCTGGGCACTATCGAACCGAGGTTGCTCGCGGACTATGAAACTTACAGTGAGCTGAGCTACCACAGCTGAATACGATAAAACATCAAACTAAATGGACTTCTCCGGTTATAAAACACACAGTCCACCTGATGGTAAGTGGTTGCTGTGGCACATAGACATCTACATCTATCCTCGTTTGCAAATCAAAATGCAGATGCGTTGTCACCCGTGAGGACTAAGATGGAACGCCTCTTTTCCGGTAAATAGGGTCACCGGTTATCTACACTCACCATATGAAACACAGCAGTGTTAAGCTGCTATTTTACGCTGGTATTCTGTGAGAGCGTGGTCCTTCCCCGGTAGAGCCGACCCATTCGTGCTACAACTATACTACTAATATAGCTGCAGCATGGCTCTACCACGTATAAGAATGCATGAATAAGAGCTAACAATTTTCCGCTCACCATCCTCCTTTGCCGCTAGTTGGGACTCAGGTGAATTTATTTGTTACAGCGTCATCATAACTTAAAAGTTTCGCATTCCATCTCAATCCTCATGTGTGACAACGCGTTTGCATTTTGTTTTTTGAGCGAGGATAAATGCAGATTTTCATTCTATGAGCCACAATATCCACTAACCATCAGGTGGACTGCGGGGTCGTTTGTCACCTGTATTCTATAAAAGAAACATATTTTCCAAATAATTTAACTTCCCTTAATGAATGTCATATTACAGCTCATTCCTAAGCAACGCCGCCCTGGTGGCAGAAAAAGTCGTGGATTCCCTCATTTTCATACTTGGCGGAAGGTTTGTCGATCGGAGTTCCAGACGTGAGCACCTTCGAAGCTGCTGCCCGTCTCCGCTCTATATATTTTACGTCTGGCGTAATCGAGATGGTTACACCCTTATCTACCGTTACAGCCTATTAAAGTTCACTGATGGACGTAGACCTGATTGCTTCACTGGGGGAATATTTGCCATAGTTGCCACGCTTGCCATGCAGGTTGGCAACCGCAGTTTTTATTTTTAGTCGTTATTAGGGAGACGCAGCTGCCCATCTCCTGATTTGTTTCCCTCTGTCGCCTCTTACGACACTCACGAGATGATATGGGGTAGTAGATAGATATTCCGACAGCGCCACTTCATGGTGAAACACTAGTTTCTTGTGATTAAATCAATGACTTAAGTATGAATTACGCTGTCCTATGTTTCAGTTATGGCCGACATACGAAAGCGTATGCAACTTCAAGCAGAAGCATTCCCTGCTTGTGGATATATTGAGCTTGCCGAAGAAGCTCCTACCGGAATCGAACCCGATTTGCTGGGTCGTGGACTCGATACAATCGGACGAGTGGAGTTGCGAGCTGAAAGCTAAATTGATTGGTGTCCTGCCGGCTAGTGAGGCTTACAGGTCAGTGAACCCACCCACCCACACCCACCCTCACACCCACCCACACACCGACCCACACATCCACACACAAATCCACCCACACACACACCCACCCACCCACACGCCCACCCAAACACCCATCCACACACACACCCATCCACCCATCCACACAACAACACACCCACCCACACAACAACACACCCACCCACACAAACCCACTCACCAAAAACCACCCACCCATACACACACTCATCCACCCACACACCTGCCCACACACCCACCCACACACCCACCCACCCACCCACACACCCACCCACACACCCGCCCCCACACCTAGAGAGAGAGAGAGAGAGAGAGAGAGAGCATCAGCGCCGCGGCAGATAATATACGAAATACTTACTTACAGTACTTGGTTTTAATTTTTTATATTACGCTTAGGACCGATTCGAATAATTGGCGATTCAGTTCATCGGCGTTCGGATAATCGGCGTTCTACTGTATTTAGCTTTTTAAAATTTTGAGATAAATTTCTGTCACCGCTCAATAGATACATTTAATTTTAATTAAAAATAGTTTTTTCAGGATATAATGTTAGTATTGCTTATAACCAAGGTGAGATGTCAGATGTTACACAACATATGCGACTACTGCTCGCTAGCGCGTTTTTTCTTTGTAGAATAAGAGTGACAAACGCGTTCAAATTCCACCTGAATGTACTTACATTCAATTCAACTATACAAGTGTATGTTATGACTCATAGACATCTACATCTATCCTTGACTAAGAATCAAAATGTAGATGTATTACCACCCTTGAGGACCAAGATGGAATGCTTTGTTTCTAGTAAAACTTTCCAGTTCTGCAGACTGTGCACACGAACGAAGCTGCTATTTCACGCTGTTATTCTGTGAGAACGTGGTCCTTCCCCGGTCGAACAGACCCATTCGTGATATAACCATAGTTGCAGCGTGGATCTACAAAATACTATATAATAAATCTGCAACAAAGTTCAAACAAAGAACGCTTCTTTCTCACAACTTAAAATTATACTTGCTGCCTATATCCTTCTGAGCGTTACACAGCAGTGCGGTTCTTGGCATCTGAAATATTTAATAGTGGTACCAATCCAGACTGACTCCTAGGCAAAAAAGAAGCCCTTCCTAGGTGGTAAGAGGTTCACGAAGCACGAGGTGGACTGTGAGGGTGTAGTGGTGAGGTAGTGGTGTCTACTCAGACGGACTCCTACCATCCAGTAGATCCATCTAGCTTGTAGGAGTGTGGGAGTGAAGTGGTTGTGTTGTGCAGCGACACGTGGCAGTGGTTCCTGGGGCAGGTGCCTGCGCGGCTGGGAGATGCGTGCGGAGATGCGGGCCTGATGCTGCGCGCTCTGCTGGATGCTATGCTGGCTGCCGACTGCTCGCTTCTGGACCGCCTCTGTCAGCTGGTCTCAGGTGAGTACTGTTGGACTCTAGAACACACACACGCGCACACACACACACACACACACGCAAACGCGCGCGCACACTAGCGCGCGTTACATAATGTATAACAAAAACATGTTGCATGTACAGTGTTATATTATTTATTTACTTAATACTTTGGTACCGAAAAACGTCGCTATTTCTTTTTAATTATGTGTATGTATACTAAGGCTTACGTTAAGATAATTCAATCTGATGTAATCTTTTTTTTTCATAAAGCTGTTGGTTTTCTAAATAAATAAAAAAATAAGATTGTACGCGATAAAGCCACGCTACAAACCTCGTAACATAAACTATCAATTGAAAATTAACAATGAATAGATTAAGATCAAATCAAGAAATCGCAGCGTCGTTTGAGCAATATTTCACTGATATTTCTATCTTAAGGACAGAGTCATTGAATACTTCTCCAACTGTCGTCGAGTCATTACTCAAACAGAATGGTAATATATTTCTTCGTCTAACTTCTGGTCCCAGGCGGTTCTTCGCCTCCATGCTTCCTGCAGTATCTGGTTTGCACGAATTGTAACTGGGAAGACGAGGTGGAGCGGGTCGTACAGCGACATCACCATCCTGGGCGCTTCCCTCTTCCTCGGTGTCTTTTGTTGCAGATCAGTTGGTACATGGTTTCCAAATTAACCGCAGTATCTTCTCTTCGATTCCCTCGTTGCGCAGGTTAACTGAATCAGTTGGATCGCGGTCTGGTTCTAATTATTCTACAATTTCTGTTGCGTTGGAATCCCATTTTCTTAAATTGAAGGGTGCCTTTTTTGTGTATATCGCGTACTTTGATAGATATTTTATTTTGATAGTCGTCCATATAGTGTTTTTTGACGATGGCTTCTATGGCTTCTGTATGCTCTTCTATAAGTTTCTTAACGTTCCAGTTCTTGGCGAATATAGCTATGTAGGGTGAACTAGCTGCACCGAAAATAATTGACGTCATTCTGTATTCTTGTGGAGCTCCATTGCGGCCCTCCCCTCTCCAGAGATATCTTAAGGCGTCTCTGTCCTCGGATTTGACTTTCACTTGTATGCACATATTAGCTATGTCCGCGGAGATGACGATTCTGTGGAGCCGAAAACGCATCATGACCCCTGGTAGTGACTGCAGTAGATCTGGAACCGTGAGCAGGAAGTCATTCAATGCCATCCCCTTCGTTTTGGCTGCGGCAACGTGCACTATACGGTACTTCTAGCTTCTATATCTATAGGGATGGAACGATATATCGGAAATTCGATAAATATCGATTTATTGTCGCCCAAAACTATCGATATTAATCGATATCGATGATTCGCAAATTTCGATATATCGATGTCGAATAAATTCGAAACAAAATATCGAAAGACCCCGCCCAAAATCGAATACCCACATTTTCATAGGATGAAGATAAAGGTGAATTCTACTTTTGGAAGCACCATAAAACTTAAGCTAAAACACAAATAAAAGAAAAAATCCGATGTCGACGACGAGCTTACTTTATCCTTGCTGCTTCTGTAAGCATTCTAAAAGTAAATGTTTTCAAAATTTAGTGAGAACTGCAAGGTGTAAGACAGGGCCCAGTAACGTTGTATTAATAAGGCCTGCCCACACGTGGACACTAAACCGGTGTTGGAAGCTATGCGGTGTTGGTTCATGTGGATTTTCATAGCACCACAAGTGTTCATTGTGCGAATCAAATAGTCCTATTGTGCTAAATGTTCCTTCATCAGTCCATAAAATGTTAGCTCGTTCAGCAGCTAGTAACCTGTTACAAAATGTAACTCGCGCTGGTTTGTCAGCTTCGCTGAGTTCATGAACACGATGCAGGTGGAAAGGGTACTTCCCTTCATTGTGTATGACACTCCATGTGTAGTATTGTGACACATTGAACTGTTAGACTGCCTCATAAGTGCTCGCTGCTGGATTTTGTTCAAAAACTGCTGTATGTCTTCCTGCTCACGTACTATCCGCCGTGGTGGACGTCGACGATCGATTGATACCGGCTGGAATTGCCAATAATCTCGCAATCGCTGTGTAGCGCCTTGCAACGTAGCGTAGCTCGTTGCCACGTGAGTTGGGAAACCGCCTTGAATATCCACTGCAGGTTTCACTAACTTTATCATTGCAAATTGCTAAAATTTGCACCATTTCGGTGTACTTAACATTTGAGTATCGATAAGCCATAGGTAACAAGGTAACGTTCGCAATATTAGTCTCACAACGGAAGGAGAAACGTTGCGGGAATGATCAAAGGCGACTGCCGACACAGGTAATTAGGTCAAATTCAAATGAGCAAGCTCCGCCTCCTATACCCCTCCACCCCTACCCCGCCACGCGCTTTCTTTTGCTAATATTACAACATTTTATTATATTTGATTTTTTTTTCTTACAGATGTTATTATTATGATGTAAATAATATATTCCCAAAAGGTCTTTAGTAAATTAAAAATGAGCCTGGAATAATGTTTTTAATTTAATTTATTGTTACCTTTTAATCACTTATATCGTCACGAACACTATCAACTGCAAAAAATCATATAATAACCATGATATATAACAACCCTCCACAGGTGACACGGAGAAGGGATGGTGGGATGATGCGATAGACGCATGTGTGGTCACTCTGGCATCAAGAAACGACATCACCATATACGAGACCGTGTACAAGCAGTGCTGGGACGGGCTGTCATTGGGCGTCTGCAATCGACTCATGGTGCCTTTACTGAGGTGGGATTTTGCTAAATTTTTTAATTTCATGGCATATTGATTTTCTTGAAAAATATATTATTAAACTGTAATTAACAACAATTAATCAATTTTTTAGTACTGAAATTAGTGCTAAGAGAATCAACCACTACCCTGTACCATCACTTGGGTTCGTAATAGGCGACAGAGGGAAATGCAACGGGAGATAGGCAGCAGCATGTTTCTGTTAACAAGTCAAAATAATTTAAAAAAACATGTGCTCAGTTCACACGCGGTAGAAGTGAAACCAGGAGAGAAGGATACGAATATTTTATGCGTGGTAGAGCCATGCTGTAGCTATATTAATGATATAGTTGTAGCACGAATGCGACAGGTCGACCGGGGAAGGACCACGCTCTCACAGAATACCAGCGTAAAATAACAGCTTAACGCTGCTGTGTTTCGTATGGTGAGTGTAGAGAACCGGAGACCCTTTTTACTGGAAACGAGGCATTCTATCTTAGTGCTTACGGGTGACAAACCATCTACATTTTGATACGTAATCGAGGATAGATGTAGATTTAAATAAAACTAATTCTACGGATTTTATCTCGTATATTAACTTATTTTATATTCCCGACGTTTCAAGTACTTTACAACACCCATGGTCACGGGGGGGCTGAGGTGTTTCACGTCCCAATGTCATAGTTAACCACGGCTACCTCCAGATTGTGTTTTTTAAAAATTAGTTTTATTTAAATGTGTAGCGTTCGCGTAAATATAAGAAATCATTAGATAGATGTAGATGTCTATGGGCCGCAGCTACCACTTACCATCAGGTGGACTGTGTGCTCGTTTGTCACCCTAATTCTTATTCTAAATTTTATGTCTATTTCTTTTGTAAAATTTTGATGAGAAAATTATGTCAAGTTTACTCATTTAACCAACCTCAAAATTTTTAAATTGGTAAGTATTTTGTATCGATAAGAAAAAAAAACTAGAGATAGGATTTTTAAAGTAATTTGACTATGGGGGTCTGAGGTATGAGTTCATTTTCGAAAAGGGGGTCTCTTGCCCAAAATAGTTTGGGAATCCCTGCTCTATACGCTTCAGAGTGGAACACAGCCGTGCACCGTATTACTTAATCCTGCAGTGATCGTATAATAAAACCAACTACCCCATATCATTCCGTGGGTGTCGTAAGACGTGAAGATAACCTGAATCAGAAAATGGGCAGCATAGTAGGTATCTTCCTGATAACAGCTGAACAAACAAGTGTGCATTTCACACGCGTTAGACGTGAAACCGTAAGAAAAAGAGACGGAGATAATAGAAAACACTGTATACTGTTTTCTATCTCATTCCTTCGTGGGCTAAGTCCTATAGTATAATAATAATATATGTTTGTTACTGTTATTATTATTATAAATGTATATGTTTGTCTCTTTTTAGGGTCATTTTTTTGTTTAATCGAGTTTCTAAATAACAACGATTCTAAAGAAGTTTTCATTTCAAAAATTCAAACTGCGGTTGCCAATCCGATCTGCCAATCGTGGCAATTATGGCAAATATGTTCCCTATGAAGCAATCCATGGGGAGGGGTTATGTTAAACGTTGAAAATTTGATTGTCTGTAAGAGTAAGATATATATAATTCTTATAGGTGTTCCAATGCGTCAGTCTGCGAGGAGTTCTTCTCCAGCATACTAAAGGATCTTCTAGCGATGCTGAAAAAGAAACCTCGAGGAGCGACCGCGCACTATATCTACCACAAAGCTGTCGTCGACTATTTGCGGACGTTGATTCTGCTAAAAGTTGCTTTTGAGAAGGTAAATCATATATTATTATTATGTTGGCTTTTACGGTTGCTAAAATTTTGACTACCAAGTTTAACTTTTTTGATTTTTTTTACCTGCAGGTCAGAGATGAAGGCACCGTTTTCAGTAAAAAGGGTATCTGGTCCCCTACATTCACCATACGAATCACAGCAGTTTTGTGTGCGTGCGTGGTCCTACCCCGGTCGAGCGGACCTATTAATATAGCTGTAGTGTGGCTCGGCCACGAATAAATAAATAATTGCATAATATATGCTGGTGGGGTGGTGGTATGAGAATCGTCCCCATTGCTTACGCCCTATGGATGTCACTAAGAAGCGATAATGTGAAACACTAGATAAATCTTACGGCGTCCGCTAGATGGCGGTGTATAACCATCTCGTGTATTTATGACGTAAAATGTCCAGACTGGCGACAGATGGTAGGTCAGTTCACCTGTCAAGAGTGACGAATTAATGATTCCTCTCCAGTAGTAGACTCTAAAAGCTAATAATGAAAGAAGAATTTTTTGTTTACTGTCCATTAATGTTTTTATACGGGGTAGAGCTATGCTGCAACTTTATTAATAGTATAGTTGTAGTACGAATGGGTCGGCTCGACCGGGGAAGGACCACGCTCTCACAGAATACCAGCGTAAAATGGCAGCTTAATGCTGATGTGTTTCGTATGGTGAATGTAGAGAACCGGAGACCCTTTTTACTGGAAAAGAGGCATTCTATCTTAGTCCTCACGGGTGACAACGCATGTGTATTTTGATTCTTTATTTAGGATAGATGTAGATGTCTATGGGTCATAGCAACCACTTACCATCTGCTGGACTCGTTCGTCACCCTATCCTATAAATATGTCCTCCAGACCGGCGCGGCAGTCAGCCTCAACGGAGTCTAACCATCAGCGCAGAACAGGATTATAGTGCCCGAGTGCATGCGCAAGCACAGGTGCTTTCTCTATTGCCTCACTCTCATAGTCCGATGGAGCCGTGAACCGACACGGCCGGAGAGAGATCAGGCGCAGGACCAACGGTTTTACGTGCTATCCGAGGCACGGGGGTGAAACACCACCAACTTGACTCCAGGCTGTTACTGAGAATTTCTTGACAGAAAACCTGATTTTGGGCCGATCCAGGAATTGAATCCAGGACCTTATGATCAGCAACCGCGGTTACGACTCCTAACTAGACCAACTTGGCAGTCCGCACAAACGGACAAAACAAAAATATAATGTTCATTACAGATACCAAGAGCCCACATCGAGTCCCCAAATTCGGCCCTCTACAGCCGGATGTCAGCAGAAGTGCGAGACAACATGTTCTACCTGGCGAAGACTGTCGCGATGTACTGCGTGCAGCTGGAGAAGGTGGTAGTCTGCCCCGCTGGAGCTGACCAGAAACTGAAGAACAACTGTCTGTATGTTTATTTATACAAATAAATATATTTGAGGTATCTGTTTGTAATGTCAAAATAACGGCTTTTTGCTAAACACATATGAAAGTATATACGGTATGTATAACAAAAAAAAAACCAATTCTTAATATTTTTGTATATCTGTTTGGCCTGTCTGTCTATTTGTTCCGGCTAATCTCCGAAGCTGCTGGACCGATTTTAAAGGGGCTTTCACTGGCAAATAGCTGTTATTAAAAGGAGTAACTTAAAAGTAGCCTAAAGCCCGTTTTCTTTACATCTTGAGATATAAATTAATATTGCTCACCATACTATTAAATGGAACCGTTTACACTGAGCTATAATATATATTACATCTCAATATTTTTCCGATCAACCGAGCGATATTTTCATATTATATTTCGCCCCCTGTACCCAGCACACCGTTCCGCGACGCCGCAGAACATTTTGCGGGGTACAGGGAGTAATCCAATGACGAACGCCCACTGGTTAAAAAGATATATCTCACAGTGTGAAAGCCCATCGCGGAATATAATTTATATCTCGGAATATAATATATATTATATCCCGTAGTGGAAATAGACCCTAATTTTATTTTAGAAAAAGAATTCGAGTTCTGCGTAAAAAATTAAACTCCATGAATCTTGTTCCTAGCCTGTTCCAGTGTGAAAACTACAACTGTCTGACCGCGGCGATCTTCTGCCGCGAGCCGAAGGACTCGAAGTTCTACGACTTAATCTACAACGAAGCCGCCTGGAGTCGAATTGTGGACCCGGGGATCACGTACAACCTACCACTAAAGGCGCAGTGGGTGAGAAAACATTATAATTAAAGAACTATATGTTATTCTATTACAGCTTATAAAAGTCAACTGAATATAGGCCATTCCATAGATTGCCTCATAGGTATAATTTTGCCATAGATGGCAAGCTTGACAGGTGGGTTGGCAACCGCAGTGTTTTTATATTTGTCTTTATTAGGAAGACGCTGCTGCCCAGCTCCCGATTTTTTTATAGCACTCAGGGTGACAAACGAGCACACAGACCACCTGATGGTAAGTGGTTGCTGAGGCCCACTCATCATATAAAACACAGCAGCGTTAACCTGCTATTTTGCGCTGGTATTCTGTAAGAGCATAGTCCTTCCCCGGTCGTGCCGACCCATTCGTGCTACAACTATACTACTAATATAGCTGCAGCGTAGCAGCAATTAGGGGAAGTGGATAATGCACAGCCACTACACGGTATTACTACATTAATAGACTTAATATGTACTTTTAGCTTTGAACACAAAATTCACCCTTCCAGACAATTCCCCTACGCCCATAGAGCTCCTTTGTCGTGGAGGCGTCTTCCATTTATAAATTGAGCCTAGTCGAACACATGTTCAATCGATACGGGTATTGAATCCGCGGCCCACAGCCTTTCATTTGAAAGGAGTTAATCAATAGAATTAGGCGTTGCTTTGTGAGGATTCATTATATTATAGATGTTAAAAATCAATTAGTAATAGATCCGCGTAATATCTAAGTACTGCTAAGTTCCGCCCTACAACATAAAATGATGTGTTACCTAGTTTGAAGAGCACCTCAAGTTGAAGGTAGCCTTTGTTAACTATGACGTCAGGACGTCAAACATCTCTGTCCCCCGTGACCGAGGGTGCTTGCTGCAAAGCACCCGAAACGGTGGCAATGAAAAAAAAAACGTAAAGTAGAAAAATAGTATCATTCCATCTTTAGTTTAATCTTATTGTTGATTGCTTTCTAGAGGAAGCTTATTCTCAGCTTTTGGACATTTTAAAGATGACATTTTTGGCCTGTGTCCCAGCAGCAGAAGCGTACGGTGAAGCAAGCCGTGGGCGTGGAGTTGTCCAGCGACAGCCCACTGCTGGGCCGTTCGCTGACTCGCACCAGTACTACCACCAGAACCCGCACCTTCCTGCACACGCTCTCAGAGAACCCGCTGGATTTCGACCTTCAGCTGCCTCTCGATGAACAGGTAATTTTCTTTAATTAACGATTTCTTATGGTTATGCGAACACACTAAACATTTATTTTACCGTTACAGCCTAAAGTCCACTGTTGAACGTTAGGCCTCCCCATAGATTGACTGATAGGGGAAATATTTTCCAAAGTTGCCTCGCTTGGCAAGCGGGTTGCCAATTAAGAAGACGCGGCCACTTATCTTCTGGTTGGTTTCCCTCTTTCGCCTCTTACGACACCATCGAGGCGATATGGACATCACACAATTGCATAATTACTAATTTGTAATATGTACGAACTTCTATTCTTCTTAATGTTATGTGTTCGTCAAATAAATGTTTCTTTCTTTTCTTCTTTCAAATTATTTCACTCCTTGGCTGAACGCATAATGAAAGACAAAGAAAACCGTTCGGTTCGAATGTGTGTTATAACTGTTTACACATGTCCTTGGTCATAATCATTCATAATTACAGTCACTCACCAGGTCCAAAGTTGAACACAAATCTTCCCAAAGAATGCCACAAAGCTGGGCCGCGAGCTACCTGCATCTATCTATTTCTTGCTTTGCAATTCGTCTACCGGTACGAGGCTGCCACTGGAGAACCTTTTTCCCCATCGGTTGTCGGTTATAGCTATAGGCCCTTTGACACTTCATCGTAATTATTAGAAAGATACACTCCTTGGTAGACAATGAACGTGGCTGATAACGACTGGAGTCCAGTATACACGATTCAGTGCGTCACCGAGCCGAGGACCGATGCTGCTATTTATACAACTCGCTGACCCAACCGCTCCCCACTTTATTAGCGAGTGACTGCGTCATGCGACCAATCACCACCTGACGTACGTAGCCGTTTGCTGTAAAATTAACAGTACCGCTGCGAAACATTCGCCTACCCCCCCCCCCCCCCCCAATCATACAACGAAGAGAACGATGCAATGAGCAAATTAAGTTCTAAAACCTTCAAGACATTCTAGTTGTTACTTAAACTTTACGTGTGGAAATGATCAGGACGAGACTCACGAGTTGTCGGTGTCCGAGAGCTCAGTGAACGAGCACGCGTGCGCTGCCACGCTGACGGCTGCCACCAGCCGCGTCTGCCACCTGCCCGTCAGCTCGTGGCGGAACTGCCTCGCTGCTGCTTTGCGGTCCCACCTGCACCACAACGTCAAGCTGCTGCTCGCACAGGTATGGCAATTTCACTACTCATATTGTATAGATGTTGAGGGTACATTTTTCTTAATAAAAGAAAAAATAAAGAATACCGTCAATGAATTTGCTGATTTAAACTGCCGTCAAAATTCCAAAAACATCGCAGTGTGACTCAACATCATGTTCATGTATATGTTTTTTTTTATAAGATAGATTGACAAACGAGCACACAGTCCACGTGATGGTAAGTGGTTGCTGTGGTCCATAGACATCTACATCTATCTTCGATTATGAATCGAAATGCAGATGCATTTTTATCTGTTAGGACTAAGATGGAATGCCTCGTTTCCAGTAAAAAGGGTCTCCGGTTCTCTACACTCACCATACGGAACACCAGTGTTAAGCTGCTATTTGACGCTGATATCTGTGAGAGCGTGGTCCTTCCCCGGTCGAGCCGACCCATTCGTGCTACAACTATACTACTAATATAGCTGCAGCGTGGCTCTACCACATATAAATATGTCGAAAATACATCATTTTCTCTTAGTCCTCACAGATAACAACGTATCTGCATTTTGATTCTTAATCGAGGATAGATGTAGATGTCTATGAGCTACAGAAACCACTTACCATCAAGTAGGCTGTGTGCTCGTTTGTCATCCTTATCCTATAAAAAAGACTAACTGTAACTTACGTGGATCTTACGTTGTAGAACTACACTGCAACTATGCTAGCTATAAACTGTAGCACATCGGTTCGAACCGGGAAGGACCACGCTCTCACAGAATACCAGCGTTAAATAACAGCTTAATGCTGCTGTGTTTCGTATGGTGAGTGTTGACAGCCGGATACCTTTATTACTGGAAACAAAGCATTCCATCTTAGTCCTCAGGAATGAATATTATTTCTTTCAAAATTTTATATTTATGGCTCTCACATGCCGGTTTTTCCTCGCAAAGCACGTAATAAATAAGGGGCGAAGCGCTCTCTTTTGTTTTTCAAATATAATGTATAATGTATGTGTTTAGGTGATTTGCAATTGTAGTGAAGATTTGAAAGATCACGCCAGCGTTCTGCGGCCGGCGTTGCTGGAGATGATCGTCCAAACGTCCAGAGATGAGGCGGGAGGGACGCTGAACGGTCTGCATGTGCAAATTGTGAGTATTGAAAGAATAATAGCCTATTTTCATACCCGTGGGTGTCGTGAAAGGCTACACAGAGAAACTAAAACAAGAGATGGGCAGCAGTATCATCTTTCTGACATTACCGTGTAGTGGCGGCGTAGGAATATCCACTTCCATATATCATCCCGTGGGTGTCGTATGAGGAGACAGAGGTTGTCCAAAAAGCTGAGGTTGTCCACCAGCTTCCCAAGCGTGGCAACAATGGCAAATGTCCCGCATATGAGGCAATCTATGGGGAGACCTATGTTCAACGATGGACTTTAATAGGCTGTAACGGTATATAGAAAATTAGTAGCGGCATCTATCGGAATAATTTCTATAGGAAGAAACGCTGTGAAATCTGTCAAATATTTCTCTCTCATTTCAAAGTGTTGCCGCCCTGATTGTAGAAAAAGTCATGATATCAGTCATTTAAATGACATATTCATTTGTCAGCTGGACACAGTCATACAGTGGCGAGTGGAGACCAACGAATTGGAGTCGGACGCCATAGACAATCTGAACGTGACCATAGAGCGGCTCATCGCGACCTGCATCCGCAACGCACGTCGACAAGAAATCGTAAACAATCTCATAGAGAAGATGAACTCCTTACTGGAGATGTACGGGACGGTCGTGAACATCGGATGGACATGCTTTCAGGATTATATGGAAGGTGGGTACACAGGCTTACAGTTTGCTGGTGGAGTGAGAACAAAAGAAATGTATTCCAATACTAACATCTACACACATCACATTACAATGCGATTCAAATAAGAATAGGAACGTCAATGACCTCGAATGACCGCCATCTGTCAACTGTCACTTGAAAGTACGGCTTGCAAAGAAAATTAAAGGCATATTAATAACGTTTTTTTTCTTCTATTTATTTAACTGTATCTTATAGTATTACCAAATCTATTGAACTACAGGTTCATATATTGTTATTATAAATTAATTTAAAAGTACCTAGTCGGTGGAATATTTAAAATACCTACATAAACCATATTCTATTTTTATAAGGGAAAGTTGTAGTGATTATAATGCTGACGATGATGACTATTCAGACCACGGAGCAAATACATTATTTGCTCCGTGACTCAGACAATGATGCAGCGAGTGAAATTAAAATGATAGTGTTACGAGCTTGGGGTTCGAGACAATTAAAAACTGCCGACTGAATTACCAAAATTGACACTTTAATTACACAACACTAATTACAATCTAAAATCACACTAATAATAAAACACAGTTCGCAGTTATTTCGCTTCGAAGTATTCTCTTGTATCGCCAATTCAATACTGCTCCGGTCGTGGTCTATACCGGCCTTATATAGGGCCTTAGATAGTTTCTACTGTAGCGACATCTAGAATGTTCGAGTACATATCGGTCCCGAAATTTCTGTAAGGATCTTGACTCCTAGTTCTGTTACTCGACACTAGAGGGCGCTAGTGTAACTAGTGTTGCCATGTACAAGACATTAATGGTGGCGCGCAACACTTTCTTTTACTAGACACTAGAGGGAGCTAGTGTAACTAATGTTGCCATGTACAAGACATTAATTGTAAATTAATATTATTTCAAAAAATATCTGTTTTGTTTGAATTGACAGCTTTGGCGTCACAATATGGCGCCAGGTCAGTTCTATTCTTATTTGAATCGTATAGTACAATTAATGATTTCTTATTTTTATGCGAACACTACACAATTAAAATGAAACTTAAGTTTTGCGGATTTTATCGCGTATTTTAACTGATGTGAAGAATGGACGCTCCGAGAGGTCTGCAGTTTGTGAATATGTACATGATCGCCCTCCTCGCTAAAGAACACCAAGGATGATTCACGAGGCTATTGAAATAAAAAAACGTCCTAATTTCCAATAGAGAAGATTGCTGGGTGCTACTATCTGCTTGATACTCCATAATTAATAAAATTCCAACTCAATTCCATCCCAAGCACACAACTGCAAGACTTCAAGATTCTATAAGCTCACTTAGCTCGATGAGCCTCTGGTTATAGCAGAGGCGCATCGATAGGTTATGAGATTTTAAACCAATTATGTGATTACAGTAGTCGCTATACAGAGTTATTTCTCAAAAAGTAGCCAAATATTAAACTTAAGTACAAATATATAAAGAATGATATACCGTTGTTGTAGTTTTTGAAATACGAGTAAATAAGGTACTTTTATTTGATAATATGCCAAATTCAATGTGATTTATGGGAAACAACTACGTGTACGCGCGCTCCTCTGTGTGTGATTCAATTCACAACGTTTTTGTCGACCAGTAAAATAATATAATAGTAGACGTTAGATATTTGTAAATGACAATCAGTTAAAATAATGCATAACCATGCATTTTGTTTTAAAAAGATAAAAAGGTCATAAGTTTTGAGATTTTTTTATCAATTTTTTTTATCAATTTTTCTTCACCATTTGCGTATGTTACTTATTCTGAACCTTCTCTGCAAATTTGGCCGGTTATTGCAAAATAACCCTGTGTAAATATGATATTGCATTGGGTTACATCGTATATAGGTTACATATTAGCAAAATCCGTTATAACACAAGGAATCGAATTAAAAAAATTTAACAGTGGTAGAGCCATGCGGCAGCTTTTGCTGTCGCACGGATGGGCTGGCTCGAATTGGGGTGGTACCACGACGTCACAGAAAACCAGCGTGAAGTAGAGGTTTGCCTCTGCGTTTCGCTTGGTGAGTGCAGGTGGCCAAAGGCCCTTTTTACTGGAAATGAGGCATTCCATCTTAGTCCTCACGGGTGACAACGCATCTAAATTTTGATTTGTAACAGAGGATAGATGTAGATGTCTATGGGCCGCAGCAACCACTTACCATCAGGTGGACTGTGTGCTCGTTTGTCACCCTTATCCTATAAAATAAATTTATTTTACCAGTTTACAGGGAAACATTGACGAAATTCAAACACCTTTGTTATGATAAATTCAGGGACTATTTCGATGAAAGAAGCAGGGAAAAAGAAATACTCGTATATCATAAAACAATTCAAAGTCATCCTCTTCGGATACCGTGGTATAATAATATTGAAATGAATAGAAACTATATAATTACTACTCACAGGTTACGTTCTGGGCACTATCCCAATAAAATATTTGTATTTTTGATCAAAAAGCAGACTCAGTAACATATGATAGCAAAATATGTCAAATATCAAAGGGAAAGGGAGAATCTGGTGTAAAATTTTATATTAATTTGGGTGAAACTGGTTGATTTTTGAGTATGATTGCTGAACCATACTCAGCGATAGCAAAATCATTAATTTCTATATTCTTATGACATTAATTCCCCCTTTCTAAATACTTATAATTTGTGTAACAGGAACAAGGTATAGTACGATAAGGCTGACATATCATTGTAGGATAAAAGATAAAAGTAAATAAAAGATAGATAATAATAATAAAAAAGATTATATAAGCTAATTCTTCGTGGATCGGACCAAACATTAATAATTAATAGTTAAACATTAATATTTAATAGTTATACGTGGTAGAGCCATGCTGCAGCTATATTAGTAGTATGGTTGTAGCACGAATGGGTCGGCTCGACCGGGGAAGGACCACGCTCTCACAGAATACCAGCGTAAAATAGCAACTTAACACTGCTGTGTTTCGTATGGTGAGCGTAGAGAACCGGAGACCCTTTTTACTGGAAAAGAGGCATTCCATCTTAGTCCTCACGGGTGACAACGCATCTGCATTTTTATTCGCAAACGAAGATACATGTAGTTGTCTATGGGCCGCAGCAACCACTTACCATCAGGTGGACTGTGTGCTCGTTTGTCACCCTATCATATAAAAAAATGTAGCCTTGGTTACGATATTCCGACGTTGAACATTCCGAATTAAATAAATATAAAAGTGGAATTTTTTTTTTGCAAGCCGTACTTTTCAAGTTACAGTTGACAGATCGCGGTCATTTGAGGTCATTGACGTTTCTATTTTTATTTAAATCGCATTGTATACCTAACTTTACTGACTTCTAGATTTAAGTACTATAACCTTGAAAACATTTGCAACAGGAGTGCCATTGCGTACTGAATGATCTTTCAAATATTTTTCTACAGCTCCAAACACATCCGCTCCGAAAACCTACCTCCAAATCCTCAAGAACATAACCAATAGAAAGATCCACATACCGGAGCTGCTGCCCAATCTGATGCAGAGCCTGGAGTCCAGGCAGGACCGGAACAGCAGCCTAGCCAACTTGGCCAACCGGGTCGATTTGGGTCAACTGGCTCAACTCTTTGGCCGGGCGCTGGCAGCCGCTCCAGTCAGCACCAAGTTTGAGATGCTTAAGAGATACCGGAATGTCCTGGAGAAGAACAAAAGCGACGTCTCGGAGTATATCAAGCTTTTGTATAACGCGCAGGTTGAGTTCTCTGAGGTTTGCGATGGAGTTCATTTTAGGTGAGTTTCTGTAGTGAAAACTTTTTTAGAATTGTTGTTATTTGAGACTCGATGAAACAAAAAAACGATACTAAGAAGAAACAAACATATACATCTATAAGATCTAGTCTTTCGAAGATGAGATAGAATATTATATTAAGTTAGTCGTGTTTAGACCATCCAGCGTCTATTTTACATACCACCTTCATAATCAATAAATTTTTATTCGATAAAATGACTTTAACTATACAGAGTTATTTTTCAAAGAATAGCCAAATTTAATATTAAACTTTAAATATATAAATAATGATATACTGATATTACAATTTTTAAAATGCGAGTAAATAAGGCTTCTACCTCTATTTGAAATTATCCCAAATTGAATGTGATTTATGGGCAACAACTACGCGTACGCGCGATCCTCTGTGTGCGATTCAATCGACGTTTTCGTTTCTCAAGTTTTTGTCTACTGTTTACATTCTTAGTGACACGCTCACTTTCTAATGCTTAAGTTAATAATTACACTACGCGAATTATGATTCCAATTTTCGCTTCACCCTTTTGATAAACTTAGGATCGTGGTAGTAAATAAAACTAAAATACTTTTTTTGCTTATGACGAGGAGCCGTGGTAGCTCGGATGCTTAGCGCTTTAAGTGCTGATTTACCACGTGATCGGCGATGAAGGAAAACATCGTGAGGAAACCTGTCATAGAAATAAGAAAAAAAATTCGAAGATATGTGAAGTTCGCTAACACGCATTGGGGCAACATTTCCTTGCCCTAAAACCAGCTCAGAAGTGAGGGGAGGCCTGTGCCCAGTAGTGGGACGTATATATGTTGTAACTTTAACTTTTTAACTTTATCAACGACGTAACAGACGACTGTCTTTATTATGGCGTATTTCAAAATTTGGAGGAAACTATGTATTTACAACTAAATTACGCAAGTAGACAATAACTAATGTTCATACGTTTTTCTCTATGCACTCTTTACCTGTGCTTGAGCACTTTTAACTTCTGTGAACGCAGCAATAATTTTACTGTGACGGTTTTCATAACTTTGGGTATCTTTGACGTAAATACAACTCTTTATTTCACCCCACAGATAAAAGTCTAACGGTTGAAAGTTCCGGCGAGCTTGCAGACCATAGTATAGGGCCACCATGCGCAATCCACCTATCTTCATATACACTATTTAAATTATTGTTCACCACTTGAATAATTTGATTAGCTGTTAACTGCTTTTCAATTGGTTCGATTTGTTGCCGCGGAAAAGACTCTTTTTCTTATAACCTTTGCGCACCATTTAAACTTTTATTGCTTAAAATGTAATACCGCACCATTTCATAGCTTCATAGTATTCGCGGTTCGAATATTTTCGTTCTGTCTGTGTTACGTTCAACACTATCAACTGTCGGCTAGCCTGGCGGACGTAGGTACCTAGCTTTGCAACAGTTATCTGTTAGCAAGGGCGCGGGAAGACGCGCGTCAAGGTTGTTTAACTGAGCGACGCTTACGAATGTGTGCGTGCATAGTATAATTAGATATTTATGAATGACAGCTAGTTAAAATAGTGCATTACCACGCATTCTGCGCTATAACAAAGCAATAATCGCAATTTTATGAAGGTTTCGCTTCTAATAGGTACTAAAAATCTGAGGTAGCCAACCCGATTGCCAAGCGTGGCAATTATATCAAATCCCCCCTATGAGGCAATCTATGGGGGAGCCCTATGTTCAGCAGTTGACTCTAATAGGCTGTAACGGTAACGGATGTAAAGTCTGCCAAAGACACTGGAGACCCACGACATACTTCGTACTACAATTCTCCCACTTTTCTGAGTTCTTACTTGGGTTTTTGTTGAGCTTATTAAGGCTGTTACTTTCCTGTTTTCAAGTGGACGGCAGTAACTAGCTTAGGAGAGGGATACTGAAAATTTAAAACAATTAGGGCTAATAATTTTCCGCTCACCAGATGTCGCTCGTTTGGACTAAGGTGAATTTATTTGTTACACAGTGTCACCCCAAATTAAAACAACGTTTTAATTAAGGGTGACACTTTTTAATTAAAACAACGTCTTAGTGGTTGCTCTTTAATATTTTGTACATTTGAATTCTTTCACTTTTAGGAATATTCGCAGTTTGATTTATATGTACATTTTAATCTAATTAATAACATAAAATGTAGCTAATATTTCGGAAATAAACATCTCTATACTTTTCTAATGAATCCGCTAAGTGGCACCGGCCTGGTGGCAGAAAAAGTCATGATTTGCACCCAGTAGTGTTATGCATCCCTTAGTTTTTGCGGGTCTTCACATAACAAGAATCAAATTTCTTTGACGTTTCCAGGAGAGTGACGGACCTAGCTCGAAAAGTGGTCGGTCGGAACAAAACGAAGTGCTTAGAAATTCTGTCCATGTACATCTCTAAAGCGTCACGTGATGAGGAGATAACCGCCATGTTTGAAACGATAGAGATATCGGAGTTGATGTTGCAAGGTGATGAGATCGTGTTGGACTTGGTCATGAATGGTCTGCCGGTGATGGAAGAGCAGTTGAAGAGGCGGGTGATCTTGCAGTGTGTGGAGCACTGCTCTCATTCTGTCGGCAAGGTCAGGAAAGCGGCTCTGGGTGTGCTATTGAAGGCTTTTGAAGGTAAATAGTTATTAGAATAACTACTCGTACTCCCCCATATCGTCCCGTGGGTGTCGTTAGAGGCAACAGAGGAAAATTCAACTAGGAGATGGGTAGCGGCACCTTTCTGATAGCAACTGAAAATCATAAAAAACTGCCAACCCGCTTACCAAGCATGGCAACTATGGCAAAATCTCTCCTATGAGGCAATCTATAGGGGAGGCCTATGTTCAGCAGTGAACTTTAATGGGCTGTAATGGATGGATGTGTAGAAGATAATCTATCAGGAGCACATGACGCACTGAGAGGTGAAATTTTCAAATCAACAGTAACATTACAACCATGGCAAATACCCCCTATGAGGCAATCTATGGGGGAGGCCTGTGTAGCAGTGGACTTGTACGACTGTAAAATATGGATGTATAGAAGATAATCTACCAGGAGCACATGACCCACTGAGAGGTGAAATTTTCAAATCAGCAATAACATTAGAACCATGGCAAATATCCCCCTATGAGGCAATCTATAGTGGAGGCCTGTGTTCAGCAGTGGACTTATATAGGCTGTAACGGTAAAGGTAAACGATATGGTTACAACGCCATCTCCCTGAGATTTTTCCGGCATTTACTGTGGTCATCTCTTATGACACGATTTTACTGAATGGTAGGAGTTCATATGTGCCTGGGAGTCCGTTTGGATAGGTGACATCTTGCCTTTTTCTGTCGCCAGACATCAGTGCTTGCACTGCTGATCTCCAGTCTGAAGATACAGAGGGTCAGTATAATTAAACACTGTGAAACATTCCAGCGTAGTCCTCCGAGGTGACAACGCATCTGCAGCCATCTTTGATTGAAGTTGTCGCTTCAGTTTTAAAAATAAATAAAAAACCGCTGGATGAAATGAGTTGATGGATTCTCTAACGCCACTGCCGCAGCACAAAAAAAAATATCTAGTTAAAGTATCTAGAAGAAAAATATCTAGTCAATAATACCAAGTACTGGATTGTTTTAAAAGTAAGCTACAATAATTTTTAACTGACAGTGCATTTTATTCTTTTCAAGAATTACTTAAATTTAAGTGACATCAATTGACTAATTAAAATGTCACTAAATTATTGACATTTCTATGAAAATTAATTTTAATCTTATTATTTCATTTAATTGAATTCTACCTTCGCACTGAAACTTTTACATTACTTGAATAAAGGCCGTTTGTTTTTAATATATGCATGTGGGAATGAAATATAATTTTATATTGTATACCAAATGGTGGATCGCAGCACCACTGAATTTCTTATCTATTTTTATTTATTTATTTTTTCTTTATTGCATTCCTTAAAACAAAAGTATGCAAAGAGCGTACTTAATGCCTTGAGGCATTCTCTATCAGTCGACCCCTGGAGTTGTGAGAATTTGACGTAATAAATAAACTATACAAATATAACCTATACATACTACATTTTATAATTTACTGTCGATCTCAATAAAATTGATTTGATTTGATTTGATACCACAACTTTCAGGTCTAATTGTACCCAGTGCAGAGGAATCGAATCCCAAACGGCCAGCAAAGTTAAACAGTCCTTTGCTGCGAGATGTTGGGTTCAATAAGCCACTGGCGGCGTTCGGACTCGGCTTGGTCTGCGAGCCGGATGCTGGGGACCTGCGAGATGCAGTGAGCCGCCACTTGGCATCAGCTGGACTAGTGAAGAGGTCAGTTGAAAGAAAAGCTATGATCTGTTTGTGAGAGGAAGCTGGAAAGATTATACGTGGCACGAATGAGTCAGTTCGAAGGACTACGCTCTCACGGAATACTAGCGTGAAATAGCAGCTCAATACTGCTGTATTTCGTATGATGAGTGTAGAGAACCGGAGACCTTCTTTACTGGAATCGAGGTATTCCATCTTAGTGCTCAGGGGTGACAACGCGTCTGCATTTTGATTCTTCGGGTGGGATTTCGTAAAATCCGTTCTTAGCTGACCTATACTTGACCAAAGGAATATTCCTACCAAACTTCAATTCTCTAGGCCTAATGGTTCCAGAGATATCGTGACGAGTCAGTGGTCATGTCATGAATGAGTCAGACCACTGGTTCGGAAAATACCTTTGCCCTGAGAAGAACCAGCAGGAAACTCAGCGGGACATTTTCTTTTTTTGAAAACGAACAGCTTACAATCATATATTATGTTACACATTTAACTATACAAAATAAATCCCTCAATACAAATGCCGCGATACCTATATCCTCATAGATTCTGCGAGACGTTCATCACCGTCGTTCACCTGCCCGTGTTGCATGCGGCGCGCAACGAGAAGCACTTGTCCGGCTGCGTGTACGCCTTGCTTGATATGTTCTTCAAGGATCTGAGGGAGAATGAGGCTTTCAAGCGGGCGCTGCTTAGAGATCAACCGTTGGAGAGGTGAGTTTAATATCTCCTTTCAAGCTCAAAAATACGACATGCAAACCTGCGTGCTTTTTTTTAACACACTCAAATTCCATGGAGTTTCACTTTTACCGCATATCGGCTGGGGCACGGCACTCATCTGTGGCATAATGGCGATTCTTCCGTAGAAGAGAATAATTCCTCTTTCTCCTTCTCTTGTAAGCGCACCAGAACAAAAGACACGCCTTGCTCTACGGTCTCCGACTATAACTGCGCAACGGCGTCCGTCACAAAGAGACTAATAGGAGTATAATAGGCCAACGAACTTCAAACCCTACGTACTCCAGGTTTTGGCGGTACAGGCGGTACGTTACTCCAGGGTTGAAATCCCGCACGTAAAAATTTGGCCTACAAATAATTAATCCGGGTGTGGATGTTTGCCTTTGAGAAATTTATGTAATCATATGTAAACTGTCTCCAAGATACAGGAGAAAATCCTAGTGTGTAGGTAATTTTTTTATAAAAAAAACCCAGCGTAAGATCTACCTGTCTACCAAATTTCATCCGACTTCGTTTAGTCGTTTATACAATGCTATACAATAACTTTATTTCAAGCATCAAGGACTTAAAAATTAAGAACATTGGCCCATAGCAATATACACCTTAACCTAAAATCACTCTCTTTGGCGCGTCCCTGTATCGGCGAAACACTACCCCAGATGGCCAGAAATCGGGAGCGAGGAATGTCTCTTTGTATTTTGCAGGAACGTGGAGTACTTAGGATTTGAAGTTCATTGACCTAGTACACTCCAGACGATACAAATGTAAAGAGATCTGAACCCTCTATGCGGCATCAGCTTCGTTCTTCCACGAAACGCAGAACGTCTTCGTGGAACTTTTGTCCAAACTGGAGATGTAGAGCTGCATGGTTTGGCTCCACAGCACGCATAGTTATTAATATAATATAGAACATTTTTACGCCGAAAAATAAAATTTATAGCGGGTATTAGAACCGGAAAAAGCTTTAAGTTTTCGAAAAGGAACTACTGACAAATAATTCAGCGTATTATATTTGTTTGTATTAATTTCAGCACGTCGTCGGTGACCACAGTTAGAACTGTAGCAAGCACTACTGGAAGCCGGCTTGCGAGTAACCAAGGTGAAATGAATATGTAGCGTACGCTATATCCAAATAAAATATATTTCACATGCATATACTAGTTTTATATCCTTACTTTATTGTTAAATGCCAATGATGGGCATGGATCTCTTCCGGTGTAAGAGGAAGCTGCCGTAATAGCTTACTACGTTGATCTTGAGTTTCCTAAAATCTTCACCTCGGTCCCAACTAGCGACATCTGGTGAGCGGAAGATTATTAGTCCACATTGACGATAAACGTGACCGACCACGGCACACCGCATAGTGTATGCCGTCATATGACTTAATATCATACAAAGTGCGACACGTTGCATAGTACTTGCCTAATAGCCAAATACTAAAATGCTAATCGATTTTAAGATGTCGTTAAGTGTCGTGCTGTCTCAGTCACTTTTACTTAAAGTGATAGAGACAGCACGAGACTTAACGTCATCTAAAACTTGAGCAGGGTTTGAGTATTTGGACATAAGTCGTATCGGTCCGGAAACACTGATGTCGGTAAAGGCGACTGTGGGAAACTCTAGAAAGAATTCGTGGTTTCAGCTAGATGGCGGTATAACCATCTCGTTTACGCTAAGCGTAAAATATCTGAATATTTTACGCCTGGGGGAATACAATACACCTTTGAAGGGCAGCAGATTCAAGGCTGCTCACGTCTGGTAGTAAGATAGTGAATCCACTTGCCAAGCGAGATGGTTAAGTCATTGAGACACATCTGTACAATACGTGGTCAATGTCCAGTGATAGATCTTTGAAACAGAAACAGAACGAAAAGAATTTTATACGTGGTAGAGCCATGCTGCAGCTACATTACTGGTACAGTTGTAGCACGAATGAGTCGGCTTGACCGGAGAAGGACCACGCTCTCACAGAATACTAAAGTAAAATAGCAGCTTAATGCTGCTATGTTTCGTATGGTGACTGTAGAGTACCGGAGACCTTTTTTACTGGAAACGAGGCATACCATCTTAGTCCTTACGGGTGACAACGCATCTGTGTTTTGATTCGCAAACGAGTATAGATGTAGATGTCTATGGGCCACAGTAACCACTTACTATCAGGTGGACTTTGTGCTCGTTTGTCACCCTTATCCTATAAAAAAAGAATACAACACTTTTTATTTAATGTAGAAAGTAATACTTATAAATCATCTTATAATGTTACTTTTAATTTAACACTGGTTCGAAAAATACCTATGTTGTGGGAAGAACCAGCAAGAAACACAGCGAGACTTTCAAAAATTAAAAATTTTGTATACTACCGACTTGAATATATATATTATAAAGGATAACTCAAAAACCATTCATCAGACCTTGATCAAAATATATATGTGACCACATGAGAAGCACCAGCTTTCGAATTAAAAAAGAATCATCGAAATAGATTCACGTAGAACAAATTTATGAGGAAAATTTAGAAAATTATATAATACACATTCAAAAAAACATACAGTCGAACTGAGTACCTCCTCCTTTTTAAAGTCGAATAAAAACAGCTTACAATCAATGTTACATAATTAACAACACAAAATAAATTAGAAATATCGTGGTAGCGATCACCTCGTTATATATTAGGTTTATATTATATAAATTCGTTAATATTATAATAACCCGTTCTATACAAACATTGTTTAATAAACTTTTTGAACTTCAGGGTAGTTAAATTTTGTATATTATTAACAAGCTAATGATGTTGAGGAAGTAGATTCATACATACAGCTTAATTTATGTTAACTTTTGTTCCAGATAATCCAACTACAGAGGAAATAAAATCGGTGGATGATGTACTGGGATCTCTCTTGCAGTTTGCTAAGGTGATGTACTCTCTTTTCGTTCCCCCACTATTTTTATAAGTAAGGGTTACATGCGAGCACACAGTACATCTATCTTCAATTTAGGATCAATATGCAGATGATTCTGTGAGAGCGTGGTCCTTCCCCGGTCGAGCTGACCCATTCGTGCTACAACTATAATATAGCTGCAGCGTGGCTCTACCACGTTAAGATCCTTTATTCACAGATCTTCAGTCACCAAGGATTACTTCTTTTGTGTAGGAAACAGACAAATCAATTTATTCATTTAACTATATGAAAAGGTCTTAAAATATTAGACGTAAAATTATAATTTTTCTCCTTAGAAAGAAAAAAAAAAGTAACATCATTATTTGAAGCTATATTTCGGGCAGATAAAGATCGGGATTATAAGGGGCGTTGTCTCTATTCATCTCTCGCTTGTACACTGTCTCTATCTATGCTCAAACCCGCCGGTAACGGCAACAAAAAATAACGTTATTCATGTGTTGTATATAATAAACGTTTTTTGCCTTTTATTGCCTTTAACTGCCGAGGCAAGTAACAGAACGGAACCACTCATTTTACTTTTATTATTCGTATTAAATTGTTCTATTTGGTAGTGTGTATGATTACATCTGGAGAAGAAACGTTGAGTTTTGGCGGGAACTTGACCGGCAGCGGATTGCTGCTCCTGTATTATTGTTTAAATAATGGTTTGAAGTGGACTTTGATATGTAAAAGTGGTGCGATTTTGTGTATTAAGTGTCTGCTCATGTGAACTATTAGTGGAAACTGTGAAAGAAGTGCTCTGATGGTGATGTGATTCTCAAGATAAGGTGTGTGTCTGCTTTGGCGCTTTGAGACACCATCGCCAACTGTCAACTGTCTACTGGCTCAAGTTGCCGTCAAAATCTCCCAAGGGCTGCACAATGTGACGTATCAACATATTATGAAGCGGTATACTATGAAAGATAATTATACATTGTAACTTCAGGCTCAGAAGGGCTAGAACCCAGAGCCGTAAAGTCAGTTATAAAAAAAGGAAGAAACGTTCTCGAATAGCAGCCGCCTCGCGCAGACAGGCGCAGTAGGACGGCCCCCTTGTAATATCCACAGCGCTGATATTCTGGCGATGCATAAACAATACATTTTTAAACAAAACAAATCAGAACAACAACAATAAATAACAAGTGCGAGTCGGACTCGCGCATGAAGGGTTCTGTACCATCGTAATACACGTTTCTAGTAGTGGCGCCCCTTTTAATTTTTTTTTTCATTTTAATTTTTATTACTTGTTGTTATAGCGGCAACTGTTTACCTATTAGGGACATGAGATACAGCATGCTGGTAGACAGACGGAGCGACGGATAGCGGACGCTTAGTAATAGGACCCCGTTGGTTACCCTTTGGATACGGAATCCTAAAAACATGCAAATTCTTATTGGTTAACTTAACCTGCAAAAATTTACTGTTGAACGAGAGCCTCTAGTATTTTTTTATAGAATATGTGTGCCAAACGAGCACACAGTCTACATGATAGTAAGTGGATGATGTGGCCCATAGACATCTACATTTATCTTCGATTATGAATCAAAATGCAGCGACGGGTAGCAGGCATGAAAGGCGGAAGAAGTCTGGTTCAGCCGAAGCCAGTCCAACTGTCAAGGCTGGCGATTCGGGCAACCTTCCTTGCCACGCTGCAGCTATTTTATGGTAGTAGCACGAATGGGAAGGCTCGACCGGGGAAGGACTACACGCTCACTGAATATCAGCATAAAATAGCAGCTTAATGCTGCTGTGTTTCATATGGTTGGAGACCATTTTTATTGGAAACGGGGCCTTCCATTAGTCCTCGGGGGTGGCAACGCATTTGCATTTTGATTCTTAATCGAGGATAGATGTAGATGTCTATGGGCCACAGCATTCACTTACCATCAGGTGGACCGTGTGCTTGTTTGTCACCCATATTCTATAAAAAAAGTTGTTATAATGCACAATAAAGTTATATTTATTATTATTATTCCCATATCCAGAGCTCTCCTGAAGCAGCGTCCGCTCTCTGCCTCCAAGTCATGTCAGCGCTGAAATCACGGACGGGTAGCGGGTTTGACTTCGCGGCCGCCATGTCCGAGTTGCTGGTGCCGATGCTGGGCCACGTCAGCGACCTGACCCCCTTCCTGGTGGAAGCCTGCAGGCTGTTTGTGGATGAGTGTTGCCACATTAATGGGTATGGTTAATTTTTTTAAACGTTACCCCTACACTACGATTTTCTCCTGCATCGTGAATGCAGATTACAAATATAAATTGTACAAGGATAAACATCCGGACCTGTGTAATGTAAATGGTCCTACGGGTGTGTAAAGTTGAACTCGCTCCCACGGAAGTGTTAAATTCGTCTTACCCGGAAATCCACTCCCCGCGTGAGAACTGTATGCGTGGACATTATGTTTTCTCTCTTTTCTAACAATATACCTTGGACTGTCTTACGAAAAATTTTAATAATTTTAAACGCCTAAAAATCCACATTATCACACCTGGAACAATGAGGCCTAATAATCTTCCTTTCACCAGATGTCGCTAGTTGTGACCGAGGTGAAGATTTTGTTACACAATGTCATAACAATGACACATTGCATTTTAAATAAAAGTTTATCGGTTTCTAATATATTAAATAAAAACACAAAACAACGCCTCAGTGGTTTGCTCTTTAATATTTTTCATATTTATTAACTCGTTTTTTTTTTCTTCTTTTAGTAATATTCGTAGTTTGGTTTATTAATTTTAGATATTATTAATATAAAATACAATTAATATTACAGAAAGAAACAGTAAACCTTAAATTTTCCACATAATTAGCTTCCGCGCCATGTAATGTGTCAAATATTTCAACTCAATCTCAGTGGTGCCGTGGATGCCCTCATCACCTACAAATACTTGTTCCGTGTGGGATTCGAAACCACGGCCTTCAGCGCCGCGCCTCTATGTTAAACCACTGCGTCACGGAGCCGTTAAATTTCACGTCAAAGTTATTTTATTCTTTAACACGATTTTTATTAACTTAACCTATATTTATGTATGTTTGTATGTATGTAAGAGAACTACATGAGCTGGAGTTTTCTTCTTAAGAATCGATTTTCATGTATAGACCGCCACAAATCAGATCAGATAATCAGATCAGGTTTATGCGTGGTAGAGACATGATGCAGCTATATTATGGTTGTAGCACGAATGGGTCCGCTCAACCGGGGAAGGACCACGCTCTCACAGAATATCAGCGTAAAATAGCAGCTTAACGCTGCTGTGTTTCGTATGACGAGTGTAGAGAACCAGAGACCCTTTTTACTGGAAACGAGGCATTCCATCTTAGTCCTCACGGGTGACAACGCAACTGCATTTTGATTCTTAATCGAAGATAAATGTAGATGTCTATGGGCCATAGCGACCACTTATACCCATCCCTTGGACGTCGTAAGAGGCGACAGATGGAAACAAATCAGGAGATGGACAGCAGCTTCTTCCTCATAACGAATAGAAATAAAAAAAAACTGCGGTTAATACCGCCGCGGTATTAACTACTGCGATTAATAACCCGATTGCAAAGCGTAGCAACTAGGGAAAATATCCCCCCTACGGGGCAATCAATGGGGGAGGCCTGTGTTCAGCAGTGGACTTTAATATGCCGTAACGGTCACGGTAACACAAATAAGATGGGGAGCGAAATATAAAAGTGCATTCCTTATGTACTTCCTCCGCGTAGCACATACCCGCATCATATACTAAAGGCATGTAAAGTTATAGCGCAACTACTTTATTTTGTAAGTCATTTTATTTTTTATTTTATTTTATGAAATATGGGTGACAAACGAGCACACAGTTCCACCTGATGGTAAATGGATGCTGTGACCCATAGACATCTACATCTCTCCTCGATTAAGAATCAAAATGCAGGTACGTTGTCACTCTTGAAGATTAATACGGAATGCCTCATTTCCAGTAAAAAGGGTCTCAGGTTCTCTACACTCACCATACGAAACACAGCGGCATTGAGCTGCTATTTTACGCTGATATTCTGTGGGAGCGTCGTCCTCCGAGCTGACCCATTCGTGCTACAACCATAATATAGCAGCGTGGCTCTACCACGTGCAGGTGTCCATGGACTGCAGCAGCCACTTATCATCAGGTGGTGACACATTTGTAATAAATAATTGAGCTAAAGATGAACAATTTCAGATTCAAAGAAACGGTGGATGCGTTGTTGAAAACTGCAAAGGGAACGGAGGGCCAATACTTGGTGCAAGCCTTGAATGAGGATGTAGTTATACGCTGTCCAGGACTGGATTACTTCATTTTGGGGTAAGTAGGCAGCGAGGATTTCTATATGAAGTTCGCAGACGTTCCACTACCACATAGTGCACCTTTATAAACTATAGCTGTGGCCACGACTTCGTTCGCATAGAATAATTTTTAGTTATTTATTATAATACTTCCCTGTTTAAATTGGGTTTTGTTTACAATTTACATAGGTTCTGATATTTTGCACAGAATCATAATTCTTTTTCTAAAATAAAAGCACCCTAAGTTACTTCTTATAACATTAGCTATCTACCAGAGAATATCCCGTCAAAATCGATCCAGCTGTTTCGGAGATCAGCCGGAACAAACAAAGAAACAGACTGACAGACAAGCAGACAAAAATTTAAATTTTTTTTTTGTTATAAGTATCGTATATACTTTCATAGGCATTTAGTAAAAAGCTGTTATTGTAACTTTACAAACAGACACTTCAATTTTATGTATTTGTTAGAATATTATAATAGCTGCAAGAGAATTTTGGAAGACGTTTGGATAAGCATTTTGCTGCAGTTTTTATTATATATATGTATATATCGATCATATTGATGAGAGTTATTAAAGGCGAGGATTTTCCACATTAACAGGTTTTTACGTCCCCTATATTGCTGCATATTTGGCCATTAGAATTTTATTCAATAATTTTCTCATATATTACAATTCTTTCATATAATAAAGAAATATTATATGGCTATCGCTTTAAAAAACAAGAATTCGATCGTGAAAGTTCTTTTTTTCCGGCAACCTTTATGTAATAATAATAATATAATGTTTTTGTTCTGTGTATGTGACTGAACTCCTCCTAAACAGCTGGATGGACTTCAATGAAATTTTGTGTGTGTGTGATTAAGTTGATTCGAGAATGATTTAGATTCACAATTGGACTCGGTAGGTGGCGCTGTAATCTCTAGTCAAACTATTTTTTTTTTACTCGTTTAATATATAGTATTTTAAAATCCATTAGATTTCAATGAAGCTGAATGACAGAGTTTGAATTTGAATGAAGCTGAATGACAGAGTGAGAAATTGTTTAATAAGAGAAGAGTGTGGTTTGCAAGATGATGTTGTGACCAGGATTAAGAAAGGAATGCTTCGGTGGTTTGGTCACGTAGAAAGAATGAATGAGGAAAGAGTGACAAAGCAAATCTATGTTGCAGAGGTGAACGGCATAGTCGGGAAGGGTCGCCCTAGGCGAAAGTTTATCGACCAAATTGGCGATATATTAAAAATGGGCCAAATCAAGAGTACCTTTAACCGACGAGCGTGTATGCGTAGGTATATGGATGTGGAGGAAGCGAGAGAGGTGTGTCAGGATCGTGCCAAATGGAAGTCCATAATCTATGCCTACCCCTCTGGGTGACAGGCGTGAGTGTTTATGTTTATGTAAAATCCATTAGATTTCATGTATGCGTATATATTTTTCTGTGTATATACTATTTCGAGAAGTATCAGTTCTTTAGTGTTAAAATCGTTTCGAAAATATGATACCTTGTTTATAGAGCAACATGGGCTACCGGAGGACTGGAGGGGAGTAGAGCCATAGAGTTTTTGCCTGATACAGAACTGTCTGTCATTTTTTTACGGGGGGAAATTAGCGCACACGAATACAGTCGCCTGTCACTATGAAACTCACACATAACAATTTAATTAATAAACTAACAACTTTTGAACGTGGTAGAGCCATGCTGCAGCTATATTAGTAGTATAGTTGTAGCACGAATGGGTCGGCTCGACCGGGGAAGGACCACGCTCTCACAAAATACTAGCGTAAAATAGCACCTAAACACTGCTGTGTTTCGTATGGTGAGTGTAGAGAACCGGAGACCCTTTTTACTGGAAAAGAGGCATTCCATCTTAGTCCTCACTGGTGACAACGCATCTGCATTTTGATTCTTTATTGAGGATAAATGTAGATGTCTATGGGTGACAGCAACCACTCACCATCAGGTGGACTGTGTGCTCGTTTGTCACCCTATCCTATAAAGAAAAAAAAAACAATTTCATACACATGGATACGTTCTAATAGTATCACTCAGTGACAGTGACAACTCGGATACAGACTCGGATCAGTCGCTCGACGAATCATCATATTGTATGAGTTCAATCTGTTTTGGTAAACAAATCCGAAACATCACGACCGTTATATTGCAATATTTAAATTTTGAAAGAAGTATATAGTAATAATTAAGTAAAAAGAAGTATATTTAAAAAATTACTTATACTTAAGAGGTATCGTCATCTTTTCAAATTTGAACATTTCTTCATTTTCTACCGACTTCAAAAAGGAGACGGTACTCAATTTGACTGTATGTTTTTTATTTGTGTGTTACCTCATAACTTTTTACTGGGTGCACCGATTTCGATGATTCTTTTTTTATTAGAAAGCTGGTGCTTCACATGTGGTCCGATATAAATTTGATCAAGGTGTGACCAATAGTTTTTGAGTTATTCTTAATAATTTATATTGAAGTTGGTTGTACAAAATTTTTAATTTTAAATTATTGTATTACGTCGATTCAGCCTCACAACTGGGTTTAGTCTAGTGAGCAGTGCGGCTGCAACTAGTTTCATTGTTCGCGTAGGACCACGTGGAATTATACTTTGACAAAGGGGGTTCCCCTGCGTATGAACCTCCGGATCGGCGGTGGCCCGTGGTGCTCTATGTATTTTGTCCAACCCGACTAATGTTTTTGTAATTAAACACTTTTTATTTTGGCAGTAAAATGAATCATGAGTCCGAAGATTGGGATATGACAGATTTAGCCAAGCATTTCTCGTTGGAGGGTAAGACCTTATATACTTTCACCGACCTTATATACTAAGTAAAAGTGTAACAAAATAGTACTCAATAACTTAGGGAATGATTCTGCCCGTAAACATGAATAACTTTATTATGGGATCATCTTCGAAATTTTCAATCTATACGTGCTAGAGCCTGGCCTGTTGGTCTAGTGGTTAGTGACCCTGACTGCTACGCCGGAGGTCGTGGGTTCGATTCCCACCCAGGACAAATGTTTGTGTGATGAGCACGATCATTTGTTCTGTGTCTGGGTGTAATTTATCTATGATATTTATGTATTTAGAAATATATAAGTATGTTTATCAGTTGTCTAGTACCCATAACACAAGCTCTGCTTAGCTTGGGACTAGATGGCGTTGTTTGATAGTTGTGGAATATTATATTATATTATACTGCAGCTATATTACTGGTATAGTTGTAGCACGAATGGGTCGGCTCGACCGGGGAAGGACCACGCTCTCACAGAATACCAGCGTAAAATAGCAGCTTAACGCTGCTGTGTTTCATATGGTGAGTGTAGAGAACCGGAGACTTATATTTCTGGAAAAGAGGCATTCCATCTTAGTCCTCACGAATTATGACGCATATGCATTTTGATTCTTTATCGTGGATAAATGTAGATGTCTATGGGTCACAGCAACCACTTACCATCAGGTGGACTGTGTGCTCGTTTGTTACCCTATCCTATAAAAAAAAATCGAAAGTCAACTGCTGGACCTAAGCCCCCATAGACTTATTTCACATTACGGTAATGTTGTTGTTGTTAGCAAGATGCTGCTGTTCACCTCTCCGTTGGTTTCCTTCTGTCGTCTCTTATCATCTACGGTAGGATATGGGGTAGTGGATATATTCTTACACTTTACAGTTTGGTTATCAAGTTTGTAAATTTTATATGCGACTTTTAAAAAAAAAGCTGAGATTATATAGGAATAGTACCACCCGAAGTCAGGAGATAAACGGTGTCTCATTCAGGTGCCTCCGGTAATCTGTGAAGCCGTTGGTCCTGCGTCGATTCTCTCTCCGGTCGTGTGGCATTACCGTCCCATCGGACTATGAGAGTGAGGCAACAGAGAGTGCTCCTGTGCTTGCGCATACACTCGTGCACTATAACCCTGTTCTGTGCAGATGGTTAGTCTCAGAAACTCGGTCTGAAGAAATTTTTTATTACTAAGAGGTGTAAGAACATTCACTACCTCATGTCGTTCCGTGGGTGTCGTAAGAGGCGACTGAGGGAAACAAATCAGGAGATAGGCAGCAGCGTCTTTTTAATAAATACGAAAAATAAAGAACTGCGGTTGCCAACCCGCTTGCCAAGCGCGGCAAGTATGGCAAATAGCCCCCGAACTAGGCAATCTATGGGGAAGTCCTGTGTTCAGTAGTGGATTTTGTAGTGTGTAACGGTGACATATTTTTTTTTTAGATTTGGTCGCGTCGTTCGGTATGCTGTCAAATTGGGAGGATCTGACAGTGCAGCAGAGGAAGTCTGTGCAGTCCAGCCTGCCCCCTCTCTGGGTGGACACTGACACGTACAAGGTGGAGCTAGATGGATGGTCCGGTAAATTTTTCATATGTGATTTCTTATACTTCTTCGTTATTTAAGTAACTTAAGTAAGATCACATACACAAATACGCTGATCTTCTTTAACTCTTAAAACCAGTGCTTGACTACCACCCCAGCTGATGGTAAGTGGTGATATATCCGAAGATGATGAAGCGCACTGACTTAACCAAATAACCTATTCACTCGTGCCTTGAAGACATCCACATTATTATCGAATGAAAAGACAGATGCTGTCAAGTTATTCCACTCCTTTGCTGTACGCATTACGGTCGTCCGTAAAACTAAAGATACGAAGACGAAAACCAAAGCAAACCGTTTAATTTACCAGTGGTAAAATTGAAAATTTTGTAAAACCGACTTCAGTATAAATTATTAAGGATATCTCAAAAACTGCTGGTCAGACCTTGATCAGATATATTTGGGACCACATGAGAAACACCAGCTTTCAAATAAAAAAGCATGATCAAAATCGGTTCACTTAAAAAGAAGTAATGAGGTATAACACACATAAAAAAAATTACAGTCGATTTGAGTGCCTCTTTCTTTTTGGAATCGGTTAAAAATGCGTGGTATATCGACAAAGAGTCGAAGAGTTGAATTGTGTTTCGACTGCGAGCTACTTACCGGCAGATAGCTGATGTCACAAGGAGTAACTTAGACTACTTTTATTTTAGAAAAAGAATTAGGGTTCCGCGCAGAAAAATTAAAACCCCAATTAATACGCTGGCGAAGTCGCGGGGAACAGCTAGTATTAAATAAAAGTGATTCTATTCTATTGTATTCTATTCTGTTGATTTCAGCCACGTCATCAAACAGCTGGTTCGACAAGATGGCGTCTGTGTACAGTAAGGAGAGTTACCTGAGCTTGAAGTGGTTGAGTGAGCTACGTCGCTGGCCAAGGAGTTTGTTCTCTATGTCCGCTGTAAGATCTTTGCTTACGTAAGATAAATTTTTAAAAAAAAATCACTCAGCTAGGCAGCGCCGGATTTAACTATTTTCGTGCTCTAGGTTTTAACAGCAAATGGTACCCTAGTTTTTATTTTACATTGGTTTTTGAATCCTTGTTATTTGAAACTCGATAAAATGAAAATGCGACACTAAAAAGAGACAAACATATACATCTATAGGTTTTAGCATGCGAGGGAACGAGATAGAATATTTTATACCTATTATTTCGGTCTCAATTTCTGAAGGTTTCACTTCTAGCGCGTGTGAACTGCATATGTTTTTTTTTTTTAAATCTATACATACAACGTGCAGCTTCAATAGTGACTTATAATATAACACACAGGCAGGGCTAGTGTCCATTAATCATAAATAACTTAGATAGGTTAAAATAATTCGTAAATTGAAAAATTTTTTTTTCAAGCAAACTTATTAATAAAAATGTAACTAAAATTAGGAGAATCAGACTTGTGGTATTTGCCATTACGACGACAAGTTTACACAAGCACTAATAACACAAATAAAAATGTCCGTATCCCATAAGATGTAAACGTACCTACTGGATTAGAAAACCAAAACAAAACATAGTGTCTTTGTCTGTACCATAATCTAATTACTATGTGGCGGGTGGAAAGAAAAGGGGAGATCTCCCGCCGGGCTAGGTGTGCTGCCCGGGTATCGGCCAACGCTCCAATTGGTAGTTCGGAGCTGTTCTATATATGCTGCTATAACTTCGGAACTTTGTTAGTGCGATTTAGGCTTCAATGTGTTTCGCTTGTGGCGCGACGACAGCGCCGCCACATCTATTCTAATTACACAAAAATTAATAAATAAAACAATACGACAGTTCTCAAGTACAGGTTGCTCTGAGATGCTATTTTCTAAAATTTTAAATAAATCCGTAAATAATAACGTTTAATGGAAACATAATTTCTTCGTGAAACGAAAATGGGAAAACGTATGTATGTGTTAAAGTCGCCATTGTTGCTGTACGTTGTATAAATAAAATTGAAGCGTCTGTCTGTAATATTGAAATAACTGGCTTCTATTGAGCGGCTTCTATTGGGCTCAGGGGGTTATCTACATATACAATCATTTTTAATTTTTGTTTCTATCTGTCTGTTCGCCTTTTCGGGCTAATCTTCGGACTGGTTGAACCGATTGTGATGTAACTTTACGACACATAGAAAGCAGTGCCACAAGGGATATAGTCTTCTGATCCGAAAATGTTTGATATGAAAAAAAAAATGAAAACTTGATAAAATAAATGCTCTTTGATAATTATCTAAAATCGAAATAACGCCGCATTAATAAAACTTATCCAAGCGAAGTCGGGCGCGTCGCTAGTAAATAATATAATTTTCATACTCACACAGACAGTGGAAGCGATCCAGTTGGAGCAGATGCAAGAGGATTCCATCGATGATGTTCTAGAAAACTTGAGATGTGAAATCCGTCCCACCGACTGTTTGGCGGAGTGGGCAGTCAGGATCTTAACTAGGTATGTCCTACAACATACTAATTCCATAATGACTTTTCTTATATTTACGCGAACATTACACATTTAAATAAAACTAACCTTTACGGATTGTATCGCGTATATTAACTTATTTTATATTCCCAACGTTTCGAGTACTTTACAGTATGGTCACGGGGGTTGGGGGGGGGGGGGGGGGTACTGAGGTGTTTGACGTCCCAATGTTATAGTTAACCACGGCTACCTCCAGATTAAAAATTATTAATTTTTCTACCGATCTACGCAGTATGAATTTACAGTATCATGAAGTTTTTGATTTCAATAGCCTCGCGAATCATACTTGGATGGAATCGGTGTTCTCTAGCGAGGATTTGTGGTCTATCAAATCTAATGTAGTGAACGGGGGCGATCCTGTACGTGTTCACAGACTGCAGACCTCTCGTAGCGTCAATTCTTCACATCAGCTATGTGTTCTTTAACGCGGGTTTTTATTGATGTTTTAGTTTGTCCTATATATACTAATTCCATTATATTACAACACAATACACGTGTTAGAACCACGCTGCAGCTATATTGTGGTTGTGGCGTGAATGGGTCGGCTCGAAGGATCACCCTCTCACAGAATACCGGTTTAAAATAGCAAAATGCTGCTGTTTGTGCTACAACTATAACATACCTGCAGCATGGCTCTACCATGAATAATTTCTCTATTTATAACTCTTTTTTTAGGGTTCCGTACCTCAAAAGGAAAAGACGGAACCTTTATAAGATCACTTTGTTGTCCGTCTGTCCGTCTGTCTGTCTGTCTGTCTGTCTGTCTGTCTGTCTGTCAAGACCCTTTTTCTCAGGAACGCGTGGAGGTATCAAGCTGAAATTTATATCAAATACTCAGGTCTACTGTCCCTTGGAGCTGTGAAAATATCAAACTTCTAGGCCAACGCAATCAAAAGATACAGCCGTTTATGCCGCAAATTTTCAACATTCGCAAAGAAATCAAAACCTACAGGGTACTTCCCGTGAACTCAGAATCTTGAAATTTGGTACGAAGCAACGTTTTATAGCACAGATAAATGAAAAATTGCGAAAAGCATAAATTTTTAGTTACATCATATAATAAAAATATTTTTAATAATTTTAAACTTATATACCTACGGATTTGTTCGTAACCCTCTGTGCGCGAGTCCGACTCGCACTTTGCCGGTTTTTTAATTTTTCTATTGTTATGAATGTCTGTTGTTTGGTTTATTCATTTATTATCTAATTAATATTAATATGAAATATGGCTAACATTACAGAAAGATACATTTAAATGTTACACTACCTAACAAATTAATTTCCTCCACATGTAATCCGACAAATATTTCACATCATTCCATACCAGTGGTAAAAGCATAAACGACTCAATAAGTGTTTTTGTAAACTTAAAGTTACAGCCTATATACGTCCAACTGCTGGGCACAGGCCTCGTCTCATTTCTAAAGCCTTGTACGGACTTAGCATTCCAATGTGCTCATACACAGCAACGCTAGTCCGTACAAGCCTTGAAAGGGTTTTAGGGCAAGGAAATATCCGCCGCGCTACTCCTATTCGTGTTGGCGAACTTCACATATCTCAGACATGCAGGTTTCCTCACGATGTATTACTTCACCGGCGAGCACGTGATAAATCACCACTTAAAATTGCATTTAACAATTTCATCGGTGCCGGTGGGGATCGAACCCGGTTTGCTCGCGTACTGTACTTGTAAACCTATTGTAGAAAAGTTGTAAAGTTCTATTCTATTCTTTCAATTTTAAATAATAATTATCTAAGCATAAAACATTCATTGTTACATTCATTATATTTTCATCCAGTTTCTGAGTGCTTGTTTGACATCCCTTAAAAACAGTGGTAGAGCCACGCGGCATATTTGGCTGTCGCACGGATGAGCCGGCTCGAACCGGGGTGGTACCACGACCTCACAGAAAACCAGCGTGAAGTAGAGGTTTACCTCTGCGTTTCGCTTGGTGAGTGCAGGTGTCCGGAGGCCCTTTTTACTGGAAATGAGGCATTCCATCTTAGTCCTCATGGGTGACAACGCATCTGCATTTTGAATCGCAAACGGGGATAGATGTAGATGTCTATGGGCCGCAGCAACCACTTACCATCAGGTGGGCTGTGTGCTCGTTTGTCACCCTTATCATATAAAAAAAGTATTTTAATTGACTTAGTGTCAAATACCGTTTGTGCCAACAATCAATTGGTCTACAGGGCAGCCTACTTTGAGAAAGGTATGGAAGAGTACAGGACAATTGAAACAAATTCAAAGAAATTGTTCCTCTCGCACGCTCTGCGGTGGTGCGTGAGTGCGAACGAGAGGGAACTACCCAGCCAAGTGCTGCGCTGCGTCACAAGTTTTATCAAGTAAGTTTCAATTTCCCATACAGTTATATTACAACTTAGTATACAAATATTGTGCCGGGTAGTCTCGGGAGAAACAACTACCCCATCTCATCTGTGGTAGAGCCACGCTGCAGCTAGATTATGGTTGTAGCACGAATGGGTCGACCGGGGTGGGACCACGTTCTCACAGAATACCAGCGTGAATTAGCATCTCAATGCTGGTTTGTTTCGTATGGTGAGTGTAGAGAACCGGAGACCCCTTTTATTGGAAACGAGGTATATGATCTTAGTACGAATAGGTGACAACGCATCTGCATTTTAATTCTTAATCGAGGATAAATGTAGATGTCTATGGGCCTCAGCAACCACTTACTATCAGTGTGTGCTCGTTTGTCAACCTTAATCTATAAAAAAAATCCTTTGTGTTGTAAAAGATGGCAGAGGCTGATGAAGCGGGAGATGGGTAGCAGCATCTTGCTAATTATAACACAAAATAATAAAAATAACTGCGGTTATTGGTTACCCTGCCAAGAGCTATGGCAGACATTCCCGCTATGAGGCAATCTATGGGGGAGGCCTATGTTTAGCTAGCCTTACTTTAAATAGGTTGTAATGGATGGATGTATGAAAAGTTTATTAATCAATTTCCTTACAAACGTGTGGCTTGTGACCTTATGCACGTTTACTTTTGCCTTCGTGTGGCACTATTTTATAACTTGCGCATTTGATAGTTTCCAATAACACCCGAAAGATCTCGCTGAAATCAAAATCAGGCATTAGAACATCAAAGATATATATAGATAGCCACTGCGGAGTCTACTTCACCTGAGGATGCCTCGTGTAAAGGCGAAACACGTGTGGTATTATAGACGGTGGTGTATTCTCTAGTCTTCTTAGTGCAGTGGTATTGGGAGTGGTGATGACGGGGATAGTGCACGCAATTGAGGGAAGGCGGGAGGTGCTCTTCAAACTAGGTAACATATCATTTTGTTTTATAACGCGGATATTAGGAAATTAGTTTTTGAAACCTGTATAGATATAAATTTTGTTGCACACAGAGAGGAGACATCAACTCTTCCATGGCTGAGTCAGGAACTGATCGCAATGAGAAAGTTGGCGTTGAGAAGTAATAACAAGGACCGTCTGTGCAAAATATTGCAAAGAGCAGGTACGTGTATATTTATATTTTTCTCTTAAATAAACATTATTTTTATACTAGGTATATTTTTATACTTGGCATTCCATCTTAGTGCTCTCGGGTGACAACGCATCTGCATTTTGATTCTTAATCTAAGATAGATGTAGATGTCTATGGGCCACAGTAACCACTTACCAGGTGGACTGTGTGCTCGTTTGTCACCCTCATCCTATAAAAAAATAAAAAAATACTAGGAACTCATATATTGTTTATATTTTATTAATTAGAAAAAGTTCCTTATCGGACGGTACGGGTTTGGCGGATGGGAGCTAGGCGACAAAAAGTGTAAGATTTTTTCGTCACTACCCCTCGTGTCATAGTGTATTTTCTAAAAGCTTTTATATAATGGATTTCCGCAAAGTAACGCCTGATTCTATTAATTATAGTGTATTTTATTTTAAATGACGCATCATTTTAATAGACGTTAGTAATACATTTATTTGTATTTGTTAATCAATAATATAATACGTTTATCAATAATAAGGAACTTCGTTCCAACCGAGTGTTCCACGACACTCACGCATGTTTTTTTTAATTTATTTAAGAATTGTATTTCGAATAAAAATATTTGACATAGACTATTAAAGTATGTCAAATATTTTTATTCAAAATTGGCCTTTACAGTACTAGTTTTTGTAAGTCAGAAGCTACGCCACGCCATCGCTTCAACGAGTCTCTACTGAAGACAGTTCTATATAAATAAAAGTAAAGTGTATTCCTAATACGTGAAGTGGCGGTGTAGGAACATCTATCCACTTCCCCATTTATCCCGTGGGTGTCGTAAGAGGCGACAGAGTGAAACAAATTGGGAGATGGGCAGCATCGTCTTCCTAATATCGACTAAAAGTAAAATCTGCGGTTGCCAACCCGCTTGCCAGCAAGGCAAATACGACAAATATATCCCCTATGAGACAATCTATGGGTTAGGCCTATGTTGAGCATTGAACTTTATTGGGTTTTAATGGATGAAAGGATGGATATTCTACTGACGGCTCGAGGGACCAGTTACGGGGTTGCTTGAAACAATCGTGTATCTGAGTATACGTGGTAGAGCCACGCTGCAGCTATATTATGGTTGTAGCTCGACTGGGCAACGACCACGTTCTCTCAAAATACCAGCTTAAAATAGCAGCTTAATGTTGCTGTGTTTCGGATGGTGATTGTAGAGAACCGTAGACCCTTTTTTACCGGAAACAAGGTATTCTTCAGAGTGACTACGATTCTGCGTTTTGATTCTCAATCTATGATAGATGTAAACGATTGGCCACAGCATCCACTTACCATCAGGTGGACTGTGTGCTCGCTTGTGTCATCCTTATTCTTTAAAATAATGTAACGCAAGGCACAATAAACAGCTGTAGATTTCAGTTGACAAGGCCAAAGATGAATATATACTTTTCTTATTTCAGAGACAGAGGGCGCTCTTGTCAGTCAGGGTGCTCCACTGGAAGATATAATTGAAATGAATCATCTCACATTGTTGCTTCATCGGGATTTAAATTGTAAGATTTCGTTTATTTTGCCTGCCATTTTCGGTAGGTGGCGTGTCGAATTTCACTTTCTTACAGTGTAAATATATATGGCCCAGATCTAATGATCTTCTTTTTCGACACTCGAATATGAGTCATTTAGGTTAGTAAATACAGAATTCGTTAAAATGAGGACTACAGCGCCATCTATTAGATATTGTGTGAGATGGCTTCAATCAAGTCATCCGGAAGTTACACGAGCACTAACGATTATTGTCTATACAAATAAATAAAATTGAATTGTCTGTTTGTAACGTCAGAATAACAGCTCTTACTTAATGCTTATAAAAGCATATACGAGTAAAAGTACAGTCAAAATCGATTCGGCCGTTTTGGTAATTAACCGGAACAAACAGACAAACAGACAACAATCCTAAATTTTTTTATATAAGTATCGTATATACTTTCATATGCATTTAGTAAACAATCTTTTATTTTAATATTACAAATGGCACTTTAATTTTATTTATTTGTAAAGATTAATATTACTCCATATCTCTTTATTACTTTGATCACGAAAATTTACAGACGGAGACCTGGTGACTGAAGGCTTTTCCTAATTAAGGCACCAGTTTTTCACCTATTAATAGTTAATTATTGTTTCAAATGTGAGCAAATATTTATTGTAGTTCTCTTGAATCAAAAAGCAATACTAAAAAGAGCCAAACATATATGTATATGTTTGTATAAATGTCTATATGAATTAGGCTTCGAGAGAACGAGCATAGAAAACAGTGTCGCCTCTTGGTTGGTGCTTTAAAGATGGTTAATGTAACTTTTAACTGTTGAAATAAATAGAAAAAAATTAACAAATATATTTAATAAATAAAATTAACCGTACTGAATAAAATTATCGTACCCAATCCATTTACAGTCCACGATTTCATAACTTACCAATTCATATATATATATATATATATATATATATATATATATATATATATATATATATATATACATAAATTAGTCGTGTTTTCGACTATTTTACGTACCACCTTGAGAGGTAATACATTTTTGTTGGATAATATGACTTCCTATAGAATGAAGTAGATGGCGCTCTTACAAAGCAATTTCATTCGCAATTTTCTGAACGTTTCACTTCTACCGCGTGTGAACTGCTCACATGTTTTTTTTTTGTTGTTTCAGCACTGACGAAAGAGAAATTAAAATATACACTGAACAATACGCAACAGCAACATATAAAGGCATCAGAGGGGGCGTTAGTTCAAGGGAGGAATAAACAAGTGCTGAAGTCTATGGTGGAGCTGGCGATAATGCACTACGATGGCTTATGGGAGGGAGTGTATGGTGAGTTTTTTCTCTTTGGTTATCGACTCGTACGATTACTTTTGCCAGTGTCAAATAATAAGAAATTATCCTAAATATTTTATTTTTAAACCTTCACAATATGCCAATGCTGCCGCACATTGACGAATTCTTGGGAGATTTTAATGACAACTAAACCCAACGGATTGTCAATGACGACAGTCTCAAGTTCTTTAGGCACCTAAGCGAACAAAAAACTTGTGGTTTAGATGAACATCGGAGCACTTGTTTTATCGTTTTCTCTAATAGTTCATATGCGCAGGCACTTAATATACAAAATGACATCACTTTTAGTTACCAAACCCTAAGTTTCCCGAAATAATTCCAAATGATGAATTACAAATCATCTAATGATACGAAGCCCCCTTCTTACTAACTTCTGTCGCCCTGGTGCACAGAGATGATGGGGATTCTATTTAGGCTAGTAGGCTCTCACTAGCTTCTGTCGCCCTGGTACACAGGGAAGATGGAGATTCTATTTAGGCTAGTATGTTCTTACTAATTTCTGTCGCCCTGCTATACATGGATGATGGGGATTCTATTTAGGCTAGTAGGCTATCACTAGCTTCTTTTTCCTTGCTGCACAGGGATGATGGAGATTCTATTTAGGCTGGTAGGCACTCACTAGCTTCTGTCACCCTGCTACACAGGGAAGATGGAGATTCTATTTAGGCTAGTAGGCTCTCACTAGCTTCTGTCGCTCTGGTGCACAGGGAAGATGGAGATTCTATTTAGGCTAGTAGGCTCTCACTAATTTCTGTCGCCCTGCTGCACATGGATGATGGAGATTCTATTTAGGCTAGTAGCCTCTCACAAGCTACTGTCGCCCTACTGCAAATGGATGATGGGGATTCTATTTAGGCTAGTAGGCTCTCATTAGCTTCTATCGCCCTGGTGCACAGGGAAGATGGAGATTCAATTTAGGCTAGTAGGCTTTCACTAGCTTCTGTCGCCCTGGTGCACAGGGAAGATGGAGATTCTATTTAGGCTAGTAGGCTCTCACTAATTTCTGTCGCCCTCCTGCACATGGATGATGGAGATTCTATTTAGGCTAGTAGGCTCTCACTAGCTTCTGTCGCCCTGGTACACAGGGAAGATGGAGATTCTATTTAGGCTAGTAGGCTCTCACAAGCTTCTGTCGCCCTGCTGCAAATGGATGATGTAGTTCTATTTAGGCTAGTAGGTTCTCACTAATTTCTGTCGCCCTGCTGCACATGGATGATGGGGATTCTATTTAGGCTATTAGGCTCTCACAAGCTTCTGCCGCCCTGCTGCAAATGGATTATGTAGTTCTATTTAGGCTAGTAGGCTCTCACTAGCTTCTGTCGCCCTGGTGCACAGGGATGATGGGGATTCCATTTAGGCTAGTATGCTCTCACTAATTTCTGTCACCCTGCTACACAGGGAAGATGGAGATTCTATTTAGGCTAGTAGGCTCTCACTAATTTCTGTCGCCCTGCTGCACATGGATGATGGAGATTCTATTTAGGCTAGTAGGCTCTCACTAATTTCTGCGCCCTGCTGCACATGGATGATGGGGATTCTATTTAGGCTAGCAGACTCTCACTAGCTTCTGTCGCCCTGGTGCACAGGGATGATGGGGATTCTATTAAGGCTGGTAAGCTCACACTAGCTTCTGTCGCCCTGGTGCATAGCGATAATGGGGATTCTATTTAGGCTAGTAGGCTCTCATTAGCTTCTGTTGCCCTGCTGCACAAGGATGATAGGGATTCTATTTAGGCTAGTATAGTAGGCTCTCACTCGCTTCTGTCGCCCTGGTGCAAAGTGATGATGCGGAATTTGTTTGGACAAGTAGGCTCTTACTAATTTTGAAATATGTTTCGTCCAAAGACTTTCTATGTTATACTACTAAGCCGGCCATTCAAAATAAAAACTATCACATCTGTGGGTCGGTAGCGGGCCGGTAGCTGGCACGGTAAATATGCCACGCAGTTATATTTTAATTTATTTCATTAAGTTACTGTTTTGAAATAAAGATATATAAATCTGAAATAAACTTCAAATCACGTGGACGGAGTGCGCACACAAATAGTGACAGCATTTTTTTAGTTACATTTAACGAAGTGAGTCTGTATGCTCGTTTGGCACATTACTTGTGTTTGCGCCAAACATGGCCCCTGTATGGTAGACCTTAGTCTGGGCAACTAGGTGTACGTGTACAACTTGAACAAACATATATTTTAATTTTGTTCCAGATTCTGATGAACAAAACACAATTCTCACTGACATATCTAGCGCTATAGATCTAGCTCGGAGCTTGAACCTGAACCTGAAATACAGTAATCTATTGGATGTAATACTCAACCGTCTCAGTGACTTCACTGGCGATAAACTGAGTGATGAGGCTACTGCTGCTGTACTTGGGACGGTAAGCTTATCAGTTTATAAACAGTCATCTTATGCACGGTCTCATCACGTAGTAGAGCTACGATGCAGCTATATTATGGACCACGCTGTCACAGAATACAAGCGTGACATAGCAGCTCAATGCTGCTGTGTTTCGTACGGTGAGTGCTCTACGTTCACCGTACGAAACACAGCAGCAACCGGAAACCCTTTTTATTTGATACGAGGTGTTCCGTCTTAGCCCTCAGGGGTGACAAGGCAACTGCATTTTGATTCTTAATCGAGGATAGATGTCTATGGGCCAAAGTAGCCATTTACCTTCTGGTGGACTGTGTGGCGTTTGTTACCATATTCTATTAAAAAAAAAAATGTTTACTCAACAACTTACAAGTGACTTAAGTTTGTTATATTAGTGGTTACCGTACGAATAGTTCAGAAATAAAACTGTTATGATGTGCAGTTTTTAGTAAAACGTTTATATTATAATTAAAAATTTTGTACAACTGACTTCAATATAAATTATTAAGAATAACTCAAAAACTATTAGTCACACCTAGATGAAATTTATATGGAATTACATGTGAAGCACCAGCTTTCAAATACAGTCATGCAGTCGAATTGAGTACCGGCTCCTTTTTGAAGTCGGTAGAAAACGGATCTTAGCGAGGAACGAATGTATTATGACTATAAACAAAAGGATGAATTTGTTGTGTGTGTATGTTTACTTTTATAAATTAATGTTAAAAAAATCAGTTTTTCGATTTTTGTAAAGATTGATGTCCGTCAAGTCAAAAACTTCATTCAACAAAAATATGTAACATTGCAGCCACAACTCTACTCTACAATTCTGTAAAGTTTAAATCATAACGATTTTCGTATTTTTTAATTAGATACTTTTTTAGAACCGTTGTGGTTGAAACTCGATGAAACGATAAACTGACACCAAAAAGAGACAAACGTATACATCTATAGAATTTAGCCTGCAAGAGAATGAGATAGAATGCAGTATACAGCGTTGTATCTAATATGTAAAAAATAAAATTTGTTTGATCGTACTTTATGTACTGCCATACCGTTGATTAGGTTGCGCTAAAACTTTGTCAACTTATTGCTTGCACTTACGCGAAGGTTATAGGTATAGTACAATTAACTATCAGTAGGTGGCGCGCGTATCGTACCGACAAATTTATTTGAAAGTCATATATTTCATTCAATTTGAATGAATGTATTAATCATTCCTAATTATACAATATAACTTCCAAATTTAAAACGATATTTCCACAATTATTTCTTCTGCGGCTGCAACGCGTCGGGTACCAGCTAGTAATAAATTAATAAAAGTTTAAATTAAAATAAAATCTTAAATAAACCCTACAATTATCCTACTTCTAACGAAGTTTAGTTTTCTGAAGGTTGCACTTCTACCGCGTGTAACCTGCACACGTGTTTTTTTTTTATTGAATAAGAATTTGTAGAAATGTGAAATGTAAATCGTAATTACAGTAACAGCCTATCCAAAGGGCCACTGCAGGACATAGGCCTCTCCCATAAATTGCTTCATAGGTGGGATTTTACCACAATTACTCTGGCACGCGAGTTGGCAACCGCAGCATTATATTTTGTGTTGTTATAAAGAAGACGCAGCTGGCCATTTCCTGATTTGTTTCTCTCTATCGCGTCTTACGATTCCAACGCGACGATAATGGGGTAGTGGATATTCTTACACCGCCAATACACGTTCGTAATTACAGATTGTAAATTGTAAGTTTTATGACATAGGGCCTTTGTTTTAACAGTATCGAGTCGAGTAGTGAACGACGTCAAGTTATATCGGCATGGATGTGAGAAAGAGAAATCGATTGACTAATTATCCTAGCGAGTCATGTTTTTACAGATGGAAACACTAATTCACGAGATGGATGACTTCGCTAAGGATGAAATCAAGAGGAACAGATCCAAGTTCTCCACGCAGCGATCTTCTGAGCTGATCGCCAAGTTGGATAGGGAGGAAGTGGAGACGAGCAAGTTCAAGAAATGTCTTCAACTGGTTGCTGATGCTGAGTATGCTCTGAAGCAGTACTGTCGAGGGCTGAGGGGGGCTCTGGAGCGTAATGGTAGGGGAAATGAGATGACCTCCTTTTTTCTTATGTGATAGCGACAAGTGCTTTTTCTAGGTGGTAGGTTTATTTTGTGTCTTCAAGTCCGTCTGGTTATACACCACTCTCTTATCTATTTCTGCCGCCCTGGTGGAAGGAAAAGGAAGCAATTTTAAGAATTGTTACCTACTTGTTGATGACGCTGAGTTTGTTCTGAAGCAGTATTATCGAGTACTGACGGGGAACGGGGCTTTATAGCGTAATGGTATGGGGAATGAGATGTCATATTGTTCGTTCAAATATGAATACCGTTTTTTCGCAAGATTCAATTTAGTAAGTTAACCATTCATCATCATCATCATTACAGCCCTACACAAGTCCACTGCTGAATAGGCTGCTTGGGCCTCCCCCAAGGAACGCCACAAAGCAAGGTCCTGAGCCACCTGCATCCATTGACTTCCTGCATATCTTACCAGGTCGTCATTCCATATAGTGGGGTGTCGAAGAACCGACAACCGATTGGGAAAAAAGGTTCTCGAGTGGGAGCCTCGTATCGGTAACTGAAGTGTGGGGCGATACCCTACTAGATGGAATGACCACCTGGTAAGTTAACCAAGAAAAGGAACGTTGGACCTTTTAACGTTTGTCAAATTCATCATCATCATTCCACATTACAGCCCCTACAAGTCCATACAAAGCACAGTCCTAAACCACCTGCATTCATCGACTTCCTGCATAGAAAACCGAAGTGGTAAGCACTTCGGTTTTCTAGTGCCGGAAGTCCACTCGAGAACCTTTCTTCCCCATTGGTTATCGGCTTATCATTTTACTTAAATTTAATAATTGCTTCCTTCAACAGATGGCGTGGAATGGTCGCAAATATTCAACAGAATGAAGGAGAAGATCTTTGAAAATCCATACGCTGGTCCAGACTACCAGGTCCTGTCCAAGTATCAGACTGTTTTATACAATATTTCCGACTTTGGTAAGTGTGCATTGCATTATACGTGGTAGAGTAGAGCCACACTGTTATAATATGGTTGTGGTACGAATGGGTTGACTCGACCGGGGAGGACCACGCTCTCACAGAATACCAGCGTGAAATAGCAGCTTGACACTGCTGTGTTTCGTATGGTGGGTGTAGAGAACCGCAGACCCTTTTTACATATAAGTGTGTGTTCGCTCTGTCGCCTAAACGTTGTTCGATTCTTCTTAAGGGGGAAGCTCCAATACCCCCGCCATACATTTTTGTTTTGACATATACGTTAAACACAGACACTATTTGTTCTAAAACTAATCATTTTATCACTTTTCTACACTGAAATGTGCTCGCGATTGACTTTATTAGGAAATAACTTACAGTATTTATTAAGAAAAACAATAATGAAATCTAGGAAAAATTTTGACACTTCTTTAGTAGTGTAAGTGAATTTTGACAACTTGACAAGAAAAAGCGCTAAAATCATAGTTTAAACATTGGCACGCTAGATGTCGTGCGGATGATATTCTTGTCCAACAAATTAATACCATTATTCGTAGGTAGATATTATGCAACGATGCCGTACTTCCTAACCTTGAACTAGATGCACGAAGAAAAAGCGATGCCAAACTTCCTTGTCTTGTTTGACTGTAGTAAAATTTAAACATTCTAAAGTAATTCTCGATTGTCAAGGGATAGGATTTGCGCGCAAAATTTCTACACATATCCTCATTGCACTGAGTACACAGAAAGGACAGTCTACAAACAGCACAATACAGAAGGTAAATGAGTGATATGATAAAATATTTATACGTGGTGGAGTCATGCTGCAGCTATATTAGTAGTATAGTTGTAGCACGAATGGGTCGACTCGACCGGGGAAAGACCACGCTCTCACAGAATACCAGCGTAAAATAGCAGTTTAATGCTGCTGTGTTTCGTATGGTGAGTGTAGAGAACCGGAGACCCATTTTACATATAAGTGTGTATGTATGTATGTATGTCTATTTCTTTGGCATGCTGTGTAGCCTAAACGTTGTTTGAATTCTTCTTAGTTGTAAAAGTGAAAATTGTATACAAAAATTCCGTCTTCAGTTAACTTCCTTACGCAGTCTTTATTTATAGATAGCGTGTCGGTAATTTTAAATAAAAAAAAAACATAGGTAGCGTGGCATTACATCGTAGTCCATAACTAATTAAAATTAATAAAATTAGGTAGTACATAACTAATCGAGGTTAGATTAAGATCTATTTACCGTGTAGTGGCGGTGTAAGAATATCCACTACCCCAATATCGTTCCGTGGGTGTCGTAAGAGGCGACAGAGTGAAACAAACCTAGAGATGGGTAGCAGCGTCTTCCTTATAACTACAAAAAATAAAAAACTGCAGTTGCCAACTCGCTTGCCAAGCGTGGCAACTATGGCAAATGCCCTCCTACGAGGGATTCTATGGGGGAGGCCTATGTTCAACAATGGACTTTTATAGGCTGTAAAGATAACGCTAAGGTATCTATCGGCCAACTTTTGTTGAAACATGTCTTTAGTTTGCTATTATTAACTTTGTTTACAGAACACATGGACAAAACATCGGCGAAACAAACCCTCCAACGTTTGATCAACGAGCTGTCATCCAATCGACAAACTTTGCGACTGTCGCAACTCTGTCCCACTCTCGCGCAGGTGATCGTTGTACGCGGGAGCGAGACGGACGACTGCTTGTCGCGGCTTTTGATGTTGCCGCGTGGCGTACATGTACTTAAATTTGAGGAGCAAGTAAGTTTTTATATTTATGTATAATTATATCGAATGTTCAATATAATTATTTTTTATAGAATTACAGTGATACTCGAGCACACAGATCAGATGGTAAGGGGACATAATTTTTTTAAAGATGTAAGGGTCAAAAACGAGCACATAGTTCACCTGATGTATGGATATATTCCGTGGTCCATTGATACCTACATGAGGCTTCGTTTAAGATCATAATGCTGATTAGCCTTGAAGACCTAAGATGGAATGCCTTATTACCACATTACTTATGACATAAAAAATTGTAGGCGGCTACAATTTATAACCAAACTTTGACACTTTCATATATTCTACACTTTGTTCTGTCATTTCTTAAGCCAGCCCCTATTCTATATTTAACGTCTTCTGGTTTCTACACTGTTATTTGGAACACTCTGTATATTCAGTAACCATAGTTTAATATTTTCGTGTTGTTTTGTTGTAACCTATGGCTTTCGGTAAGTTTTGAAGGGTGGCGCTACTTCATATTGAAGTGGAATATTTGACAGATCTCATTTCAGAATTCAATTTGTTAGGAAAATGTAAAGGTTAATGTTTCTTTATTTTATATTATATATATTAGTTAGGTTAGAAGCGAATAAAACAAAGGACGGATTACGGATATTGCTAAAAGTATATAAATTTAACAAGTGATAAATTAAAAATTTCGTACAAACGACTTCAATATGAATATAATTTATTGTTGATTTTTTTAAAACCCTTCGTCCGATTTCGATAAAATTTAAACATGGAAAGTATACCCTTTGAAATTAAACCAAAAAGTCCAAATCGGTTCAGGCGTCTTTGCGTAATCGGTGAACATATATAAAAACCTCTTTCTTTTTTGAAGTCATTAGAAAAAAGAGTTAAATGTGCAAAAAATTAAAGAGCTGAAATATTAAAGACTGAGGCATTGTTTTTGGTATAAAATAATATTCTAGAAACTGATAAACTTTTATTAAAAACTAACTTATCAATTAAATGACGTTGTGTAACAAAAAAACTTTACCTCAGTGTCAACTAGCGACATCTGGTGAGCAGAAAATTATTAGCCCTCAATTTTGGAAAAAGCACCTCGCGTACGCTATATGTATCATAACTAGGTTGGGGATGCGTGTCAACATCAACACTCCTTACGTCTGGTGCTGAGGTTGTCAATACGTCAAGCCTGACGATTATAGCAAACGTTATGGGCCCTGTACACCATTGGCCATGACGGACAACCACAGAATGGGCCATGATTGTCACAATCCTTGCGCGGCTGCCCACACGATCGTGCATCCTACATATTTATGTATTGTCATCCGTCCGAAATGGACGTTGAAACAGTTGCAGCTGCCGCTATTTATTTACCTAATTAGTTTAATACACTTTAAAAGAGTGGTGAAGAAAAAAGGAAGGAAAAAGGTGGATGTTAACTATACACTGAAATAAAACAAGGTAAATTTATAGAGCATCGGCGATCATGTAGACGCGCGCACGATCATGGCCGTACTTTCTTTGATGATTGTCTGAAAAACCGACACAACGCGGCCATTACGCTCGATCATCACCGATCATGGGCGATTATAGGCGATCATGCCCTCCACACGATCGCGATCGCTAGTATTCGTCCATCATGGCCGATTGTGTATAGGGCCCATTACTCTACAACCTGTTAATTCCATGTCCTTCTGTGGACTATACTGGTTGATGAAGACGAAAGTCCTAATAAGACTACGGTTGCCGACTCGCCTGCCAAGTGGCAGTTATAGTAATATGAGCCCAAGCTCTCGATGAATACCGGCGTGAAATAGCAGCTCAATGCTGCTGAGTTTCGTATGGTGATTGTAGAGAACCGGAGACCCTTTTTACTGGAAACGAGGCATTCCATCTTAGTCCTAACGGGTGACAACGCATCTGCATTTTGATTCTTTGTTGATGACAGATGTAGATGTCTATGGGCCTCAGTGTTTACTTACCATCAGGTGTAGTGTGTGCTCGTTTTTCAACCTTATCCTATAATAAAATGTACTGTTGGACAAATACATTAAATAGTTGTACATATAATGTGTGTTTTTTTAAAATGACGGTAGTATTAATAAGTAATAGTCTTTGCTACGAATGGTTTCAAACACTGGTCTCCTCGCACTCGTTAGAGAGTAACAAATGTCAGCACCATTGTACCTTTAAGATTTGTTTAATTGTGAAATCTCCGATAAACTCCATGTGCTGCGGAAGCTTCATCGATCACTAATAAAAAAAAAAACTAGATACACAATCCCATGCAAAAGTTTACTAAAAACTGACGCCAATTGTTTTGACGTAATTCTAGTTGCCGAGCCTCCCGAACAAGCCGGTTTCCGAAAAGGCTTTAGTACCATGGACCACATACATACCTTGCGGCAGATTGTACAGAAGACAGAGGAGTATAATCTGCCACTTTGCCTTGCGTATGTGGACTATGAGAAAGCCTTTGATTCCGTCGAAATTTGCGCGGTGCTGCAGTCCCTTCAACGGTGCCAAGTTGACTGTCGGTATATCGAAGTGCTAAAGTGTTTATACAGTAGAGCTACGATGGTTATCCGAGTACAAAATCAGAGTACGAAACCTATCCAACTGCAGAGTGGTGTAAAGACAGGGTGACGTTATATCCTCGAAAGCCTTCACCGCTGCATCGGAAGACGTTTTTAAGCTACTGGACTGGAAAGGATACGGTATTAACATCAATGGCGAGTACATCACTCACCATTGATTTGCCGACGATATAGTCCTTATGGCAGAATCGCTGGAGGACCTAAGCACTATGCTCAATAACCTCAATAGTGTCTCCCAACGGGTATCCGAGATCATGAACATGGACAAAACAAAAATCATGTATAACGTCCATGTCACATCTATGCCGGTAGTTGTTGGGAGCACTAAGCTCGAAGTTGTTGACGAGTATGTTTACCTGGGACAAATAGTCCGACTAGGTAAGTCCAACTTCGACCGAAAGGTCAATCGACGGATTCAACTCGGCTGGGCAGCGTTCGGGAAACTACGACACATCTTCGCGTTAGACATACCTCAAAACCTGAAAACTAAATTGTACAACCAGTGCGTGTTGCCAGTGATGAATTACGGATCTGAGACGTGGTCCTTCACTGCTGGCCGTATGAAGAAGCTCAAGGTGGCTCAGCGAGCTATGGAGAGGGCTATGCTCGGGGTGTCTCTGCGTGATAAACTTAGAAATGTGGATATCCGCAGTAGAACCAGAGTAACCGACATAGCTCAACAGATTAGTAAACTGAAGTGGCAGTGAGCCGGCCATATAGCTCGAAGAACCGATAACCGATGGGGAAGAAAGGTTCTCGAGTGGCAGCCTCGTACCGGTAGGCGAAGTGTAGGGCGACCCCCCACTAGATGGAGTGACGACCTGGTGAGACATGCAGGAAGTCATCCAGTGCTTTGTGGCATTCCTTGGGGAAGGCCTATGTTCAGCAGTGGACTTGTGAAGCGCTGTAATGATGAATTCTAGTTGAAATAAATATACATTAATGTAAATTAAACCTTAAATGCATTGCCTACAGTTGTATTCACAAAGCTACGTACAAATTAAAAGCGCACCCAAATGTCCGAGTGGGCGCTCAGTCGGTAAGTACAGTTTTGTCACTGATTGTGTATCTATTATATCACTGTTTTTTATTAGTTATTGATGGGAAGCTTATTATTCGCAAATCAAAAAATTAATTGCTTACAAGACAATACTAACAGCCTCCCAGTTTCCATATATGGAAGGCAAGATTGCCCTGTGATGAAAACTGGAACACAGTGCATATGGGTTCCAGCACAGATTAAATAATGTTACTACGGAACAGATACATAACTCCCATACAAAAGCGAAAATAACTTCCGTTATACGCCTACAAAACTTTAATAATAATTCCAGACGGAACAAACTTGTGTCTGAAGTCGACTCTTTGCTGAACAAAGTCTCGGATTGGGGGCGACTAAATCTAGTCCAGTTTAATCCTCAGAAGACACAAGTTTGCGCGTTTACCGCTAAAAAGAACCCCTTTGTCGTATATTCTCAGTTTCAAGGCACTGCTCTTCTTGCCTCAGCCAGTATCGGTATCCTCGGAGTCGACATATCGAGTGACGTGCAGTTTCGTGGTCACTTGGAAGAGAAGGCCAAATTGGCCTCTAAAAAGCTTGGCGTGCTCAGCAGAGCGGGACAGTATTTCATGCCGGCACACCGCCTGCAACTTTACAAGGCGCAGGTTCGGCCTCACATGGAATACTGTTCCCATCTCTGGGCAGGGGCTCCCCAGTGCCAGCTCCTTCCACTTGACCGCATCCAGCGCAGAGCGGCTCGAATCGTCGACGACCGAGCCCTTTCCGATCAGCTCGATTCATTGGCACTGCGAAGAGATGTTGCATCCCTTTGCATTTTCTTTCGCATCTACCATGGGGAGTGCTCTGAGGAATTGTTCGGATTAATCCCAGCCGCCAAATTTCACGAACGCACATCGCGGCAGAACTCCCGATACCATCCACAACATCTGGATTATTGGCGGTCCACCACTGTGCGATTTAGAAGATGTTTTCTTCCTCGCACGACTTCCTTGTGGAATCGATTACCATCAGCGATTTTTCCGGACCGATACGACTTAGGGACCTTCAAGAAAAGAGCGTACTCCTTTTTAAAAGGCCGGAAACGCATCTGCAATTCCCTCCCTGGTTTTGCAGTTGTTCGTGGGCGGCGGTAGTCACTTACCATCAGGTGAGCCGCATGCTCGTTTGCCCCCTCTCTTATAAAAAAAAAGACGTTAACTGCAAGCAGAAATATACCTTCTCCACGCGTACCGAGAGTTGACGATGCATTGCCCACCGCGCGACCTTCGTATGGCTGCGTTATCGAGCAAACGCGCAAGGATTGTACAAAGATGATAAAATAAATATAAGATTACAAACACATAGTGTCCTCGCCGGCTCGCATTCGACTAAAGGAGTTACGGAGAATAGACCGTAACTTAGTGCGCAATGCATTAAGTTCTCAGAGCCCGTCTAGTGATATATTTAAAAAGAAGTCTTTGGCAAAAGCTAGACGTTTACGTCTAGCAAAGACTTCTTTCCAGCTCAAAGTATCTCATATATGCATCAGGCTCTGGTTAATGTGCTACAATTGCATTGACTAAAAATCTTTCCATTAGAAAGAGAGAAAGAAACATTTATTGCAACACGCCATAAACATCACTATTAGGTACTTAAATTTTAACATTTGTAGACACATCAATTAACAATATTATAACAGAATAAAATAGATAATAATAATAATAAAGAAAGTAACAATTTGGCGGATATAACAATTTAAAATTATGTATACTTATATAGATTATAGTAAAAAGAAAAATAAAATAAAATAAAATAAAAACGTTCCTCAAGTTTGTATGTTGCGGCGCGTTAGAGAAACGGACTTCACCCAGTTTATGCTGTCACGGAAACAACAGCGTTGGTTTTCAGTGGGCCCGAACGGATAGTAACGCATGGACGTCCCCGTTCGATACATAATGTTGCGCGCCACTATTAATGTCTTGTACATGGCAACACTAGTTACACTAGCGCCCTCTAGTGTTGAGTAAAAGAAAGTGTTGCGCGCCACTACTAATGTCTTGTACATGGCAACGCTAGTTACACTAGCGCCCTCTAGTGTCGAGTAGCAGAACTAGGAGAGTCGAGATCCTTCCAGAAATTTCGGGACCGATATGTACTCGAACATTCTAGATGTCGCTACAGTAGAAGGTTCTGGAAATTATCTGATGCCCTATATAAGGCCGGTATAGACCACGACCGGGGCAGTATTGAATTGGCGATACAAGAGAATACTTCGAAGCGAAATAACTGCGAACTAAAGTGACTGTGTTTTATTATTAGTGTGATTTTAGATTGTAATTAGTGTTGTGTAATTAAAGTGTCAATTTTGGTAATTCAATCGGCAGTTTTTAATTGTCTCGAACCCCAAGCTCATAACAATAATAATATCATTAAACCAATCTGTTAAATCGTTACATAGTAAATAATGTAATGTGATAGTAAAGTCTTGAGCTCGACCTGAAGTTGCAGACCTCGTGAATCTATATGTTTGGTCTTTGAAATATTTAATGTGAACAAGTTTTTCTCTAATTAACTAAGCCATTCTCCAAACAAGTTTCTGTAAAGGTTTGAACTTGTTTCCAACTCTGACGTTAATAGCAGGACTAAGTCGTCAGCGAATATTAGTACATCCGTATTTGATGTTAATGCCTTAGAATGACTATTAATATACGCAAAGTAAAGAGTAGTAAATACTGTGGTCCATCAATATCTAAATGAAAAAACCTAATACCGTGGTATTTACTGTTCGTATAATCTAGTGTATTGACGGATGCCAGTATTTATCACGGATTTCTAAATTTCTGATTTCCGGAACGACAGTTTGTAATAAATACTGACACATCCGTCAATACATAATATGACAGCACCAGTATCACATTAATTATGCATTATAAATAATTCGATTCCGAAAGCAATTCTTGTAATTTTCATTGTCGATATGTAGTAAATGTGTGTATATTTCTCTTCGTTGTAGCCAATATTTTGTTAATTGCTTTTTTTTTAAATCAAATGCGAAGATAATTGCCACACAATCTTTAGTTTTTGCCTCATGAAGAACGAAGCAGTATTTTTTGCATAAGCAAGTCACTCGTTCCTTCAATATACCATAGTATTGATGGTTGGGAGTCGAAACGCGTGTATGACTCAATGACTTTCTCTATGTATACCGCTAGCTAACAAAATCTCATGGGGTTTTGGCGGGAACTTGACCGGCGACGGTTTGCTGCTCCTGTATTATTGTTTAAATAATGGTTTGAAGTGGATTTTGCACTACCCTGCAAGAGTGGTGCGATTTTGTGTATTAAGTGTCTGCGCATGTGAACTGTTAGTGGAAACGGAGAAACAAGTGCTCTAATGGTGATGTGATTCTCAAGATAAAGTGTCTTTCTGCTTAGGCGCCTTGAGATACCATCGCCAACTGTCCGCTGTCTGCTGGCTCAAGTTGCTGTCAAAATCTCCCAAGGGCTGCACAATGTGACTCATCAACATATTGTGAAGCAGTGTACTATGAAGGATAATTATACATTGTAACTTCAGGCTCAGAAGGGCTAAAACCCAGAGCCGTAAAGCCAGTTATTTAAAAAAACCTGTGTCACAATTAAAGATCTTGCGAGTCCGTATCTGGCACGGTAAATATGACACGCAGTCGTGTTTTCATTTACGGACAATTATTGTCTTTAGGCAAAAATTAAATAAAGTTTCATACTTATCAAAAATAAACTTCAAATTACATTGTCAAATTGCGCACTTAAATAATGACAGCGTTTTCTTAATCATTTTGAAGTGTCGAAAATTTTGCGCTTATAAAATAAAGAACTAGCGTTCTCACCCGCTCGCAGTTGACTAAAAGAGTTACGAAGAATTGATATCTACTATATACAATAAGAGTGTTTGGTATGGCTAGGTATCGGTGTTCACGGAGTCGGTGCGGCGGCCGGTGGTGGTGACCGTCCGGCTGTCGGATGGTAATGCTCGTCCGCTGCTGGTGAAGGGCGGCGAGCGCTTGCGCCTGGATGCGGCCGCGCTGCGCCTGCTGCGAGGTTTGCCGCTGCCTGCCCAGCAGCACTACCAGGTCGGTGCTGCCGACTGTACTGTGCCGCACCACACTGCACTATACCACACACCATCGTTCTATTCGTTTTACACCACACAACTCTAAAGTGCACTACGCTACACTGCACTTCACACAGTCCATTGCTAGTGGAAACTGTGAAACAAGTGCTTCGATGGTGATGTGAATCTCAAGATAAGGTGTCTGTCTGCTTAAGCGCCTTGAGATACTATCGTCAACTGTCTGATGGCTCAAGTTGCCGTTAAAATCTCCCAAAAACTGCGCAATGTGACGTATCATCATATTGTGAAGCAGAGTACTTTATAGGATTATTATCACTTAATTCTAAGATAAATGAAGAGATGGCTTAAAGTACAAGCATTCAAGTCAAAATTCTTAATGAAAAAACAAATACCTACTCCATTACTCTATACTACACTACACCACACAGCTTTATAATATACTAAACTGCACACACACTGTTTGAACCACAGTTCTGTAGTACACAATATATTATATCATCATTACAGCCCTTCACAAGTCCACTGCTGAACATAGGCCTCCCCCAAAGAATGCCACAAAACACGGTCCTGAGCCACCTGCATCCATCGACTTCCTGCATGTCTTACCAGGTCGTCACTCCATCTCGTGGGGGGACGCCCTACACTTCGCCTACCGGTACGAGGCTGCCACTCGAGAACCTTTCTTCCCCATCGGTTGTCGGTTCTTCGAGCTATATGGCCGGCCCACTGCCACTTCAGCTTACTAATCCGTTGGGCTATGTCGGTCACTCTGGTTCTACTGCGGATATCCTCATTCCTAAGTTTATCACGCAGAGAAACTCCGAGCATAGCCCTCTCCATAGCTCGCTGAGCGACCTTGAGCTTCCTCATACGGCCAGCAGTGAAGGACCACGTCTCAGTTCCGTAAGTCATCACTGGCAACACGCACTGGTTGTACAATTTCGTTTTAAGGTTTTGAGGTATGTCTGACGAGAAGATGTGTCGTAGCTTCCCGAACGCTGCCCAGCCGAGTTGAATCCGTCGATTGACCTCTCGGTCGAAGTTGGACTTACCCAGTCGGACTATTTGTCCCAGGTAAACATACTCGTCAACAACTTCGAACTTAGTGCTCCCAACAACTACCGACATAGGTGTGACATGGACATTAAACATGATCTTTGTTTTGTCCATGTTCATCTTAAGACCTATCCGTTGGGAAACACTATTGAGGTCATTGAGCATAGTGCTTAGGTCCTCCAGCGATTCTGCCATAAGGACTATATCGTCGGCAAATCGAAGGTGAGTGATGTACTCGCCATTGATGTTGATATCGTATCCTTTCCAGTCCAGAAGCTTGAAAACGTCTTCCAATGCAGCGTTTCGGTGAAGAGTTTCGGGGATATGACGTCACCCTGTCTTACACCTCTCTGCAATTGGATAGGTTTCGTACTCTGGTTCTGTACTCGGATAGCCATCGTAGCCCTACTGTACAAGCACTTCAACACTTCGATATACCGACAGTCAACTTGGCACCGCTGAAGGGACTGCAGCACCGCCCAAATTTCGACGGAATCAAAGGCTTTCTCATAGTCCACATACGCCAGACATAGTGGCAAATTGTACTCTTCGGATTTCTGTACAACTTGCCGAAGGGTATGTATGTGGTCTATGGTGCTAAAGCCCTTTCGGAAACCGGCTTGTTCGGGAGGCTGGAAGTCGTCAAGTCTGCGCGCGAGACGATTCGTAATGACTCTCGAAAACAGCACGTAGACGCGGCTCAGAAGGGAAATCGGTCTGTTTTTCTTCAAGAGAGCGTTGTCACCTTTCTTGAAGAACAAGACCACCGCACTTCTGCTCCATGCCTCCGGTGTAATGCCACCATGGAGGACGGAATTAAAGAGCTTCTGAAGGACTTCAAGTACCGGTCTTCCACCCGCTTTCAGAAGCTCCGCTGTAATTCCATCCTCGCCTGGGGCCTTACCGTTTTTAAGGTGCTGGAGAGCCATCCTAATCTCGCTCAGACTGACATCCGGGATATCTTCGGAATAGTGTCGGATGAGACTCGCTCTTGGATCGTTACTCACACTTGCGTGTGGCTCCAACGATGATGTGTACAGCTGCCCATAGAACCTCTCAATCTCACTCAAAATCTCAGGTGTCCCGGAAACGATGCTGCCACATTCTGTCTTCAGCTTTGACAGTTGGCTCTTTCTGGCAGACAGATCTTTGGCAAAGACTTTGGAGCCTTGGTTCCGCTCGATCGCTTCTTCAATACGAGCTGTATTGAAGTTGCGTAAGTCCCGCCGCATGCCTTTGGAGATCTGTCTGTTCAGATGCCTGTATGCTGTCAAGTCTGTTGAAGAATGTAGCTTCATCTCCCGTCTAACAGCCATGAGATTAAGAGTGTGATCGGAGAGTTTTTGTGTTCCTCTGCGGCGGGTCTTGCAGAACTTAGCTCCGACCGCATGGACAGTTTCCACGAGCTTGTCATTCATATCGTCCACTTCATTACAGTCTTCCAGGCACTGAAAACGGTTTTGTAACTCGAGCTGAAAGGTTTCGGGACTTTGGAACAGAGCACGAGGGGGACGGAGCGTTGACTTCATTAGACGAGACCTCTCCAACTTAACGTATAGGTTCAGTGTGCCTCTAACCATTCGGTGATCGCTACCAGTTTTCACCCTCGCGATCACGGAGACATCACTGAACAGTTGTCGTCTGGTCGTCATAATGAAGTCAATCTCATTTTTTGTGGAACCGTCGGGGCTCGACCAGGTCCACTTCCTGTGGGGCCGCTTCTGGAAGAAAGAGTTCATCATAAAGAGTCCCTCTTTCTCCATGAAGTCGGCCAGCTGCTGGCCCCTTGGGTTCCGTTGCCCTATTCCAAATTTCCCTACTTTCAGCTCACCGTTCTCTCTTGTGCCTAGTTTTGCATTGAAGTCTCCCATTAACACCGTATATTGGGTTTTGGAGGAATGCATGGCTCTAGAGATATCCTCATACATTTCCTCCACCTCCTCATCGGGGTGTGCCGAGGTTGGTGCGTAAACCTGTATGACCTTCAGCGAATACCGTTTGGTGATTCTGAGTATAAGGTACGCAACCCTCGTCGACACACTCCCGATCTTTACAACGTTGTTAACGAGAGACTTGTGGACGATAAATCCGACACCTCCTTGGGACAGATGGTCGCCCTCCCGGTGATAGAGCAAGTTGCCGGATTCGAGGATTACCGTGTCCTCCCCCTCTCTTCGGACCTCGGATAATCCTATAATATGCCAGCGCAACTTGTCTATCTCTTCTTCCAGCTCCACGATCTTCTCGTCAGTCCTCAGGGTGCGTGCGTTGTACGTTGCCAGGTCGAGTCGTGTAAGGTGGCAACCGAACCTCCACCGGAGATTCTTAGCACCCCCTGCCCCGCCGTTACCATGGTCGCCACCGTAGCCAGGAATAGCGGGGCCGCCGGGGACTGGGGGCCGTTTTTTTGTTACTGTCATTCATATTATATACACTATAGTAATTAATAAATATCTATAACACCAGATCATAAATTTCGTATTAATTTTTAACAATCCTTCATTAAAGGTGACGCCGCTAAGTGAAGACTGTGGTCTGATCGAGTATCTGGAAGATCACGAACGACTCAGGGTCTTGATATCCAGCAAGTACGACTTGGATGGTAGGATATAATATGATTTATAGAAAATTGCGTGAAAAAGTGAATTTACAGCATTTGTTTATATAATTTTATATAAACAAATGCTGTAAACGCGCGCCGCTGTGCGCGGCTGCATCCAGGCGCAAGCGCTCGCCGCCCTTCACCAGCAGCGGACGAGCATTACCATCCGACAGTTAATAATAGAATAAGGGTGACAAACGAGCACACAGTCCTCCTGATGGTAAGTGGATTCTATGGCCCACAGACGTCTACATCTATCTTCGTTTTCGAATTAAAATGTAGATGCGTTGTCACCCGTGAGGACTAAGATAGAATGTCTCGTATCCAGTAAAAAGTGTCTCCGGTTCTCTACACTCACCATACGAAACACAGCAGCATTAAACTGCTATTTCACGTTGGTATTCTGTGATAGCCTGGTCCTACACCGGTCAAACCGACCAATCCGTGCTACAATCATAGTATAGCTGCAGCATGGTCAGGGGCGGATTAAATGTCGCCAGAGCTGTAGACAAAACTATATAAATTCATGTCATATAAATAACCCAGGTGAATGAGATGGTCGCTTTCTAGTTGTTTTTAAAATAAATTTTGGAAATAGTTTGCACAATCTTTCTTATTGCATAATTTAACTTCAGCTTACTGATCTTGGGCCATGCCTGTTATTGTAATTATACAATAATCATTCAATTGCCAGGTATACTGACGTGCGTGTCAAGAGCCGCTGACGATGAGCTGATCCTCATGCCAAGAGAGGACTGCATCGAGGAGTTTGAGCAGATTTGCTCCAAGTTACCGTCTCACGCTCTACGGTAAATTATTCTTTGTGTAAGCACTATTGTTGCGCGCCACTATTAATGTCTTGTACATGGCAACACTAGTTATCACTAGCGCTCTCAAGTGTCTAGTAGCAAAACTAGGAGAGACAAGATCCATCTTGAAATTTCGGGACCGATATTATGTACTCGAACATTCTAGATGTTTCTACAGTAGAAGGTTCTGGAAACTATCTGAGGCCCTATATAAGACCGCTATAGACCACGACCGAGTCAGTATTGAATTAGCGATACAAGCGAATACTCCGAAGCGAAATAACTGCGAATTAAAGTGATCAGTAGTACAGTTGTGTTTTATTATTAGTGTGGTTTTAAATTGTAATTAGTGTTTTATAACAGGTGTGTTATGACAGGCCTGTTGGTCTAGTGGTTAGTGACCCTGACTGCTATGCCGGAGGTCGTGGGTTCGATTCCCACCCAGGACAAATGTTTGTGTGATGAGCACGATCATTTGTTCTGTGTCTGGGTGTAATTTATCTATAATATTTATGTATTTAGAAATATATAAGTATGTTTATCAGTTGTCTAGTACCCATAACACAAGCTCTGCTTAGCTTGGGACTAGATGGCGTTGTGTGATAGTTGTGGAATATTATTATTATTATTATTAAAGTGTCAATTTTAGTAATTGTCGACTTAATTTGAAAATTAAAGAAGTGTCATCTGCAAATAATACTATATCATGGTTATCCCCTACTATGTAAGATAAGTCATTAAATGTGTACAAGAAACAGAAAGGGGCCGAGAATTGAGCCTTGAGACACGCCCATTTGCACCATCGATCCGGAAGAGCTCATATTGTTAATGACAACTTTTTGCGTTCTCTTACTTAAATATGAAATAATTAATTTAAGAGCAACACTTCTTATACCGTAGTGTTGAAGTGTTAGTTAGATCAAGCAATACACATTTACATAATTTAAAATTAAAAATTTTGTTCAACCGACTTCAATATAAATTATTAAGGATAACTCAAAAACTATTGGTCAGATCTTGATCAAATTTATATGGGACCACATATGAAGCGTCAGTTTTCAAATAGAATAAGAATCATCGAAATCGGTGTACCCAGTAAAAAAGTTATGAGGTAACACAAATAAAAAATAAACAGTCGAATTGAGTACCGTGGTCTCCTTTTTGAAGTCGGTAGAAAATTTCATAAAAATCGTTTCAGTAGTTTATGAGTTATGAGTAACACGTAATTTTTATATATAAAGAATTAATTGAAATTAACGAACACATCTTTAGTTTCACCCTCAAGAAACCCTAAAGGATTTTATAAAACTGTGAACTGTGAACCGGTTAATTAGTACAGAGTCCAACCATTTAGTACTTATATTAGTGTCAAATGAACTTGGCTGTGTTGGTTTATTTTTTGGGTTACATTTAGTCAATTGTGTGCAGGTCGGTGATAGAGATGAGGAGCTCTTGTATCGAGGACTTCATCAGGAAGAAGCTGCAGTTCGAGGAGAGCCTCAGTGTTATGACATTCGTTACCTGGTTGTTAGGTGAGATGTCCATCATATTAATATTATACAGTCATTTCTTCAATTAGTGTCCGACCGAAATTCCGGCTTCAGCTTCGGCCACCTTCAGCCAATAAAAACACCTTCGGCTTCGGCCAATATGAGCTGAAGTTTTGCAGCGCCAAAATTGAACGAACTGTTACGAATGAGGACAGCACGATGCACGTGGCGACGCAATTTTCATCATCTCTAGATCAAGGTCTTGAGATCTAAGTTACCTTTTTACATAGTCAAGTTTACAGTCAAGTCAGTTCTATAAAAGTTTTAAAATCATTATTATTAATTTAGCCATTCTGGAACTGAATTTCTTAGGGATTTAAGCCCTTGGCTTCGGCTTTAGCCGAAAGTTTTGCCGATAGCCGATTAATCGGTTTCGATTTCTGCTAGAAATCCACCTTTGATCGGACACTACACATTAATATAATTTTTAAGTTTGTAACAATGTTGTGCTCAAACCACGAATAAACAATACGTTTTTGTGTTATTCAAGATGGTTCTGCCTCAGTTGCTTTTTACGAGACAGAATAAATCATAAATAATTATTGTTGAAGATTTACCAGCCTGCAGGTTTATTTTTATAGAATAAGGGTGGTAACAAACGAACACACAGTCCACCTGATAGTAAGTGGATGCTGTGGCCCATAGACATCTACATCAATCCTCGATTAAGAGTCAAAATGCAGATGCGTTGTCATTCCTGAGGACTAAGATGGAATGGCTTATTTCCAGTACACAGGGTCTCCGGTTCTCTACACTCACCATACAAAACACGGCAGCATTAAGCTTCTATTTCACGCTGGTATTTTGTGAGAGCGTGGACCTTTCACGGTCGAGCTTACTCATTCGTGCTACAACTATAATATATTGTGTATACCAAATGTGTGATTACTGTCCAGGTGTTGGTGACCGTCACCTCGACAACATCCTGATGAGCTTGCGTCACGGTTCAGTTCGCGCTGTGGATTGGAACTGCACACTTCGGCACGGCCGAGCCGAGCTGCCACCCGCTAGACTCACGCGTAATCTGCTGGCACTCTGCCGACCTACAGGTAACGATCCACCTCGTGGTTAACTTCATGGATGGACTTGCTAACTTGTAGGTAACTATCACCGTTGTGGTAAACTTTATGGATGGACGTGCCGAACTAGATGTTACTATCGCTCTTGTGGTTAACCTCATACATGGACGTGGTGACCTATAAGTAAATGTCACTCTCGTGGTTAACCTCATGGATATACGTGCCGACTTACACGTAACTATCACTCTCGTGGTTAACTTCATGGATGGACGTGCCGACCGATTATACCGAAAGAAATCACAAAGATTACATAATTGCACCTTTGATTTAATTAAGATTTTGTTTTAAGATTCTTTGTTTTTTATATTTTAGTAAACAGCACTTACATTTCATAATATTGGATTTTTTATTGCACAAGTCTTCATCATCTTTACAGCCCTTCACAAGTTCACTGCTGAACATAGGCCTCCACCAAAGAATGCCACAAAGCACGGTCCTGAGCCACCTGCATTCATCGACTTCCTTCATGTCTCACCAGGTCGTCACTCCATCTAGTGGGGGGACGCCCTACACTTCGCGCACCGGTACGAGGCTGCCACTCGAGAACTTTCTTACCAATCGGTTGTCGATTCTTCAAGCTATATGGCCGGCCCATTGCTACTTCAGCTTACTTACAAATAAGTCTTAAAATTAACTTACCGTCAGTGGCTCGCCGTAAATGTCTGACTGTCCGTTTTGACCGACTGTAAAAAAGTTGAGCCGCCTTGTCTATAAAAAAACCCTAAGGGTGGGAAAATAGGGGATGAACTTTTTAAGTTTATCATTTATAAAAAATTGTAACAAACGAGCCCACAGTCCACTTCGTAAGTGCATACTGTGGCCCATAGACATCTACATTTATCCTGAATTAAGAATCAAAATGCAGATGCGTTGTCGCCTCTGAGGACTAAAATAGAATGTCTTGTTTCCTATAAAAACTACTCTCCGGTTCTCTACACTCACCATACGAAACACAGCAGCATTGAGCTGCTATTTCACGCTGGTATTCTGAACGTGGTCCTTCGAGCCGAGACATTCGTGCTACAACTATAATTTAGCTGCAGCGTGGCTCTACCACGTACGTATTATCTTGATCTAGTGATATTCCTAAATTTAAAAAAAAATCGATGAACAAGGTTTGACTATAAAATCTATAATGTCATAAGATTTGATTTGATTAGCCCTGACAAGAGTATCAAATACCTAGTTGTTAATTAGGCTTCATGTCAACTGTGGACTGACAACAGGCCGTAATCAATTTAACCCAATTTTCTTACGTGGTAAAGCCACGCTGCAGCTATATTATGGTTGTAGCAAGAATGTATCGGCTCGAAGGACCACGCTCTCACAGAATACCAGCGAGAAAAAGCAGCTCATTGCTGCTGTGTTTCGTATGGCGAGTATAGAGAACCGCAGACCCTTTTAAGTGGAAACGTAGTGTCTTATCATAGTCCTCGGAGGTGACAACGTATTTAATTTTGATTCTTAATTGAGGGTAGATGTAGAGATGTCTATGGGCCACAGCAACCACTATATGTGTTTCTGTTCGTCGTACAGTGTTGGAAAGTCGATTACAGAAGCTTACAGCTGCATCGCGGGACTCTCATCGACTCTTGCTGCCAGTCTTACAGGTCTCTTTCAGATGGATGGAGAACGAGGTTGAAAACGAGGTAGGAAAAACAAACATCTTGTTTTTACTTATAACTTGGAAAGTTAACTTTTGAAATCTATCTTTGACCGTTTTTATTTCGCACTACTTCAGCCTCTTAGAGTCCACCGAATATTGGTTCCTTCTTCCTTTGTAGAGAAGTACGGATGACATGAGCACGCCGTCCTGTTGGTATATGGATGCTGTAGCTCATAGACATCTACATTTATCCTCGATCGAGAATTAAAATGCATATGCGTTGTCACCCCTAATGACTAAGTAGACTAAGACGGAATGGCGTTTTTCCAGTAAAAAGGGTCTCCGGTTCCCGGTTCGGTCTTGAACAACGCTTGACGTAAACGAGAAGTAAAAATGAAATAAAACGAAATAAAAATAAACCCACATTGTTTCTTTACTTTTTGTTTTTAGTTTCCTTCAAATTTTTCATTAGGTGTTTCATTGTATAGAATATACATATACATAGACATAGAGAGAACGGACTGTGGGTTCCGTATTCAGTGAATACAGACCGAACACTGCGAGAGAGACAAAGCGAATGTGCGGCCAGTAGTTGTCTCTTTCTAGAACTCTGATTGGTCCATGTCACTGGCTTGCAAGACGTGTACAAGAGATATGTATTGGCTGCACAGTCGCTTTATCTCTTTCTAGAGAATGTTCACTTTTGTGAGTCTATCGCTCAGTCCACTCTCTACGTCTATGGTGTACCCTCGTTTTAGTTGTTATTGTGTATATCATTATATCACTTATGTTTTTCAACATTTTTAAACAATGTTCTCTTAATTCATCAAGTGAAATTATATATTTTGAAAAAATAATGTTTCTTTAAAGCATACGAGGGCGGCACTGAAAATTTCGGGAATCAAGGAAGTGACACAACATTACTATTTAAAAATGTATTTATTGCTTTTCGAAGTATTCTCCGCGAAATTTGACACATTTTTCAATACGATGGAACCAATCATTGAAGCAACCATTCCATTCGGAAGTTGGGGTCTCCAAAATGGCCGTTTTCTAGGCGTCCATAACTTCTTCAGGTGATGAAAATCTCTGTCCACGCAATTTGTTCTTTATTTTAGGGAAAGTATAAAAATCATTAGGGCTTAGGTCGGGGCTGTACGGCGGATGGTCTAATAATTCTATGTTTTCTTGCTCTAAAAACTCTTTTGTTCTTTGGTTCGGTGTGAAAACTCGCATTGTCGTGATGGAGGATGATGCGGCGGTTGCAGTTCTCTTTACGGAGTTCAGAAACGACCTGTGGCAAACAAATGCTAGCATACCATTCTCCATTAATCGTTCTTTTTCCCTCAAGAGGAATAGTCGTAACATGGCCGGTTTTGGAGACAAACGTGGCCACCATTTTTTTTGCAACATTCCGTAAACGAACAATTTTTGTTGGCTTTAACTCATTTTCGAACACCCAAACTCGTGACTGGTTTTATGTTTCGGGTTCGTACGCATATATCCAGGATTCGTCACCTAATACGATGTTGTATACAGCATTTGAGGGTTCTTGCGTGGAATCTTTCGAGAGTTCTGACGCTCCAAGTAACGCGAGCCGCTTTTTGCTCTTCACAGAGCGAATGCGGTATCCATCGGGATCACAACTTTTTTACACCTAATTGTTCATGCAAGATTATTTGTATTTGACTCATGCCAATGTCTAAAGTTGCCTGAATTTCGCGGTATGTCACATGTCGATCTTCCTCAATCAGCTTACGCACAGCATCAACGTTTTCTTGGGTGACTGCAGTTTTTGGACGACCTTGACGGGGATCATCGCTGAGCTTCAACTGAATGATTTGCTGAATTTCAACGTGGACGTGTCATGTCCACGTTGAAATTCAGCAAACCAGCAATAAATTGTGGCTTTGGATGGGGCTTCATCACCAAATGCAGAAATCATCCGGTCAACACACTGTTTTTGTGTTAAACCACTTCGAAAGTCATAATAAATAATCGCTCTTGAATTTTCTCGAGTCAATTCCATTTTCTCAACGACTAAACAAGTTTGACAAAACCTTGTGACAAGACCGAGAATCTTTTTATAAATAAATAAATGGTATTCGATTTTAAAAAACCAAGGACTTTTCAATTAAATAGATTTTAATATGACAGGAACAGTGGAAATATTCCATTCCCGATACTTTTAGTGCAGCCTATGTAACAATAAAGATAAGTGTATACCATGGGATCTGTCATGGGAGTTTGAGAAACTGTCATTTTTCTTTTAACTGTAAAGTATATTTCCAAGTTGGCGGACGTGAGCGACTTGCTGCGGGGCGAGGCTCTTCCGCACCAGGTCAGCCAGCGAGCTGTACTGCGTTCTGCGCGCAAGTACTCGTACAAGTACTCACAGCTGCTTGAACACATCTTCGAGGACTACCCGCAGAGGGACAAATATACAGTGGAAGAACAGGTCAGTTATTGGACTTAAATATCTCTCTCTTTCTCTCTGCGCACAAATGCGCACTGCGCACAAATGCACTGATAATTTACTGCCCATGGACAGCTGGAACCAACTTCAAACCAAGAAGGCCACACGTACTTTATTAACCGTGATTCCTGAGGACTTGGATGAAATCTCCCACAGACAGCAATTGTTTGGTTCTGGAACACTACTGGGTGTCTACTCACCAGGGTGACAGAAGTCAATAAAACCCTACCTACTCGAACGAATTCCGCGACTTCACTGAAGCTTATAATTGAATACCTCGCAACCTAATAATGACGAAAAACGGCAATGAGTATACTAAACACAGGGCGACAGAAATAGGCATGAGGTGGTACGTGGGCTTTAGGTTACCGAGCATGAAGAATTTCGTACTATAACTAGTCATCACTTGTTTCTGTCGCTCGCGCTAAAACGTATTACCGTCACGCTCGCACATGTGGCCGCGATAATCAGAGATTGTAAACCTTTTAATAATAAAAATTAGGCTTGTACTTTCTCTCTTTAAAGTAATTAATAGAATCAGGTGTTACTTTGCGGACATCCATTATATTAAAGATCTTAGAAATTTATTTGCTTACTTACAATGAAATATAATGATGTGTTAGCCAGTATGAAGAGCACCTCCCGCGCTCCCTCAATTTTTTTTTATTATCAGATAAAAATTGTTATAATATTGCTCTATGCGACACAGCGGAAAACCACGCATGTTTGTGTGCGTGTCGCTCCGACTTCATTATTATAATATTATGTATTACAAAAATGGCCATAACATTTAATATTTGTTAAGGAAATAACATGTTAATATATACTTTACGTTAACTTCAGTAAGTTCACTTCCAAATTTACTATCCAGACCATTATTAAGCGAGGTATATGGGCTGGTGCGCTCACCATATTTATTTTTTGATGGTAATTTTTTTTGAGCTACTTTGCACGTCTGAATTTTGTTCGAGACGTGTATGTTGTATACCTAAATTAAATATTTGTTCATTTAACAATTGATATTGGACTTTATCATGAATACTAAGTACTTTACAGTGTTTAAATATAAAGTTGCTTGCACTATCCTTGTTACCATTAACACGTGTCGTATTATCAACTGCGATGTGTCTTTCCTAGTGTAGTGGTGTTGGGTGTAGTGGTGCTGGGATAAGTGGTGACGGGGATATTGCACGTAATTGAGGGAGGGCAGCTGGTGCTCTTCAAACTATGTAACACGTCGTTTTATGTAAACAAACAAATTTCTAAGATCTTTAACTTTCATTCTTTCATTTATTATGAACTCGTAAAGTTATACTTATGCGAGTTTTATAAGAGATGATACTTTATAATATTTTGTTTCAAAAACTTCTTCACAATATTCTGGCAATATGTTGGCTCGCAGATTCTATCGTTGTAGCGAAGACGTAAAGGTGACCCTTTTTAAAGCGTATTGCCAAAACATGTATGCAAATCTGTGGACCAGCTATACCAAGAAGTCGCTGGACACCCTACTAGTCCAATATAATAATGTGTTGAGGATGTTGTTGGGATTGTCTCGTTTCTGTAGTGCATCAGCGATGTTTGCAGAATACCAAGTTGACGACTTTGCAGCCATTATTCGCAAAAAAAAACCACATCGCTGATATTTAGAGCACGTGGCAGTGCCAATAGCATTCTGCAAACCCTGGCAGATAGGTACACGTCTCCGCTTTAGGTCTGCTTTGTGAGGAGGGTTATTTCAAAACAGAGTTATTTAAATTGAATCCGAATTGACTTCATTTGTATTTAGTCTATAAAGTTGTTGATTTTATTGTGATTTAATTTTGGGTATAGATTTGATTTTAGTTTTGATTTACTTTAAATTAATTTGGTTTTAGGTTTTTTTTTTGGTTCTCAATTACTAACCTAGTATAAGTCATACTAACAACTTATGGATTTTTGATATCTGAAATAAAGAATTATTATTATTGTTTTGGGGTATCTATAAAGTTTTCTCATCTGGTTGGGCAGTATAAATATATAATTGTAAATGAAAATGGTAAACATACATAAATAAGAATAAAATAAAATAAATACATAAAAAATACATAAATATATAAAAACCCAACCAGATGGAAGCCCTCGGCAGGGGAGACCAGACGGCCGAGGTTTAGGGGGAAAGGGAAAGAAACCAGCGGACGATGCGGGCGGTATCGAGGAACACCGCCTTCTGCATTTGAGCCTGGAGCGGTCCGTCACGGAGTCCCAGTCGCCTCAGATGACCCGGGAGGCTGACTGGGATTAACCCGTTCGCAGAAACGACCACAGGAATAATTTCGGTCGGCAGACCACCCCACATGCCGGTAACCTCGTGAGCCAGGTCGAGATATTTTGTCACCTTATCTGTTTCGGCTTTCACGAGGTTCTCGTCATAAGGAATGGTAATGTCGACCAAAAAGATCCTTGACTGTGCCCGGTCCATCAGCACAATATCAGGCTTATTCGCAAGAATAGTCCTATCTGTGATGATGGCCCGGTCCCAGTAGAGCCTGGCGCGGTCATTTTCGAGCACGGCTTCCGGCAAGTACTTATAATACGGCAGTTTCCGATCCACGAGGCCGTATTTCAGAGCGAGCTCCTGGTGTAGAATCCTGGCTACTAGACTGTGTCTGTGCAAATACTCAGAGTTAGAAAGCGCCGAACAACCGGAGATGACATGCCTAAGTGACTCACCAGGATGGTGACAAGCTCGACAGATGTCGACGGCGCCATCCTTTAGGATGTATCTCTGATAATTGTTGGTCTTAATAACCTGATCCTGTATCGCACAGACAAAACCGTCGGTTTCCCCAAAGAGGTCACCGAAACGTAGCCAGTGAAGGGAGGCGACTGTGTCTACGAAAGGCTCATGTAGAGCCTTGTAGAACCTCCCGTGGAGCTCCTTCTCCTTCCATACGGCCTCCCGGTCGGAAATGCACTGTACTGCTGGGTCTTGCCATTGCTCGTTGGCTAAGGATAGAGGGGTAAGTCCTTTATCACAAGAAATAACGTCCCTATAGTATGGATCATCCGCTCTCGTAAGAAAGTAATTACGGAGGCTGCACACTTCGCGATTATGCATGGTAAGCGCGCTTAAAAAGCCGCGCCCACCATGCTTCCGCGGCAAGTACAGCCTTATTACTGACGATCTCGGATGATGCATCCTGTGGGACGTCATTATAGTGCGGACTTTTCTGTCCAGAGCGATTAGTTCGGTTTGAGTCCACCTAAGTATGCCAAAGGTATACATGAGAACAGGCATGACCCAACCGTTATATGCGTGCGTCTTATTCACACCGGACAAAATGCTGTTAAGCACTTTGGTCAAGCGTGCATAAAACACATCGCAAACTGACTGTTTCATACCCGCCTCATCTACACCGATGTTCTGTGACATACCCAGGTATCGGTATGTTTCAGCCTCGGAAAGGGTCCTTATGTTGATGGGCATAGATAAATCTATGCCCTCAGAGTTAGCAACCCTTCCCCTTTCAACATGGAGGACCGCACACTTATCCGTCCCCAGCATTCTAATAGAATTGCTAAAATCACAAGTGATGTTTAGCAATTCCACAAGATGAGAGCGACTGGAGGTGAATAACTTGAGATCATCCATATAGAAAAGGTGGGTCACTTTTGTACCTCCCCTCCGAAGCTGAAATCCCCTCCCGGAGCCCTCCAGTAAGGTACTGAGAGGGTTCAGAGAGAGGCAGAACCAGATTGGACTCAGACAATCGCCCTGGAAGATACCCCTTCTTATCCTTATGTGGTTCTCCGCAGCCGTCATCCGCTCGCCTAGATGACAAAGGATCGTACTCCACTGCCCCATACACTGCCCGAGGAAGTCTCTAACTGTACAGTCAACCTTGTACAGCTCGAGGACCCTCTTCAGCCATGTATGAGGCACCGAGTCGATTGCCTTTTTGTAGTCTATCCAGGCGGCGGATAGGTTCCGACGGTTGCGTTTAACCACTTTGCCAATGACCGCGTCAATGAGGAGTGGTTCCTTGGTTCCACGACCACCGCCCCGACATCCATTTTGAGCGCGCGACATCACCTGATTTGAGTTCAGGTGACGAGTGATTATTATTGTTATTATTATTATTATGCCGATGCGGCATATTGAGAAGTTCTTGGGAGATTTTGATGACAACGTGACTTAACGGATAGTCAGCAACACAATATCTGAAGTTCTGAAGACGCCTAAGCGGACAAAAACCTTGAGATTTATATCAACATCGAAGCACTTGTTTTGTCGTTTCCACGTCTCTTCTCTTTTTTCTTACTCTTACGGACAGCTCTAGGGATTCCTAGGAATTTGTTAAATCGAGGAAATCGTTATATTGAGGTTTGTTTACTAAGGTTGTACTGTATATTGTTTAACATACTTAATATTAAAAATATAAGTAAATTGAGTGAGAACGACGTTTATTTGACGACCCATTCTCCCATATATAATTTAAAAATGTATTTAAATTTCTATCTTTAGTTATTTGCAATATTTTATAGATTTTTTAGAGGTTATTGTACGAAATTGTTTTTGCTCGGCGAGCGGGCTTTAGGGGGGCTCCTAGCGTGAAATCTCTCCTTCGTTCTTCTACCGTTACCATTACGGCCTATTAAAGTCCACATCTGAACATAGGCCTCCCCCATGATTGCCTCATAGCGGGGATATTTGCCACAGTTGCCACGTTTGACAAGTGGGTTGGCAAATGCAGTTTTTTTTTATTTTAAGTTGTTATTAGGAAGACGCTGCTGCCCGTCTCCTGATTTGTTTCCCTCTGTCGCCTCTTACGACACCCACAGGATGATATGGGGTAGTGGATATTCTTACACCGTCACTACACGTCTTCTAGAAGACTATCAATTATCAATATCTGTATTTTTCCACAGGTTTCAAACTTGCTGCGTCACTGCACAGATCCTCAAATCCTGGGCGTCACTAGATCCAACTGGGAACCTTGGATCTGAGCCTGCGGAGACTGATTGATATTTGTGATAATGAAAATAACAACATCTTTTCACTGTGCCTTAATATTACTTAATAAATTAAATTAATATTTAATATTTGTAAAACCAATTCAGTTTAATTTTAAATAAAGATTTTGTAATGAATTTTATTTTTTTATGTTCTTACTTGGTAGAGCCATGCTGTAGCTATATTACTGATATAGTTGTAGCACGAATGGGTCAGCTCGACCGGGGAAATGCCACGCTCTCAAAGAATACCAGCGTAAAATAGCAGTTCAACGCTGCTGTGTTTCGAATGGTGAGTGTAGAGAACTGGAGACCCTTTTTACTGGAAACGAGGCATTCCATCTTAGTCCTCACGGGTGACAACGCATCGGCATTTTGATTCGCAAACGAAGATAGATGTAGATGTCTATGGGCCGCAGCAACCACTTACCATCAGGTGGACTGTGTGCTCGTTTGTCACCCTTATCCTATAAAAATAAATTGTGCCTTCAAATATCAGTGCTTGGACTGCTTCGTACTGAAGAGTATAGACAGCCAGTAAAATTACAGCCTATTAAAATCCACTGCTGAACATAGGCCTCCCCCATAAATTGCCTCATAGGGTAGATATTTGCCATAATCGTAATGTTACTGTTGATTTGAAAACACCTCTCAGTCGGTCATATGCTCCTGGTAGATTATCTTTTATATATCCATCCATTACGGCCTATTAAAGTACACTGCTGAACATAGGCCTCCTCCATAGATTACCTCATAGGGGGATATTTGCCATAGTCGTAATGTTACTGTTTATTTGAAAATTTCACCTCTCAGTGGGTCATGTGCTCCTGGTAGATTATCTTCTTTACATCCATCCATTACAGCCTATTAAAGTCCACTGCTGAACATAGGCCTCCCCCATAGATTGCCTCATATATGCAACAGTTGCAACGCTTACCTGGCAGGTTGGCAACCGCGATTTTTAATATTTAGTTTTTAGGAAGAAGTAGCTTTTTAGTTGTTTATACATGTGATAGAACCACGCTACAACCTGGGTAGGACCACGCTCTCACAGAATACCAGCGTGAAATAGCAGCTAAACACTGCTGTGTTTCGTATATATAGAGAACCGGAGACCCTTTTTTTACTGGAAAAGAGGCATTCTATCTTAGTCCTCACGGGTGACAACGCATCTGCATTTTGATTCTTGATCGAGGATAAATGTAGATAGTTTTTGGGCTACAGCATCCACTTACCGTGAGGTGGACTGTGTGATGTCTGTAACCCTTATAAAAACGACGCTGCTGCCCATCTCCCGGTTTGTTTCTCTCTATCGCCTTTTACGACACCTACGGGATGATATGAGGTAGTGGATATTCTCACACCGCCATTACACGGTTTCTGCATAAGATTTGTTATTATTCAAATCAAACGGCCATCTAAGTATACTTGTATACAAATTTAGAGACCTGTTTAACCTGTTTCTAAAGATACGTCCAATTATTTATAACAACATAAAAAAGGTATATCAATTATCGTTTACGATGTCGATGAGGTCACCTCGTGGTCAGTCCAACAGGAAAATAGCAGTTAATTTGTGACACGGTACAATGCTTGCGGAAAAACCACGTCGATAAAGTGATTGGGTTTATTAAAATGCTGTTAAAAAATATGAATAGTAATAATAACAAAAATACCGTAAAAAGCATTTTTTAAAACAGAAACAGAAACTTTTTTATTCAACGTATATTATAAATAATACTTATTGAAAGTCACTCTTTTGTTTGATTACCACTGGTTCGCAAAAAACCTCTGTCCTGGGAAGAACCAGCAAGAAACCTAGCGGGACTTTTTTTTTAAATAACAGCTTACAATCATGTATATTACACAATTAACAACACAACAAATTAGAAATAGCTTGGTAGCGATCACCTCATTTCCAGGGGTTATTATCATCCATAAATTCCTTAATATTATAATAACCCTTTTTATACAAACTTAGTTTAATAAAGTTTTTGAACTTTGAGCAGGTCAAACAAATAAAACATTACTTGGCTATATGTCCACAGTTATATACCGGTTAGGACCTTCATTATTCTTTATATAATTTATTAATTATATACAATATTAAAAAACTATAATTAAAAAAAAAACTAACACTAATAACTTCATTATCATACAGTTCTACTCCCCGTGGTATCGTACCAAGAACGCTGGCTGCTTTCCTCGCTGAATAGCTATACTTAGCCCTCGAATGAGAAAAGAACCAGCCCTCTTATCTTCCTTTAGGAACTTCACCGCACGAGGACCTCACGGACCGATAGTCTCTACAGCAAATGGCACAATCTCAGACACTGATATTTGCGTCACCTACTCGGTTTAGCTATCTCTGATGTCGCTCCGGCTCTGAACGTGGTACCCCTGAGATGAGAGCTCGCCTAAGTGTCTACGAAAGTTTTTTTAATATAAATATTTTTTTAATTTATAGCACTTCATTTTATTTTTCCTTTTTCGTTCTACTATTATCTATACAAATAAATAAAATTGAAGTGTCCCTTTGTAATGTCAAAATAACACCTTTTTTACTAACAGCATATAAAAGTATATACGGTACCTATAACAGAAACACAAGTTTTAAAATTTTTGTCTGTCTGTCTGTTTGTTCCGGCTAATCTCCTAAACAGCTGGACCGATTTCGACGGGACTTTCACTGGTAGATAGCTCATGTTGTAAGGAGTAACTTAGGCTACTTATATATTTTTTTTAAATAATTAGGGTTCCGCGGAACAGAATTTAAACCCTAAATTACACGCGGGGGAAGTCGCGAGGAACAGCTAGTTATAAATAAATAGATATAGTGTAAAGAAATAAACAATTAAAAAGTTTTTACAGTCTATAAAAGTCCACTGATGAATCTAGGCCTCCGCACTAGATTGACTCATAAGTTTTTTTTTTTTATAGGATTTGGTGACAAACGAGCAGTCCACCTGATGGTAAGTGGTTACTGTGAGCCATAGACATCTACATCTATCCTCAATAAAGAATCAAGATGCAGATGCGTTGTCACCCGTGAGGACTAAGATGGAATGCCTCTTTGCCAGTAAAAAGGGTCTCCGGTTCTGTACACTCACCATACGAAACACAGCAGCGTTAAGCTGCTATTTTACGCTGGTTTTCTGTGAGAAGTGTTGCAGTGTTGAAGTGTTGCAATAGTTACTATCTTGGCAACCGCAGTTTATTATTATTTTGAATTTTTGTCAGGATTTTTATCTTCTCCTGTTACGGTTTCCATTTGTCGCCTTTTACGAAATTCTCGGGACGAAATAATGTAGCGGATATTCTTACACCGCCACTACAGAATTAAAAGGTATTTGACTGATTTTTTTTTAAATATAATCTTCAATCTTTCTTTCATTTTCTCTTAAAAAAAACCTTACTGTCACACTAGAATTTCTCCTGTATCGTGGGGGTTAGTTTACATACATAAATTTCACAAAGACAATTTTGACTGTTTTTTTTAATCAAATTAAAATTCATGTGTATTCAAGTAGATGTTAGAGTCGACTAAAGAAACTGGAACGGGGGGTAGGCAGCGGCGTTTCTTACACAACTGAACAATAATAATACTGCGGTTAAAACCCGTCCTGCCGATCGTGGCAGTAATACTGTATATCCCGTCCTTAAGACGATACGAGGGCGGCACTGAAAATTTCGGGAATCAAAGAAGTGACACAACATTACTATTTAAAAATGTATTTATTGCTTTTCGAAGTATTCTCCGCGAAATTTGACACATTTTTCCATACGATGGAACCAATCATTGAAGCAACCATTCCATTCGGAAGTTGGGGTCTCCAAAATGGCCGTTTTGTAGGCGTCCACAGCTTCTTCAGGTGATGAAAATCTCTGTCCACGCAATTTATTCTTTATTTTAGGGAAAGTATAGAAATCATTAGGGCTTAGGTCGGGGCTGTACGACGGATGGTCTAATAGTTCTATGTTTTTTTGCTCTAAAAACTCTTTTGTTCTGTGTGCGGTGTGAGAACTCGCATTGTCGTGATGGAGGATGATGCGGCGGTTGCAGTTCTCTTTACGGAGTTCAGAAACGACCTGTGGCAAACAAATGCTAGCATACCATTATGGAGGCCTATGCTCAGCAGTGGACTTGTGGGATGTAATAAATCAATGAATAAATGTAATAAAAAGTGTATGTATTATTAACCATTGCTTATACACACACATACACATACACTATTACACACACGCACACGCAAAAACTCACTCGCACCCGTAACTCAAGTGCGCTGCTTATCTTTTTTGTATTTTGTACTTTAATTTTGTTTCCATTTGCATTCACTGTATAATGTTAAATGGAAGAGCATAGTCACCTAACGCAAGCATTTCCTTGCTTAAAAGGTGTTTTCCAAATCAAAGTATAGCAAGTTAAAGCATTATGTAAGTGAAATAAAGATTGTTATTATTTATTTTGCTTATTTTATACATGGCATACTATTTTATAACTATATTACCGTTGTAGCACGTATGGGTCGGCTCAACCGGGGAAGGACCACGCTCTCACAGAATACCAGCGTAAAATAGCAGCTTAATTCTGCTGTGTTTCGTATGGTGAGTGTAGAGAACCGGAGACCCTTTTTACTGTAAACGAGGCATTTTTTTCTAGTTTTTTGAAAACGTTACCCCCACACTAAGAGTTTCTCCTGTATCGTGGAGGCAGTTTACAAACATAAATTGCACGAGGACAAACATCCAGACTCGGAACAATTATTTATAAACCATACAAATACTTGTTCCATTCGGGATTTGAACCCGCGGCCCCCAGCGCAATAACTCATTACTAATAAGCCACTGCGCCACGGAGCCGTCATTCCATCTTAGTCCTCAGGGGCGACAATGCATCTGCATTTTGATTCTTACCTGAGGATAGATGTAGGTGTCTATGGATCACAGTATCCATTTACCGTCAGGTGGACTGTGTGCTCGTTTGTCACCCTTATTCTTTAAAAAAAAAGTAATCTTTTACGATACACAGCGGGCAGTTATTACTTCATGATAATTAATAACGTACCGAGTTACATTAATGGGATCTCTCGTATTATGTAGTCATTGACACTAGTGTACCTACAGGTTAAATTATAAAATTATGACCTTGTAATGTGGTGAGATAGTGCTTTAGTCTTTGGTAGTGAGAGCGTGTATACAGACGCGCTGGGAAGTATTGATCTCATTAATAACACAAAAAGTTGGAACTTCGTACTAATTTTCGCCGTCATAGCATAATAACATAGGTTGCCTAGAAAATAAACTTAAAAATTGTTTTGGTACATATGTAACATTATATTTTTGTTTGATATTTTAATACTGAAAACCAGTTATAGTGAACGATGTCAAGAGGAAACAATGTTGTTTTATTAATTATGTGTTATGCCGTGCTCGCCAAGGCTCAGTACGAAGGTAAGTCAGAAATATATACCTACAACAATTACTTAACAATATTTTTTTACCCGACCGCCAAGCATGTGTTATGTTTTTCGGGCTTATCTCGTAGGTATGTTTGTAAATTTCTTTATTACTTCGTATCTTCCTAACGTTAATAAAAAAAAATATTCGTCTTATAAACCCAAATGTTCTTAGATAGCTGTTTGAAAAAAAACAAAATGGCGGCTTTTTGGCGCGAAATAGAAAAAAGAAATCAAATACAATCAAAAAAAAATATGTATAAGTTATGTGTTTAATTAAATTAAACTAATAAATTGGTATAAAAAGTTTTTGATAGCGTAAAACAATTGTCCATATTTGTATCGGATCTCGTGCTATTATAATATGAATAAGTAACACAGATTTTGTTCATAAGAGAGTGCCGGTCCTACACTAAAGAGTCTAAAATAAAATAAATAATTAAAAAATCAAAAACCCAACTGCAAATAAGACAATTTAAAAGTAATGCACTAAACAGACGTAAATACCCACATTAAGTTTAATAGCAAGCGGAACCCATTAATTTTCTTTCTTCAGCAAATAATTCTTTCTTTAGCAGTTTTTTTTTGGAGTTTATGGCCTGGTATCTAGACCTTTAGGCCAAGTCTTGAGTATTTTTATTCGGTTTATTATAATTTTCCAAATGTATAATTATCCTTCATAGTTCACTGCTTCACAATATGTTGATGCGTCACATTGTGCGGCCCTTGGGAGATTTTGACGGCAACTTGAGCCAGCAGACAGCTGACAGTTGGCGATGGTATCTAAAGGAGCCTATGCAGACAAACAGCTTATCTTGAGAATCCATCACCATCAGAGCACTTGTTTCACCGTTTCCACTAATAGTTCACATGCGTAGACAGTTAATACATAAAATCGCACCACTTTTACATATCAAAATCCACTTCAAACTATTATTTAAACAATAATACAGGAGCAGCAAACCGTCGCCGGTCAAGTTCCCGCCAAAACTCCATAATTAGCAGTTGGGTCCCGCCTAGGATTGCCATCTCCTAAGATGAAAAAGCCGGACTTTTGGCCCTAAAAGCCGGACAGTAATTTTTGGCCAAACATACCTTTATGAGGCCATGCAAGCCAAAAAACTCACCAACTCTAACCCCCCCGAGAAAACAAGTAAAATACTCCGTTACATACGTTAATTGTTTATTAATCAATCACAGCACAGTTTCAAGTATATACGTTACTTATTTATTTATTCTGCAAGCGATGCGTGCAACGCGTTACACTAACAAAAAGCCTAACAGGCCGGACACATAAAAATTTGGCCGGACACAACCCGAAAATCCCAAACGTGTCCGGCTAAAGCTGGACAGATGGCAACCCTAGTCCCGCCTGCTACTAAACTTTATGCGGGTGGTTTAACTTAGGCGTTCAGCTCATAATATGGTCTGTTAAACCTTAGCACTTAAGAGTTTACTTTGTGTATGGTTTATTTTAATTTTCAACCGACTTCAAAAATGAAGAGAGGTTTACAATTCGTCGGAATCTTTTTTTTTTATGTTCACCGATTATTCAAAGACGCCTAAATCGATTTGGAAAATTATATTTTTGTTTTTAAGGTTGTACTTTCCAGGTGGTCCCATTAAAATTTTATCGAAATCGGTCGAGCGGTTTTTAAAAAATCAACAATAAATTATAATCACATTAAAGTTGTTTGTACTTACAAAAATTTAGATTTAGCATTTGTTTTTATATCAAGAAATTCTCACAAGCAGTCTGAAGTCAAGTAGTTGACGGTGTTTCACCTCGTGCCTTAACAGCACATTAAGCCGTTTGTCTTAACGTGCTGTTAAGGTTGGTTGGACTTGATCTATCTCTGCTTGTATCGAATTGCCGTCCCATTGGACTATGAGAGTGAGGCATCAGGGAGAACATCTGTGTTTGGGCACACACTTGTGCGCCTGCCCTGTGCTGTGCAGATGGTTAGAGTCTTTTGAACTGATCGCTGCGACCCGCAATTTTAGAACTAAAAAAAGAAATCGGTCTGAATAACATTATTTTTTTCTGCTTCATGTTAATTGAACGAGTTATTTCCCTGGGAGTGGTTATGACCGCCAACCAGTTTTTGAGATGCAGAATCAACTATCACGTATTTTAGTTTTTTATATATAGAAGAGGGGGCAAACGAGCATGCGGCTCACCTGATTGTAAGTGACTACCGCCGCCCATGAACAACCGCAACACCAGGGGAATTGCAGATGCGTTGCCGGCCTTTTAGAAAAGTGTAAGCTCTTTTCTTGAAGGTCCCTAAGTCTTATCGGTCCGGAAAAATCGCCGATGGTAAACAATTCCACAGAGAAGTTGTACGAGGAAGAAAACTTCTAGTAAAACGGACTGTCGTGGACCGCCAAGCATCCGGATGGTGAGGATGGTATCATGAATTTTGACGCGATTTGCGTTCGTGAAATTTGGCGGCTGGGATTAATCCGAACAGAGCACAGAGCACTCCCCGTGGTAGATTCGATAGAAAATGCAAAAGGGTGCAACATCCCTACCCAGCGCCAGTGTATCGGGCCGATCAGAAAGAACTCGGTCGTCGACGATCGACGAGTCGTCAACGAGTATAGATATTCAAGTTTTTAAACAGGTTCTTTCAAAATCGATTTTTTTTTTTTACATTAAACTAACGCTAAGCTCTTATAGCATGGTAAATATATTTATCATTTACGGGCTTTTGTATATTATTACATATAATTGTAGAAAATTATTGTCAAAACTTTATTAGTAAGATTATTATAAGCTTATTATGTAGATTATTAACTTTATTATTAAGATTAGTAAGCTGAAGTGGCAGTGGGCCGGCCATATAGCTCGAAGAACCGACAACCTATGGGGAAGAAAGGTTCTCGAGTGGCAGCGTCGTACTAGTAGGCGAAGTGTACGGCGACCGACCCCCCACGAGATGGAGTGACGACCTGGTGAGACATGCAGGAAGTCGATGGATGCAGGTGGCTCAGGACCGTGCTTTGTGGCATTCCTTGGGGGAGGCCTATATTCAGCAATGGACTTGTGAAGGGCTGTAATGATGAATGATAATGATATATTTATTAGATATATACCTATTTACCAATGAAGTTACTTTTTCTTTGCCTGACTGGCTTTAAACCTAATATCTAGCACATGACTTCGAATTCCAAATTACATATTACTTAAAGCTTAATTTTTAAAATAACATGAACTTGACATCCGGCATTTTTATTTTCTTTTGCATTTACCACGGGGCTCTGAGAAATTGGTCGGATTAATCCCAGCCGCCAAATTTCACGAACGCTCATCGCGGCAGGACTCCCGATACCATCCACACCACCTGGATGATTGGTGGTCCACCACTGTGCGATTTAGATGTTTTCTTCCTCGCACAACTTTCTTGTGGAATCGATTACCATCAGCGATTTTTCCAGACCGATACGACTTAGGGATCTTCAAGAAAAGAGCCTATTCCTTTTTAAAAGGCCGGCAAAGCATCTGCAATGCCCCTGGTTCCCCTGGTGTTGCGGTTGTTCGTGGGCGGCGGTAGTCACTTACCATCAGGTGAGCCGCATGCTCGTTTGTCCTATAAAAAAGAAAATGAAATTTGGATAAAAATGTGAAAAAAATGCGATTTTGCGTAACAAATGTCTGCGCATGTGAACTACTAGTAGAAACTACGAAATAAGTGATCCGATGGTGATATTGACCTCAAGTTATTCTGTTTGCTTAGGCGCCTTGAGGTCATTGACTGTCTGCTAGATCAAGCTACCGTAAAAATCTCCCAAAAACTTCACAATGTAACACACTTCACATTTACATATTGTGAAAGAAGTTTATTAACAAATAATTATAAAGCCTAATTTTTCATAAGATTTAACACTGGTAAAAAAACAACCTTACTAGTCCATTACCTAAAAATGACAAAAGCACGTTATTAGGCGCGAAAAGAAAAGTTTTCCCGCTTTTAAGGTGAAGAACATTTCTAATAAAGAAATTATCGATTCCTGTCACTATAATTTCCACAGCAAAAGCGTCGATTAACCATTCAGCGCCATTTTTATGTGACAGTTTTCACATCGGCATAACGACATGTTGGGAATAATTACCCAAACTTAGCGATACCTAGATTAACGATGTAATTTAAGTTAGGTTTCCATGTGACGTACATTTGACATGTCTCATTCATTCATTTCTAGTGACCCGATCATTCAAGTAATGATTTTTCTTACGAACCGGGTCATTCGGGTCAATAATTCAAATGGATCATTTCGAATTTCAGTACTCTGTGATTTGTGAGAACCTTTCGATAATGTCCTGTAATGTCTAATGTGGAAGCAACTAGGTATGTGGTGTTGTAAGACAATTCATCACCACAATTCGTTTCATAAGAGGCGACCATGGAAACTCCAGAAAAATCTTTCACGGGTTTATAAGGAAGAAGGTTAATGTGAAATACAGAAAAAAAGATCTGATGATCTTCAAACGGCTGAACAGTTTTTCCTGAAATATAACTAAGAACACTCTCGATTAATACACATTTCAAACGAAAAAAAAATAATCAAAATCGATTCATCCGTTCAGGAGCTGTGATGCTACAGACAGACACACATACATATACACAGATATACAGATACTCGTACACGCTACAAACATAATTACAACACTCCTCTGTCTTCATCGTGCGTTAAAAATAAAAAATAAAGTAATGTAACATTATATACGTCCCATACCTGAGCACAGGCTTTTTCTCATTTCTTAGAGAAAGGAGGTGTCAACCGCGTTTCCACAATGCGAGTTGGATACGGGCGACAAACGAGCACACAGTCCACCTGATGGTACATAGATGCTGTATCCCATAGACATCTACATCTATCCTCGATTAAGAATCAAAACGCAAATGCATTGTCACCCGCGAGAACTAAGATGGAATGCCTTCTTTCCAGTGAAAAGGGTATCCGGTTCTCTGCACTTTCTGTCCGTAGACAAAGAAAACTAGTTTTCTCTGTCTACGGTTCTGTCACTCACCATACGAAACATAGCAGAATAAAGCCGTTATTTTTTATAGGATAAGGGTGACAAACGAGCACACAGTCCACCTGATGGTACATAGATGCTGCGGCCCATATACATCTACATCTAACCTCGATTAAGAATCAAATTGCTGATGCGTTGTTACCCGTGAGGACTAAGATAGAATCTCCGCCTCTTTTCCAGTAAAAAGAGCCTCCGGTTCTCTACATTCACCATACGAAACACAGCGGCATTAAGCTGCTATTTTACGCTGGTATTCTGTGGGAGTGCAGTCCGTTCCTGGTCGTGCTACAAATTATTATGAAGCTGCAGCGTCGCTCTACCACGTATAAAGTTATATAAGTAATATTAAAATATATTTTTTTCTCGAATATGCAGTGTTCGCGACGGCCAAATAGTGTTTAAAATCGAAGTGATTAAAGACAATATTGAAAGTAAAATTACCGACAAAATCGAGTGAATAATGTATTAATATAGTTTTACAGTTTTAACTCTAATATATTTGTATAGAATGTCATTTCTATAATAGTTAAGATAAACAACTTTTATTGTATAAGGAAAAATCGACCAATCACAGCGCGTCGTATCGTAAAAATCGACCAATCAGAGCGCGTCGTATCGAAGAACTTTCTAGAAGTTTTTAATTAACTGCGTAATAGTTGATACCGAAAATGATGGGAATAATTTTTATGTTCCAAAAGAGTTATAAATATGATATTGAATTAGCTTAAGGTATATAGATTAAGGAAGTGAAGGAATATTATGTATAACTAAACGCATTTCCTATTTATAGAAAAATTAAAGAATTAAGTAGTGTACCCAAATATTATGAAAATTTGAGACATTTCGTTTAATAACTTTTTTAAACGTTAATGTATTGACTAACCTTTTTGATATACTAATAAAGGACTAAAATGCCGATTTGATGATGTAGCATGTTAGTGTAGGATTTAATCTTGTATAGAAAATATTGTAATTTATGCCAATTATATAGTGAAAATTTTATGCAATAAAGAGGCAAAACGGACAATGGCAAGCGGCTCACTATAAAGTATAGCCGAAGTCTACCTTAGGGGCTCGGCACGCAGTAACGTTGTAGTATGAAGAACTATAATTAATAGAATCAGGCGTTACTTTGCGGAAATCCATTATATAAAAGCTTTTAGAAAAATTTACTTCGCAAACATCCGCGTTATAAAATAAAATGATGTGTCTTACCTAGTATGAAGAGCACCTCCCGCCCTTCCTCAATTGCGTGCACTATCCCCGTCACCACTAATCCCAGCACCACTACTCCCAACACCACTACACTAGGCAAGACACACCACTGACGATAATACGACACGTGTTTCGCCTCTACACGAGGCATCCTCAGGTGATATAGACTCTACGGTGGCTAACCGCTAAGTGAGCGGGGAGCCAAAACAAGGTTGCGAAAAAAGTGGTAACTGACATTCGCAGTTACATATAGTGAAAGTGTTAGCTAGCCGAAAAAAGTGGTAACTGACATTCGCAGTTACATATAGTGAAAGTGTTAGCTAGCCGAAAAAAGTGGTAACTGAAATTCGCAGATACATATAGTGAAAGTGTTAGCTAGCCGAAAAAAGTGGTAACTGACATTCGCAGTTACATATAGTGAAAGTGTTAGCTAGCCGAAAAAAGTGGTAACTGACATTCGCAGTTACATATAGTGAAAGTGTTAGCTAGCCGAAAAAAGTGGTAACTGACATTCGCAGTTACATATAGTGAAAGTGTTAGCTAGCCGAAAAAAGTGGTAACTGAAATTCGCAGTTACATATAGTGAAAAGTGTTAGCTAGCCGAAAAAAGTGGTAACTGACATTCGCAGTTACATATAGTGAAAGTGTTAGCTAGCCGAAAAAAGTGGTAACTGACATTCGCAGTTACATATAGTGAAAGTGTTAGCTAGCCGAAAAAAGTGGTAACTGAAATTCGCAGTTACATATAGTGAAAGTGTTAGCTAGCCGAAAAAAGTGGTAACTGACATTCGCAGTTACATATAGTGAAAGTGTTAGCTAGCCGAAAAAAGTGGTAACTGACATTCGCAGTTACATATAGTGAAAGTGTTAGCTAGCCGAAAAAAGTGGTAACTGACATTCGCAGTTACATATAGTGAAAGTGTTAGCTAGCCGAAAAAAGTGGTAACTGACATTCGCAGTTACATATAGTGAAAGTGTTAGCTAGCCGAAAAAAGTGGTAACTGACATTCGCAGTTACATATAGTGAAAGTGTTAGCTAGCCGAAAAAAGTGGTAACTGACATTCGCAGTTACATATAGTGAAAGTGTTAGCTAGCCGAAAAAAGTGGTAACTGACATTCGCAGTTACATATAGTGAAAGTGTTAGCTAGCCGAAAAAAGTGGTAACTGACATTCGCAGTTACATATAGTGAAAGTGTTAGCTAGCCGAAAAAAGTGGTAACTGACATTCGCAGTTACATATAGTGAAAAGTGTTAGCTAGCCGAAAAAAGTGGTAACTGACATTCGCAGTTACATATAGTGAAAGTGTTAGCTAGCCGAAAAAAGTGGTAACTGACATTCGCAGTTACATATAGTGAAAAGTGTTAGCTAGCCGAAAAAAGTGGTAACTGACATTCGCAGTTACATATAGTGAAAGTGTTAGCTAGCCGAAAAAAGTGGTAACTGACATTCGCAGTTACATATAGTGAAAGTGTTAGCTAGCCGAAAAAAGTGGTAACTGAAATTCGCAGTTACATATAGTGAAAGTGTTAGCTAGCCGAAAAAGGTGGTAAGTGACATTCGCGGTTCCATATAGTGAAAGTGTAACCTAGCCGAAAAAAGTGGTAACTGATATTCGCAGTTACACAAGTGATAAAAATAGCTAGTTTATTTGATAATAGCTGTTAGTCAGCAGTGTTATGACCAACCAGTTGACGTCAGACATATTAATAAAATACTTATATTTAATCACACTGTAATTCAATATAACAATGGATGCACGATGTTGTTGCGACTGCCACGCTTTTGTAAACATACGTGCTGCCGAAGCACGCGTAGAAAATATTGTAGTAATATTACGCAAAAGAATAGCCTCCTCGATACTTCGCGTGCGATCACAGATTAGTTAATAGTTTACTAAACAGATACATCACTCCCATACAAAAGCGAAAATACCTACGCTATAATAGCCTACAAAATCTTAATAATAATGTCTACTGTTCGCAGCGAGAGGAAAATGTACCATAAATACGCGGATAAAGAGTCGAGATTGTGTTGACCGCCGTGCGACTCACGTGCAAGCGCGTCATGGCACGAATGCTCTAGGGTTGTACCTATGATGATTATTGTAATAAAATGGTGCGATGCAGTACCGACAGCCTCCTAGCTTACATATATGAAAGACAAGATTGCCTTGTGATGAGCCACTGGAACATAGTGTACTCGTATAAAAAAATAATTTCTGTATTGTGTAATAATTTCCGTATTCTGTTAGCTTAATAACCCCTAGTTTTAAGTGTACTAAAAAATGGGTGTATTTTATAAATACTTATAACCTGAATAATGAATAAATAGTCCGGAATATCCTCGGAATAGTGACGGATAAGACTTTATCCTCTTAATCGACTTTAAATGGGTCCTTAATGAGGGCTAATAATGTTTTACTCACTAGATGTCGCTAGTTGTGGTTGAGGTAAAGTTTTGGTTACACAATGTCAGTTAATTAAGAAATTAGTTAATACGAGTTTATCATTATCTATAGTATTAAATTAATACACAACACAATGCATCACTAAATGATTTTAAACATTTTGCACTTTATAACGCTTTTTTTGAAATTTTCTACTTTTAGTAATATTTATAGTTTGGTTTATTCATTTCTAATCTTATTAATCTATACTTATTAATATAATAAAGCGGAAGAGTTTTTTTTTGTTTTTTTGTTTGTTTAAACGCGCTAATCTCTGAAAATGCCAGTCCGATTTGAAAAATTCTTTTTGTATATTATAGCCAGATTCATGTGGAATAGTAATGACGAAGTAAATAATGCTATATCTAAATTAGTAAATTGGTTCAATGTTAATAATTTGCATTTAAATGGCACTAAAACGAAATGTATGAAATTCATGACTCCAAATGTCAAACAATTAAATACTAATGTAAATTTAAATGGGGAGAAACTGAGTCTTGTAGATACGACCATTATTCTTGGAATCACACTAGACGCGAAGCTTCAATGGAGCCCCCATATATCAAAACTAGCAAGCAGACTTAGTTCTGCAGCATATGCTGTAAAAAAGATTAGAAGTCTTACCACTGTTGAAACAGCTAGACTAGTTTACTTTAGCTATTTCCATAGCATAATGTCGTATGGTATTTTGCTATGGGGACACGGAAATTATATTTGTTTTACAGAAGAGGGCCATAAGGGCAATTTATGATTTAAAGCCTGCGTCACTGCGACAAAAATTTAAGGAAATTAATATATTAACTTTGGCCTCTCAATACATTTATGAAAATGTAATGTACGTACACAAAAATAAAAGTAGTTTTACAAAAATAAGTGATATTCATTCTGTAAATACTAGGAACAGACACAAGCTAGTAGTACCAGTTACTCGACTCCATCGAGTCAGTAATTCATTCTTGGGGCGATGTAAACGCTTTTACAACAAAATTCCAGAAAATATACAAAATTTGACCTGCTCAAAGTTCAAAAGCTTTATTAAACTAAGTTTGTATAAAAAGGGTCATTATAATATTAAGGAATTTATGGATGATAATAACCCCTGGAAATGAGGTGATCGCTACCAAGCTATTTCTAATTTGTTGTGTTGTTAATTTATGTAACAACATGATTGAAAGCTGTTATTTAAAAAAAAAGTCCCGCTGGGTTTCTTGCTGGTTCTTCCCAGGACAGAGGTTTTTTCCGAACCAGTGGTAATCAAACAAAAGAGTGACTTTCAATAAGTATTATTTATAATCTATATTGAATAAAAAAAGTTTCTGTTTCTATAGGCAAGTCAGAAGAAAAAGCACTCCCGAAATGATTTATCCGCGTACGCTGGTGTTATCGTTAGGGATACGTAAAAACAATGTTCTAGAAAAATATAGACCTTTAATCCCTCTAAAAAAAAGTCCGCGAAACCATATGTCTATTTCTTATACATAAGCCATAATTTGGTATTTTGTGACAAAAAAATATTGAGTGTTATTATTAGGCATGGCCTATTTATCCTTACGAACTAAAGTTACTTCATCATCAAGACAATTTTATGGAGATAAACTTTGTTCTTAATACCATGTTATTTGGATGCATAGTTTAAGAGATAATGTAAAATTAAAATAATTCAATACTTGGCTGGGCCCGCGAACGACGCTTAAACCCTAGCCGTTATAAAATGCTTGAACTAGGTCATGTCGCGCACCTCGGACACGTGATGACGCTGGTGAAACCGCGGGGCACAGCTAGTATGAAATATAACTACATTTTCCTAAGAAATTATCGTCCCCCGCTATGAAATCTGTCAAATATTTTACCTCATTGTAAAGTGCCACCGCCCTGGTGGCAGAAAAAGTCGTGGCCCCCATTATCACTCTTTATAAAATCTAAAAGCCAGTAAGAAAAAATATTATTGTAAAATTATGCGCCTGTGAAAATAAAATAGCAATGTCTTATTTCAGGTGATGGTTGCCAAAAAAATGGTATAAGTGGCACCTGTTTACTCCTGAATAATTGCCAAGCAGCGATTAATGACATCAAGAATAGACGGCAGCCGCAGGTAAAGTTGTGTTTAGTGGTAATCATATGTTACTAGACCATCCGGGATTGAATCACGTAACCGTAATTAGGCCAACAATTGGGATTTTCCGTCAAGAAATTCTCAGTAACAGTTAGGAGTCAGGTAGGGGGCGGTGTTCACCCCCATGCCTCAAAAAGCACGTAAAATTGTTGGTCCTGCGCCTGTACTCTCTCCGGTCGTGTCGGTTTACTGTCCCATCGGACTATGAGAGTGAGGCAATAGAGAGTGCACCTGTGCTCGCGCATACACTCGTGCATTATAATCCTGTCCTGCACAGATGGCTAGCCTCCGTTGAGGCTGGCCGCCGTGATCGAAATTCGGTGTGGAGTACATTATTATTATTTTATAATTTGTATTATTGGTTTAGATTATGTCAATGACCGACAATGATTTCTTTTAAGGGATGATTGATTGATGATTTTGAGGGATGATTGGGGACATCAATCCGAATGAGGTATTTTAACATTTAAGAATTTTAGTTGATAAACAAATCGAGAAATTGTTCCATTTCATGTGATATACTCCAATATTCAATTAAATAATTATTAAGTGCTATGTCCTCTCTTCTATCTGGCGGTCCATCTGGATTGGTAACTATCCTGCGACCTGCCAAACTGCAATGTATTTGGAAGGTTAAGAGAACTATTGATGATTATATACTGTGAGGCATTTTGCTTTTGTTAGAAATTGGTTACAAATATCAATAAACTACCATTTAAAACTATGAGGTAAACTTTTAGCGGCTTCGTGGTGCAGTGACTTTGCATTGAGTGGGCGATGAGGGCGGCGGATTCCAATCCCGCACGGAACAGGTTTTGTGTGGCCCACAAATAAGTGTTCCGTGTATGGATGTTTGCCCTTGTATAATTTATGGTTAACTCTACGATACAGGAGAAAAACCGAGTAAGGCGGTAATGTTTAAAAGACAAAACAACACAAGCACATTGTCTCAAGACAATGTGCTTGTGTTGTTATGTCTATTATTTGCTAACGAAATGATGGAAAGGAAACAGAAATATTTTTTTACAGATTAAGAGTGAGAAGCGAGCACACAGCCCACCTGGCGATAAGTGGATGCTGGGGGACCATAGAAATTTACATCTATCCTCGATTAAGAATCAAAATGCAGATGCGTTTCACCCTAGAGGACTAAGATGGATTGTTGCGTATCCCGTTAAAAAAAGTCTTCGGTTCTCTACACTCAACATACGAAACACAACAGCATTAAGCTACTATTTTACGCTGGTATTCTGTGAGAGCGTGGTCCTTCCCCGGTCGAGCCGACCCATTCGTGCTGCAATTATAATATAGTTGCAGCATGGCTCTACCACGTATAAAGCCAAAGCGTTTTCTACACCATCAGTTTATCAGTGATTATCCATTTAATTTTCTAGATATGCTCCTTCCGAGGCATGGACCCGATAGTATGCTGTGTTGATTCTGCACCACCCAAGCCCCCGGGAACCACGCCCAGGCCACCTGTGCTCACCACTTCTACTCAAAGGTACCACATGTTTTACATTTCAGTTCTGGCTCTGTTAAAATAAATAAATGTCAAGATTTCAAGGTGATTAATAAAATCTCTTTTCTCTTTTCTCTTTCTCTTTATTTGGTCTACAAAACAGAACACAATTTCAACATGATAACAGGTATTATATAAAACAATGATTTCAAAAATTGTATTCTAATATATATGTAGACACAGCTTGCACATAATGTACAACATGTGATTAACAATAAAGTTTGGTACTTAAAGTTATGTTATAATCATGCTAAATTAAAAACCAAATTAAATTAAATTAAGACTAAATTAAATTAAGGCTAGATTAAATTACATACTTGGAATAAAGATACTGTAATAATTTGTTTTTTGTGGAGGCCACTGAACCCATGAAAACATCCACTTCAGATCGAACAAAAATCTATCATAAGTTTGTCAGTGCGCGAGATTTTTTTTATTGTTATTGTTTTAAATAACCAAGGAGAAGGCGACCTGACGTAGGTCGTCGAAGGCAAGTATTGGTATGGCTGAATTGCGTGCCATAGTAAATACTAATGAAGTAGATAGGCTTAGAATGGAGCGGTGAGGCATTCCAGCTTAATCCTCGGAGATGGCTCTGTAGCTTTCTTTGTTTGAAACTGGCTGCAGCCAAATAAAAATTGTGCGCTACTCTATGTCTTCGCGCATGCGTTAATACTTTAATTTAATATAAAATAAGATACAGTCAACCCGGGTAACTTTGACAGATCATCACTATATTTTTTTAGTTAACTTTTACTATATTAAATATGAGACAAAGGAGTTTACTTAATCTTTGCTCTCAGGTTGGTTTTCATACTCTCAAGATATTTGTATTATTTCTCAAGTCTTGATATATCTCTCAAGTCTATAAAAATCATAAAATATAACAAATACAGGCAATTTTGTTGTGTGTCAAAGTTATAACCCTTATATGGATAACTTTGACACAGATGAGATTTGTCGCAGGAATCTTATCTTTTAAACATTTTATAGCTTCAGGGTAACATAATTTTAAGTTTTTAACAAATTTCAGATGCAGTGGAGTCATATACAAGTCAATAAAACCATAAAGTTATAGTTTTATCTTGATTTAAACTCTTTGGTAATCACGTTTAAAATTTTAAAAGTTTACCACTGCAAAAAGACAACAGTTGCGCATGGTACTTTAAATAAGTTTTTGACATTAACTTCGTAAGACACCTTTATTTTTCCGGAGAGTTCATTTACGAAGTTTGTTAAGTACACGAATTGTATAAATTTAATGTTATGCACTATATGTTGTGCACGTAAAAATTAAAAAACTATTTTGCGATTTGACTGTCAAAGTTACCCTTGTTAATCAAAGTTACCCTCATTGACTGTAATATTAATATAAAATAAATATAAGAATCTAATGTAAAATACTCTTATTTTAATCTAAACAAACATATTTCTAAATAAAATGTAATAATAATTATCTTATGGAATTCACAAATCTTCAATTTAATACGTAATATTTAGTTTAGTGTACAGATTGCAGTACAGTTCAGTTGAACATAGTCAATGTTCGGAATGCGAAATCTAGTGCGTAGTACATATATATCGATGGCTGCAGGTGTCCATGGGCTGTACCCGCTTACCATCAGGTGGACTGAGTTGGTGTTATCTTTTTTTTATTTACTCACTGAGGATTAGGATGGCTCGCAGTCTTAAATTTAACTAACTCTTTATAATATTGTTTCATACCTTTTAAACAGGAACACACTCACGGATGGCAGAGATAGGGTAAGGGGGTACCTGGATAGAAACAATGATATCTTCTATACCTGTTTCAATATGCTAATAGTTGGCAGTATGAAAGTTTAGTGGCAAAGCCACTGCAGATTCCTTTCTTAAGATATAAATTTTTATCGTTCTTCGCAAACATCGTGAGGAAACCTGCATGTCTGAGAAATGAGAAACAATTATATTTCGAAGATATGTGAAGTTTGCCAATGCGCTATGGGCAGCGTAGTGGACACTTCCTTGCTCTAAGACCTTCTCAGAAATGTGAGCAGGTACAGACCTCCTCACATTGGGCACAAGCCCAGCTGTGGAACGTATAGGGGCTGTAACTTTAACTTTTATATATCTTATTCCAGGCCAAAGACCACGACGGAATACGTGCCAGTGATATATGACTACGTGTTCGTCGACCCCAACGCGAAACCTGGTGGATGTGAACCTATCGCGGCCAATTTAACTTCGCCCAGAACTGGTCAGAAGGCGTGGGATAGTAAGTTTTTGTATTTTATTTTTTACTAGCTGTTCCCCGCAACTTCGCCCGCGTGTTATTTGGGGTTTTAATTTTTTTGCGCGGAACTCTAAACTCTTTTTCTAAAATAAAAGTAGCCTAAGTTACTCCTTCTGACATCTGCTATCTGCCAGTGAAAATCCCGTCAAAATCGGTCTAGCCGTTTCGGAGATTAGCTGGAACAAACAGACAGACAGACAAAAACTTTAAAAACTGTATTTTTGTTATATTTACACATTTATATGCGTTTAGTAAAAAGCTGTAATTTTGAGATTACAAACAGACACTTCAATTTTATTTATTTGTATAAATAGCTGTTCCCCGTGACTTCACAGGTGTCTATTTTATTAGGTATGATTGGATTTCATAAGTTTTAATTTTTTTGCGCGGAACCCTAATTCTTTTTCTAAAATAAAAGTAGCATTAGTTACTCTTTATAACATCAGCTATCTGCAAGTGAAAGTACTGTCAAAATCGGTCTAGACTTTTCGGAGATTAGCCGGAACAAACAAACAGACAGACAGAAATGTTAATAATTGTTTTTTTTGTTATAAGTACCGTATATACTTTTATATGCATCTAGGAAAAAGCTCCTATATTAACATTACAATGGACACTTCAATTTTATTTCTTTGTATAGATAGAATAGGGTGACAAACAAGCACACAGTCCAACTAATGTGGTTGCTATGATCCAGAAACGTCTACATCTATCCTCGATTAATAATTAGAATGCAGATGCGTTGTCACCCCTGAGAACTAAGATGGAATGCCTCGTTTCCAGTAAAAAGTCTCTGATTCTCTACACTCACCATAGGATACAGCGCAAGTTGCTATTTTACACTGGTAATCTGCGACTCATTTGTGCTTATAACACAAATATTTTTTTTAAATGCAGTGGCAAATGAATTTATAGTCCTTGTGATAGTAAGTAGCTACTGCACTAGAACTTCTGCAATCGACTTGAAAACAAAGAAGACAAATATGGTGTTGCCTTTGGTGACTTGTGGGGGATGTATAACTAACACACCACATAATATATCAAATAACCTTTTATTCACTACGAAATTTAAGCTAGCGGATCGGATCGCGGAGTTTAGCCATGGAAGGAAAAGGTGATCCCACGGGGCAACGTATTCAGTCCGGGGAGCGGCCAATGCTCCGTGTGGAAGTTTCTTTGCGGGGGGAGGGAGGGGGGGGGGGAATTATCATAGCATACCACGCAGCCGGCTGCGTGGTTATGTGGGACACTATAAAGTGCCTACCCACTAAACACAACCTGTGGGACTGGCTTTGGCCTGGAGGCCTTTCTGTCGTATCGGAAACGACCCTCTTCAGGGAAAAGGGGGCGCAAGTGTGGTATTTTGTAGCTATATATATACCGCAGTGCGTTCGGAACTTTAATAGCGCGATTTAGGTTTCGATGCATTACGCTTGTGACGCGACCACAGCGCAGGTAAATTTGTATTTAGTGGTCTTAAATAATAATTATTTTATAATTTTTTTTTCACTGTATCATTGATCTAATGGTCGTAACCGTGTTTGGAACTCGGGTTGGGCTAAAATCAGTTATTAGGTTTTATCGTCAAGAAATTCTCAGTAGCTGCCTGGAGTCAGGAAGCTGGCGGTGTCTCCCTTGCCTCGGAAAGCATGTAAAGTCGTTGGTCCTTGGCCTGATCTCTCTCCGGTCGTGTCGGTTTACCGTACCATCGGACTATGAGAGTGAGGCAATAGAGAGTGCATCTGTGCTTGTGCACACACACGTGCGCTATAATCCTGTCCTGTACAGATGGCTAGTCTCCGTTGAGACTGGCTGCCGTGACTGAAATTCGATCTGTAGAGCATTATTATTAATATTTATGTGTAATTATGTTAATATTGTGTATTTTAGTATGTAGTTATGGTTATTATTATGTATATATTAAGTAGATGTAGCTGTTTGCATTTTGCACCCACAATATCTTCTCTGCTCAACCAGGAGGGAGACTGGTAAAGAATACCTAGTTGCATTAAGCCGCCATTTTATACTTTGTGTGCAAATAAAGCGTTAATAAATAAATAAGTTACTGGAAAACTGTTGCATTTATACACGTTGGTACAGCGTTGGTCTCACAGATTTTTTTACCAACTTCACATAGGAGGGATTTTTATAAGTGAACCGATTTTGATTATTCTTCTTTTATTTGAAAACTGGTGCTTCTCATGTGGTAAAATATATTTGATCAAAGTTTGACTAGTTTATTATCAATTTTCGTCAATAATTTCTATTGAAGTCGGTTGTACAACATTTTTAATTTTACCAATCGTTTGTGTCTCCTGATAGAATGCATCGAGTATCAGGAGAAGTTGGTGTATCCCTGCGTGAAGGGAAACTCACTGTCCGGGGAGAACGCTCGCGCGTACCGTTGCAACCACAACGCAGACGACCTCATTGTTGGCGGAGTCAACGCGGCTCGTGCGGAGTTTCCACACATGGTGATGTACTGCATGCTTTTCCCATCCATCCGTTCACCCATTACGGCAATTTTTTTTTGTTTTACATGGGACAATGGGGATATGCGTAAGCACGCATACCCGCTTCGCGGGGCCAATAACGCGTTATGTCGGACTTGCACCGACAAACCCATGGTATTCCACCTTCGTCGCAAATTGGCAGAGCCACGGGAACACTTTTTTTAATGTCCCCGTGTCCAATGCGTGAAGGTCGTGGGGTCAGGGAAAACGAGCACTCAGAAGCACCAGCCTTCCTGACCCCAACGGCGGTTCTGGTCTATAGCTCCGCCGCCAGCCAAGATTCGGCTGCGGAGGGTAGAGAGAGAGAGCGGCGTCTCGCAATACCGTCACTCCTCAAAAATAGAGTAACGGATTTCCTTTTACAGCTAACAACTGTGACTGGCACAATGACTGGCTTGCTGACTGATGAATTTATCTTTCCAGGCTCTGCTCGGGTTCGGCAGTGACGTGAACGCGCTCCAGTGGCTGTGCGGTGGCTCCATCATCAGCGAACGTTTCATTTTGACGGCCGGTCACTGCACCTCTAGCCGAGAAGTGTAAGACACTTTATTACGTAGTACATCGCCATTGTTACATTTTTGGCTAGGGAGTTAGAATAGAATAGAAAATAATGGAATAGAACGTAATAGAATGGAATAAAATAGTATAAAACAAAATGGAATGGAATAGAATAGAATGTAGAATCTAATGGAATATAACGTAGAATCAAATGGAATGGAATAGAATTAGAACGTAACATAATGGAATAAGATGGTTAGCGCTTGCTGTAAGCTTCACAGTACGCAAGCAACCCGGGTTGGATCCCCGCCGGCACCAATGAAATTGTTAATTGCAAGTGCTGATTTACCACGTGCTCGGCGGTGAAGGAAAACATCGTGAGTAAACCTGCATGTCTGAGAAAAAAAAAATAAAAAAATCTTTAGAAGACATGTGAAGTTCGCCAACACGCATTGGGGCAATGCGGCGGACATTTCCTTGCCCTAAAACCCTCTTAGAAATGAGAGGAGGCCTGTGCCCAGCAGTGAGACGTAAATAGGCTGCAACTTTACTTTACCTTTTACTTTTATAATGGAATAGAAAAAGAATAGAATAATATACATATGTATAGAATATGATAGAATAGCATAAAATAATACGGAATGAAAGAGAATAGAATAAGACATAATAAAATAGAATAGAGTAGATTAGCCTCTGTTCTGGGAAGAACCAGCAACAAACCCAGCGGTACTCTTTGTTTTCTTTAAATGACACAGTAATTAATATGTCGGCTATATATACAGGCTATATGTACGTACTATATGTACATACACATCAACAGAACCTATCGATTCCTTAATCCTAAAATATTTACTAATGGGTGTTTTTTTTAGAGGTATAGAACTTTGAAATGGAATAAAACAAACATGATTTTTTTTATTGACATGTAATTTACTTTATTCGAAAGACAATCTTCTGGCATTATAATTTAAATATGACTTCTGGCATATGACCGCCACGGCTGGCTCGGACCTAGTCTAATCTGGAGGTCCAATTTTCGATGACTTTTTCCAACATTTGTGACCGTATATCGGCAATAACGCGCCGAATGTTGTCCTCCAAGTGGTCAATCGTTTCGGGCTTATCGGCGTAGACTTGCGACTTCACATATCCCCACAGAAAATAGTCAAGTGGCGTTAAATCGCACGATCTTGGAGGCCAACTCACGGGTCCGAAACGTGAAACTATACGGTTACCAAACGTTTCCTTCAATAAATCAATTGTAGCACGAGCTGTGTGACATGTTGCGCCGTCTTGTTGAAACCACAACTCCTGCACATCATGGTTGTTCAATTGATGAACGAAAAAGTCAGTAATCATCGCTCTATAGCGGTCACCATTGACTGTAACGTTCTGGCCAGCATCGTTTTTAAAGAAATACGGACCAATTATTCCACCAGCCCATAAAGCACACCACACAGTCAGTTTTTCTGGATGTAACGGTGTCTCAACATACACTTGAGGATTATTATCCCTTTAAATACGGCAGTTTTGTTTATTGACATATCCATTCAACCAAAAGTGAGCTTCATCGCTAAACAAAATTCGCTTATGAAAATCGGGATCGTCGGCAATCTTATTTTGGGCCCATTCACCGAATCTACGCCTTGCTAGGTGATCGCGAGGCTTCAATTCTTGCACGAGTTGGATTTTGTATGCACGCAAACCAAGATTTTTCCGCAAAATCTTCCATAAAGTGGATGGACACATATCCAATTCCTGTGCACGATGGCGGATAGACTGATTCGGGTCTTCCTCTACGCTACGCTCTACAGCAGCAATGACTTTTTCTGTACGCACTGTACGACATATCTGTGGATGCGTATTATCATTTAGAGTAAATGTGGCGCGAAAACGTCCCATAGTTAATCGAATTAATTGCTCTGATGGACGATTATGTTCACCGTAAAATGGACGTAATGCGCGATACGTATTTCGAACAGAACCATGATTTTCAAAATAAATTTGCACAATTTCGAAGCGTTGTTCAGGCGTCAGTCTATTCATGTTAAAATGCCAAACCAAACCAAAAGAGAAAATAACCACTACGTTTAAACCAAACTAAACATAAATCACTTGACAGCTGACAAAATGGCCGCCAGTTAAAAAAGTGTTGCCAACTTAAAGTTCTATATCTCTAAAAAACACCCGTTACTTTGTAGTTTAAAATATTTTTAGAATCCAAAAAAATTTATATACAGATTAAAACCTCTCTCATTCTATATTTAAAATATATTAAAAAAAAGAAAATACGGCGGCAAAATTGTTAGTATTATTATTATTTATTCTGTGATAATGTAACAAATCTGAAATTAACAAGTGTATAAATATGAAGGAAGGGAAGAACCTCGTTTTTTTATAGAATAAGGGTGACAAACGAGCACACAGTCCACCTGATGGTAAGTGGTTGCTGTAACCCATAGGCATCTACATCTATTACTACTATCTTCGTTTGGGAATTAAAATGCAGATGCGTTGTCAGCCGTGAGGATTAAGATAGAATGCCTCTTTTCCAGTAAAAAGGGTCTTGTTGCAACCACTTTGCAGTATCAACTATAATGCAAAGTGGTTGCAACGAGGTATTCCTTCCTTTGCGTTTCAAGGAAAAAATACTTTTGATGAGAAACTCTCCAACCACGACTTTTCCTGCCACTAGGGCGGCGCGGCGTTACGAAAAAATATTACAATTAGACAGATGTCATAGCGGGAAATTTAATTTCTTCGAAAAATGTAAAGGTTAATGTTTCTTTCTGTACTATGAGTTATATTTTATAGTAATTAGATAAAGAATGACGAAACCAAACTACAGATATTCATAAAAGTAGAAAAATTAAAAAAGTTTTTTGTATTAATGTAAAAATTACAGAAACTGATAAACTTTTATTTAAAACTTACTTCGCAATTAAATTGTCTATTTGTGTAACAAAAAACTTTACCTCAGTGTCAACTAGCGACATCTGCTGTTAATAAAAAAACCTAACCGAATCTGTCTTTTTATAACTTCGCTGAATAAGTAACGAACTTTATTCATAAAGTCTAGTCAGTTTATACAATGAATTCAATAGTTTTTATCGTATTGCTTATTCATGTTGCGCATTGTTCATATTGCACAGGCCTTATGAATAACGCCCTCTTAATCACTTGCCCCATAATATATATTTTAAAAGCTGAATTTTTAACAATTGGGAAAATAAAAGACAACTTGTGAGTTTGTTACAACTTCTTCTTACAAGGTCTCCCATAATGGGGACTTTTTGAAGCCATGGCGTAGCTTTTGACTTGCAAAGGCTGATTTCCAATAATAATATTTCAACTTTGCCCTTGATTATGCGAGGCCGTGCTGCAACAGTAGTATAGTTGTAGCGCGAATGGGTCGGCTCGACCTGGGAAGAAACACTCTCTCACTGAATACCAACTTTTGTTTTATAGAACAAGAGTGACAAACGAGCACACAGTCCACCTGATGGTAAGTGGTTGCTGTAGCCCAAAGACATCTACATCAATGGTCAATTAAGAATCAAAATGCAGATGCGTTGTCACCGCTGAGGACCAAAATGGAGTACCTCGTTTACAGTAAAAAAGAGGACTCCGGTTTTCTACACTCATTATACGAAATAAACGTTTAGCAGCGCGAAATAGCAGTGCAATGTTGTTTCGTATGATGGGCAAGCCCATCTTTGCGCATGGGCACACTGGGCAAGTGCACGGGGCCCGGTGATTCCTGGAGCCCCCCAATTATTACTCCCATTTCTATTACCTATTGTTCTATGACAGGCAGCCCTATGACAGACGTAGGGGAACCATTAATCCTAAAGTGCCCTGGGCTCCCAATGGGTTTAAGACGGCTCTGGTGATGGGTGTAGAAAACCGCTTTTTTTACTGGAAACGAGACATTCCATTTTAGTGGTAACGTATCTACATTTTGATTCTTAATCGAGGGTAGACATGAATATCTATGGGCCACAGCATCCACTTACCACGTGAACTGTGTGCATGTTTGTCACCCTTATTCTATAAAAATACGAACTAAATACAAGATAATACCAGATTCTAAAATGTCAAAGCTTCTAAATGTATAGAAGTTGATAATGATAGAGCATTCCAGAGGTCCAATTACGTACGCACTGCTGGGCATCCTGAGCAGGACTGAACACGTGGACAGCAGCCAGCTCTACAAGATAAAGAGGATCATCAAGCATCCCGACTACAAGCCGCCTAAGAAATACAACGATATCGCCCTGCTGCAAACGGAGGCTGAGTAAGTATTTGAAAATATATTAGTACCGTTACCGTTACAGCCTATTAAAATCCACTGCTGAACACAGGCCTCCCCCATATATTGCCTAATAGGGGGAGATTTGCCATAGTTGTAATGTTCCTGTTGATTTGAAAATTTCACCTCTCAGTGGGTCATGTGCTCCTGGTAGATTATGTTCTATACATCCATCCATTGCAGCCTTTTAAAGTCCACTCCTGAACAGCCTCCCCCATAGATTGCCTCATAAGGGGATATTTGCCATAGTTGTAATGTTACTGTTGATTTGAAAATTTCACTTCTCAGTGGGCCATGTGCTCCTAGTAGATTATGTTCTATACATCCATCCATTACAGCCTTTTAAAGTCCACTCCTGAACGGCCTCCCCCATAGATTGTCTCATAAGGTGATATTTACCATAGTTGTAAGGTTACTGTTGATTTGAAAATTTCACCTCTCTGTGGGTCATGTGCTGCTGGTAGATTATCTTCTAAGCATCCATCCGTTACAGCCTATTCAGGTCCACTCCTGAACAGCCTCCCCCATATATTGCTTCATAGGGAGGATATTTGCTATAGTTGTAATGTTAATGTTGATTTGAATATTACGCGCACGTAGTGCGAGATTCGACATAGTTAAAGTTTATATTCAGGAAGAATTAATTACATCAGAAGTGAATGCAAGCAAAAAGGGGTTTAGAAATGTGCAAAAAATTAATGAGCAAATCACTGCAGCATTGTTTTGCTTAGCCTAGAAACCGAAAAAAATTTATTTGAAAGTTGTGGTTCAAATAAAAGTTTTTCGGTTCAATGATGATGCCACTGTGTGACCATTGCAGTGATAAATAAAATCACCTCAGTCCCAACTCAACAACATCTGGTGAGCGTAAGATTAGATAGTAGACTTGCAACGAATATTATACTCGTATTCACACGTCACACGGCGAATACCGAATATTGTGCGGACCTCCTGGCCGAATAGCCAAATATTAGGCAAAAGTCAAAAGTATTCATCCAGGAAGGTATTAGTGTTTATTCCGGGCGTCTATATACTGAAGCTGGGATAGTCTACGAGAAGAAAAAGAGTGAATTACTGCCTGAGAATAAAGAAAACTTGGTCTTTCTGCAACATTATCTTCCGCTTTAACGACTATAATTCGAGTGCATAGACACTATATCTGATAGTTCTTTTTTATTTTATTTTTTAAATAAGGAAGCTAATTATGTACTTATGATTATTTAAATGATTACAAGAAAATAATAATAGTTATAAAATGGATACATAAATATTTTCATTTTACCAATTATCTGACTACAATAAAACCTCTTACTTAAGTACACATTCGATATTCGGTAGATACTTTTGGGCCGAATATTCGTTGCAAGTGTAGTTAGGAGCCCTTATTAAAAACATTACAGTATGAACTTGAACGCTAATGCGGTGCCGGCGTGTCTGCACGTCGACACGTCGGCTCCTGACGGGCGCGCGTTGGCATCTGGATGGGGGGCGACGCAAAACAGAGGCTCCAGCGCGGATATCCTCCAGAAGGTATATAGAACTTGTTTGAAACTGTGTATAAATACTGTTTCTTTTTCATATAGAATAAGTGTGGCAAACGAGCACACAGTCCACCTGATGGTAAGTGGATTTTCTGTGGCCCATAGACATCTACATCTATCCTCAATTAAGAATCAAATTGCAAATGCATTGTAATCGTTGAGGACTGAGTTGGAATGCATAGTTCCCAGTAAACAGGGTCTCCGGTTCTCTACAGTCACCATACGAAACACAGCAGCATAGAGTTGCTCGCGTAACTGCTGTGAAATTTAAGGCGCGTGCTTAGCTACCTACATCGGTCCAAGGTACTGTTATAAAGAAAATAGACTACCGTTACCGTTACAGCCTATTTAAGTCCACTGCTGAACATATGCCTTCCCCATAGATTGCCTCGTAGGGGGATATTTGCCATGGTTGTAATGTTACTGTTGATTTGAAAATTTCACCTCTCAGTGGGTCATGTGCTCCTGGTTGATTATCTTCTATACATCCATCCATTTCAGCCTATTAAAGTCCACTGCTGGACATAGGCCTCCCCCACAGATTGCCTCGTAGTGGGGATATTACCTGAGATTTTGAGTGAGATTGAGAGGTTCTATGGGCAGCTGTACACGTCATCGTTGGAGCCACACGCAAGTGTGAGTAACGATCCAAGAGCGAGTCTCATCCGACATTATTCCGATGATATCCCGGACGTCAGTCTGAGTGAGATTAGAATGGCTCTCCAGCACCTTAAAAACGGCAAGGCCCCAGGCCAGGATGGAATTACAGCGGAGCTTCTGAAAGCGGGTGGAAAACCGGTACTTGAAGTCCTTCAGAGCTCTTTAATTCCGTCCTCCATGGTGGATTACACCGGAGGCGTGGAGCAGAAGTGCGGTGGTCTTGTTCTTCAAGAAAGGCGACAACGCTTTCTTGAAGAACTACAGACCGATTTCCCTTCTGAGCCGCGTCTACGTGCTGTTTTCGAGAGTCATTACGAATCGTCTCGCGCGCAGACTTGACGACTTCCAGCCTCCCGAACAAGCCGGTTTCCGAAAAGGCTTTAGCACCATAGACCACATACATACCCTTCGGCAAATTGTACAGAAGTCCGAGGAGTACAATTTGCCACTATGTCTGGCGTATGTGGACTATGAGAAAGCCTTTGATTCCATCGAAATTTGGGCGGTGCTGCAGTCCCTTCAGCGATGCCAAGTTGACTGTCGGTATATCGAAGTGTTGAAGTGCTTGTACAGTAGGGCTACGATGGCTATCCGAGTACAGAACCAGAGTACGAAACCTATCCAATTGCAGAGAGGTGTAAGACAGGGTGACGTCATATCCCCGAAACTCTTTACCGCTGCATTGGAAGATGTTTTCAAGCTTCTGGACTGGAAAGGATACGGTATCAACATCAATGGCGAGTACATCACTCACCTTCGATTTGCCGACGATATAGTCCTTATGGCAGAATCGCTGGAGGACCTAAGCACTATGCTCAATGACCTCAATAGTGTTTCCCAACGGATAGGTCTTAAGATGAACATGGACAAAACAAAGATCATGTTTAATGTCCATGTCACACCTATGCCGGTAGTTGTTGGGAACACTAAGCTCGAAGTTGTTGACGAGTATGTTTACCTGGGACAAATAGTCCGACTAGGTAAGTCCAACTTCGACCGAGAGGTCAATCGACGGATTCAACTCGGTTGGGCAGCGTTTGGGAAATTACGGCACATCTTCTCGTCAGGTATACCTCAAAACTTGAAAACGAGACTGTACACCCAGTGCGTGTTGCCAGTGATGACATACGGAACTGAGACGTGGTCCTTCACTGCTGGCCGGATGAGGAAGCTCAAGGTCGCTCAGCGAGCTATGGAGAGGGCTATGCTCAGAGTTTCTTTGCGTGATAAACTCAGAAATGAGGATATCCGCAGTAGAACCAGAGTGACCGACATAGCCCAACGGATTAGTAAGCTGAAGTGGCAATGGGCCGGCCTTATAGCTCGAAGAACCGACAATCGATGGGGAAGAAAGGTTCTCGAGTGGCGGCCTCGTACCGGCAGGCGAAGTGTAGGGCGTCCCCCCACTAGATGGAGTGACGACCTGGTAAGATATGCAGGAAGTCGATGGATGCAGGTGGCTCAGGACCGTGCTTTGTGGCATTCTTTGGGGGAGGCCTATGATCAGCAGTGGATTTGTGAAGGGCTGTAATGATGATGATGATGGGGATATTTGTCATAGTTACTAAGCTTGGCAAGCGGGTTGGCAACCGCAATTTTTTTATTTTTTATTGTTATTATGAAGACGCTGTTGCCCACCTCCTGATTTTTTCCCTCTGTTACCTCTTACGACACCCACGGGATGATATGGGGTTATGGATATTCTTACACCGCCACTACACGGTGCGAAGAAAATAGGCTAGAATCATATTAAATAACTAGCCACCGCACCCGGATAGAATCTATTCATGTAACGTTATTTAGATATAAGACAATTAAAGACCATCTATTTTATATTTTACTTTTTTTTTAAATAGAGTTAATGTATAATATATTATTTTATACAATAATTATATAATTTAAAATTTTGTACAGCCGACTTCAATATAAGTTATTAAGAATAACTCAAAAACTATTGGTCTGACCTTGATCAAATTCACACCACAAAAAACCACACGAGAAGTATCACCTATTGTATTATCCACGTGGTAGAGCCATGCTGCAGCTATATTAATAGTATAGTTGTAGTACGAATGGGTCGGCTCTACCGGGGACGGGCCACGCTCTCACAGAATACCAGCGTAAAATAGCAGCTTAATACTGCTGTGTTTCATATGGTGAATGTAGAGAACCGGAGACCCTTTTTACTGGAAAAGAGGCATTCCATCTTAGTCCTCACGGCTGACAACGCATCTGCATTTTAATTCGCAAAGGAAGATAGATGTAGATGTCTATGGGCCACTGCAACCAGTTACCATCAGGTAGACTGTGTGCTCGTTTGTCACCCTTATTCTATAAAAAAAAGCTTTGATATAAAAAAGAATCATCGAAATCGGTTCACCCAGTAAAAAGTTATGAGGTAACATACATAAAAAAAACATACAGTCGAATTGAGTACCGCCTCCTTTTTGGAAGTCGGCAGAAAAACATTTTAAAACAGCATGGTAGCGATTATCTCATTTCCAGGGGTTATTATCAATCATGTGCTCTTTAATAATATGACAACACTTAAAAAGTTAAAGTTACAGCCTATACACGGCCCACTGCTGGTCACAGGGCTCCTCTCATTTCTGACAGGGTTTTAGGGCAAGGAAGTGTTCACCGCGCTGCCCTAGAGCGTGTTGGCGAACTTCACATGTCTTCGAAATATTTATCTTTCTTATTTCTCAGACAATTAATTTTCCTCACGATGTTTTCCTTCACCGCCGAGCACGTGGTAAATCAGCACTTAAAATTGCCATTAACAATTTCATTGGTGCCGGCGTAAAATTAACAGCGAGCGCTAACCATCTGATCTACCATGACTATTGACAACCCTTACTTAACAATTTTTGCTTACTAAAAATTTTATACTTTAACAGTTTTGTATAACTCTCGAATTCCGTTGCAGGTGGTCCTGAACAAATTCTCGGACTCTGAGTGTGCGCAGTTGTTCCCGCCGAACCGCCTCATGGAGAACGGGTTCGACTCCAGAACACAAATCTGCTACGGGGACAAGGATAAGTCGAAGGACACTTGCCAGGTAAGATTTATTTACCGTTACCTGTTAAATTCCACTACTGGACATTGACCTCGCCCACAGATTGCCTCACTAGGGGGGGGGGGGGGGAGGTATATTTGCCATAGACGCTGGCTAGCGATTGGGCAACCGCTGTTTTTTTATTTTAATTGTTATTAGAAAGACGCTGCTGCCCATCTCCTAATTGGATTCCCTCTGTCGCCTCAATAAATAAACCGTGTAGTGGCGGTGTAAGAATATCCACTACCCCATATCATCCCGTGGGTGTCGTATGAGACGACAGAGGGAAACAAATCAGGAGACGGGCAGCAGCGTCTACATAATAACGATCAAAACTAAAAAGCTGCGGTTGCCAACCCACTTCCCAATCGTGGCAACTATGGCAAATATCTCCCCTACGAGGCAATCTATGGGGGAGGCCGATGTTCAGCAGTGGACTTTAACAGGCTGTATTGGATAGATGTATAGAAGATAATCTACCAGGAGCACATGACCCACTGAGAGGTGTTTTCAAATCAACAGTAACATTACGACTATGGCAAATATCTCCTCAGGAAGGCCTATGTTCAGCAGTGGACTTTAATAGGTTGTAATGGTAACTGTATACTACAATTAATTTGAAAATCCAAATAAACACGGTTGTCTCGTAGTTTTAGGTTTTAACTTCTGTCGGCAGTCCCCTAACACTGCCATTTTTGAAGAATGAAAACTGCTATATAATGGTTGTGATGTGAAACCCGATAAAACGAAAAAGAGAGAGAGAAGAGACAAACATATATATCTATAGGATTTAGCCTGCAATAGAATGAGATAGACTAACTGTAGTCGACTAACTCAATTCACTTTACTTCTACACTATTAAATTAGACACTGCACTTTTATTTTCATTTTGACTCATTTATTCCAAATCATCCAACACCTATAAAGCTTAGGGAATAGAACAATTATAGCGTAATACAATTATATTGTTGTGCCATCTATTGATGCTGTGAGCATATTAAACATTGACAACTTATATGAAACCTTTATGCTTATCTCTACATTTTTTCTAAAGACATGATAATGAGATGTCACAAATTGACGTAATTTTTAACATACCGCCCACCAAAAGACTCGTTCTTTTTCAAATGTAACAAAATTTCAAATTATTTCAACAATACAATACTCAAAATAAAACCGCCCACCATGAGGTACAATATTAACAAAAATAATCTATAGAATTACTAAAGCCATTTATATCAAAAAAATTAACTCTATGAGACTAACAAGCACTCTATTTCTTAGGTAAATAACACAATTTATTACAAGGGCGCTAACAAATACCATTCTTAGTTTTTATAGACACAACTCTTGTGATGTTATCTGCTTCAGGATGTTTTTCAATGACTTTTCCATGCAAACATTTGGCTGGAGGACGATTATGGTCCTTTATTATTACCACATCATCGATCTCAGGCTCAATGTTCTTTGTATTCCATTTATATCTTTGGTTTAGCGTGACTTAAACTCTACTCTACTCTTCTGACCATCTTTTCCAAAAGTCGTTTACCATCCCTTGACCGAATTTCCATCTTTGTAGTATGTTTAGCGGTATATTTGAGTAATTTTCTTCTGGTACTACTATCAAGGGCTCACCCACCAAAAAGTGACCTGGGGTTAGTGGTAATGGATCCTCAGGATTGTCACTTATATAGGAAAGTGGACGTGAATTTAAGCATGCCTCGATTTGTGCTAGAACTGTAGAAAGTTCTTCGAAGGTTAGCTTTGAATCACCTATCACTCGTTTTAGATGTGACTTCATGCATCAAACTCCTGCTTCCCACAGGCATCGAAAATTGGGAGAGTGTGGAGGTATGAAGTGCTACGTTGTTCCTTCAATAGCAAGCAGTTTGTTGATTTCATCGGGTAGCTTAGACTTGACACTGTTCAGCATTTCACGCAACTCTTTATCGGCGCCGACGAAATTGGTACCGTTATCACTATATAAGTCTGTACAGTGACCGCGACGAGACACGAAACGGCGAAAGGCTGCGATAAAACCCTTAGCTGTTAAGTCCGAGACGGCTTTTAAGCGCATAGCTTTAGATATCATACATACGAAGACACATATATATCCTTTATATGCTGTGGCTCCTCGACCGGAAGACATCCGTATATTTATGTATCCCGTAAAGTCAACACCTGCTGATTGAAACGGTCGAGATGGCTTTAATCTGACATCAGGAAGCTGACCCATAAACTGGTTATTGTCTTGCCTGGAGTATCTTGAACATTTCATTCGTTTTCTGTAGCACTTCTTAACCTGTACTCTTGCAGGGATTATCCATTATTTAGATTGTATAAAATTTAACATGATTTGTGGCCCACCATGCAATGTCTTCATATGAGCCTCGTCCGATGCCTGCGATTTGTTACGCTAAGGCGTAGAGGCTGCTCTTCCCGCAGCGCCGGAGACGTAGCAGTCTTAAAATAGATACAGAAATCCTTCTGAATCAGTCCCCTTATTTTTTTATGATGAAAGGAATTTTTTTCTCATAAAATGGATTTGTATTTACATTATAAATGCAAACATGAAAAAAATATAGATATTTTAGAAATCGATTTTTTGGGAATCGATACGTCAGCTTACAATTCGAATCTATTTAAAAAATCGTTTTTTTTTTATGGAAAAAGTCGACATCCCTAGTGACAATAATGATAAAAAATGGCGTCAGTTTCACGGTAGGAATTGACATAAATATTGCAAAAATATTTGATTTCCAATATTTTTTTCTCAAAAAGTACGTGTTTCCGCATATGGAAACTTTGTGTGTGTGCTTATAAAAATGTAATCTTTCTGTAAAAATACGTATCAACATCAAACTCGACGGACGTCAATGGAAAGTCGTACCCAAGTGAATACAAAGGGCGAAATTAATGCCATTAGGAATTCCCTATTAAATAGATTCAACCATTATGACCATTTTATGCGCGATCAGTGTTAGACGCGCGAATGTGTTGCGCGGAGGGGCATACTTGACAGACTTCACTTTTTGTATAACACTCGATTTCGCTTTCCATCTAATTTGTGTGCCGCGGGTTATAGAGCACGATCCCAGGGCCACCACGTCACTTATTTTTTGACGAACGAAATGTGTAAAAATGAGTAGTGTTAGTATGTACTATGATCGCATGCCTACCTGCTAGCTTGGCCAGACGGCCATTTTCCAGGTATCAGTCAATGCTAATGGTATCAGATATGTAAAAACATTGCTCACCTCACAATAATTCTCCCAGCTGATTTTTCGTGTATGTCATGCGATCATAGTACATACTAACACTACTCAATTGTTTTTTATAGGATAAGGGTGACAAACGAGCACACAGTCCACCTGATGGTAAGTGGTTGCTGGGGCCCATAGACATCTACATTTATCCTCGATTACAAATCAAAATGCAGATGCGTTTCTCACCCGTGAGGACTAAGATGGAATGCATCGTTTCCAGTAAAAAGGGTCTCCGGTTCTCTACACTCACCATACGAAACACAGCAGCATTAAGCTGCTATTTTAAACTGGTATTCTGTGAGAGCGTGGTCCTTCCCCGGTCGAGCCGACCCATTCGTGTTACAACTATACCAGAGAAATATGGCTGCAGCATGGCTCTACCACGTATACACATTTCCTTCGTCAGAAAATATGTGAAATCTGGTGGCCCTGGGATCTTGGACTACTATGTATGAAAATCGATTCTTAAGGAATAAACTCCAAAATCCGTTAGGCTATGTCGGTCACTCTGGTCCTACTGCGGATATCCTGATTTCTACGTTTATCACGCAGCGAAACTCCGGGCATGCCCTCTCCATAGCTCGCAGGGCGACCTTGAGCTTCCTCATCCGGCCAGCAGTGAAGGACCACGTTTCAATTCCATTGGTCATCACTGGCAACACGCACTGGTAGTACAGTCTTGTTTTCAAGTTTTGAGGTATACCTGAAGAGAAGATGTGCCGTAATTTCCCAAACGCTGCCAAGCCGAGTTGAATCCGTCGATTGACCTCTCGGTCGAAGTTGGACTTACCTAGTCGGACTATTTGTCCCAGGTAAACATACTCGTCAACAACTTCGAGCTTAGTGCTCCCAACAACTACCGGCATAGGTGTGACATGGACGTTAAACATGATTTTTGTTTTGTCCATGTTCATCTTAAGGTGACACTAGTCGACATTATTTCCATAGAAATTTCGGAGGGGTTTTACTCCGCTGTTTGACAGTGTACATCCAAAATTAAACATGATATCGTTTTGTCTCATTATTAAATTTGTCTGTACGGAAACAGAATAGTAAAATAAAATGTTATTAAAAAGTTACGAGCTACCAAAGATTCGTTTTTATTGCCAATTTTAACACAACTTTGGGCGTAAATTAGTAATAAAAGAAGTGTAAAATTTCCAAAACAAAGTCGGTACCGACACAGGTAAATTATCGAAGAACTCAATAAATTTTATTTGTAATTGATTAATGCAGTGGTTTTTTCATAAAACCCCTTCTTCCAAAGGCCTTTTCGTATTTTTTTACGCGCGCATATTACTATGAATTATCGTGCATCTCACTGAATAATGTCTCCCCCGGTGCGGTGCGGGAGGACGATGCTTACACACACATGCACAGGCGGTGACGCGCGCTTATAAGTATTCGAGTTTTATTCGAAACGAAAAGTTTTGCTATTTTGTAATTTGGACGCCAAAGACAAAAGACGGCATGGAAATTGATATAATTGAAAGAGATGATGCGTTTTGGACGACAGACAATATTTTAAAATTTTCGTCTGTAATATAATATAATTATAAAAGTAAAAAAAGTAAAGTCTATATTCGATTACTATATAAAATTGCAACAATTTCATTGGTGCCGACGGGGATCGAACCCGGGTTGCTCGCGTAATGTGATACTTACAGCGAGCGCTAACCATCTGAGCTACCACGGCTCTCAATGCAAGTGTTATAAATAAATAAAGAATTACAAAACAGTTTAATTATTTATTAGACGACTTTTGCGGCGGATAAACAAAGTATATTATGTGGGATTTTCATAGGTACCTACTGTTATTACCTAGATACCTACAATCAACAATACAACAAAATGTCACAAAACCTCGCCGCGTCGTGGCCACAAAATTGTAAACTTTAGGTAGGTACGTCGGTACTAAGAAAACAATCTTGATGGGTCACTTGTCTTGATAAAAACCTGTGTTTACGTTTAGTGATATTGAGTATATATAAAAAAATAAGAAGCCAGGTAAGTAAGTATTTTTGAAAACAATTTATAGGTAGGCAGACCAATTACGATTATTATCTAAATATTATAAATGCGAAAGTTGGGATATTTGGATGGACGGATGAATGGATGTATGTTACTCAATCACGCCAGAACGGCTGAAGGGATCTGGATGATATTTTGCTCAGAGATAGGCTATAGTCCGAAATTTTTTTTTCAAAAAAACTTTACCCCACACTAGGATTTTCTCCTGTATCGTGGAGGCAGTTTACAAACATCCAGACCCGGAACAATTATTTGTAGACCATACAAATACTTGTTCGATTGATTCGAACCCGCGGCTCCCAGTACAACAATTCATTGCTAAGCCACTGCGCCACGGAGCTGCCAAATATCATATATGATACCGTTTATTCAGATATTTCGTTGCCGTGGGATAATTATCGAGTTACACACGTTCGAAGCCGAACTCTTGAGTGATTGCTGCATGACCACTCGGGGAAAACTAAACATAATAAAATAAGCAATCTATATTAGGTATATAGAGCCACAGACGTATACCTAATAATTTCGTGGATTCACCCGCGTCATCACGTGTCCGAGATGCGTGGCATGACATGACACCTAGTTCCAGCATTTTATAATTGCAATCAAATATTTTATTTGATTGTAATATATGGAAAAATTGTCATGATTAATGGAGTACTTTTATTTTATCTGTCGGCATATTATGCGCGGTTTTTTCCAGTTTTAAAGAAAAACGTACACGATTCATGAAAAGTGTGTTGGCAAGAAATGATTCTTGATAAATTTGCTATCAACCTCTTATACTTATTAATTAATTAAATTTAAACTTTCAAAATACCATAGCAACGTGAAATTAAAGAGTTCAGAAATAAAGATGTAACTAATCATTCATACGGTCACCCGGGAGATAGATAAAAGTACTCAATTAATTTTGAATTTATTTTAGCTACTAGCTGTACCCCGCGACTTCGTCCGCGTTTAGTTTAGGGCGTTAATATTGTTGCAAAGACACCTAATAATTTTTCTAAAATTTAAGCAGGCTAAGTTACTTCTTATAACATGAGCTATCTAATAGTGAAAGTCCCGCCCAAGTCGGTCCAGCCGTTTTGGAAATTAACCGCAACAAACAGACTGACAGACATACAAAAATGTTAAAAATTGTGTTAATGTTATAAGTACCGTATACAGTTTCATACGCAATTAGTAAAAAGCTGTTATTTTGACATTATAACAGACACTTCAATTTTATTTATTTGTGTATATATAGATAACGATTGAACTAACGGCTAACCTAACCGCGCTCATAGAAGCTTTCAATACTGGCTTCTCAGTTCGCACCGGGCTAGGGGTTATGCGTTGTTTGCGCGTCAAGCCAAGTAGGTATTGAATTATTTTAATTTTACATTATTTCTTAAACTATGTACTATATAAACATGGTATAAAGAACGAAGTTTATCTTCATAAAATTGTCTTGATAATGAAGTAACTTTGGTTCGTAAGGTGCCTAATAATTAAATTTTCATTTTTTTGTCACAAAATGCCTAATTGTGGCTTATATATAAGAAATAGACATATGGTATCGCGGACTTTTTTTAGACGGAGTAAAGATCTATATTTTTCTAGAACATTGTATTTACGTATCCCGAACCATAACAGCGCTTTTTCTTCTGACTTCCTATATATAGCCTAATGCTGTATAGCCTATACTATTCAACATGAATCTGGCTATAATATCCAAAAAAAGATTTTTCAAATCGGACTGGTAGTTCCAGAGATTAGCACGTTTAAACAAACAAAAACCCTCTTCTGCTTTATTATATTAGTATAGATGTTGCATCGTGTTCGTGTAACTTCGTTTTTATTCTAACGGTTCGGAACACCGTACGAACAAGACATGCGTGAATACTAGTGTCGATATGCTCATCACTGATACTATCTCTGTCGGGCACGATGCCAGGTGAGACAGCGTGCTTTTTGGCCGCGCCCACCAGCGAGTTCGAGCCCGCGACTTGTGCCACCTTAAGACCTATCCGTTGGGAGGCACTATTGAGGTGTACCTCCAGCGATTCTGCCATAAGGACCATATCATCGACAAATCGAAGGTGAGTGATGTACTCGCTGTTGATGTTAATACCGTATGCTTTCCAGTCCAGAACCTTGAACACGTCTTCCAATGCAGCGGTGAAGAGTTTTGGGGATATAATGTCACCCTGTCTTACACCTCTCTGCAATTGGATAGGTTTAGTACTCTGGTTCTGTACTCGGATAGCCATCGTAGCCCTATTGTACAAATACTTCAGCACTGTGATATACTGACAATCAACTTGGCACCGCTGAAGGGGCTGCAGCACAGCCCAAATTTCGACGGAATCAAAGGCTTTCCCATAGTCCACATACGCCAGACATAGTGGCAAATTGTACTTCTAGGAATTCTGTACTTTCTGACTTCTTCTTCTTCGTCGACTAGTATAGATATTGAAGTTTTTAAACAAGTTCTTTGAAAATCGATTTTTTTTTTAAATTAAACTAACGCTAAGCTCTTCTTATAGCAGGTAAATATATTTATCATTTACGGGCTTTTGTATATTATTACATATAATTGTAGAAAATTATTGTCAAAACTTTATTAGTAAGATTATTAAGCTTATTATATAGATTATTAACTTTATTATTAAGATTAGTAAGCTGAAGTGGCAGTGGGCCGGCCATATAGCTCGAAGAACCGACAACCTATGGGGAAGAAAGGTTCTAGAGTGGCAGCCTCGTACTGGTAGGCGAAGTGTACGGCGACCCCCCACTAGATGGAATGACGACCTGGTGAGACATGCAGGAAATCGATGGATGCAGGTGGCTCAGGACCGCGCTTAGTGGCATTCCTTGGGGGAGGAGGCCTATGTTCAGCAGTGGACTCGTGAAGGACTGTAATGATGATGATGATGCTGAAACTCCAAAAGGCCCTATTCGAAAAATATCATCCGTTATTAAAATATAATAGAATAGAATAGGATAGGATGGAAAGCGATGGAATACGATAGGACAGGATACCACCGCATAGGACAAGAAAGGAAAGGATAGGACGAAATAGAACAGAATAGAATAGAATATTTTTTTATTTAATATAGGTTCGAAAAATACCTATGTTCTGAGAACAAACAGCAACAATATTTTTAGACTTATATATGTTTTTATAGATAAGGGTGACAGACGAGCAGACAGTCTATCTGATGGAAAGTGGATGCTGTGGTCCATAAACATCTACATTTATCCTCGATTAAGAATCAAAATGCAGATCCGTTGTTACCCCTGAGAACTAAGATGGAATGCCTCATCTTCAGTAAAAAGAGTCTCCGGTTTCCTACACCATACCAAACACAGCAGCATTAAGCTGCTATTTTACGCTGGTAATCTGTGAGATCGTGGTCCTTCCCCAGTCGAGCCGACCCATTTGTGTTTCAACCCTAATATAGCCGCAGCGTGGCTATACGTGGTAGATATAATTTTGTAAATTTTTTAAATGAACCGGCATGGTGATCACTTCATTCCCAGGAATTATTTTTATTTATACCTTAACATTACAATAACTCTTTTTGTACAGATTTTTTAAAATAAAATGTTTAAAGTTGTTTATTGTCAAACTTTGTAAAATTTCTAAACTCTTGTTTTAAAAGAGTATACATTGTCCCGTAAATGAATTACTACTGAGGGCTAATAACTTTCTGCTCACCAGATGTCGCTAGTTAACACTGAGGTAGTTTTTTGTTACACAATGTCATTTGAGAAGTTAGTTTTTAATAAAAGCTTATCAGTTTCAGGAGTATTATATTAATACACAAAACAATGCCTCAGTGGTTTACTCTTTATTTTTTTTTGCATATTTATAACTATTTTTTTTTAAATTTTTATACCAATTATAGGAATTTGGTTTATTTATTTTTAATCTTATTAATATAAAATATAGCTAATACCACAGAAAGAAACATCAACCTTTACATTTTCCGAATAAATTAACTTCCCCGTTATCTGTCCTATCTATCAAATATCTCTTTTAAGTGGCGCCGCCCTGGTGGCAGAAAGTCGTGGATGCCCTCATTCTGTGAAGTCTAGTAACTGATGTTTACAAGCTTATGTTTGTTCCTAGTGTTTAAAGTATGCACATCTTTATTGTTGTCAAAGCTACTTATGTTGCTATGTACATACATTACACTTTCATAAATATACAAATATTGGGTATTTATTTCTTGTAACGTTTCTCCGAGGGACTTTACAATTTAAGTTATAAATGCCGGTACGGTCCTCATTATAAACCTCATCCGTTCCATATACAGGGTGACAGTGGCGGTCCACTGCAGCTGAAGAACAAGAAGATCCACTGCATGTACACAGTGGTGGGGGTGACGTCGTTCGGCAGGGCTTGCGGGTTCATCGGGGAGCCGGGGATATACACCAAGGTGTCGGCCTATGTACCCTGGATAGAGAGCGTTGTATGGCCTTAGATCACGAGGTCTCTTTCTTAAATTCAATTATGTTGGAACTCATTTAGATTTAAGTGCAATATTTTTGTATATGGAAAAATATTTTTTATACTTTAAATATATTTTTAAAATGGCAACACTGTGTTTTTATTTTAATGTTATTATGTGGGAGTTCATTTCAGTCGGCCAGTTTTTTTTTACTTATTATAAGCCAGTACTTGGTTGCAATCCTATCTGGTGGTAAGTGGTGATGCAGCCCTAGATGGTAAATCGCACTGTCTTAGCGTAACAAAAGCCTATTCACTCTTGCCTTGAAGACGCCCATATTGTATTCGGACGGAAAGACAGACGCCGGCAAATTTTTCCACTCTTTTGCTGCACGCGTTATGATAGACGAAGCAAGTAGTTTGGTTCTAATGAGTGGAATATCGACAACAAAGGACCCGTCGACCACCTGCCAACAATAGTCCTATGCACTCTCCGAAATGCTTCCTATAGAATACCGAGATGCTGGCTGCTCTGCGCCTGTGCTCGAGGCTGACAAGATTGGTTTTCAACTGATTTCAAAAAGGAAGAGTTATTCAATTCGACTGTATGCTTTTTTTATGAGTTTATTTCATAACTTCTTTCTCGGTGAACCAATTTCGATGAATCTTTTTTTATTCGAAAGCTGGTGCTTCTCATGTGGTCCCATATACATTTGATCAAGAATTGACCAGTAGTTTTTGAGTTATCCTTAATAATTTATATTGAAGTCGGCTGTACAAAATTTTAAATTATTTATTTGTAAGCTGGTGCTTCTCATGTTGTCCCATATAAATTTGAAAAAGGTCTGACCAGTAGTTTTTGTGTTATTCTTAATAATTTATATTGAAGTCGGTTGTACAAAAATTTTAATTTTACCTCTTGTAAACAAACATACTGTGTCTTGCACGTCTCGTCTTAGTGCAACGCTGGTGACAATCAATCTGTATTTTAATTTTAAACGGAGGAAATATGTGGATGTCTATAGTCTACGGCATCTACTTGTAGCGACATCTAGTGAGTTAGACTGTAAACCCTTGTTACCTATACTCCATTAGATCATTAGGGTTGTCACTTTTAATTTAATTTGAACGTTTGTATGAAGTTGAGTTAGTGTTTATCTGTTGTATGTTAGGTTTACTGTGATAGTAGTGTTTAAGATATTTAAACAAAGTTTAGTGTTGTTTTGGTACTAAACAAAGATTGTGATTGAAAAATAAAGAACAATAAATAGCAGCTTAAGGCTGCTATTTTGTGTACTGAGAGTAGAGAGAACCGGATACTCTTTTTACTAGAAACGAGGCATCTTAGTCGCCAAGGGAACACGTATGATTCTTAATCGAGTATAGATGTAATGTCTATAAGCCACACACAGCATTCACTTACCATCGGGTAGATTGTGTTTATTTGTTAATAAAATTACAGAGATTAATAAGGGTAAAAAATGAAATAAATTTTTGTTTAACATTTATTTCTAGTACTAAATTCACAGACAGTGTGACAAATATGTCGATCACCATATATGAAATGTTGCCAGTTGTAAAATATTTCCCCGGTTGTTTGGATAAATTACATGGTAAAATTAATAATTAATTATGCTTTGCAAAAATCCACTACTTAAGTAAAGCCCATAGAAAACCTCATAGGGGTGATATTTATCATAGTTGCTATGCTTGGCAAGCGGTTTGGCAACCGCATTATTTATTATTTTGAGTTGTCAGGAAGATGCTGTCGCTCATCTGCCGTTTCAATTCCCTCTGTCTTCTCTTACGGCATCCACGGGATTGTATTATGTAGTCAATTATCTTAAGACGCCGCTACTACAAGGCACGTAAATTAATTTCAATAATTATTTAAAAAGAAATACACAAGCACTGCTGAAAATAGACATTTCAAGGCACAGTCCTGAGCCACCTACATCTACCAACTGTTCATGTTTTATTAGGTCACCACTCCATCCAGGGGTCACCAAGCAATGCGTTAGAGAAAACCAGGCTGCAACTGGAGGAGTCTTTTGTAAACAGTTGTCAGTTCTAGGGTTATATAATGTGTTGGGACCTTCTAGTACAGACAGCGCATTTATGATTTTATAACAATTAACAAAAATAAATAATTTAGAAAAATATTTCATTAAATTAAAAATTCTATGCTTACATGGCAACATACCGCTCTGAAGTATTACAACTGGCAACATTAGCTCCATTTTAATTACACTACCAAAACACTCGCGCGGTAGGTTTTTCCACGAGTATAGACTTCGTATCTAACACTTTCCTGCCGAATTGCACTTTGAAGTGGTCCAAATTGAGATATTCCCCATCATCTATCTCCAGTATCAACTTCCTCACTCGTTCTTTGGACTTCTCCACGAAGCACGCAGCCAGTTTCATTTCCACTTCCGCGTTCCTTAAGCCTATACAATAGGCCCTGTGGGATAAAGTATTTATTATATTTCCCGTATATAGTTAACTTTTTAATAAGCGTGACAAACGGGAACACGGTCCACCTGATGGTAAGTGGATGCTGTGACCCATAGACATCTATATCTATTCTCGATTACAGTCAAAGTGCAGATGCGTTGCCACCCGTGAGGACTAAGATGGAATGCCTCGTTTCCAATAAAAAGGGTCTCCGGTTCTCTACACTCACCATACGAAACACACCAGCATTGAGATGCTATTTCACGCTGGTATTCTGAACGTGTTCCATCGAGTGCGACCCATTCGTGCTACAACTATAATATAGCTGCAGCGTGACTCTACCACGTAAAAGATGTGATTTCAAAACGTGTCTTCTCGCGAAGGCCTCCCAGCTGAATCCAATTGGATCCATCAAATAACCTCTTCGAGACAAATATAATTCGACCTAGATACAGAAAATAAAGAAATTAATAAAGTGAACCATACCTCGATGCCCTCGCCAATACGGCCGTCATAACTAATATCTCGGTAGCTGCTTCGGCGAGTCTATTTAACTCCCTGGAAAAAAAAATTATTCATGGTTGTATACATGGTTATTTTGCAATATACTTGTACACCCAAATTTACAGAGAAGGTTCAGAATAAGTAATATAGGCGAATGGTGAAGAAATAATTAAAAAAAAATCTCCAACATTATGTCCTTTTTTTAAATTCAGCGTGGTGGTGCATTATTTTAGTTACTATTTTACTACACACGCGTACACTCGTAAGTGTCGCTCGGTTGGAAAAAACGTTGCGAATTGAATCGCAATTTTTTTTTATTTTTCTTATTCTGGGTTGTCTGGAAGAGATTGCTATGTAGCAATAAGACCGCCCTATGTATATCCTTCAATAGCTGTTTATTTTTTCTTTTTGATATTTTTATCTTTTCTTGGTGTACAATAAAGAGTATTGTATTGTATCGTTCATTCAGTTTGGGATATATTTGAAATTAAGTATTTGAACTTAAATATAAAATTAGGATACCCTTCGAAAAATAACCCAGTAGTATCTAATATTTATACATATGAATGAAATTTAAGTGTCTGTTTGTAATACAGAAATAATTGCCTTTTATTGAGCTCTGGGGTTTATTTGTAGAAGATCAACTAAGACATGCATTTTTAAATTTTTTGTCTGTCTGTGACTTCACGAACATACAGAGAGCATTGCTAGTAGTTGATCTATAACCTAGATTCTAGGTTATAATTTACCTAAAAATCTTGGTTTTTTTTGTGAATATCCAAAAAGTTATGTTTTTTGGATTTCTTTTAAAAGATTAAAGAGAGATTTTTCAAAGGCAATCAATCTATGGGGGAGGCCTATGTTCAGCAGTGGACTTTAATAGGCTATAGTGGATGGATGTATAGAAGATAATCTACCAGGAGCACATGACCCACTGAGAGGTGAAATTTTTATATCAACAGTAACATTACAACTATGGCAAAATTCCACCTCTATGACGTGTATGTAACGGTAACGGCGGGGATCGTTATCGTCTTTATTATGTCTGTACAGTAGAAACAGACACTTTTTTATTCAATACTAACTGATAACCCCGACTTCGTCCGTGTTCCTTGTTATATCAAGAAAACACACATCACTGAACACGTAGTGCTTATAAAAATCCGTTGTTTCTTAAAACTTTAATAACTTTATATTAAATGAAGATATCGCAATATTTTTTTTTTAGGATAAGGTAATTTAAATCCATCCAGTAGTTTTTCTGTGATGCGCGGACAACTGCAAACCTCTATCATTTTATTTATATAGATACATTATAAACAATACTTATTGTAATGTCCTTTTTGTTTAATTTACCACTGGTTCGGAAAAAAACCTTTGTGCTGGGAAGAACCAGCAAGAAACCCAGCGGGACTTTTAAAAAAAATAACTGCTTACAATCTTATATGTTACACAATTAACAACAAAAAACAAAGTAGAAATGGCTTGGCAGCGATCACCTCGTTCCCAGGGGTTATTATCCATAACTTCCTTAATATTATAATAACCCTTTTACATACAAATACATATACAATATACAAACTTAGTTTTAATAAAGTTTTTGAACTTTCAGCAGGTCAAATTTCGTATATAGTACAAATTACATAATGTTCTGTCTGTTTATTTGTAGGTCTGTGATTACATAAAATCTTTAAGACATTCCCATACTTACGTGTAAGCCTTAGATATTTCCATACCATGCCGGGCCATGAGGGTCTCGCACGCAAACTTCATCCTCAACACACAGTACTCCAACTGTTCCGAGGGTACCCGCAGAGATGGATGGAGGTGCTCCGCTAGGTAGAGAGTCAGCTTTGGTTGATCCTTCTCCTGAAAAAAAATACATATAGAGTAGAATATATTGTAAAGACAGCTATAGTCTAGCAAATGAAAGTAGACACTCGAATTATTTGCAAATTTTTCATATGGCAATGTTTTATTTATCTCCATCTCAATTTGTTAAACAAGATGGCGTGTGATTGTTGATTAAAAGTGGAGTGCGGGAGATGTTGTTCCGCATGATTTCGAAGTTTAAAGAAAAACAACAGGAGAAAGACGGTTAATTCAATTACAACCAAGATTTTTTTACGTGCGGTGTTGGATTTCGTAGGTTAGTCACTTTGATCTTGATACTTTGTTTGTATTCGTAATTATTATTTATGATTTTACAAAAACTATTTCTCTGTTTGGTTCACATTCTGTTTAAATTACGTTAAACACCACCATTATAATGCATTATTATGCGTTGTTGTGCATTATTATGCATTGTAGTGCATTATTATGTATTGTGTTGCGTTGTAATTTTTAGAGACATTGTTTTATTTTACAGAAAATCTGAATGTAGCAGAGGTTGATGATATAGTGAAAATTATTGAAAAACGTACTGATTTGGAGCGGAAAGACATGATAAGAACGCAGAAGAAGTACTTGGATGAAACAGCTACAATCACAGACAAGTTTTTACTAAATACATACTTATGTTTTACAGCGGTATAATTTACTAAGTACATGATTTGCTATTAAAAATGCAGCACCTAATCATTCTGTTGCATCACTCTTTACAGAAGTGAGTGTTACAACATTAAAAAAAAAATAAAAAAGGAAGGTGTGGTAAACGAAGGTGACTGGAATACCCCAGGGAAAAAACGGCCACATAATACCCACAGTCTCCAACCTAGATAGTTTTGATATACATGCTATTCGTAACAAAATTAACAAACTTTACATCGTTAGAAAACAAGGTCCTAAGTTGATAAATCTGTTATTGAAATTAAGAGAAAGCATTGGATTTAATGGATGCCGGAAAACCCTTCGCCATTAATTATTGTCTAATGGCTACGAATTTAAGAGAAATAAAAATGAGCGTTCATTGTTAATTGAACGTTATGACATATCTGCCCGGAGACATCGGTTTTTAAGAACCATGGCTTTGAAACGTAGATAAGGAAAGCCAATCATTTATTTAGATGAGACCTATATTCATAAAAACTTCAGGCCCAAAAAGCCTTGGCAAGGTCCATCTACAACTGGTGCGATTGAAATTTATTTCAATTAAATCTAAATCTAAATCTAAAATGGCTGACTAGCACCACGACATGAGTGCCGTTAACTTTAATTAATGGCTAAGAGAAAAGCTCATACTCAATTTAGATGAGCCGAGTGTATTACTTATGGATAATGCCAGTTACCATTCAATCATTGTAAATAAAGCTCCTATATCACAAAGTCGCAAATATGAGATAAGATAATGGCTTACTTTGAATGATATTCCATTTGAACAATATCACACAAAAGCAGAGCAGCTATGTCTTGTAAAACGAAACACACCACAACCAGTATATGAAGCTGATGAACTTCTGAAGCAGAATGGGCATGAGGTACTTCCCCCATACCACTGCAATCTAAATGCCATTGAGCTGGTATGGAGTTTGGATAAACGTAAAGTAGCTGTGGAGTTAGAGAGACTTATTAAAAAGTTTATTGAAAGCATAACTCCACAGAAACGGCAGAAAATGACTGACCATGTAATTTACATTAAAAATAAATATAAAGAAAGGGATAGAACAACAGAAGATAATTCAGAAAGTTTTGTTATTCATGTTGGAGATAGTGATTCCAGTGGGTCAAATGAATCTTTCCATTTCTATGGAAATCCTAGATTCCGATTTCGATTATGGTAGTGAATAAACCAAAATTATTATAGAATATTGTTTTTTTTTAATTCAGATATTATCACATAATACCTAGTCTTAAAAGTAAACTGATTTTTGAAATGCACCGCACGAAATATCTCTTTGGTTTGGATCATAATGGTGAACATGATTTTACACCTCGAAACTTCAGTTTACTTCATCTGATTAAAAATACGACTTTACATACAACAGGTATCGTAGGTTCCTATTTTTGTACCTCGTCCACATGCTGTCAAGCAGTAGTGTACAAATATTGTTTACACAAAAACAACTATAAAAGTATCAAGTCAGGATATTCCAGGTACTTCATACAAATTACGGGGTTGCTTAGCTGAGATTTTTTTTAAATTTGCTACGTTTTTTCAGTCCCTACTTTCGTTTGCCAGACTCTAGTTGCGTGTTGCATCATGTTTTTTTTTACACGTAGTATAAAGGAGACAAATGAGCACACAGTCCACCCGATGGTAAGTGGTTGCTGTGGCCGATAGACATTTACATCTATCCTCGATTACGAATTAAAATGCAAGACGTGTTGTCACCTCTGAGGACTAAGATGGAATGCCTCGTTTCCAGGAAAAAGGGTCTCCGGCTCCCTACACTCACCATACGAAACACAGCAACATTAAGCTGCTAATTATGCTGGTATCACAACTATACAAGTAACATAGCTGTAGTATGTCGCTCACGAAGTAATGTTCCATGAGGACGTTTCTGCAAAACGGAAACTTATGTCCAACAGGAATAAACTCTTTTCTTCTTTGAATATATAGTTAATAACGAATGTTTTAGTATAATAGTTTCTTATATTTACGCGAATACCACACACGGAACAAAATATATTTTACGGATTTTATAGCGTTTAATTTTAATATTTTTAATTTCTGAGAGTGTGGTCCTACGCCGCGAACCATTCGTATAACTAAAATATAACATCTGGAACAAAGGGTAACATTACGCACCTGATGCCTATCTGCCAGGATCTTCTTCAGGATGTATGAGGGGTTGAAGAGCGGGTTCCTGATCTGTTTGATCTCTTCCGCCATCCTTGTACCGGCGTGGTGTATTCCATTTAGTGCTAGAAGTACAAGAACTTTGTATAGTTTTGCCCGATAATATTTGAAAAAATTACGGATAAACATTTTTTAAATATTTTTTTTTTCATATTCCTACATTGTCATCCGATTCTAAAGTATGTTTAAAATTTAACGGGTGTATTCATAATCATTTTTAAACAGTTCATTAGTTAAAAAGTGTTTTGTCACTTTCTAGCAACAAGTATCTCGCAAATGTCAGAATGAGACAAAACACTTTTTAACTAATGAACTGTTTAAAAATGATTATGAATACACCCGTTAGTCTCTAGCATATCGGGAAAATTTAATTATATCAAAATTTAAAATCAATTACTAAATTCGACCCGAACAGACAGACATACACGAAAGCGAATTAAGAAAAAGTGGTAATAAGGCATATAGAAACGGCTTTTCACGAACTTTGAAGAACAGATAATGAGGACTAATAATTTTCTGCTCGCCAGATGTCGCTAGTTGACACCGAGGTAAAGATTTTTGTTACACAATGTAATTTAATTGAGAAGTTGGTTTTTAATAAACGTTTATCAGTTTCTAGAGTATTATATTAATACACAAAACAATGCGTCAGTGGCTTGCTCTTTAATTTTTTGCAAATTTTTCACAAATAATCTTGCATGAACAATTAGGTGTAAAAAAGTTGTTTTCCCGATGGATACCGCATTCGCTCTGTGAAGAGCAAAAAGCGGCTCGCGTTACTTGGTGTGTCAGAACTCTCGAAAGATTCCACGCAGGATCCTCAAATGCTGTATACAACATCGTACAGGTGACGAATCCTGGATATACGCGTACGAACCCGAAACAAAAAACCAGTCACGAGTTTGGGTGTTCGAAAATGAGTTAAAGCCAACAAAAATTGTTCGTTCACGGAGTGTTGCAATAAAAATGGTGGCCACGTTTGTCTCCAAAACCGGCCATGTTACGACTATTCCTCTTGAGCGACAAAGAACGGTTAATGCAGAATGGTATGCTAGCATTTGTTTGCCACAGGTAGTTTCTGAACTTCGTAAAGAGAACTGCAACCGCCGCATCATCCTCCATCACGACAATTCGAGTTCTCACACCGTACACAGAACAAAAGAGTTTTTAGAGCAAGAAAACATAGAATTATTAGACCATCCGCCGTACAGCCCCGACCTAAGCCCTAATGATTTCTATACTTTCCCTAAAATAAAGAATAAATTGCGTGGACAGAGATTTTCATCACCTAAAGAAGCTGTGGACGCCTACAAAACGGCCATTTTGGAGACCCCAACTTCCGAATGGAATGGTTGCTTCAATGATTGGTTCCATCGTATGGAAAAATGTGTCAAATTTTGCGGAGAATACTTCGAAAAGCAATAAATACATTTTTAAATAGTAATGTTGTGTCACTTCCTTGATTCCCGAAATTTTCAGTGCCGCCCTCGTATTTTACGCTGGTATTCTGTGAGAGCGTGGTCCTTCTCCGGTCGAACATCCCATGCATGCATGCATTTTGAATATGTTCAAATTTTGACTTTAAAACAATTGGTCAAAAATATACAGAAGATGGCGTTACAATACCTATGTACATATTGACACTGTCTATGGTCTCTCCCCTCAGAGTGAGTGACCTCATGTTGTCCAAAAGCTGGTTGCTCTCCGCTTTCATCTCGACGTTCGGTATCGCAATCAATTTTAGTAACGTGTCCAGTCCGTTCTGTGCAATGAAATTCCTGGAAGGAGATTATAAAGATGAGTGCCCATCTTCGTCAACTAGCCCACTTCTGGGTACAGGCTTTACTTAGTAGGGTGGTTATAGTAATTAATCATCACGATTAGCAGGTAATTACAATCGATCGATGTCGATGGATTGGTGTGGCAGCTTTACCTGATCGACGAATACTGGTCGATAAAACGTTGTTCAATCATCGATCGACAATTAATCGATGTGGTTGTGGGCTCATATCTTGAATAATCAAGTAGCTTGATCGACGTCGAATAATCCATTCTACCATCAATCGATGCCGTCGGTCGATCGGTGTGGTAGAAACTATCGATCGACGTCGACCAATCCATTCTGCCATCGGTCGATCGGTATGGTAGAAACTATAGATCGACGTCAACTAATCCATTCTGCCATCGGTCGATCGGTGTGGTAGAAACTATAGATCGACGTCGACTAATCCATTCTGCCATCGGTCGATCGGTATGGTAGAAACTATAGATCGACGTCGACTAATCCATTCTACCATCGATCGATCAGTGTGGTAGAAGCTATAGATCGACATCGACTAATGCATTCTGCCATCGATCGATCGGTGAAGTAGAAACTATCGATCGACGTCGTTATTCATTGTACCATAGATTGATGCCAACATTGACGATCGATCAATTGGTGTGGTAGCACCCTTTAACTAGGTCAGTGTGCTTTACGTTCTACGGCTGCTTCACCGATTACCATCAGATGGGAAGGTGGGAAGGGAGCGCTGGTTTATAATAAATCAAAAAATCCATATGTTGTTTGGAAGTGATGGAAATATAGGAAAAAAAATACCATTGCAAATGACAACGTAGAATCAATTTATGGAAAGAATTGTGCACAAAAATAATTTTTGTTTCATTAATAAAGTTGTGCCGGTAATTTATAGTCCTAAGTGATGTGTCGTAAGAGGCGGCAACAAATCAGGAGGTGGGCAGCAGCGTCTTCCTGATAACGACTAAAACTGAACAAGTGGTAAAATTAAAAATTATGTACAATCGACTGTAATATAAATAAGATGAGAACATCATCAATGCAGTCGAAGTCAATTAAATACGTATTATTAAGGATAACTCAAAAACTACTGGTCATATCTTGATCAAATGTACATGGAACCACACGAGAAGCACCAGTATTGAAATAAAAAAAGAATCTTCAAAATCGATTCAGCTAGAAAAAAAGTTCTGAGGTAACACACATAAAAAAATACAGTTGAATTGAGAAGTCCCTCCTTTTTTTGAAGTCGGTTGAAAACTGCGGTTGCTTCTCAAGCGTGGCAACTATGGCAAAATCCCCCCTGTGAGGCAGTCTAAGGGCGTGGCCTATGTTCATGCAGTGGACTTTAATAGACTGTAATGGATGGATGTATAGAAGATAATCTACCAGGAGCACATGACCCACTGAGAGGTGAAATTTTGAAATCAACAGTAACATTACAACTATGGCAAACATCCCCTGTTTGAGGCAATCTATAGGGGAGGCCTATGTTCATTAGTAGACTTTAATAGACTGTAACGGTATACATTTTATCTTTTTTAATTCCCGAAGTTTCCTGCACTTTACGGCACCAATGGTCACGGGGGACTAAGGTGTTTGACGTCCCGATGTCATATGTAGTTAACGATGTGTAGTTAACGAACGCTACCTTCAACTCTTAATTATTAAGTTTTGGTTCGATCTACGCCTGCAACGTTGCTCCACCACGTATAACCGTAAGTTATTTGCTTAAAAAGTTAAAAGAGACAAAACGTATCACAGAGCATCTAACCTGCACATAGCCATTTCCAGTTCAGCATCAGGCTCCATATACCCGTCTAGTAGACCGGCTGTGAAGTACTCGGCACTCTCTGAGGCATATATATTAATCAAGGCTTCGCCTATCACCGACCGTATCGATGATATTTCCGACAGTGGTTTTCCTGGCAGGTAGAGAAGTTTGAAGATCAGCAATTATGTAACTCACACCGCAACTCGTTGTATATTTTTTTATGATAATGATTTATTACTTAAAATAAGATAATGTTAAAACTCTCGCCAACAAAATCCACGTCAAAGTAGGCTGTATGGATAGATTCCTTTACCTTTAAACCGTCAAAATAATTATATAAATAAATTTAAAAAATTGTTTATGTTATTGGTAGATAACACAAATAGGTATTTGGCGGGAACTTGATCGCTAACGGATTGTTGCTCAGTGTTCTATCGTTTACTTAATTGTTTGAAATGTATTTTGACATGTATAAAACAATTCAGATGTTCATTTAAACAATGTGTCTGTTAGGCCTAACAGTGACGGTACTCTGAAGAGGCCTCTTGCGTGTATCGTCATCGTCTGTCTGCTGGCTGAAGATGCCGCTAAAATCTTTCAAAATCTTCGCAATGTGTCATCAACGACAAACAAGTGTCATTGGTGCTCTTTTTATGTTTCCTTTATTAAGGAAAAGCAAAAGGCTTTTATTAACCATTGTTTAAAATGGATTTTGATACGTAAAAGTGATGAGATTTTGTGTAACATCGAGTTAGTTCAAGTGAAAGGCGTCTTGAAAATGGCTGAAGTTGCCATCAAATTGTTTGAAATAAATCATTGTATTAGATAATTTCTCATAAGTTAACATTGGCAAAAACACAACCGTACGAGTTCCTTACTAAAGAAAAAATAGCACAAGTCATTGAGAAATAAGCAAACAGAAAAAATGGCTACGCCTAGATGGCGGTATAACGATCTTGTTTAGACGAGACATAAAATACTCAGCATCAGAGATCAACAACTGACGGAAGCGTCAAAGGTGTTCACGTCTGGTGCTGCGAATGTCAATATGCCTTAAGGTATTCCTTAAAACGGGAGAGGCCCAAGTCTAGCAGTGGACGGGCCGATGTAGAAGTTGAAGGTAAAAGGAACTCTGCGGGTATTGGTTTCCAATCCTTAATATCTAATATATATATATATATAAAATTGGGTGACAAGCGAGCACACTTACTATCAAGTGGAGTATGTGTGCTCGTTTGTCACCCTATCCTATAAAAAAAAACACAGTCCACCTGATCGTAAGTGGATGATTGCAGCAAAATACAGATGCGTTATCACCCCTGATGACTAAGATGGAATGCCTTATTTCCAGTAAAAAGGCGTCTCCGGTACTCCACACTCACCATACGGAACACAGCAACATTGAGCTGCTGTTTTACGCTGGTATTCTGAGAGAGCGTGGTCCTTCGCCGGTCGAGCCGACCCATTCGTGCTACAACTATACCAGTAATATAGCTGTAGCATGGCTCCATATGGTGTCTGAATAAAGGCTTTTATTATATATTATTATAATTAATTTATTTTACAAAAATAGAGCTTATAACTTTAAAACCACCTGCAAATATCCTTGGCCGTATGTAGTCGGCAACAGCTTGCATGGCCTGCAATAAACTTGCACGGCAGAGGGCAGCAGTGTGAAGCCTGGACACACCAAGGGTCTTCGCTAGATTCTCTTCCGTCACAATATCTAAGGGTATACCTGGCAGAAAAGCATAAACATTTTACATGCAATACAAAATTTACATATCATAATTATAGGTAAGTAAGTATTTAAGATTTGAAAATTCATTCGTTTTTTTTTAGTTTTCTTCTGATCTATGTGTGATACTTTGTTTGATAATCCCACTACCCCAACACACCTTCTCTCCCAAAATTATGTGCACTATCACTATCACAATTAAACCCTACATCCCTACGTCTCAGATCAACAAAGAAAGATAGGAGCACTGCGTACACCTCACAGAAGTTGATGACACGCCTATTGTGCCATCAGCCATGTGTAAAAATAATTTTCTTTTTTATGCTTTTTTCACTTGTTAAGACCTAATTAAATTTAGTTGACATCAAACATCAGTTACAAACGGAAGGATACTTGTTTTTAGTGGGTAACTACGTGTTTTTCTACGTGTTTTCTTTGAAATTGAGAGTAAGTGACTTTTTTTATGCAGAGATTACAAACCTTTTGTACTATTTTTTGTTTTATAAAAAAATCATTTATATAAGTAGGTACAGCTAAATCACCCTGGAAAACATTCGTTTTTATTAAATTAAATTTTCACCTAATAATAATATTTGTAAATATCAAACAATCAAGAATTTTAATTTGGAAAATAATGAGGTTTATGATTCATTGATATTTATAAATGTTAAATATTATTTAATGTTATACAAATGTAAAAGTAAAGTCGATCTGAAAACGTCTAATTAGTAAGAATACCACAACAAGTATTTTCAAAAGGAAAAAAACGCCGGCGCTATACGACGGCGGATTGACAACAGACTATTTATTAGCGAACTTTTTTTTATACATGATCGGTTTCGAACTGTTTCAAACAAAAATAAAGCTTATACCATATCATGAGAGCACATGATACTTCGTAGGTCTATTCGGCCGTATGATAGTAATAAGACGGCAGTTCAACCATTTTAAGCAAAATTAAACAATAAGACAAACGCATTATTTTTTTTAACAGGAGACTTGTTTTTCTGTTTATTTACAACTTGAGTTTGTGAGCGATCGGAATTAGTGCTATTATTTGTTACTTATTAGACTATTTTTCCACAACATGATTTAAAACACACAAAGTAAAAAGAGTACCATGTACAAGTTAAAAAAAGGTTGTCAACCCCTAAAAACTTGAAACTTTCAAAAGATTCAGAAACGAAGTTGTAGGCATGAACTACTTGCAAAATAATGAATATTTTGTTCTGGATAAATCTTCCAAAAATGTAATTCCAATTCCAAACGAGTTTTAACGATTTTAAAGACACGACTCGCGTGTCATACGCCACACACAAAAATAATCGATGGCACGCATGGCGTGCCGTTCGCACTGAACCGGTTAAAGTTATTGTATCTATAATAGATACAATCACACCTTATCTAGCCACAATTTTTTATACAAGCATCGAATCTGGTGTGTTTCCTGATCTAATGAAATATAGTAAAGTCATACCTTTATTTAAATCTGGTAGTACATAAGACCCCGCCAATTTTAGACCAATTTCTGTACTACCATTTTTAAGTAAAATTTTTGAAAAAATTATGTTAGATGAGATGTTAAGTTTTTTTTTTAATATAAATTAATTGCTTCATAAAAATCTGTTTGGTTTTACAAGGGGTAGCTCGATGCCCGAGTCGAAATTATAAAACATATTTTTTATGCATGGGAGAATTCAGAGGATGCTTTGGGTGTATTATGATTTTTCCAAAGCCCTCGACTGTGTTCACCATGAGACATTAATCAATAAACTACAGTGCTATGCTATCAAGAACACAGCGCTTAAACTTATTATTTCATATTTAAGTAATAGAATGCAGAAAGTTATTATCAATGGTAAAAGTTCTTCCGGGTCGTCCGTAAAAATGGGTGTCCCTCAGGGCTCGATTCTTCGGTCATTCCTATTTTTAGTGTATATTAATGATTTACTTTCTCTTGTAGGGGATAATCGTGATATAGTATTATTTGCTGATGATACTTCTTTGATTTTTAAACTTAAACGTCTATCATTTAAATGTGACAAAGTGAATAATGCTATATCAAAATTAGTACATTGGTTTAACGTTAATAATCTACATTTAAACGGCAATAAAACTAAATGTATTAAATTTACAACAATGAATGTTAAAAATCTGAATATAAATGTGTTTTTAAATGGGGAAGAACTGAGCCCTGTTGAATCCTCTGTTTTTCTTGGCATCAATCTCGACACAAAGCCTCAGTCCACAAATATCCAAACTAGCAAGCAGACTAAGATCTGCAGCTTATGCTGTAAAAAAGATTAGAGATTTCACTAGAGTCGAGACAGCTAGATTAGTTTATTTCTGTTATTTCCACAAGATAATGTCTTATGGGATTTGGCTATGGGAAAATGTGGCTGATTTAGAAATAATTTTTGTTTTGCAGAAGACGGCCATAAGAGCTATTTACAAACTTGAGCTGAGAGAGTCTCTTAAAGAAAAAATTAAAGAAATAAGTATATTCACTTTGGCTTCTCAGTGTATTTACGAGAATTTAATGTATGTTCACAAAAACAAAGGTAGTTTTAGTAAAACAAGTGATATACAAAATTAACACCAGGAACAAACACCACAGAGTCAGTAATTCATTCTTGGGGCAATATATACACTATTACAACAAAGTCCCAGATAATATACAAGGTAAGTGCTCTCTATTACCAAGTTTAAATATTTAAATACACAAAAACTGTATAAAAAGGGTTATTATAATATAAATGAATACATGGTTGATAATAAACCCTGCATGAGGTGGTCACTTCCAAGCTGTTTTTAAAATAAATTTTGTACATAGTTTGTAATCATTTATACCTAGTCAGGTTATAAATTCTGTTACATGTTTAATATAAAATAATTGAAACAAGTTTATTCATTATGTAACCATTTATATACCAAAATGAACTTAACAAAACATAGATTCTTATGACCCTAAAGTTTATTCAAAATAACCTCCGTGATTTTGAATACAGGCCTTCAATCTGCGCGGCCAGTCGTCTATCACAGCACGAACGAGGTCCATGTCAATATCGGCGGCTGCCTTAATCAAGGATGTCTTGAGTGACTCCAAATTGGGATGAGGCTTTGAGCACGCCTTTTCCTCCAAGTGTTGCCATATCTTGTAATCTAACGGATTCAAATCTGGACTGGAGGAGGGCCAGTCTTCGTGCCGGATGAAATCGATTTCACGCGCCGCCAGCCAGTCTTGTGTGCTCTTCGCTCTAATAGCTGGCGCCGAATCTTGTTGGAATACCCAATGCCTGTTATTGAACATGGTATGAGAAACAGGTTCCACAAGGTTCGTCAGGACTGTATTTTGATACACAACTGCATTCGTTTTTACACCTTTCTCACAAAAATGTACCTCTGTTAAGTCCCAATAAGAAACTACCAACCATACCATGAGCGAGGATGGAAAATGACCTCGTTGGACACGCGGAATACGGTTGCTCGCTTCTTCACTACTGTGTGCGTACACCTTATCATTTTGTTTGTTGTAACTCTCTTCTACGGTAAAACTTTTTTCATCCGAAAAAATAATTTCTCGAAATTTTTTTCCCGCGTACCGCTTCAACAAAGCGCGGCATCTCTTCAGTCTCAGGTCCATTAGACGAGCATTCAAACGATGTCCTGTTTTTCTTCGATATCCCCGAAGCCCTAAGTCTTCATTTAACACCCTTTTCACCGTGGTTCTGCTTAACCCCATCTGAAGGGCCAACAGTTTCCGCTTACGTTTGGGATTTCTTTGAGTTCGCGCCTTCACAGCTTTTATCACTGCTGGAGTCCTAACAGACCGAGGGCGACCACTTCTTGACCTGTCATCTATACTAGTCTTCATTGTATTGTTTGATGGTACGATAAACGAATCTTTTGGTTATATTAAAATTTTTCAGTATGTCAAAAATTTCAATTGGCGCGTAACCGCAACGATGCAACGCAATAACTGCAACACGGTCTCCTTTAAGCGTCCACTCCATATTTAAAAATGAGTAAAATTCTAAAAAGTATACAGTTTTATTTTCATGAACAATTCGAAATTCGAATTCAATAAACTTTTTTGTGGCCAGCATTCTAAACGAAAAGTTTTTACTGTGTGACAATACTTATGACCTGACTAGGTATTGTAAAATTTATATTAAAAAAGTCCCACTGGGTTTTTGCTGGTTCTTCCAAGGACAGAAGATTTTTTTCAAAACAGTGGTATAGTAAACAAATGACCTTCAATAAGAATTACTTGTAATCAATATTGATTAAAAATTATTCTATTCTATTCTATTAATCATCATCACAATCAACTAATAAACCGGTTGATTATCAGTGCAATCACTTTTTTTTATTATCATAGCATTTTACTTACCTTCCATATCAATTTGCATTAATTATTATTATAAGTGTTAGGGAATCACTTTATAATAATTAATACAAATTGCAATACAATACAACACACAATTTACCATGTAGTGGCGGTGTAAGAATATTCACTATCGAATATCATCCCGTGGGTGTCGTAAAAGGGGACAGAGGGAAACAAACCAGGAGATGGGCAGCAGCGTCTTCATAATAATGAATAAAAATCAAAAACAGTTGCCATCCTGTTTGCCAAGCTTAGCAACTATGGCAAACATTCCCCTTATGAGGTAATCTATTGGGGAGGCCTATGTTCAGCAGTGGACTTAATAGGCTGTAATGGATAGATGGATGGAAGATAATGTACCAGGAGCACATGACCCACTGAGAGGTGATATTTTCAAATTAACAGTAACATTACAACTATGGCAAAATCCCCCCTATGAGGTAATCTATGGGGAGGGCCTATGTACAGCAGTGGACTTAATAGGTTGTAATATATGGATGTATATGGTTAGAAGACGTTTTCAAGCTTCTGGACTGGAAAGGATACGGTATCAACATCAATGGCGAGTACATCACTCACTTTCGATTTGCCGACGATACAGTCCCTATGGCAGAATCGCTGGAGGACCTAAGCACTATGCTCAATGACCTCAATAGTGTTTCCCAACGGATAGGTCTTAAGATGAACATGGACAAAACAAAGATCATGTTTAATGTCCATGTCACACCTACGCCGGTAGTTGTTGGGAACACTAAGCTCGAAGTTGTTGACGAGTATGTTTACCTGGGACAAATAGTCCGACTAGGTAAGTCCAACTTCGACCGAGAGGTCAATCGACGGATTCAACTCGGCTGGGCAGCGTTCAAGAAGCTACGTCACATTTTCTCATCAGACATACCTCAAAACCTTAAAACGAAATTGTACAACCAGTGCGTGTTGCCAGTGATGACTTACGGAACTGAGACGTGGTCCTTCACAGCTGGCCGTATGAGGAAGCTCAAGGTCGCTCAGCGAGCTATTGAGAGGGCTATGCTCGGAGTTTCTCTGCATGATAAACTTAGAAATGAGGATATCCGCAGTAGAACTAGAGTAATTGACATAGCCCAACGGATTAGTAAGCTGAAGTGGCAGTGGGCCGGGCATATAGCTCGAAGAACCGACAACCGATGGGGAAGAAAGGTTCTCGAGTGGCAGCCTCGTACCGGTAGGCGAAGTGTAGGGCGACCCCCCACGAGATGGAGTGACGACCTAGTAAGGCATGCAGGAAGTCAATGGATGCAGGTGGCTCAGGACCGTGCTTTGTGGCATTCCTTGGGGGAGGCCTATGTTCAGCAGTGGACTTATGAAAGGCTGCAATGATGATGATGATGATGATGATATGGATGTATAGAAGATAATCTACCAGGATCACATGATCCAATGAGAGGTGATATTTTCAAATCAATAGTAACATTACAACTATAGCAAAATCCCGCCTATGAGGCAATATAAGGGTGAGCCCTATGTTCAGCAGTGGACTCTAATAAACTGTAACGCTAAGGGATAGGGATTCGCTCTATACACTAGTTACACAATTGCATTGTAGATCTTACCTGGTGTCTTCTGGAAGGATACATATGTGTCATCATGACTGATCCCTTCAGCTCCAGGATGCACTAGGAACATTTTGAGATGTCCCGTATCATGTGTTGTGCACAACACTAAGAAATAACCAGAGACCTGTGTGCATACTTTCTCCCCGGAAATGCGCCATACATCTGTAAAAAAAAAATTGAAATTGGAATGTTACTAATGGATCGGTGCAGTGGATAAGGGAGAGTTATAGTAGCTGCAGTTATATAGCTATTATATATCATTAGTATGCTGTATGTATTTTTTTCAAAAGTACAATGGGGGTCCGGCACCATAAGGCCTTCTCTACCAGTCAATTTATATAAGCAGAGAACATTTAAAATTTATATAATATAAATTTAAACTAAAAGAAGAAAGAATTAAAGACTTACAGAATAAAATAGTGTTATATGTATGTTAATACACATGAGTGTTTACCATGTAGTGGCGGTGCAAGAATATCAACTACCCCATATCATTCCATAGGTGTCGTAAGAGGCGACAGAGGTAAACAAATCAGGAGATGGGCAGCAGGATCTTTTTTATTTGTTATAGAATTAGAGTGACAAATGAGCACACAGTCCACCTGATGGTAAGTGGTTGCTGCGGCCCATAGACATCTACATCTATCTTCACTTGCGAATTAAAATACAGATGCGTTGTTAGCCGTGAGGACTAAGATAGAATGCCTCTTTTCCAGTAAAATAGGTCTCCAGTTCTCTACACTCACCATACGAAACATAGCAGCATTAAGATGCTATTTTACGCTGGTATTCTGTGAGAGTGTGGTCTTTCCCCAGTCAAGCCGACCCATTCGTGGTACAACTATACTATTAACATAGCTGCAGCATGACTCTACCACGTAAAAATCTTAATTACAACTAAAATATATAAAAACCTGCATTTGCCAATCCACCTGGCAAGCGTGGCTACTATGGCAAATGAAGCAATCTATGGGGGAGGCCTATGTTCAGCGGTGGGCTTTTAATAGGCTGTTGGATGGATGTATAGAAGATAATCTACCAGGAGCACATGACGCACTGACAGGTGAAATTTTCAACAGTAACATTACGACTATGACAAATATCTCTACTATTTAGGTAGTTTATCCTTTTCGCACCTGAGATATTTGTTCCTTTGATTTGAAATGAAAACTATAATATTTTGGCAAAGAAGTGGTAATATTAATGTAAAAAATAGTAAAAAAAATCCAGCGTACACCAGAACTCTGGAAAGTCGATAGCACGATAGTGAGCTCTAGGGCTGACTTCTACCAACTCACGATCGTGCGTTTTTAAGTTTTGATGAGATTTTAATGCATTGATGATGTCAGCTTACTTCAAAAAATATTTATAATGAAATAAAACGCATCTGGTTATTAGAAAAGACTTATTTAATTATTGCCAACATTACAGTTTAGGTACAAAATTTCAGTCTTTTGTTTTCATTGTAATAAAAATGCTCTTTCAGCAGACAACTTAGAAATTAAAAGAAAGGAAACAAAAATATTTTTACGAAATAAACAATGAGATAAAGTCATGCTTCTTAGGAAACAAAAACTTAACACAAAAACATAGAAATCAACTCAAAAGCCTTTCTGGCTGTATAAAAATAACATAAAACTTAATACTTAGATAATCTTTTGAAATATCTTTCTAAATCACAGTCTTTACATAGGAAACGTTATCAAATAAGACTAGTTTCTTTGGTGATACAAAAAAAAGCAGTCTTTATCACGACTCAAGCATAAGTAAATATCACATTTACGGCACCTAATTTTAGAGCGAGATGAACAAATCTCTAAGCGACATTTGCGAGGAGCCTTCAAGTCGTCAAAAATAGGAAAATGTTCGTTACCGTCAAACCTCTTTCCCACAGACGGATGATTAGCGGGTTTGTATCTGCCCGAAGTTTGTGCCTGCGTTTCAAGTAATGGGGATGAATCGCGCCGATCTCTGTCAGGAGTGCAGATGTGTGTCTCAGCAACTTCAAATCTGAATGAAAGGAGATCTAATATTCGATTTTTAGGAATGCCTTTAGCCAATGAGTCAGATCTGTAGAGCCGCCACGAATTTACCATTGCTAGATCTATAAAGTGTAGTATGACCTTGAGAGTCCATTTACGGGTCTTCATGAATGTACGGTAATATTCCATAGATTGGTCCAAAACATCCACCCCGCCCATGAAAGAGTTGTAGGATGTTACAATTTTTGGAGCACCAACATCGACGTAGCATTTTTCTGTTTTATTGTACCGCTTTACTATGTCGGTTGCCGTGCCCCCAGTACAATTTGATGCTGTCAATATCGCCTTGCTGTCCTTCCATTTTACCAAAACTACGTCGTTTGATACCCTTTGTTCAATTTCTCCTCGTGTCATTTTTTTGTCATCTTTGAACTTAAGCTGCTGTCGATCTGGTACCCGGTTAAGCATAATTGTCCCTGTGCCATGATAGTCCATTTTCGTTAATTCTTCCAACAGGGGAACCGTTGTAAAATATCGGTCAAAAAAAAATGCAGCTCCCGCGTGGAACACTTTGACTCAAGCGAAGAACTACAGCCGGTCCAAGCCCCAAAGGATGCGAAAGAGCGGGATTATTGCCATAGTATATTTCAAAATCCACCATTAGCCCTTCACTAGTAGTAACCACGAAATTCTTAAGACCCACTGGGCGAGGCTTGTTCTTTACAAGCTGGCGAAGATGACACTTGCCAGTGAAAGGTATCATTTGTTCGTCGATCGAATACCTGCCCGGGGTCCTTAGAATTTTGTTGCAGCCTTCTCTCACAATGTCGATCATCGGCTGAACCTTCCAGATTTGCTTCCGAAACGGGTGGAGAGTCGGAATCCACGACGTGCAAACTGTTTCTTAAAGTTGTCAGTCTATCTCTTGTCATTGCAGAAACAATCATGTCAACTTTAATATTTCTTCGCCAGTACATTGCGATCCTGGGATATGATAGTATACCCATCAGTAGATGGATACCAATCAGTTTTTTTTATTTCCGGTTTGGTTGTATTTAAGACTCGCCCAGTTTTTCTTAAATAGTATAAGTTTGTACACAATGCCATGCGCTCGTAAAAATTATCATTATAATAATCATTATAATATTCAACCGGCGATCTTATTTCATTTGGTTGTGGATGACCTGAGTAGTTATGTGATTTATCGATGTAATCAGTTTTCTTCCATAACCTTTTACGAGCAGGCAATTTCACTATAACAGCCTTTGATTTTTGTGTTACTTTTGAACAAGGTGTTTGTTTTGACTTTTTAGAACAAGATGGGCCTGCTTCACTCTCATTCATGTTATCAGATGTAGACTTCCTTTTAGACACTTTACCTTTAATATTTTCCGATTTCACAGCTGCCGCAGATAAGCGAGGCGGAGAGGATAGCTCAACTTCACCTTCTTCATCATTTTCCAGCTGCAGAGGAATAAACTGTTCATCGTCGTCGTCGAAGTCCAACTCGGAACAGTTACCATCATTGAGGATGCCCAAGACGAGGTCATTGTTCAATGGCATGCCTGTAGTTAAAGAAATAAATCGAAAAATAACTTAAAAATGAATGAACTCACGATCATGCGTTGGTACAATTGCAACCCAGATATCACGACAGTGAGCTGACAATTTTGTCGTAAATTAAGTTGGTAATTACTAAAAATATAGAAGAAAGTTATAGTCATTCAGATGAATCATATACTTAATGATGTAATACAATCATAATATCAATGATTTCTTACGAAATTTGCAAAAAAATAAATATAACTTACGGCGTCCAGTGACGGGGTCAAGAAACGCAGCCATCTTGTCGGTGCGCTCGCGGGTACTGATCGCGCTAGACGCCAAAACCGTTTCCTATTGGATAGATTGATGAGCGCTCGACCATGCGATGTCGGTTTAACGCGGAGAAACGGATTTGGCGCGAACTTATAATTTTTCAAAGAAGAAACTCACGATCGTTTCATTCGGGTGCGAAAGGGTTATAGGGAGGCCTATTTTTAGGGTACTCAAAAATAACATGAAACAGTGTTAAGTGTTTAATATCTAGTACTGCAACAATTTTCTATCTACAGACAGTAGCAATTATAAGCAATTCTATACGTGGCAGAGCCATGCTGCAGCTATATGGGTAGTATAGTTGTAGCAAGAATGGGTCGGCTCGACCGGGGAAGGATCACGCTCTCACAGAATACCAGCGTAAAATAGTAGTTTAACACTGTTGTGTTTCGTATGGTGAGTGTAGAGAATCGGAGACCTTTTTTTACTTGAAAAGAGGCATTCCATCTTAGTCCTTATGGCTGACAACGCATCTGAATTTTGATTTGCAAATGAGCATAGATGTAGATATCTATGGGTCACAGCAACCACTTATCATCAGGTGGACTGTCTGCTCGTGTGTCACCCTATCCTATAAAAAAAAGTATAACAAATACCTCTATGAGCCCCAAGCCCAGTGGTAGAGTGTTTAAGGTTTGATAAGGATGTAATATTTCTGCTTCAAATAAAATAATGAAAAACTGATTTCTTATTTACACGAACACTACACAAATTTTAATTTTAACCATTTCACTGTCCCGTGAATCATATATGAATATTTTGATTGTTGAACTATTTTATCTTTTGTGAATAGGGAAGTTGTTAAGATAAATTAAATATGATTAATTTTAAACTAGAGGTAACCGTGGTCAACTATGATATTGAGACATCCTCACACCTCAGTCCACCCCATGACCATGGGTGCTGTAAAGTGCTTGATACATCGGGAATTTAAAGTAAGTTAATATACGAGATCAAAACTGGAAAAATTATTATTATTTTAATGACATATTGTTAAAGCCTAGAAAATGAAAAATCACATACTTCTCCCATCCATTTCAGCCACAGTCCTGAAGTCTGCTTGTAAAACTCTCTCAGCTACCCTCTCTTTTATACATAATGCTATTGTCTTTTCACCCGACGTTAGATCATCTATGATCTTTTGATAGGAGTCCTCAGGTAAACCTAGTTTTAAGGCATTCAAGCTGACCCAGTGATCACTCAACTCCTGTCCCAGTTGTAAATCCGAACTTATAGTATCGAGAAACCTTAAACTTTCAGTGTGGTTCATGGCTAAACCTCCATTAGTAAGGTTAACTGGAGCTGCATACATTTTGGTGCCTTTTAAAACAGCTTTACGGTCATCTTTTGTTTTCTCTGGGTCGAAGAATACACGGTCAAGTGCTGCAATTCTTTGGTCCAAAGCTTCTGACTCTTCTTTGTTTAAAATCTCTGGATAAGCCAGTAAATCTCGATCGAAAACAGAAACAAAAACATTTTTCATAAACGGCGGAATTTGAGCTTTTCGGCGTTCCGTTCGCTCTATAATCTTTAAATCCTCAAAATCAAATTTCTCCTCTTGAACTTGGGGCTGTGAGTAAGTTGAAGATTCATAATGAGAAGCAGAAATTCTTAATTTTCTGTATAAATTTTTATTAACGTTTTGAAATGGTAAAGTGCAAATTTTACGCGCTAAATTCATTTTGCTCTACACTTAATATGTGTTAGTGCTTAATACGCTATTAATTTTTAATTATTTACAAAAATAATTACGTAAATGCACATTTACTATTAAATAATAACGTAAGTTCTTGCTTAAAATCTTAGGTTATTCTTATTTTTTATTTTATTTCATTTGACATTTTTTCTTCATTAAACTACAAAAGTAACAGGCAAAGCTTGTGCTCATTGAGGATTATGTCAATTCCTTATAGTTCACAAGTTTATGTATCAGTCATTACAGTTTTTGTATATATTTCTAAATGATTTTAATTTTTTATATGATTTACTTTTAATAATTAAATAATTTTCATAGCGGGGAAGATAATTTGTTAGAAAAGTCTAAAGATTAATGTTATTTTTGAAACATTAGTAATTATACTTTATATTAATATTAATTAGATTACAAAAAATGGATACTCCAAACTACGGATATTCCTAAAAGTAGGAGAATGAGAAAAAAGGTAGAAATGTATAAAAAAATTAAAGAATACAGCACTGAAGCATTGTTTTGTGTTTATACATACACCAGAAATCAAAATTTTTCTAGTAAAAAAATATGCAATGACGAAGAAGATTAGAAGAAGGTTAATAATATAGGTAGACAATATAGCAGTGGTAGAGCGACGCGGCAGCTTTTGCTGTCACACAGGTGAGCTGGCTTGATCCGTCGCTGAGCATCCACGCCCAAGCTACTCTACTCTTCCTGAATTTCGAAGGCGAAATTCCGCTCTAGACTAAAACTGCTCGGGGCAAGCAGATCAATAAGACAAAACAAAAGCGACCCCTTCCAAACTATCTATGAATTTTGCAACAACATCAGGGGACTTCATTCGAACTTTAACGTGGTTCACTACCATCTGGAGACGGTGCAGCCGGTTTTGCTCTTTCTAACTGATACGCAGGTGTCCTCTCTGGCTGGTACTTTTAATCTCTCCTACCCAGATTACAAATTGGAACACCTCTCTGTGCCTTTGGGTCGTTCTCGACGCATCGGCACTATTAAAGATACGTCCATCCTTTGGCTGTGCGTAGACAGCGCCGACCATCTTCGGGTGCTTCTATAGGTAATGCCGACACAGACCGACTCATCGACCAAGTCCAAATGGCTGCAGACTCTGTGCTACAACACGTCCATCCGCAGAGATCGTTATCCTCGGTGATTTTAGCACCGACAACACTGAATGGCTTGGTACCCGTACTTCACCTACACGGATTCCAGATGTAGAGGATCAAACACTTTCCCTGTTGGGTCTTCAGCTGACCTCTCATCCAGATATCAGGTCTCCGTCGACGCCCTTCTTGGCTTTTCGAACCATTGCCTGATCCGGAGCTTAGTGCCACTCACGCTCCCATCGCGTTTACAAAGTTGTTGCTGGTTCTGTCGCTGATGTGGTACTTCAGGGAAGGGAGCTTTTTATTCTATCAACTGTGGTGCCCATCGGAGGCAAATCCCGGATCCATCCCATGGGACGGATCCATCACGCTGAAGACGTATGCTCAAAAGAACGCGACAGTATTTCATGCCTACACACCGCTTACAACTGTACAAGGCGCAGATTCGGCCTCACATGGAATACTGTTCTCATCTCTGCGCCAGTGTTCCTCAGTGCCAGCTCCTTTCACTTGACAAAACCCACATTACCATCATGGTGATCGCGATGTTTGGCGGCACACTACTATGCGATTTACTACAAGTTTTCTTTTTCGCTGATTTCTTCGTGGCATTGTTTACCACTGGCGATTTCTCTGGCGTTGCACTAGTTAATAAGCGGTGATCGATATTTACCATCAGATGAGGCGTATATTCGTCTATAAATGTATTCGTATATTCTTTATATAATATACGAATACATTTTTAGAGGAATATACGTACGTGCGTAGCGTGCGTACTTTATAATTAGCATAACACCACTTAATAGAAATTGGCTAAAAGTTATACTTAACACATTAGCGCAGTGATGCACAGACTTATTAAGACTAGGGGCCACTCGGGCAAATTATGAACTGATGGCGGGCCGCCAGAAGTATAGGTAGTTAAAGACAATAAAGAATTGATAATAATGTATTAAAATTGAAAAAGAATTTATTAATTTGAAGCGTGGCACTGCATAGTACTTACAATCTTTGTGTTCAAGACATTCAAATGATTTGTAATATCAACTAAAAAAGCTAAATCACACAACCAATTAGGATTTTTAAGTTTCGGGACATCCATTTGCTTTTCCGCCAGAAATATTCCAATTTCTTCTATTAAATTTAGAAATCGTTCCAGTGTCAATCCACGACTTAGCCACCTCACTTCTGTATAATATAGTAAATCTCCATATTCGCTTTCGATGTCATCAAGGAATTGTTTGAATTGCCTGTGATTGAGTCCTCGTGATTTTATGAAATTTACAGTCGAAACTACCACTTTCATGACATTTTGAAATTCAATTTTTTTTTGAACAGAGGGCTTCTTTGTGTATAATGCAGTGAAACTGCATGAGATCTTCAGCGTTTATGTTTTTTTCTTTCAGATGCTTTTTCAGCAAAGTAACTAGCCCAGAATTGACACCAATCATCGAAGGAGCACCGTCAGTCGCAACTCCCGATAATTTTGATAAGTCCAAATCAGTTTTTGAACACTCATCCAAAAGTACATTGAGTATATCAACTCCTCTGGTTTGACCTTTCAATGAACACATTCCTAATAACTCTTCTAAGACTTCAAAAACTTGAGTAACACCTCGTATGAATATCAGAAGTTGAGCTGTGGAACTAATATCAGTGGATTCGTCGAGTTCTAACGAAAAAAATTCAACGATCTTAGTTTTTTCATTTAATTGTTCCGCAATATTACCTGACAAAGACATAATTCGTCTTTGGATAGTCATACGATTCAGTTGAATTTTCTCAAACTTTTTTGCTGCTTCTGGACACAATTTCTATGCATTCTTTTACGAAATCCCCATCATTGAAGGGGGCGACTTCGCTTTGCTCTCATTCGAGAAATTTCATAACTAACTTCTGTAGCTGTTTCTGAATCTTGAATGGGTTTTGTAAACATAGCTTGCTGACCAATAAGCTCCCGTTTTAAAGACAACATTTTTTGCTTTCTTAATTCGCCTGTAAACTTGGTAAAAGTAGGATGCTGCGTTTCATAGTGCCTTTTTACATTATACTCCTTTGTAATCACAACAGAATTCTTGCAAATTAAACAAACGACTTTGTACGACCATACAAAAAAGTATTTCTTAGTCCAAATTTCTTGAAACTGCCGATTTTCATCTTTAACCTTACGTTTTTTACTAAGTCCTGGCTTGTCCATGTTGCGTTCTAATCCTGGCTAGGATTAACACAGCACCTAAAAACAATTACAGTAGCTACTTAAATGACTCATTCTTTTTTAAATTACCAAAAATAATTGATTAAATAGGTAGGGAAACACTTATTAATAACAGAGTTTAATTACGATTTCATAACACAATTATACACAGCACTTGACGGGAAATCTACGTTGAATGTGGATCAAAATATATGACACCGGCTAGTCGCGTTAAAATCTACACTAGAACTATTGACACTTCACTCAAATTAAAACCGAACTGTCAGTCGCTGCGGTTAGCGTGGCTTTTATACCGCGCGTATAGAGTCGAAAACTGTCTGGAGAAATCACGAAACTGACTCTGGAAGCTTCGTGTATCTACCTACGCGAGCAATCGGGAATTCGGGACTATTGCTATCTCGCTTGCTCTAACAATATAACCCGTGGATAAGCCGCCACCGCGCTGCCGTCGTCGCCGCGCCGCCGGCCACGGTGGTTCCTCAAGAAAACGAATTTAACCGAGATCAGCACGAACATTACCAACCGCTGTTATCGACGCATGCACGGCGCACCGATAAGCGCACTTAAGAGCGAGCGCGCGAGGTTCAAATTACTTTTCGAACATATTTTTTTTGGTTTTATTCTGGAATATAATTCAATATTTTTCGAATGTACGAGCCTATTATTTTTGCTGTCGGTGGGCCACCAGTATACGACCGGCGGGCCGCATGCGGGCCGCGGGCTGCGGTATGTGCATCTACGCATTAGCGTGAGCAACGTCTTACAACGTCGTGTTGATAGAATTATGAAATGGCGCGACGTCATAGGACGTCCTCTAGATTGTCATATTTATTTCCGCGGATGAACGTTGTGTCGTTTATTATGGTATATCGGAGGTGCGCGGTGGCGGCAACTTTTATAAACGTCGGACGTGAAGAAAGTTGCGCCATATAACACAGTTCTAAGACATACGTATTACGGCGGGACGTCTTGAGACGTTGCTTAACTTTGTATGGGAAAATATTTTCCAATCAACAAATTTCGTCCTTAATCCTTACTACTCATAGATTACATGCAACATATATATACATAATAGGAAACACTGTATACTGTATTCTATCTCATTCTGTCGCTACGTTTTTGTCTCTTTTCTACCAACTTCAAAAAGGAGCCGGTACTCAATTCAACTGTATGTTTTTTTTTATGTGTGATACCTCATAACTTTTTACTGGGTGAACAGATTTCGATGATTCTTCTTTTATTTGAAAGCTGGTGCTTCTCGTGTGGTCCCATATAAATTGATCAAGGTCTGACCGGTAGTTTTTGAGTTATTCTTAATAATTTATATTGAAGTCGGTTGTACAAAATTTTAAATTATTATTGTGTCACTTTTTCGTTTTAACGACTTTCAAATCACAACGATTCTAAATAAGTTCTCACTTCAAAAAAACTCGGTGATCATCTGTGCAACAAATAAGTTCATCTTAGTTCCAACTAGCGACATCAGGTGAGCATAAGATTATTAGCAACCAGATTAATCGGTTTCAGGCCTCCTAGCTCCCAGCCTATTGGCCTCAATGATTTATTCGAGAGTGATAATGAATATTAATTGCCGAAAGTTCTCTCTCCATTCCAGTTGCTACTAAATTACATTAAAATATATACATAGTGTTTTAATGTTGAAACTTTAAACAAGGCTTGGAACAGAGTACTTAATCTGTGAAAATTTAATAACCAATACGGATGATTCTATTTTGAATGATATAAATGAGCTAATGTTAAAGATGCAAATATGCCAGGATTGTGGTGATGATGATATAAAAGAGTGGGTCACTTGTGACATTGATGATCAAGGCTTTCAGAGTATGTCGGATGACGAAATCGTACAAAACATATTGCAGATAAATGAACAGCAAGAAATGCAAGAAGATGAAACTTACCAAATATTTTAAACCAAATTAAACTTATTACTTTATTACATGATTACCAATTGCAAACTATTAATAACATTCATGATTGAGGCTGCAGTATTTTAGTCTGTTTGTGTAATCTAAGAAAATATGTATGTATAAATAAGTGCATACGTCGTATGTTGGCAAACGTATCTCTTAATAATTTCTTAATAAACATTGATTTTCGTTGATATGTATTTGTTGTTTTTAATAAACACATAACATTATGTATATACTATATGCACGAAACCCGCTTTTCTTCATACATTCGATTATCCGGAATTTCGATTATCCGAATCCCTAACGACAACAATTAGTCCGGTTAATCGAGTTTCCACTGTAATAATATTTTTGCACGCCTGACAAGTGCTTAACAGCCTCTTGTTAGAAGTGAATAAGGCAGGCGTTAACTTAACTTATTATTAACTTTGGCTAGTGCCCGTTCTTAGTTAGTTAGTCGACAAAGTTATTGGTGTGGTTAGTTTTAACTACAGTTAAAACTAACCACACCAATAACTTTGTCGACATTCAATTCTTGTAATTTGTTGTTTATTTTTAAATATAATACAGTGAAGCGTGACAAAAAAAAACCATTAAAGGTTTTTTTTATAGGATAAATATAGGGTGACAAGTTAACAAACAGTCCACACCTGATGTTAAGTGGTTACTGTGGCCCATAGACATCTACATCTATCTTCGTTTGCGAATTAAAATGTAGATGTGTTGTCACCCGGACGACTAAGATGGAATGCCTCTTTTCCAGTAAAAACGGTCTCCGGTTCTCTACACTCACCATACAAAACACAGCAGTATTAAGCTTCTATTTTTCGCTGGTATTCTGTGAGAGCGTGGTCCTTCACCGGTCGAACCGACCCATTCGCGCTAGGTACAACTATACAACTAATATAGCTGCAGCATGGCTCTACCACTTCTAAAATGTTGTTGTTTGGATTATTGAAATGATAAAGCTTTATTCAAAAAATAATGATAACCCACCAAAACAAAAGTATGAAAAGGGAGCCAAGTTCGATACAAACAACTTTTGGGGTTGTTAAAAGTGTGTTTTTAATTTAAAATTAGAAATTTTGTACAACCGACTTCAATATAAATTATTAAGAGTAACTCAAAAACTATTGATCAGACCTTGATCAAATTTATATGGGACCACATGAGAAGCACCAGCTTTCAAATAAAAAAGACTTTTAAGTTGAAGTTTACCTAGAAAAAAGTTATGAGGTAACACATATTAAAAAACATACAATCAAACTGAGTACAGTCTCCTTTTTGAAGTCGGTAGATAAAATAATTAATATCTCGGCGACAAGCTCCATAGCAGTTGCTTAAAGCAAAAGATCTATAGGAGTGTACAACGTTCTTGGAACTGCTATGCTTGGTGAAGAATTTAAATAAACTTGTTTTAATTTTAAGAATATTTCTTATTCAATACTAGCTGTTCCCCGCGACTTCGCCCGCGTGTTATTACGGGTTTTAATTTTTTTGCGCAGTACCCTAATTCTTTTTCTAAAATAAAAGCAGCCTAAGTTACTCCATGTGACATCAGCTATCTGCCAGTGAAAGTTCCGTCAAAATCAGTGCAGCCGTTTCGGAGATTAGCCGGAACAAACAGACAGACAGACAGAAAGACAGTCAGACGGACAGACAGACAGACAAAAACTTTAAAAATTGTATTTTTGTTGTTAGTACCGTATATACTTTCATATGCATTTAGTAAAAAGCTGTAATTTTGACATTACAAACAGACACTTTAATTTTATTTATTTGTATAAATAGATTATTCAATATAGATTACGAATAATGTCTACGTGGTGTAGTAGTGAGATGCGGCGCGATGACCAAGTTCTTTCCGATCGGCTTGGCTCACTGGATTGGATCATGGATGTTGCATCTCTTTGCGTATTTTATCGCATCTATCACGGGGAGTGCTCCGAGGAATTGTTTGGACTAATTCCAGCCGCCAAATTTCACCATCGCACATACTCACTACTCACTATTGGCAGTCCACCACTGTGCGATTTAGAAGTTTTCTTCCTTGTGGAATCGATTACCACCAGCGATTTTTCCAGACCGATACGACTTAGGGACCTTCAAGAAAAGAGCCTACTCCTTTTTAAAAGGCCGGCAACGCATCTACCAATTCCCCTGGTGTTGCAGTTGTTCTTGGGCGGTGGTGGTCACTCACCATCAGGTGAGCCGCATGTTCGTTCGCCCCCTTTCCTATATAAAAACAGGGAACAAGTATTTGTATGACCTACAAATAATGAGGGCTAATAATGTTACGCTCACCAGATGCCGCTAGTCGGGACTGAGGTGAAGTTTTTTTTACACGTCCTTCAATTGAGAAGATAGTTTTGATATAAGTTTATTAGTTTCTAGAGTATTATACTTAATAATATGTATAATAATACGTACTGACCACTTTGATCTGAAATATTTGTTCTTTGGTTTAGAATTCCAAATTCAAATTTATAAATTCATTTAGTTGGTACATTTGAGTTTAGAAAACAGTCATTCATTTGTTTTTTTCCACTCATTATTTCTTTCCACTCATTATTCTTTCTTTTTGGCGTCGCTTATTACCGCACAATGGAAAACATGAAATATTGGTATTTGGTATATTTACGAGTACGAGTTCTACCGTGGCACCAGTGCTGCAGAAACAGTTCGTGTGTACGGCGCTGGTGTCGCAAAAGAAAGCACGGTACGTTTTTGGTTTCAACGTTTTAGTTCTGGAAATTTCGACCTTCAGAACCAACCCCGTGGACGGCCGGAGACCAAAGTGGAAAATGAAGAATTAAAGGCTATTGTGGGAGCGGATCCATCACAAAGTACTTCAGAGATAGCTGCAGACTTCGGGCTAAGTGATAAAACTGTATTAATCCACGTGAAGCAAAACGGGAAAGTAAAAAACCTTGAACGATGGGTAGGTACCTCATAAATTGAGTGTAAACGAAAATTTACTCAGAAAGAGTTACTTGTGAGTGTATGGTGGACTAGCGCCGGTGTCGTTCACTACAGCTTTCTAAAATCTGGCCAAACGATTACGGCAGATATCTATTGTCAGCAACTGCAAACCATGAAGCTAGAACTAGCTGCTAAACAACCTACATTGGTCAATCGCTCTAGGTCACTGCTGCTTCACGACAACGCAAGACCACACACACTGCACAACAAACGACCACTAAGTTAGGTGAGCTACAATTGGAATGTCTGCGAAATTCACCGTACTCCCTGGACCTTGCTCCAACAGATTACCATTTTTTCTCAAAATTAGGACAATTTCTTACAAGGAAAAAAATTCAACTCCGATGCGGCAGTCCAAACCGCCTTCAAAGAGTTTATTGATTCTCACCCCCATGGTTTTTTTAGTAGTTAAAGGAATCAATGAACTACCTATGAGATGACAAAAGTGCATAGATTTTCAAACAGCTACCTAGCAATTGTCATTTAAATATTTCTTGTTTGCACGTTAACATAAGATCGATGATAAAAAACTTTACGAAATTACAACAAGTAATTCACAACTGCACGTTCCCTGTAGACATACTAGTTGTAACAGAGGCTGGTATTTCCAATAGTATTGTAAATCTATATAACTTGACGGGCTATAACATGTATCCACAACTACGGTCTAACAAAAGAGGGGGTGGCATTATTGTATACATTAAAAATTACCTTAAATTCACCTTAATACAACAGCAAACCAAAACATTTGAAAACATAACAGGTACTATTAAACTTAACTCAAATCAAGATATAGTTTTGTATGCAGTATATAGACCGCCAATAACAAATAGATATATTTTTGTAAAGGAGTTGAGCAAATGCATGTCTACGTTTCACAGTAAGAGAAATCTAATCTTGATAGGTGATACCAATTGTTCGCGCCAAACACTTTCAAGGAACGAACGCGAGAGGGCGTGCGGCTCAGTGTCATACCAATATTGACCTAAAAAGTGTATCATCACTTACAGACTCATACCTAGAAATGCTCAGCGAGCACGGATTAATGTGTGGAATATCTGACTACACTAGGATAGAAAAAAAACTAAGTCTTATCACAAAGTCCTGCATTGACCACATGTTTTTACGTCTCCCCACATTTAATCCGTACGCCGCGGCGTTAGATATTACACTGGCAGATCACCGAGCAATCATGCTCGCTTGCATGGGCGATTCAGTTAGTGTTGACACACGGGAGGTTTTAAAACAAGTCATCGATTATGATATCCTTTACAAAGAATTAAAAAACGTAAAATGGCTTCAAACAAACTCTACGAAATCACCTGTTGAGATCTTTAATTTCATTAAACGATCTTTTCAAAATGCTAAAAAAGCAGCTACGATTATTATTAAACATAAGTTTAACAAACTAAATACTACTAATCAATATAAACTACCATGGATCGATGATAATGTCAATCGATTATGCGAAAAACGTGACAAACTGTTCCGTTCTTGGAAACGAAATCCACTCGACTCTAAATTAAGATTAGAATACAATACAATAAGAAATAAAGTTCGTAAAGTATTAGAGAATAAACGAAATAGATACTATATTCAAAACATTCAACAGAATTTCAAAAATACAAGAAAAGTTTATCAAATAATCAACAAAATGCTAGGGCGTGTAACATCATCAGTGGATGCGGCAGTTTTAAAAGCCTTTGAAGGGCAGACTATCAAAGATATCGCAAATAACTTTGCGATGGGATTTGATAACGCTGTAAAAAACATAATTCAAACCTGTAACTCGAATTTGTTAAGTCCCAGTATGTATTCTCGGCCAAATAATTCTAGTATATACTTTCAAAAAGCAACCCGTGACAAGGTTGATAAAATAATCAGAAAACTTAGCTCTAAAAAGGCACCAGGCTCTGATAATATTGGGGTTTCTGATATAAAATGTATGGACACAGAAGGGGCCTCGGCCATTGCCAACCTAATTAATACAAGTGTTGAAACTGGCATTTATCCCGACGAACTAAAGATAGGATGTGTTAGACCAATATACAAGAAAGGAAGACGGGATGATTTCCTGAACTATCGACCAATCACCTTATTATCTTCAATTAACAAAATTGTAGAAAAGTATGTGTGTGAACAAATTTATAAATTCTACAATACGCACGATGTAATATATGAAAATCAGTTTGGTTTTCAAGCTGGGAAGGGTTCAAATGATCTTTTGATGAAGTTAACAGATGAAATTAACGAGTATCTAAATAACAAAAACCATGTACTCGTCCTATTTATTGACTTTTCACGGGCATTCGACACTCTTGATCATAAAAAAATCATCACTAAGTTGGACGATTGTGGAATACGGGGACCTCTTCTGAAATGGTGTACAAATTATCTCAAAAATAGGAAATTCTCTGTGAGAATAAATGACACACAAAGCGACCCAGTGACTGTAACTGAAGGCACAGCACAGGGATCTGTTCTTGGCCCCCTCCATTTTCTATCATATGTAAACGACATGCATTTTTACATAAATCACTGTTCACGCTACCAGTTTGCTGATGACACATGTTTGCTAGTCGCCGATAAAGACCCTGATATAGCATGTGACCTGTTACAGTCTGACTTTAATATGCTTGCAAAATGGTGTCATGACGCCGGATTGGTTCTGAACTCCTCTAAAACCAAGCTGTTACACATAAAGTCTCCTTATATCAAGTGTACTTTATCCAAGCACATTGTTGCTCACGATCATAATTGCCTTCACTCGTCTTGTAAAAACACTTGCAGTTGCCCCTCTATAGATCTCGTCAATACCCATACATATCTTGGAATGCAGATCGATAGTAAGTTTACTAGGCATAACCACATCGAGTGTGTTTGTAACAAGTTAAGACAATTCTTAGCTAATATTATAATACTGAAGAACAGAATTCCGTTCCCAGTTAAGATGATGTTATATAACTCTCTGGCAGAATCTTATATACAGTATTGTTTAGGTAGCTATGGTCGTACATTTAATACTTATTTAAAGAAAATATATAACCTACAGATAAGAATCCTTAAAAACATTGTAACAGACAAGATTCGACGTCAATTTCATGATGACGATAGTATGCTCTTTAAGCACTGCAATATACTACCAGTTCATACACAAGTCAAATATTTACTTTTAAAAAAACACTTTTTTAATGAAAAGTTATAATTAGAAATTAAGCACCCCGTGTGTACGCGCGCCGTAAGCAGCCGCAAGCTGCAGACGAGCCAGGCAAACAATATGTACGGGAAACGAACAGCAAGTTACATTGTTCCACGACTTATAAACAAGCTATCCCCAGATTTCCGCGATAACTTAAATATAAAAAACATTAAAAAAAAAACTTAAAATGTACTTTTTGTGTAATTTATAAAAAAAAATTACTACTTGAAACAGCGTATATGCGTTTGCTCAAGTCCTAATTAGGCTGTAATGTTTCCTTTTTACAAACTATATTAATTATACTTAATGTAACGTCTATTCTGGTCGCGTCATCACAAACCTTAGTGGTTTTCTGTATGCGACTTTTTAGTATAGTTTTTTTGTAATGCTTTGTAATATGGTAAATAAATTAAAAAAAAAAGATAACAACGGCGCATACTTTGATTAATTAAATATATTTTAGAAAAAAAAATATGACTTTATATTCCTCTCGTACAAAACGCCAATTTCAAATGTAAGGACCTAATACAAAAAAAGCAATGCCTCGGTGCTTTGTTCTTTAATTAAAAAAAAAAGAATCCATTTTAGAATATCCGTAGCTTGGTTAATTTATTTCTAATGTAATTAATATAAAATATACTTGACTAATTTCACAGAAAGAAACATATACCCTTACATTTTAATAACAAATTGTAACAAATTACGAGTATACGTCCACGCTATGAAGCCTGACAAATATTTCACCTCATTCCAAAATGGAGCCTCCTTGGGGGCAGAAAAAGTCGTGGTTTGTTTTCATTCTCATATCTTAACAGCATGCGGCTTATTATATAAGAAGCCGGTTACTTTTTCTCTTAGTAGATCTACACTGAAAATTTCGGGAATCAAGGAAGTGACACAACATTACTATTTAAAAATGTATTTATTGCTTTTCGAAGTATTCTCCGCGAAATTTGACACATTTTTCCATACGATGGAACCAATCATTGAAGCAACCATTCCATTCGGAAGTTGGGGTCTCCAAAATGGCCGTTTTGTAGGCGTCCACAGCTTCTTCAGGTGATGAAAATCTCTGTCCACGCAATTTATTCTTTGTTTTAGGGAAAGTATAGAAATCATTCGGGCTTAGGTTGGGGCTGTACGGCGGATGGTCTAATAATTCTATGTTTTCTTGCTCTAAAAACTCTTTTGTTCTGTGTGCGGTGTGAGAGCTCGCATTGTCGTGATGGAGGATGATGCGGCGGTTGCAGTTCTCTTTACGGAGTTCAGAAACGACCTGTGGCAAACAAATGCTAGCATACCATTCTGCATTAACCGTTCTTTGTCCCTCCAGAGGAATAGTCGTAACATGGCCGGTTTTGGAGACATAAACGTGGCCACCATTTTTTTTGCAACACTCCGTGAACGAACAATTTTTGTTGGCTTTAACTCATTTTCGAACACCCAAACTCGTGACTGGTTTTTTGTTTCGGGTTCGTACGCATATATCCAGGATTCGTCACCTAATACGATGTTGTATACAGCATTTGAGGATCCTGCGTGGAATCTTTCGAGAGTTCTGAGGCACCAAGTAACGCGAGCCGCTTTTTGCTCTTCACAGAGCGAATGCGGTATCCATCGGGAAAACAACTTTTTTACACCTAATTGTTCATGCAAGATTATTTGTATTTGACTCATGCCAATGTCTAAAGTTGCCTGAATTTCGCGGTAAGTTACATGTCGATCTTCCTCTAACGCACAGCATCAACGTTTTCTTGGGTGACTGCAGTTTTTGGACGACCTTGACAGGGATCATCACTGAACTTGATACGTCCACGTTGAAATTCAGAAAACCAGCGATAAATTGTGGTTTTGGATGGGGCTTCATCACCAAATGCAGAAATCATCCGGTAAACACACTGTTTTTGTGTTAAACCACTTCGAAAGTCATAATAAATCATCGCTCTTGAATTTTCTCGAGTCAATTCCATTTTCTCAACGACTAAACAAGTTTGACAAAACCTTGTGACAAGACCGAGAATCTTTTTTTAAATAAATAAATGGTACTCAAGTTTAAAAAACCAGGGACTTTACAATTAAAAAGATTTTAATATGACAGGAACAGTGGAAATATTCCATTCCCGATACTTTTAGTGCAGCCCTCGTAATGTGTATACATGCTTATAAAGTTTATAAATAAATATTCGTATGAATATACCTAATATAAATAAAATAAAAAAAATGTTGTTTGTTAAACACTTTAGCTACCAAATACTTAGATGTTCTCTTACCATAATAGTTTGTTATTTTTGGTAGAACCAGTTTGTTTTCTCTAACCCTATGTGTGTTGTACTTGCTTTTAACATTAAATTTATATTTCTCATTATAATAATATTCCAGACCTATCAAATATTCTACTTTTTTATCTATGGGTATTATTTTGCAAATGGAAAACAACTTATCATAGTCTTTGTTGCAATTATCTTTAACATTTTTACTAACTAAAAACTTCATCAGTCTTATTTGTATGCCTTTGATATCTCTTAGATATGTAATAAAGGTTCGCCCGTATACAAGGAGTCCATAACTCATTAGCGAGTCGGCAAGTACAAAATATAATATTCTTAACGTTTGTTTGTTCAATACATTTTTTAATTGGTAAAACTTACTTAGCACCGATCTTAGCATATTGCAAATGTCATTTACATGTACTCGTATTCTCCAGTGAAAGTTTTTATCTATTGTTAGATCTAAATATTTAAATTTATCTACATAATCCAATCTTTTATAGTTACAGTTAAATTTATTTCTATGCATACATTCGTATGTACGAGTACTCGTATGTCCTATCACTGTTAGATACTCATTTTTTTTTACAGATTTAGCATTTCGATTATATGGCGAGTGTATATGCATACATTTAGTTTTTGCAAGATTTAATATAATGCCATTGTTGTGTGCCCATTTACTGTTTTCAAAATCACCTTGTATGCACTTTTGTACCTCAGTTATATCTTTGGATGCATAAACAAGACACATATCATCAGCGTACATGAACACCTTACAGTTATACACGACATTTGACCCAGTGTTCACATACACTATATATCCTACAGGGCCGTACACCGATCCAGTAGCCACACCCGAATCGACATCCGCCTCTTTCCCAACCACTTGAGAGATAATTGTGCTTATTGTTATATTAGTGAGGTAGTTTTTAAACCAACTGTTTGTGGGACCGCGTATTCCGCATTCGTCCAATGCCTGTAATAAGATCTCGTGGTCTAAAGTGTCAAAAACGCTTTTTTAAAATCAATGAAAAGTGCTTTAATTTGTTTACCAGAATCTAGCCAGTCCTTAACATAATCTGAAAATCTTATCAAAGCAGATACCGTGTTGCGCCCTTTCCGTAAACCGTGTTGTGAGTCACATAGTATGTTATTCTATTCTAAGAACACGCTAATCTGTCCTACAATATTTTTTTCGATTATTTTATCTATAACAGATAACATTGCGATGGGCCTATAATTAACATATTCTAAATGACTGCCTGATTTGTATATAGGACGTATAATTGCTTTTTTTTACTGGTCAGGATAAATACCATTAGATAAGGACATATTTATAAGTGAAGCTATAACAGGACTTACAATACTAGGACTACTAGGACTGATACAATAATAACGGACACGTTATTGTAATTAACTGGGCCCAATTTCTTGCAAACTTCCTAAACTTCCTGGACTCAAACTTCCTGCATGTCTTAACAGGTCGTCACTCTATTTAGTGTGGAGTGGGAGGGCGGGGGGCGGGGGGGGGGGGGGGGTTATTCTACACTTCTCCTACCGGTACGAGGCTGTCATCCAAGAACCTCTCTTCCTCATCGGTTGTCGGTTCTTCAAACTATATGGCCGGCCCATTGCCACTTTAGCTTACTAATGAATTTTATTTACATGTATAGATAATTACGTCATAATAATACAGACTATGTTTCCCGCTCATTTGTGATAAATCTATTAGTTGGAATATCATTTGTCGAAATCTGAAACTAATTTAAAGGTTTATTTGTTACGGGCTAGTGTGACGTAAAGCGCGCACAACCAAAATATTACCCCGTTTTTGAGCTCCTCCACATTCGGGTAGAAAGTATACAATTGTTCCAAGTCCTTGAATTTAGAAGAGGCCTAACCATTGGAATTTAATTTGTGATAATAATTACAACGAGTATTTTTTCATTCATTAAAGTTAATCAAAACTCCACTTCATTGCCCACTGTTGAAGATTGGCCAGTGGCGGCGCTGTGTCGTCGTGCCACCAAAACCTAAATCGCGCTATCAAAGTTTCGAACATACTGCGGTATATAAAGATGCCCATGTCATGACGTTTTTCGGCGGCATCAAGGAGTATTTGATGTTGATGTTGATGTAACGATAATGTGATCACTGAACACAATTTATCCCACCCCTAGATTATCGATTTCGGGGTAACGTGGCTTACGCAGCGTTGCACTAAAATAAATAATCTCCCCCGCCCCCTTTATAAGCCCTGAGTCCGATGCTGCTGTAAGAGCCGCATAGGCTAACATTATTAACATCACAGAACCTTGACTACACACAAGATTGAGATGGCCACTCCCCGGGCCGATCACCTTGCAGATTTTCCCTTTGCTTTCCACGGCCAAGGGCCCACCCCCCGTAGATTGTCCCATAGAAGGGATATTTCGCCAAAGTTGCTGCACTAGCCAGGCGTATTGATAACAGCAGATTTTAATTATTTTGAGTTGTAGTCAGGAAGATGCTGCTGGTGCAGCCCATCTCCCATCTTGAATATGGGTTAGTGGATTCTTTCACGCCATTACTAAAACGGCAACATGAATGTTTATCGCAGCGTAGGAGCATTTAATGTGAAACTTCTTTTAATGCTGCTTTTTGTATGTGGTAGAGCCATGCCATTTCTAACAGTGGTAGAGTCACGCGGCAGCTTTTGCTGTCGCACGGATGGGCCGGCTCGAACCGGGGTGGTACCACGACCTCACAGAAAACCAGCGTGAAGTAGAGGCTTACCTCTGCGTTTCGCTTGGTGAGTGCAGGTGACCGGAGGCCCTTTTTACTGGAAATGAGGCATTCCATCTTAGTCCTCACGGGTGACAACGCATCTACATTTTGATTTGTAATAGAGGATAGATGTAGATGTCTATGGGCCGCAGCAACCACTTACCATCAGGTGGACTGTGTGCTCGTATGTCACCCGTATCCTATAAAAAAAAAATGCTGCAGCTATATTATGGTTGTAGCACGAATGTGTCGGCTCGACCGGGGACGGACCACGCTCTCACAGAATACCAGCGTAAAATAGCAGCTTGATGCTGCTGTATTTCGTATGGTCAGTGTAGAGAACCGGAGACCCTTTTTACTGGAAATGAGGCATTCCATCTTAGTCCTCACGGGTTACAACGCATCTGCATTTCGATTCGTAATCGAAGATAGATGTAGATGTCTATGGGCCACAGCATCCACTTACCATCAGGTGGACTGTGTGCTCGTTTGTCACCCTTATCTTATAAAAAAATGCTATATGGGAGAAAAAGAAGCATACAGTCCACGTGATGGTGAGTGGGTGCTGTGGCTGATATACATCTACATCTATCTTCGATTACGAATCAAAATGAGGAAGAACTAAGACTTAAGATGGAATACTTCGTTTCCAGTAAAAAGTCTCCGGTCCTCAACACACTATTTTACGCTGGTATTCTGTAAGAGCGTGGTCCTGCCCCGGTCGAGCCGGCCCATTCGTGCTACAACCATAACATAGCTGCAGCGTGGCTCTACCACTTACCGTTAAGATTATAAGAAACTAACACTAACGTAACCTAAAACTCATCTTAACGGGCTCTAAAAGTCAAGAGTCGGTTGTTAAATGGCGACGAGGTCGACTAACCGTAATTAATTTCTTAAATCTATTGTAAATTTCAATTCTCGTACTCCATAAAATTATTCAAAGCTGTGTTTTAATAAAGCTATTCAAACCCTTGCTTAATTTACATACGGTCAATCTGCCCCTCATCAGAAGTGACTGGTTATTAATTCCCTTGTATTTTGCCCTGATCTCAAATAACTATATTAAAATATGCAAGACAAAAACAATTACTTCAATTTAATTAAATACGCGTTTTATTACTTTGGCAACACAGGAAATTGTAGGGATGTGACGTTTGAAGCTTGTTTCAAAATATCGCTAGTAAAATAATAACGGCGAAATAACATAACGTAGCATTTAACGTTCCTGTTACAGCCAATCAAAAGTTTATTGCTTAAACTGAGTCTCCCCATAGATTGCTTCATATGGGGAGAGTTGCCATAGTTACCACGCTTGGTAGACAAGTTTGCAACCGAAGTTTCTTAATCTTTAGTTGTTATTAAGAAGACACACACACGCTCGTCAGTTAAGGGTACTTCTAATCTGGCCCATTTTCAATATATCGCCAATTTGGTCGATAAACCTTCGCCTAGGGCGTCCCTTCCCGACTCTGCCGTTCACTTCTGCAACATAAATTTGCTTTGTCACTCTTTGTACCCTTAACCGAAGAGCATGTATGCGTAGATATATGGATGTAAAGGAGGCCAGAGAGGTGTGTCAGGATCGTGCTAAATAGAAGTGCGTAGCCTCTATCTACCCCTTTGGGTGATAGGCATGAGTGTTTGTGTGTATTAAGAAAACGATGCCGCGAATCTCCTAGTTTTTCCTGGTACATAGCGATCATAACACAGCTTTGCCAGAATTTTTGGTTTGGTAGGCCTAGTATTATTCGTAAAAGAGTTATGGTAGCTCATCCATAAGCGCTAAATTTCATAGTACGCGAGTAACCCGAGTTCGAACCCCACCGGCAAAGTAAAATCGTTACTTTCATATTATGTCTCATAACTTGACCTTTTCCTTACAGTTTAACTTTCCGAGCAAATAGTAAATCATACTTAATATTACATTAATAGTAGTAGTATAATTTAAAATAAAAATTTTTTGTATAACCGACTTCAATATAAATTATGAAGAATAACTCAAAAACTATTAGTCAAGCCTTGATCAAATTTAAATCGGACCACATGTGAAGCACCAGCTTTCTAATAAAAAAAGAATTATCGAAATCGGTTCACCCAGTAAAAAGTTATGAGGTAACACACATAAAAAACATACAGTCGAATTGAGTACCGTATCCTTTTTGAAGTCGTCAGAACATAGTCAATATATTCTTTTATTATTAATACTCCCTCCCTTCCCACTACCTTTGCTACTACTAGGTTTAGAAAGCCGAAATGTAAAGTTTTATTCGTTGCAATTGATTAAACAAGAGAAAATATAATTAAAAACGTATAACAGGTAAAATTATACACATATATTCTTATTTAATGTTATTTCCCTTTTCATTAATAAGATCTTAGTTTTTGTTCGAACGTTATAAGCAGTGTTATATATTCGATTCAATAAAAACGCGATAACGTATCTAGCGGACATCCCTTCGTTTTATACGGGGGATGGGGGTGAACACAGGGTGATTTTACACCCTCTCCATTATGTTTAACGCAATTTCAACTCAGTCAGTCCTTCAGTAGAGCTTATGATCGAATGATTATGTCAAATTTATATTATTTTACATAACCATGTCTATGTATTGCTATGAAATAATCAGTAGGATTTCTTCTCGGGCGCCAAGATGTTTGTTGCGCGAAGTACGGTTCGTGAATTGTAAGAATAACGTACAGTCTGTTAAAAAAATTGTGTTTGTGTCTATTGTGTGACATAAGTGTAAAGATGTGTAAATATCGATAAATCTTACATTCTAGTAAACTATGGAGTTTTGAATAGTTCGGATTATGCTTAACAAATATGACAGTGTATAAGTCAAGAAAAAATTGATGATCCCATGTTGCTGGGGCTAAGGGGAGGCTTATTGATGGTATGTCATTATTATTATTAGATGTCTTGATTTTGTTATGTTTGCGACACATTTAAATAAACCGAGCTAATGTGAGACAATTAAGAAGTGTCGATAATTGATCTAATTAGTTTATGTAAGTGGAACATCACTAATTTATACATTTTTAATTGTCTCCCTTTATGGGGCAAAAGCATTTGTGTGTTATGTGCCTGTCACATTTCTTAAACTATACCAATCTGCCCGTATTCAACAGCAGTACTAACTTAATTAAGGCAATTAAGTAATCATTCGGATAACCTACAGTTAATTTAACTTTTAGCTAATATACTCACACTCTCAAGTTTATTCTACATTTTTTATTTTTAAATTTAATTTTGAACTTAGTTAAGTATAAAATAAAACACAAAAAACTAAAAATCTATGACATATCTTTAAGGTAACTTTAAATTTTTAGGTACGTTCCTCAGAAACAGAACTTTTTTATTCAACGTATATTATAAATAATACTTATTGAAAGTCACTCTTATGTTTAATTACCACTGGTTCGCAAAAAACTCTGACCTGGAAAGAACCAGCAAGAAACCCAGCGGAAGTTTAATAACAGCTTACAATCATGTATGTAACACAATTAACAACACAAAACAAAATAGCCTGGTAGCGATCACCTCATTTCCGGGGGTTATTATCATCTATAAGTTCCTTAATATTATAATGACCCTCAGTCGTGATATTACTTTTTTACAATAAGGTCGGTATGTAAAGAACATTCTAGAAACGGGTTCTAAGTGTTTTATTTTTATTATTAAAAATAATAAGCGCATGTAACCTCTTAGGGTTTTGTTTATTTATATATCATTTTTTACTTATTCTTTCTTTACTGCCTACTTAAAGTCTTCCGCTCATCATAGGTTTCCGACATAGATTGCCGTTTTTATTTTAGGAATATTTTTCAGGATATTCGCCATATCCTGAAAAACGGTTGCTGACGGCTCCGTGGCGCCGTGGCTTAGCAACGAGTTGCTGCGCTAAGGGCCGCGGGTTCGAATCCCGCACCGAACAAGTATTTGTATGGCCTACAAATAATTGTTCATGTAAACTGCCTCTACGATACAGGAGAAAATCCTGAGGGAGGCAACATTTCTTTTAATAATAATAAGAAGAGGAATAGTTACCACGCACGGCGGTTGAGTTGGTATTTTTCTTATTTTGACCACATTGACGTCTACATCTATCCACAATAAACAATCAAAATGCAGATGCGTTGTCACCCGTGAGGACTAAGATGGAACGCCTCGTTTCCAGTAAAAAGTGTCTCCGGTTCTCTACACTCACCATACGAAACACAAGAGCGTTAAGCTGCTATTTTACGCTGGTGTTCTGCGAGAGCCGACCCATTCGTGCTGCAACTACACTACTAATATAACTGCAGCATGGCTCTTCCACGTATAAATCTTCTGTTATCAGGAAGACGCTGCTGCCTCCCCCGTTTCATTTCTCTTTGTCGCATCTTACGAAACTCACTTTATGATATGAGGTATTCCATCTTTATTTCTCAGCAAGTTTCACGTGCTTGTAGAATATTTTTTTTAAATTTATAGGTAAAACTCTTTTTCTTCCTATTTTTGCCGCCAAATAACAGTGCATGCACTGAAGAATATTTTTTTTTAGTTTTAGGTAAATCTATAAAAGCTTTTAGAAAAATTTACTTCGTATTATCGTCAGTGGTGTGTCTTGCCTAGTGTAGTGGTGTTGGGAGTAGCGGTGCTGGGACTAGTGGTGACGGGGATAGTGCACGTAATTGAGGGAGGGCGGGAGGTGCTCTTCATACTAGGTAAGACACATCATTTTATTTTATAACGCCGATATTTGCGAAGTAAATTTTTCTAAAAGCTTTTATATAATGGATTTCCGCAAAGTAACGCCTGATTCTGTTAATTATATTCGGTAAAACTCTTTTTCTGCATATTTTTGCCGCCAAATAACAGTGCATGCACTGTAGAATATTTTTTTTAATTTTAGATAATACTCTTTTTCGGCCTATTTCTGACGCCAATTAACCGTGTATGTACTATAGAGTATTTTTTTAATTTTACATAAAACTTTTTCTGCCAATTTCTGGCGCCAAATAACAGTGCATGCATATTCCGTTCTGTAGGGTATAGAGAGTTAGTATAATAAAAACACTGGCAGGCATTCTATCTTAGTCCTCAGAGGTCAAATTCAAACAAAGAATGTCACAATACATAAGCTACCTTCCTTGTTTAAAACTTTCTGCAGGTGTCCATGGTCGGCAGTAGCCAGTTACCATTTTATCATTTCAGTTTTATAAAAAAATATATTTATTTTTAAATTTAAAATATTTAATTCACATAAAATGATTCAGACCGAAAAGTGTCGCGGACGCTTGCATTTTATTTGTTTTAGTTATATCTGTATAAAGCTGCAAATAGTTTAAAAAATAAACATTCCTTTTTTAAAAGACAACAAATATAAATTCTGACACTTCACTCGCTGAAGTGTAAAGAACTCTTGAGCGCGTTTAAAACAGTGTTTACACAGTTAACAAAGAGATCACTGAGTGGCTTCAGTCTATTGTCTTGTGAATCAAAATGAACATAACAACTCCGCCTTTCGCCCTTTGCGGATTGACGCGGCTTAGGGTAAAGTGGCGCATTCTTCGCAGACTCTGCGTCTATTTTAAACTAGCTGATACCCGCGACTTCGTCCGCGTTGCTTGTACAATAACAAAGTTTAATATGTTTTGTATAATAACAAAGTTTTCGTATGTGCGAAGGAAAAAACATCAAAAAGATCGCAAGCAAAAATATACTTTGCTTACAAAACTTCTTTGTAAAAAATGTTATTCATTGCTACATTTGTATCCAAAATATATAAATTATCCGGGTTAGGAACGCGAGAGCAAGCGACGTACAGTTACAGAGAGTACAGAGTTGCGTATCGCTAGCAACGCAAAGTCGTGAATTTGCATTTGGAAATATCCAAAATTAGGGGCTTTTTAGGTGCTAATTAGGTGCCAAATTCAAAAATTAGGTGCTCTAAAATTTGACAGTGAATTTATTAGATATACGATAAATATTAATAGCAAGGAATTAAGTGCTAATTAGGTGCTGCAAATATACGCAATAACAAGGCGCCCCTAATAAAAATAAAGTCGTTATACCGAAAATTATTCAGCAAGGCAATTTTTTTTATAGGATAAGGGTGACAAACGAGCACACAGTCCACCTGATGGTATGTGGTTGCTGTGGCACATCTATCTTCGATTAAGAATCAAAATGCAGATGCGTTGTCACCCGTAAGGACTAAGATGGAATGCCTCGTTTCCAGTAAAAAGGGTCTCCGGTTCTCTACACTCACCATGCGAAACACAGCAGCGTTAAGCTGCTATTTTACGCTGGTATTCCCCGGTCGAGCCGACCCATTCGTGCTACAACCATAATATTGCTGCAGCATGGCTCTACCACAAAAACGTTGTTGCTCATAAATCACATTCAATTTGGGATAATTTCAAATAAAAGTAGAGGTCTTATTTACTCGTATTTTCAAAAACTGCAATAACGATATATCATTATTTATATATTTTAACTTAAGTTTAAAATTTGGCTACTCTTTGAAAAACAATCCTGTATAGTTTAAAAACGAAATTGTAACGATAAAGATAAATCGTAATACAATAATTAAAATAAAAAAACATGCGTGAGTGTTTTGTTTAAAAAAATTTAAATACAAATAAATAAATTATCAGCGTCTATTAAAATTAAACGTCATTTAAAATAATATTTCTTTCCTGGCAAAATAAGAAAAAACGAGGGAGATGGATGTTATTCCATCTCGCTTCCCTAAAGCCGCCAAGGCCGTACACTACGTCGTTACGGAAAAATCTTACACTGTTTCTCGCCTAGCCTCCATCCGCCAAATTCGTACCGTCCGATAAATAACTCCATTCCATAAAATTTTCAAAACCTTCGAAACAAAGAGAGCTGATGATCTTCAAACGGCTGAACAGATTTTCTTGAAACATAGATAAGAACACTCACAAGCAAGTCACCTTTCAAACGAACAAACTTAATCAAAATCGGTTCACCCGTTCAGGAGCTATGATGTTACAGACAGACACACATATACACACTACATACATATAACCCCCTTAACTCTGTTTTCGTCGGGCGGTAAGAAGAGGGCCCATGTCAGCATTTAAGATAACCACTGAAACGTCCATGGATACTACGCTATCCAAAATAAAAGTAGCGTTGTACGTCCTGGCTTAAATTTTTAGATCTTAAAACATACATAGGTTTAATTTGTATTCTTCTAACAATTTTTCCTAGGTTTTTTCTTTATTCTAGCTATAATAGTTAAGTAGCTATGTAGGTTTTTTTGTTACAATATGCGAGCGCGGTAGCAGCCGAATTAGGGTCGCGCATATCTGGACGTACAAGGGTACAACAACCGCGCGGGCTGGACGCTTGAGAGGCTAAGTAACTGCAGGCCGCGGGTTCGAATCCTGCTCGGAACATATATTCGTATGTCTACGAATAATTTCCGGGTCAGGATATTAATACAGGCGAATTGACAATTAAGTATTATTTCGTATTAAATATTATTTCTGGTGCTCCACATAACGTTTACCAAGGCGCGGTCCCCACTCTATTATAGTTATTTTATTTATTTCACGATGAAGGTTGGACTTTGGTTGTGTTAGCCGTGCACATACACATTGGGTTAGTGTGCGTAGGCCTCGGGAGCACATTAGTAGATAAACGGAACAGAGACAAAGCTTCTTAAGGCGTTTCCCTGACCAAATAACCTTGAGCATTCGTTCCCTCTTTAGACGTACGCCGCTTTATCATACAATTCACACAATTTTTGGAATTATTTTAATTAAAAAAGAAAAAACAACTTTAATAATTAAATAAAACGTGGAGAATATAGATTTTTAAATCACCAGGTGGTCAGTTCTTTCAATAGAGATACGGTTTTAAGAGGTGGCTCCTTAATATTAGCTAGTAAATTATTATCATGTAAAGAACGTAAAGACATTGTGAGCCTCTCTGTTGAGCGAACTGTAGAAATGGCATGTGTTGAGTTTGAGCACCTCATTGTTGTGAGCGTCTACAAACCCCCATGTTGTACATATGATACTTTTGAAAACATTATGGAGGAAGTTTTTGCTAAGCTTAATAAACAGAATAAATCTGTTGTAATATGTGGAGATTTTAATATCAATCTCCTAGAAGCTTCCTCCATCAATATTAAATTTAGATCATTGTTTAAATCATATGGTCTTTTTAATTTATTTATAGAGCCAACGCGTATTTCTCAATCTAGTGCAACATGTATAGATAACATTTTTACAAATGTGAAGCCGTTGCATAAATGTATAATTCAAAAATTAAGTTCTGATCACTGTGGACAAGTAGTTTCGTTACCTTATGTTCACAAAAAGCAAGTAGATGAGAAAGTTGTGTCTGTTCCAGTAAATGCACGTCGCTTGGAGAAATTTAGAAGTAACATAGTGAAAAAACTTCCATCACTTTCATACCAAAATGATCCTAATTTTTTGTATGGAACATTATTTAAGCTTATTTGCAATGAATTTAATAATACTTTTACTTCTAAAACATTCTCCTTGAACATTCGGAAGTCATTCAATGAATGGGCGACGGTAGGAGTCCATAAGAGCAGGCATAGGTTATATGATCTTTACCATGAAAGGTCATATAATCATAGCGTCGAATTTAGGGAATATGTAAAAAAATATTCAAAAATATTTAAAAAAGTGTGCTCCATAGCCAAGTCTTTGCATTTGAGCAACAAAATTAAGACGGCTTCCAATAAAATTAAAATGACATGGAGTATAATTAATAGCGAAACTGGTAAGATCAACTCTCGCAATTCAAATTACCAGTTAAGTGTTAACAACAAATTAACTGTATCAGATCAGGACGTAGCAATGGTTTTTGAGAAATATTTTACTGATATTCCGATCTTGACCACTAAGTCACTAAATTCTTCTCCTGCCGTCGCCGAATCATTACTTAAACATAATGTAAATGTGTGTACAAAGAATTTTACATTTCATAAAGTGACATCAAAAGATATTGTAAAATATTTTAAAACTATTGATGTTAAGAAAACTGCGGATCTGTGGGGGATTTCCGTTAAAGTTATTGCGTCTATAATAGATACAATCGCGCCTCATTTAGCTATTATTTTTAATACTAGTACCGAATCTGGTGTGTTTCCTGATTTAATGAAGCATAGTAAAGTAATACCTTTATTTAAATCTGGTAGTACATTAGACCCCGCCAATTTTAGACCTATTTCTGTACTACCAACACTTAGTAAGATTTTTGAAAAAATTATTCTTGATCAAATGTTAAATTTTTTTAATATAAATAATTTACTTCATAAAAATCAATTTGGTTTCACAAGGGGTCGCTCGACAACTGATGCCGGTGTTGAGCTGATTAAATATATCTTTAATGCATGGGAGAATTCACAGGATGCTTTGGGTATATTTTGTGACCTATCCAAGGCCTTCGATTGTGTTCACCATGAAACATTAATCAGGAAACTTCAACACTACGGTGTAAGAAGTGATGCCCTTAAATTAATTATTTCATATTTAAGTAAGAGAACGCAAAAAGTTGTCATTAACAATATGAGCTCTTCCGGATCGATGGTACAAATGGGCGTGCCTCAAGGCTCAATTCTCGGCCCCTTTCTGTTTCTTGTATACATTAATGACTTACCTTACATAGTAGGGGATAACCATGATATAGTATTATTTGCAGATGACACTTCTTTAATTTTCAAATTAAGTCGACAGTTACTAAAATATGACGAAGTAAATAATGCTATATCTAAATTAGTAAATTGGTTCGATGTTAATAATTTGCATTTAAATGGCACTAAAACAAAATGTATGAAATTCGTGACTCCAAATGTCAAACAATTGAATACTAATGTAATTTTAAATGGGGAGAAACTGAGTCTTGTAGATACCACCATTTTTCTTGGAATCACACTAGACGCGAAGCTTCAATGGAGCCCCCATATATCAAAACTAGCAAGCAGACTTAGTTCTGCAGCATATGCTGTAAAAAAGATTAGAAGTCTAACCAGTGTTGAAACAGCTAGACTAGTTTACTTCAGCTACTTCCATAGCATAATGTCGTATGGTATTTTGCTATGGGGACACGCAGCTGACACTGAAATTATATTTGTTTTGCAGAAGAGGGCCATAAGAGCAATTTATGATTTAAAGCCTAAAGAGTCGCTGCGACAAAAATTTAAGGAAATTAATATATTAACTTTGGCCTCTCAATACATTTATGAAAATTTAATGTACGTACACAAAAATAAAAGTAGTTTTATAAAAATAAGTGATATTCATTCTGTAAATACTAGGAACAGACACAAGCTAGTAGTACCAGTTACTCGACTCCATCGAGTCAGTAATTCATTCTTGGGGCGATGTATACGCTTTTACAACAAAATTCCAGAAAATATACAAAGTTTGGCCTGTTCAAAGTTCAAAAACTTTATTAAACTAAGTTTGTATAAAAAGGGTTATTATAATATTAAGGAATTTATGGATGATAATAACCCCTGGAAATGAGGTGATCGCTACCAAGCTATTTCTAATTTGTTGTGTTGTTAATTTGTGTAACATCATGATTGTAAGCTGTTATTTAAAAAAAAAAAGTCCCGCTGGGTTTCTTGCTGGTTCTTCCCAGGACAGAGGTTTTTTCCGAACCAGTGGTAATCAAACAAAAGAGTGACTTTCAATAAGTATTATTTATAATCTATATTGAATAAAAAAGTTTCTGTTTCTGTTTCTGTTTAAATTATCTATCCATCAGTGTAATCTTCAAATGATTAGAGCGTTGCCTTCAGCAACAGATGCATGTAATCAATAATTTTAGTCATTTTTAAAAGTAGATTTTAAATGTATTTATGTCACATAAAAATAAATTAGAACGTGGAATGTGATGATAGGATATAGAACATTAATAATGTGCTTTCAGATGTAGCTTATTTCCCATAACTAATGAGAATATAGTCTCTGAAAAACGCACTATCGCAAGGTTTTGGTCGGGGTAACGCCTTAAGAACGTGCAAAATTGTTACCTATTTGGTAGGGTTGTCACAATAGGTGAAGACAAATAAAACAAAACATTTGTTAAATAGAAGAAAAAGAAATAAAAGGAGAAGCAGCTGGAGTCAAATTTTACTTGATCTCAATGATAATAAAATATAAATGGTGAGTAGTGACTGACACTGTTACCGTACTAAGAAGATTCTTCTCCTGTGTCGTGGAGCCACGCTGCAGCTATATTATGCTTGTAGCACGAATGGATCGGCTCGACCTGGGAAGGACCACACTCTCACAGAATACCAGCGTAAAATAGCAGCTTAATGGTGCTGTGTTTCGTATGGTGAGTGTAGACAACCGCAGACCATTTTTACTGGAAACGAGGCATTCTATCTTAGTCCTCAGGGATGACAACGCATCCGCATTTTGATTCTTCATCATCATCATTACAGGCCTTCATAAGTCCACTGCTGAACATAGGCCTCCCCCAAGGAATGCCACAAAGCACGGTCCTGAGCCACCTGCATCCATCGACTTCCTGCATGTCTTAACAGGTCGTCCTACACTTCACCTACGGGTACGAGGCTGTCACTAGAGAACCTTTCTTCCCCATCGGTTGTCGGTTCTTCGAGCTATATGGCCGGCCCATTGCCACTTCAGCTTACTAATCCGTTGGGCTATGTCGGTTACTCTGGTTCTACTGCGGATATCCTTATTTCTAAGTTTATCACGCAGAGAAACCATGAGCATATCCCTCGCCATAGCTCGCTGAGCGACCTTGAGCTTCCTCATACGGCCAGCAGTGAAGGACCACGTCTCAGATCCGTAAGTCATCACTGACAACACGCACTGGTTGTACAATTTCGTTTTCAGGTTTTGAGGTATATCTAATGAGAAGATGTTTTGAGACATGGAGAATAAATGTAGATGTCTAAGGGTCACAGCACCCACTTAACATCAGGTGGACTGTGTGCTCGTTTGTAACCCTTATTCTTTGTAAAAAGGCAGTTTACATACATAAATTGAAAAAGGACAAGCACCGAAACCCGGAACAGTTATTTGTAGGCCATACAAATACTTGTTCCGTGCGGAATTTGAACACGCTGCCCTTAGCGCGGTAACCCGTAGCTAAGCCACGAAGCCGTCGATATAGATATAAGATTTTTTTTATAGGATAGGGTGACAAACGAGCACACAGTCCACCTGATGGTAAGTGGTTACTGTGACCCATAGACATCTACATCTATCCTCAATAAATACTCAAGATGCAGATGCGTTGTCATCCGTGAGGACTAAGATGGAATGCCTCTTTGCCAGTAAAAGGGTTTCCGGTCCTCTATATTCACCATACGAAACACAGCAGCGTTAAGCTGTTATTTTAGGCTGGTTTCCTGTGAGACCGTGGTCCTTCCCCGGTCGAGCCGACCCATACGTGCTACAACTATACTACTAATATAGCTGCAGCATGGCTCTACCACGTAAAAATTAGTATTTGTGGAATACCACTTTTCATTTTAGTCCCCAGGAGTGATAACGCATTGTTATAGTTTCTTAATCGAGCATAGATGAAGATGTAATGTGTCACAGCCTTTACTTACCATCAGGTGGACTGTATGCTCGTTTGTCACCCTTATATTATATGTTTTAATTAGCGATTTCTGGGTGTCGAAAACAGCGCCACCTACCGGGTCCAATTGAAATGTGTTTAAAACATGCAGGGACACACACAAACATCCACAAAAAAATTCATTAACGTCGGTCCAGCCGTTTTTGAGTTTTTGCGACACTAACGGACATCAATTGATTTTTATATAAAGAGATGGAAGTTTGTGATGTTCAAGCTAGTTATATCCAATACCTAATGGTCTCTGAAAGCTTTCCAGTTGCCAATTAGATCTCGAAATTGGCTAAACGCCGTCCGCCACTTAGCTTTGAATAGATTCAACGCAGCTTAACGCGACTATCGAGTTAGAACGTTTGAAGCAAACTTCAGTTTAGGCTTGGGCAAAAATATCGATATATCGATATTTTTATAAAATAATTCAAATATATCGTCGATATTTGAAATCGCGATATTTCGATATTTATTTTAGACTATCGAAATTCGTATCAATTTCGATATATTTTAAAATGTTGTATTGATAACAAAACATGTAACAACAAAATTAGATACAAAAGTATTCATGTGTGGATGGTTGTCCTTTGTTTATTCATGGTCCACCCGGCAGTAATATAAAATTCCGGACCTTTTCTTTACATCATGCAAATGATAACGATATATCGATATTTATCACGCGATATATATCGATACTGTTTAAAAAATCGATTCGATATATATCGATATATGTATTTCCCTTGCCCATCCCTACTTCAGTTAACCACTTCCATTTAATAGAGGCTGGTAAGGTAGCATTATGTGACTATTTCGTTTACTGCACAGTGTGTTGAACGAGCGTATACTAGGTTTAAATCCCAGCATTATTGTGTAGATACTTTGGAGTTTTCGCGAAACTAGTTTGAAAAAATTATAATATCGATGTTGACGGCTCCGTGACGCAGTCACTTAGTAATGAGTTGCCGCGTACGGGGCCACGGATGTGAATCCCTTATGGAATACATATTTGTATGGCCTAAAAAGAATTGTTCTGGGTCTGGATATTTGTCCTTGTGAAATTACGACTTAGGGACCTACAATAAAAGAGCCTACTCCTTTTTAAAAGGCCGACAACGCATCTGCATTTCCCCTGGTGTTGCAGTTGTTCATGGGCGGCGGTAGTCACTTACCATCAGGTGAGCCGCATGCTCGTTTGCCCCCTCTCCTATAAAAAAAATTATGGATGTAAACTGCCTTCACGACACAGGAGAAAATCCAAATGTGAGGGGGAAGGTTCTAAAGTAAGGTTTTTGGAGTTTTGTGCCGTGTTACTTATGTAAATAAAGTAATTTTGAATCATTTGAGTCCTCAGAAATATTTTAAATAGCATTTAACTCAAGCTGCTTACCCTTTTATTTCTTTTCTACCCAGGAGATAGTCTGGATAGGGTGGTACCTATTCAGATCACGTATATTTTATACGTGGTAGAGCCATGCTGCAGCTATATTAGTAGTATAGTTGCACCACGAATATATCGGCTCGACCGGGGAAGGACCACACTCTCAGAGAATACCAGCATAAAATAACAACTTAACAGTGCTGTGTTTCGTATGGTGAGTGTAGAGAAGCGGATACCGTTTTTACTGGAAACGAGGCATTCCATCTTAGCTCTCACGGCTGACAACACATCTGCACTTTTACCTCTTCCCAATAGACACTATTCTGGCCAACTGTTAAATACAATAAAGGTTTGAAAGCGTATGCTCAACTCGCTCTCCCACCCGCGATACCAATCATTATCAGCAACAGAACTAGAACTAGTGGGAGATTACATTTCTACCTTCATTTGTTCGTATTTCCTTTTATTTGTTTACCCTCATTCCCAACAGCCTATATAATATTCGGCAGAACTAAAAAGCACCGGATAAACTTAGGTTTACTAGTTTCATATACTCTCATCTTCTTATCCAGAGGGGTGGGCAAAGACTACGGACTTCCATTTGGCACGAACCTGACACACTCCTCTCGCTTTTTCACGCCCATATACCTACGCATACATGCTCGTCGGATAAGGGTACGTTTAATTTTGCCTAACATCAATAAATCACCAATTTGGTCGACAGACTTTCGTCTAAGGCGTCCCTTGCTGACTACGACACTAACTTCTGCAACATTAATTTGCTTTATCACTCTTTTACGTGTCACGCACACGGTGTGACGGTGTATTATTCTTAATAATATATATATGTCGTCTAAAATATTACAGTAGTAATATTTTGAACAATTAGAAGTGATATTTAGAACGTGGTTAAGCCATGCTGCAGCTTTATTACTGGTACAGTTGTAGCACGAATGGGTCGGCTAGACCGGGGAAGGACCACGCTCTCACAGAATACCAGCGTGAAATAGCAGCTTAACGCTGCTGTGTTCCGTATGGTGAGTGTAGAGAACCGGAGACCCTTTTTACTGGAGACGAGGCATTCCATCATTCTCATCTTAAGCTGATATTTTACTCTGGTATTCTGTAAAAGCGTAGTCTTTTCCCGGTCGAGCCAACCCATTCATGCTACAACTATACTACTAAATAACTGCAGCATGGCTCTACCACGTATAGAAACCAGCTCTCCCAATAATATATATATATATATTAGTAATTAGTACTTTGAATATTTTTCTCTTTCTATTTAAAAATTCTTGACAATTTCAAATATTTCCTGTTTCCCTGACAGAGAGCTAAAATTCCGGACATGTCAGGAAATTTCCTGTCATCTGGAAACCCTACTTACGGGTGACAACAAATCTGCATTTTGATTCGTAATCGAGGATGGATGTGGATGTCTATGGGCCACAGCAGCCACTTACCATCAGGTGAATTGTGTGCCCGTTTGTCACCCTATACTATAAAAATTAATAAGCATAAAATTAAAATACGTTTATTTAGAACATTAAGTATAAAAGTATAGTAAAGTGTGATATAATCATAATCAATATTGCCTTTGAAATTCATTAAACTTACATACTAAAAGTCTGTTTAAAATAGTCAAAAGATATTAAATAATTAAAAAAAAAACATGTGCGCAGTTCACACGCGGTAAAAGTGAAACCTTAATTACATTTTATTAATAAAATTGTGTTATTAATTCATTTTTTATTATTACAGTCGACTCTCATTAATTTGAACCTCCCTTTGAATTTTTTTTAATAAAATCAATATTAATTGGTCCCTTCGGTAATTTGAACGTTTATAAAAGTACTCTGTGAATATTATCTTGCCCACTAACTAGGGTTGCCAGATCGGAAGACCAAAATATCTGGACAAAGGAAAATGCCAGATTCTCTATATAACTTTGCTCCATCCAAAAGTGTGGTTTACATGAATGCCGTATGCAACATTGTTTTCTACTTTATTACTTTATCCGAATTATATAATTTGAAGTCTCTAGAACATTACATTTACCTAATTCTTTAGAACAGCCTTCGTAGCAGTTCATTGTAATTTCAGAATATAAATTCTTAGGCGCTAATGATATATATAAATAGGAATTTAAGAATTTAAGGAGCATAATAATATAATGATCAGTAACATTGTAAAAAGGGTTCTCTTGTATAGGATTTAATATATATATAAATATAAAATCGAACTCCTAGTCATGCAAACAAGCTATATTATTTACAAAATTATTTATCAAGATACATATTATTATGACATGTGTCTGAAAAAGGTGTAAATATTAACAGATTAGTAACTAATTTTACGACAATAGCAGGATCATAAATTATCAACTATATAATGTTGAAAGAAGAGTTATGCTTGTAAATCGAAATGAGGACACATAATGCCCCTGCATCCTATCGACGCAAATGTGACAATTAGTGCACCTCAACATCGTGGAAGCAATTATCAGAATGTCCGGAGTAATTAGCAGTCAATAAGTAGGCGTGATCGAGTCCGTATTTTAATAAAAACATGTCGTCAGAAAAAGCAGGAAGAAGTGCAATGGTAAAGAAAGCGGGAATCAGCAGAATGTGATATAATCATAATCAATTGTTGTTGTTGTTGTTTTTATTATTCGCTCGAGAGAGCAGACAAAGGAACTAAGCCATACAGCCTTGTCTTTTTTATATTATCCTTCATAGTTCACTGCTTCACAATATGTTGATGCGTCACATTGTGCAGCCTTTTGACGGCAACTTGAGCCAGCAGACAGCTGATGGTTAGCGATGGTATCTAAAGGCGCCTATGCAGACAAATAGCTTATCTTGAGAATCCATCACCATCAGAGCACCTGTTTCAACGTTTCCACTAATAGTTCACATGCGTAGCCAGTTAATACATAAAATTGCATCACTTTTATATATCAAAATCCACTTCAAACTATTATTTAAACTATACAGGAGCAGCAAACCGCCGCCGGTCAAGTTCCCGCCAAAAAAACCAATCATAATCAATATATTTCACAAGCACAGATTACCCAATATGTGAAAATATTCGACATTAACTTGACATACGTACTTACGATATTGACATTCACAAAATGCAGGAAAATAATGTCTGAGCAGTCGCCTTTTTTAGGGATTGGGTGGACAAAAGCTGTCTTCCATGATTTCGGGATTACGCCTAGGGAGTAAGAGTACCGGAAAAGACGCGTTAGAACCGGTGCCAACTCCAGAGCAGGATTCCGTCAGGCCTACTCGACTTGTGGATGTCCAGGGAGACGAGCGCTTTGCGAAGCGAGCGCTGTGAGAACCTCACATCCGGCATGGAACACTCACACCGCGGGGATGGTCAGCGGTGTGTTCCCCCCGTCATCAAGAATCGAGTTGGACGCAAAAAGAGAGCCTAAAAGGTCGGCTTTCTCTTTTGCGGCGTGGGCCAGTGAGTCGTCCTCCCTGTGCAGAGATGGTAGTGATGGCTTACAGAAATTCCCTTGGACAAGCCTTGGTGAGAGACCGGAATTCACGGGTTCCCGAAGGAAGACTAACTAGTTTCACGCCAATTCTGCCTATGTGCTCTGAATTTGCCTTGGCAATAACTCTTTTGAAGGAGCTGGAGGCGAAGTTATCCGATTATCCGTCCGATACTTCTTTTTAAGCATGCTGGTGTTTACATCCCGAGTCACCGAAGCCGCAGCCCAGGTTTGATAACACTCCTGCTTACTGCGTAATGCAGTCTTAAAGGAGCAACCAAACCAAGGCTGAGATCTACCTCCGATGGTTACCACAGATGATGGAAGAAATAGAATAGAAAGTTCCATTCCCTGTAGCACCACATCAGTGACAGAATCAGCAACGGCGCTGAGATCATCCGGCGACAAGCAAACCCGCCCCCATGGGTAGGATGCAAAGAAAGACCGCATTCCGTCCCAATCCGTCGACCTGTAATGCCAAACACGGCGGCAATCTGCAGAACGCAACCGCGAGGGCAGTGTGAGTGGCACCATACTCCGGATCAGACAATATGCCGAAGAGCCGAAAGGGGCATCGACAGAAACCTGATATCCGTCCGGATGAGAGGTCAGCAGAAGGTCTAACAGGGAAGGTGTATGATCCGGAATCCGCGTAGGCGAAGTAACCAGTTGTGTCAGACCATATGCCAAGGCAAAGTTATAAACAGATCTCCCCGCATAATCGGTTAAACGTGAACCGAGCCATTCAGCGTGGTGGGCGTTAAAATCGCCAAGGATCACGATCTCTGCGGATGGGACCTGTTGTAGCAAGGAATCTGTAGCAATTTGGACATGGTCAATGAGTCGGTCTGTTTTGGCATTACCGCTATGGGACCTATAGAGACACCCGTAGACGCGAGGATGGTCGTTGTTGTCTACGCGTAGCCAAAGTATGGACAGGTCCGAACCTACAAGACTGACGAGGCGTCGAGAACAGATGTCCTCTCTGACGTATACGCAAACTCCAGCCCGAGGCACAAAGGAGTGCTCCAATTTCTACCCCGGGTAGGAGAGACACGAAGTATCAGCCTGAGAGGACATCTGCGTCTCAGTCAGAAAGAGCAAGGCCGGCTTCGCCGTCTCGAGATGGTAGTGGACGGCGTTTAGATTCGAGTGAAGTCCCCTGATGTTGCAGAAATTCACGGATAGCTTGGCAGGGGTCGCCCTGGTATTGTTTGCTCAGTTTGCCCCGAGCAGTTATGTTTTTGAGCGGAATTTTGCCCCCCCCCCCCTCCCAGAATACGTGGGGCAGCCTGAGCACCCAAGACTACCCTCCTGGGGTAGTCTTTGATGAAATTCCGCTACCATGTTGTAGGGGGGGGGGGCTCCGGCCTCCTGCACTCACCAGACGAAACGCAGAAGCAGAGCTACTTCACGCCGGTATTCTGTGAGGACTTGGTACCAACCCAGCTCGAGCCGGCCCATACGTGCAACAGGAAAAACTGCCACGTGGCTCTACCACCGTTAATAGAACTTTCCGAGAAGCTGTTTGTCTGAAGTTTTTGAGTTTTGTCGGGAGGTCTAGAGGTCATTTAAAATGTCGGGAGAATCCAGACAAATCCCGACCATCTGGCAACCATTCTATCTCATTCTCTCACAGGATGAAACCTACAGATATTTTCATCTCTTTTTAGTTTAGTTTGTTTCATCGAGTTTCGAATTACAACGATTCTAAAGAACTTTTAACTTCAAAAATACATCGATTATATTACAATAATTAAGATAAATAACATTCATGTGTTGGTGTGCGTAGATGTAAGTGACTACTTATCTATAGAAAGAAGGGAGCGTTGTAGTATGTTTAACAGTTCTTCGGTCAATACTCGTAACATCTTTCGAAAACATCTTGATATTTCCCCTTGTGCTCGTGAAATGGGGTCATGGATGTTGAGTGGTTAGTTAGCTTAAATTTTTTTCTGCATTAAGGAGAAAGATCTTGAATTAGTGCCAATTTTTCAGTCACAGCTTCACTCGTTTTGAGGACATTGCTTACGTCATCTTGTCATGTATATAATTATAATATAATAAATATTTTTTTTATATTCTACTAAGCCAGCGCTTATCTACGATCCCACCTGATGGTAAGTGGTGATGTACCCTAAGATGGTGAAGCGCACTGACTTAACAAAAGCCTACTCACTCTTGCCTTGAAGACACCCACACTGTAATCGGATGGAAATACAGATGCTGGCAACTTATTCCACTCCTTTGCTATACGCATGATGAACGACGTAGCGAACCGTTTGGTTCGAATGCGTGGTACGTCAACAACGAAAGGGTGGAGACTGGCCGAACATCTGATTGTCCGATGGTGGAAGGGAGGCGGTGGAATTAAATTATGTAATTCCTGCGCACACTCTCCGAAATGCATCCTGTAGAAAACCGAAAGGCTGGCTACTTTACGTCGGTGTTCGAGGCTGGTAAGATTAGTTTTAACCAAATTTGGGTCACCAATAAGCCTCTTAGCACGCCTTTCCATTGAGTCCAAAGCTGCTAGGTGGCATTTTGCAGCACCAGCCCATATATGGCATCAATACTCCATGCACGACCGGACTTGCGCTTTATATAAAGTAAGCAGCTGTCCCGGCGTGAAGTATCGCCGCACCTTTGCAAGGACTCCCAGCTTCTTTGCAGCTACTATGGCCTTGGACTCAATGAACCGCCCGAATTTCAAATTTGAGGATATTTCAAACCCTAACAACTGAAGGCGGTCGGTATATTTCAGTGATACATTTCGGAGCCAAGAAGGAGCCAAGGTGAGCTGGCTCCTTTTTGCAGTGAAGAGACACGCTTATGTTTTGGAGGCGTTGAACTTCACAAGATTGGCATCGCCCCAATCGGAGACTGCCTGTAGTGTGAGATTCACACGCTCTACCATAGCTTCTCTTTCGGACTGGATTTGATCCCGACTGGCCCGAGGACTTGTAATAAATAATATTATTATGATTTTTTTTAAAGATTAGGTGACACACAGTTCACCTGATGGTAAGTGGTTGTTGAAGCCCATAGACATCTACATCTATCGTCGATTACGAATCAAACTGCAGATGCGTTGTCACTTGCCACTCGTGCAGACTAAGATGGAATGCTTCGTTTCCAGTGAAAAGTGTCTCCGGTTCTCTACACTCACCATACGAAACACAGCAGCATTAAGGTGCTATTTCACGCTGGTATTTTGTGAGAGCGTGGTCTTTCCCCTGTCGAGCCGCCCCATTCGTGCTACAACTATACAACTAATATAGCTGCAACATAGCTCTACCAAGTATAAAATCTAACAAAAACCCTGTGGTTCCCGTCAAGTGCGTTATCAGAATCAGTATCAAACGTAAAAAAAAATTAATTTAGAACTATACAATTAAAAAAGGTAAATTAAATTTAAATATTTTTTTATTTGGGAATAACATGTGGTTTTATTACCTCTGCATTGGCGGGGGCTAAGTAGTTGCCAAAGACCGCGTTTTACCGATGCGCGTGATATGGGTGCCATGTAGTGGTGATGTAAGAATATCCACTACCCCATATCACCCCGTGGGTGCCATAAGAGGCGACAGAGGGACACAAATCACCAAATCCAATCTGCCTGCTAAGCGTGGCAACTATGGCAAATATCGCCACTATGAGGCAATATATGATATTTTATTGCGCATGCACACTTATGTAAGGGTCGATCGACAGACAAAAACGTTGTTGCCCATAAATCACTTTCAGTTTGGGATAATTTCAAATAAAAGTAGAAGCCTTATTTACACGTATTTTCCAAAAACTGCAATAACGTTATATTATTATTATTATTTTATTTATTTGAACTTGAATTGAAACATACTCTCAACATATCTAACACAGCATCATTATTCTACTGTTGTAGAATAGTCATTGTATAGAACAAAAATTGATTGACTTTCAACGTGGTACGTAAAATAGAAGCTAGATGGTCTGCAGTTATAAAATAATGGATTGTTATAAATAGATTGGTATATTAAGATAATTTTATTCGATACGGTTTATTTTATTTATTTAACACATTTGGTATTTTTTATATTGTGTATTTTTACAGGTAAAATTTATATTAACCATCTTTAAAGCACCGCACAAAGAAGATACTAGGGTAATAAGAAACACTGTATTTGAAAAAAATACTAGGAATAGTATCTTTTTAAAAAGACAATAAAAAAACTGCAACCTTTTGAGTTCGCGGTCTACACCGTACCATATTTTATTTTCTCACAGGTTAAATCTTAAAGACGTATATATTTGTCTCATTCTAGTGTCGCTTTTCCGTTTCATCGAATTTCAATTCCAACGATTCTAAAGATGGTTTCACTTTAAAAATATACTTAAAGCTTACAAGTTCTAAGTAAGTTCGATAATCGGATATATGCATCCGGGAATGTGGATGCATATATCCGATTATCGAACTTACTTAGAACTTGTAAGCGGTCCACTTATTAATGTGTATATTATAATCACTAAGTGCGTTTTGCCACTTACCATATCTTAAACAGTGATCAGGCACATTAGATCAATTATTCACGTAATCGTGTTACAATAATAATAATAATAATAATGTCCTACTACCTAGTGAACTAGTAGCTTAGGTGGTAGGACTGCTTTTATGTTTAGGAGTCTATTTTTTTTAAAGAATTTTAGCTGGTTCCCAGTGCGCGCAGCCACAGAGGAAACAATTGTGGAAAGATCGTTTTAAATATGAAACAATCATATTGTCTAACTAGCTGTTCCCCGCGACTTCGCTCGCGTATTAGGGTTTTTATGTTTTTGCGCGGAACCCTACTCCTTTTTCTAAAATAAAAATAGCCTAAGTTACTCCTTGTGAATTCAGCTATCTGCCAGTAAAAGTCCCGTCAAAATCGGTCCAGCCGTTTCGGAGATTAGCCGGAACAAACAGACAGACAAAAATTTTAAAAATTGTATTTTAGTTATAAGTGCCGTATTTACTTTCATATGGATTGAGTAAAAACCTATAATTTTGACATTACAAACAGACACTTCAATTTTATTTATTTGTATAGATTAGGTATGACATTGAAATTGAATGGTGTATAAATTTCAAATAAATTTGTTGTTGCGATACGCGAGCCACCTAGTGTAAGTTAATTGTACTGTGCAAGAGCAAGCAAGCGCTTCGCGCAAGGCTTTACGTGGTAGAGCCATGCTGCAGCTATATAAATAGTATAGTTGTAGCACGAATGGGTCGGCTCGACCGGGGAAGGACCATGCTCTCACAGAATACCAGCGTAAAATAGCAGCTTGATGCTGCTGTGTTTCGTATGGTGAGTGTAGAGAACCGGAACCCATTTTACTGGAAAAAGAGGCATTCTATCTTAGTCCTCACGGCTGACAACGCATCTGCATTTTAATTCGCAAACGGAGATAGATGTAGATGTCTATGGGCCACAGCAACCACTTACCATCAGGTGGACTGTATGCTCGTTTGTCACCCTTATTCTGTAAAAAAGCAATAAGTTGATAAAGTTGTACCGCAATCTGATGAACGGTATGGCGGCGCATAAAGTACGAACAAACAAAAATTTATTTTTATACATTAGAAGGTTGACAAAAGAGCACACATTCCTGATGGTAAGTGGATGCTATGGCCCATAGACATCTAAATTTATCCTGTTAAAGATCATAATGCAGATGGGTTGTCAGCCGTGAGGGTTAAGATGGAATGGCTCGTTTCCAGTAAAAAGGGTCTCCGATTCTCTACACTCACCATACGAAACACAACAGCGTTAAATTGCTATTTTACGCTGGTATTCTGTGAGAGCGCGATCCTATCTCCGTTGAGCCAGCCAATTCGTGCTACAACCGTAATATAGCTGCAGCGTGGCTCTAACACGTTTAAAAGTAAGTTTGTCTGGGTAGGTATCACCCTCTTGCCTAGGTCTGCCACAAAATAGCAGTGCTTGGACTGCCATGTTTTAATTTGAAGGGTAGAGTTGGTATAATTACAAGCAACGAATTATTCCAGATTCCAGGTAATCTTCAGATGTAATAACGCATCTGTAACCCTTATGGAGTTTTGGCGGGAGCTTGACAGGCGACGGATTGCTATTCCTGTTTTATTGTTTAAATAATGGTCTGAAGTGGATTTTGATATGTAAAAGTGATGCGATTTTGTGTATTAAATGTCTGCGCATGTGAACTATTAGTGGAAACTGTGAAACATGTGCTCTGATGGTGATTTGATTCTCAAGATAAGGAGTCTGTCTGCTTAGGCGGCTAGAGATACAATCGCCAACTGTCAGCTGTCTGCTGGCTCAAGTTGCCGTCCAAATCTCCCAAGGGCTGCACAATGTGACACATCAACATATTGTGAAGCAGTGTACTATGAAGGATAATTATTCATTGTAACTTCAGGCTCAGAAGGGCTAGAACCCGGAGCCGTAAAGCCAGCTATTAAAAAAATGTAACTTATTGTTTGAAGTTGGCTGTAAATGTCGATGGGCTATTGTAGCTACTTACCATCAGGTGGAAATTCATTTGTTATTTATTTGTTGTAAAAAAAAAGTACTTAAAAAAGAAGTAAAATATTGAAAATAAACATAAAATACTCAAAACACAGTGACAAAGCCGTATCATTAAGTGACCTTTGCCTTTTAATTTACACTTTAAATATATAACACGTCACTTTGAGCTTTTTAACGCGTGAAGTACTAATTAAAATTAGAATTCCTTTATTTTCCATAAATACGGCAAGTATTATGTTTTTATAGGAAAATTAGTTACTTAACGACCTATTTATGGTAGTCAATGTCAACTTATTCTATGTAATTTACATAATTAATAATATAATAATTTATAATGTCAATGTCATAATTTAAATGTATCCAATAATTAATGAGAGCATCCACGACTTTTCTTCCAAAAGGGCGTCGGCGGCGCCACTTAAAAATGAGTAATATTTGACAGATTTCGTAGCGAGGAATTTAATTTGTTCGCAAAATGTAAAGGTTAATGTTTCTTTCTGACAAACCAAGCCACAGATATTCATAAAAGTAGAAATATAAAAAAAGGAGTTAAATATGTCCAAAAAATTAAAGAGACAACCACTGACACATTGTTTTGTGTATTAATATATATGACGGCACCTGCACCATTGTAGGTGCGGTGGCGTCGGTCTAGCTAGACAGAATTCTTGTAAACGACACGTGTACCGCACACCTGCGGCATTGCACCTGCGTTGCCACCCGTCCTGCTTGTATAAAACGGACGGAGCGGCTGCCGTTAAGACAGTCTTGGCTCTGACGTGGAACGGTGCGCTTGTCGTATTCCGTTACTAGTTTATCCTCGACTCGTTGGATAATTAATTCGTGTAAACGAATTAGTTATTATTCCTAACTACAAAATCAGTCTCTGTACTATACTCAATTATACTTCCTACACACCGCACACCTGCGGCATTGCACCTGCGTTGCCACCCGACCTGCTTGTATAAAACGGACGGAGCGGCTGCCGTTAAGACAGTCTTGGCTCTGACGTGGAACGGTGCGCTTGTCGTATTCCGTTACTAGTTTATCCTCGACTCGTTGGATAATTAATTCGTGTAAACGAATTAGTTATTATTCCTAACTACAAAATCAGTCTCTGTACTATACTCAATTATACTTCCTACATCAGAAGTGGGATAAAGTCCCCATTTTTCCCACATACAATCTTCGAATAAGTAATAGTATGAGGATTATTACATTTGTGAAAGACTATAATGCATTCTGCATTGATGATTCTGTTTTTATGTTAAATACCGTAATGAAATTTGCTGTCCTACTTACGATATTGTCGTATCATTAAAGTGTAGAGAAAAGATAAAGTGAAATTATTTAAGCCAAAAGATAAATCCTTTTGTTAGATTTGTATTAAAAGTACCCTCAAATATTTTCATTACTTCTGACTTACCTAAATATGTTAACAAATGGAAGAAATGTCGGAGGCTTTCTAGACGAGTCATCGTTTGTATTGAATGAAAAATTAACTTGTTCAAGTTTTGTTGTAATTTGATAGTTCATGCGAAACATGATTATCATCTGTTATATTTTGAAATTCAAAACGTTTCAGCGATGTACCAAATTAAAGGATTAACTTTAACCTGCTAGGAATTGAAAATAATAAGTGACATTTTTGTGTTCTAATGTGTTGATCAGTGTTGCAGTTTGCTCCGAATACTGTGTGGTTGACAAGATTGGGGTTTGATGTCGAGAGATTCGTAGAAGTCTCTACAACAATGATCAATGAGGAAGATGTTGTGACGGCTAATCGAACATGGTCAGGTACGGCCGAGCGTTAGTAAGATTGAGCCTACACCGCTAGTCTGTAACTTATCGGCAGATCTTACAGCAAGGCGATTCAAGCGGCCGCCGAACACATGGTCCTTTGATGCTGTAAATGAACGTCTGAGGCTTGGTCGGCTTTCGTAAATTTTGCGCAGTTGCCTCCTTCGCTTCGAAATATGTTGTGGTATCTGTCTCTACACATATTTTCCATTTTTTTTTTGCAATGTTTTCAAATGTCATACAGTTGCCGTTTCTTAAGAGAATATGTGATGAATTTTGGAAGCTCGGAATTCCATGGTTCGCAATACATTTATCTCGATTTCTTTTAATTTTGCAAAGCAGTGCGACGATTCGCTAGCGCTAGTACGGCGCGACGGCTTGCTGGCGCAAATGTGGCACGAACGCAGCAGAACGAAAAGCTGTAGTGCGTTTGCCTGGAGGTACCCATATCGGCGCGTTCCAGACTTAAATGAAGTCTGGGATGGTCGACCGTTGTAATATTTAACAAGAGTTAATATCTGTTAGCAGGTGGTGATAACTGATAGACCGTATGCTGTTCAATGTCAACCGCACGAGGACGTGCAACAGTCAGAAGTAGCCGTGTCTGTGCATCTAGAAAATACTAGAGACATTGCAACACTCTAACGACGTAATTATTCTAGTGCAGGAAAGGAACATGAAGTTGCAGGGAGGCTGGTCTGTGCTGCACTGGGACATGTGTAGAGTTGCTGTTGGTTTACATACTTAGATGTTATCGTGTCACTACGTCCCTCACGATACACTTTTGTGTGATTGTGACGGGGACATGTTTGCGGTATGGTTGGTCTGTAACTGTTCTATACTGAATTGAAAAAAAAAAGAGAGTAAGAAAAAAAATGTGGTTCTTACTATCATTGCAGGGCGTTTGCCGGTCCAATGATATAGCTACAGGGAATAGTGATTCCTTACTAGCATAAATAGTACTGAAAAAAAAAAGATAAAAAAAAGTTCTTACAATCATTGCAGGGCTTTGTGCCGGTCCAGTGATATAGCTATAGGGAATAGTGATTCCAGACTAGCGAAAACAGTACTTGAAAAAAAAAAGAGAAAACAGAAAAAGCTACAGACTAATCATTCCGATCTAACATAAAGATGATTAAAGTTTTGTAGGGCTTACTGCCGGAACAAAACTGACTGTCACCCAAGTCTGAAGGGTCAATATAGACCGGACCAGACGCTGTTATGTCAGGATAGTCGAACGATGTTTTTTTGTCTACAGATAACTAAAATTGTGATGGAGCGCGTGCGAGGACGCACGCATGTCAGTATGGCCGTGACGGCACCTGCACCATTGTAGGTGCGGTGGCGTCGGTCTAGCTAGACAGAATTCTTGTAAACGACACGTGTACCGCACACCTGCGGCATTGCACCTGCGTTGCCACCCGTCCTGCTTGTATAAAACGGACGGAGCGGCTGCCGTTAAGACAGTCTTGGCTCTGACGTGGAACGGTGCGCTTGTCGTATTCCGTTACTAGTTTATCCTCGACTCGTTGGATAATTAATTCGTGTAAACGAATTAGTTATTATTCCTAACTACAAAATCAGTCTCTGTACTATACTCAATTATACTTCCTACATATACTCTAGAAACTGATAAATTTTAATTTAAAACCAACTTCTCAATTGAATGACATTGTGTAACATAAAACTTCATCTCAGTGTCCAATAGCGACATCTGTTGAGCGAAAGATTATTAGCTCTCATTAAAGGTAACATGATGTCATTGGAATGCATACATTCCCAGATAAAATTAGTGATAGGCACAGAGTACTTTTTTAGTGATAGGTACGTAGTGATGTCGCGTCGACATACAGTTCCTTTAACCCCCTCAAACCCCTGTACAGATATATGAACGAGTAATTGTAAATCAATTAGGCTCAAACCTTACAAATGCCAAGCCAATGACATATATCAGAAAAAAAACTTGCCTCATTTAATATGTATGACATGTGACTCAATTGTTAATGATAGTCTCCTCAGGTATTTCCAAGGTATTTCTGTGTATAATAATAACGTTCTCCTGATTACTACTAGTAGTTATTTTACGTGGTAGAGCCATGCTGCAGCTATATTTGTAGTATAGTTGTAGCACGAATGCGTCGGCTCGACAAGGAAAGGACGACGCTCTCACAGTGCTGCTGTTTTTTTTATGGTGAGTGTAGAGAACCGAAGACCTTTTTTACAGGAAACGAGGCATTCCATCTTACTCCTCACGGGTAACAAAGCATCTGCAGTTTGATTCTTCAATGAGGATAGATGTAGATGTCTATGGGTTACAGCAACTACTTACCATCAGGTGGACCGTGTGCTCGGTTGTCACGCTATCTTATAAAAAAAACTGAATTACATCACGGCGGCCAGTCTCAATGAAGACTAGCCATCTGCACAGGACAGGATTTTGGCGCACGATTTTGTGCGCAAGCACAGGTGCACTCTCTATTGCCTCACTCTCATAGTCCGATGGGACGGTACACCGACACGACCGGAGAGAGATCAGGCGCAGGACTAACGGCTTTACGTGCTTTCCGAGTTACGGGGGTGAGACACCGCCAACTTCCTGACTCCGGGCAGCTACTGAGAATTTCTTGATGAGAAAGCTCAATAACTGATTTTTTTGGCCCGACCAGGGATTCGAACCCGGTACCTCATGATGAGCAGTCGCACTACTACATGACGAGGCACTCCTTTCGTAGTATATTATTATTGATTAACGTATTATATTATTGATTAACAAATACAAATAAATGAATCACTAGCGTCTATTAAAATGAAGCGTCATTTAAAATAATATTTCTCTCATGGCATTATAAGAAAAAGTGCGAGGGAGATGGATATTATTCCATATCGCTCGCACTATAGAAAGGGTCGTGACGGCAAAATCTTACACTGTTTTTCGCCTAGCCCCCATCCGCCATATTCGTACAGTGCGATAAGGAATTTCGTTCCAAAACAAAATCTAAATCGGTGCATTCGTATGGAGCTTCCATGATGCCATCATACCACAGATAAAACCGTTAAACAAATACCATCGCTCTTTTTCGCCGGAGGTTAAAAAAAAACAAAATAAAACAATATTATGTTTGTAGCACGAATGAGTCGGCTTGACCAGGGACTTCCAGACCTTCTATTTAGCTCCTCTTTTCTGCCGACTTCCGAAAAGGAGACGGTACTAAATTCGACTGTATGTTTTTTTTATATGTGTTACCTCATAACTGTTTACTGGGTGAACCGATTTCGATAATGCATTTTTTTATTTGAAAGCTGACTTCTCTTGTGGTCCCATTTGAATTTGATCAAGGACCTGCGGCCTCTCTCCGGTCTTCCCTGTTAAATGTGATGCCGAATCAGGCTCCGACATGGAGACCGACTCGCGTGTCCCGCGTAAGCCCGAAAGTGAAGGCCAGGGCAAAAAGCGCAAATCCGCAGCCCAAAAGGCATGCATGGAAAGAGGCAGATGTAATAGGAATCCCAAAACCGGGGAAAGCGCGGTTTAGTCTCTAGCTACAGACGAATCAGTCTCCTCAGCAACCTGGGGAAAGGTTACGAGATACTCACATTGAATCGCCTCCGTAAATACGTCTTCACAAACAAGCTTTTTCCAGACGAGCAATTCGGCTTCAGACCCGAACACTCTTGTACCGACCAGTTACATCGCCTCACAGAATACATTCTGAAAGGATTCAAACTCCCAAAAAGTTGTGGCAGGGCCACCATAACCGGTGCCATCTTCCTCGATGTCGCAAAAACGTTTGACAAAGTCTGGAACGACGGCTTGCTTTACAAGCTGTATAAACTCAACGTGCCTATGCTTAGGCACCGTGCATAGGCTTACCAACATCATCATATTATTAGACAATTTTACAGCCAATACACAGTCAAAATATTATATCCAATTAACCCATGTAGCTAGAGATCTGCGGTCGGGTCAGACAACGAAATAGGACACGCGACCCGTGTGGTTTTTACCGGACCTGCGTTAACAACAACAAACCGTTACCTTTATTATTAACTGTATAATTACGCCGCAATTATTTGTTCAAAATAATTAAACTCGTTAATTAAATTTTTGTTTGTTAAATAACGAAACAAATATGAATAAATAAATAGGATATAGAGTGATTTCATTTGGAGTTCCACAGGGAAGTGTTTTTGAGCCTCTCCATCCATTCATCATCTATGACAGTCTATAAAAGTCCACTGCTAAACATAGGCCTTCTTCATAGATTGCGTTATGGTGGGATATTGCCATAGTTGCCACGCTTGGCAAGCGTGTTGGCACACGCATTATTATTTTTGATCGCTATTAGGAAGATGCTGATCCATCTCCTGATTTGTTTCCCTCTGTCGCCTCACATCACCCTCGGAATGATATGGGGTAGTGGATATTCTTTACACCGTCACTACACTGTACCACCACCACAATGAGGGTTAAATATCTTACGTTTACCAGATATCGTTAGTTGGGACTGATGTGAACTTATTTGTCACGTAGATGGTCACACTGTGTCATCTAATATTCCTCATTTATATAAACCATTCATCCAATCGTATCCAACATTCAATGGCCTTGTTTGCGCCCTGGTTAACTATGACATCGGGATGGCAAACACCTCAGTTTTCAAAAAGTGAAAAATAATACGCGCTAAAATCCATAAAATTGGGTTTTTAAAAAAAAATATTGCTCATAGTGTTACTACTTCTAAAGGTTCATTATTTTTATATAACAATTCAGATCTATTTGGTGGTAAGAGCAAGGGGTGTTACAGATTACGTAAATAGATTTCGTGCTTAAGTGAACTTTTGCCGCTCTATATTAATAAAAAAATTGAGCCTTTAAATATTTTACATTGCAATTTACTCCCTGAAATCAACCACCATAATTATTAAACTTAAACTCTATGCTAAGTTTTCGAGATAGTTGCTGCTAGTTTTTTTTTATAATATTGAAGTGACAAAGGAACTTACTTAACAGCCTATGGAATTAACCTGATATCAAATTTTAATAAAGAAGGCTCACATTACACGTTTTCACCACTGAGGACTGAGATAGAATGTCTCACAGCATGTGATTATACTGACTCTCAAATTTTTTTTATTAATTAAGGATGACACACATATCCCACAGCCCATCTGACCGTAAGTGAATGCTGTGGCCCATAGACACTTCAATTATCCTCGATTAAGAATCAAAATACAGATGCGTTGTCACCCTTGAGGACTAAGATGGAATGCCTCGTTTACAGTAAAAAGGGTTTCCGTTTCTTTACACTCACCATACGCAACGCAGCAGCATTGAGCTGCTATTTTACGCTGGTATACCCTGATTTACCGTGTAGTGGCAGTATAAAAATATTCACTCCCCATATCATCCATGTGTGTCATAACAAAAGAAAACAAATTAGGAGATGGGCAGCAGATGGTATGGTGAGATGTATAATGGGATGGTAACTATAGTAAGTATCCCCCCTAAGAGGCAATCTATGGGGAACGCCTATGTTCAGCAGTGAAGTTTAATAAGCTGTAACGGTCACGCTGGTATTCTGTGAGAGCGTGGTCCTTCCCTGGTCGAGTCGACACATTCGTGCTACAACTATGTGTTGCATGGCACCACCACGACATGAATACACTATCTTAATTATTATATATATAATATATAAAATGAATTTAATTTCTGAACTTTAACGAAATGATGAAAAAGATGGAGTGTTTCGTTAATAGTACTTGAATCTCCGCTTGAATTACACACATGGAAATATGAAAATTATTCACATTTAAAAATATAAAATCAAGTTACATTACAAAGGAAGCGTGTACGAATGAAAAAGATTTTTAATCTGTGCAATTTTGCCGCGCACCGTTTAGAAACCGGACAAGTGAGAGAATCGTGTTACGCTCGCGGCGGTTGGCGGTTTTTTAATGCTGCCTTTTTGATTCAGAAAAGAGAATTGTAAAATTAATTTTGTTCATTCGTTCGTGTACCGCGTTAGTTTAAACCGTCATATTAATGCGTGAATATTAATTTGAAGTACCTTTTTAGACCGGAAGGAGGTTAGCGTAGAATATTAATTTTGAAAATTAAACTGTATTAATTGCTTTTTTTTGCTTGATTTTTTTTCCATTTCTTGGCCTGCACGGTTTATGCGTCAGCCATGTCTTCTATTTTTCAATGTATAATTATCCTTCATAGTACAAATGTATAATTATCCTTCATAGTATACTGCTGCCACAATATATTGTTGCATCACATTGTGCAGTCCTTGGGAGATTTTGACGGCAACTTGAGCCAGCAGACAGTTGGCAATGGTATCTCAAGACGCCTAAGCAGACAACCTTATGTTGAGAATCACATCACCATTAGAGCACTTGTTTCACAGTTTCCACTAATAGTTCACATGCGTAGACACTTAATACACAAAATCGCACCACTTTTATATATTAAAGTCCACTTCAAGCCATTATTTAAACAATAAACCTGGTAAGCTAACAGCATAGCAAAGTGGCGAAGCAATCAGCTTTGTAGCGGTTTCTAACGGTTGCCGTTGAGCAATCAGTTTCAAAATAGGAGGTTCAGATGCCTGGGTGATCAGTAATCGATTGCTGAAAACAGAATTTGAAAATTCAAAACCGTTCCCGAGATAATCGTGGGACAGACGGACAGACGGACAGACATCGTGAAATCAATAAACCTAGCAAGCTAACAGCATAGCAAAGTGGCGAAGCAATCAGCTTTGTAGCAGTTTCTAACGGTTGCCGTTGAGCAATCAGTTTCAAAATAGGAGGTTCAGATGCCTGGGTGATCAGTAATCGATTGCTGAAAACAGAATTTGAAAATTCCAAACCGTTCTCGAGATAATCGTGGGACAGACGGACAGACGGACAAACGGACAGACATCGTGAAATCAATAAGTGACTTCGCAAGCTTCGCCACTTAATAAGTGACTTCGCAAGCTTCGCCACTTAATAATACAGGACATAGAAATATTAAAATACAGGAGCAGCAAACCGCCGCCGGTCAAGTTCCCACCAAAACTCGCTTGATTTTTAGCTTGAAGAATTGCTCTCATTATGCTCTATTGATTAAAACAACAAAAATATATCTTTTACAATATTTATAATAATTTATATAAAAAAAAAAAACAGTGTGTGTGTCGTGAAGACATGATAGAAGTGAAACTTTTGTATTACAGGGAAACGTTTCAATTATTCATCAATGACTTTTGAATAGCGTAGATTGTGTATACCATTCTTTTATTTACATAAAATTATATACATATGTGTCACTGTGCATCGTCATCTTCTTCTTAAGAAGAGAAATTAGGTATCGGTTTAGTTTGTTAATTAGGTAATTACTAATTATCTATTATATATGTACAATTATAAAAAAAAAAAAAAACTATAAATTATCTAATCGTGATAGACGCAGAGCAATTACGGATTCTAAGAGAGCATTTAAGGAGCAATTAATTGGCATATAGTTTAATTTAAAAAAGTAGATATTTTATGTTTTATAGCAAAATTTAATTTGAGAAAATTGAATTATTTAAAAATTAATTACAAATTAACTACTAGCAATAGACGTGGAGCAATTACGGATGCTAAGAGAAAATTTAAGGAGCAATTAATTGGCATACAGATTAATTAAAAAAATATTCTACGCTAACTTCCTTCCGGTCCTATGTTGGATGTATGTTATGCGATGTCTTTGCCAATTGTAAACTGATTTTAACGTTTTTTGTTATTGAATAGGTTATATTCAGGGTATACATTACATGTATTTCATTCAAGTATTAATTCGTCTTACGAACCGTGTCATTCGGATCAATGATTTATATGGATCATTTCGAGTTTCAGTATTCTGTGATATGTGGCATGAGACCCGTTTGATAACGTCGGTTGTCGGAATTTACTATACTCTTTGGTAGTAGGTGCCGGCAATTGTTTAACCCGGAACGTTCAAAAAATGTAATTGCATTCATCAATACTTTGATGCGACCCGGGTCAAATGAACGAATCATTCACGATTGCTACTTCCTTTTTGTATGGCATATATTTGACGACTACATGGCGCAGTGGCTTAGGCCTACAAGTAATATTTCCAGGTCTAGATGTTTCTCATTGTGCAATTTAGGTATGTAAATTGACTTCCCAATACAGGATAAAATCATGGCGTGTGGTAATAACGTTTGCTTTTTACAATTTTTTTTAAATGTAAGACGGGGCTAACTCATGGTAAGTGACTTCCGCCATCCATGAACAACTGCAACACCAGAGGAATTGTAATGTGTGTGTATGTCTATGTTAGGAAGTGTAATTGCTTCAGAAGTGGGCGGTAAGACATAGTGTATGGAATAATTATTAATATTATGGAAGTTGTTTTTTTAATAAAATAAGGGTGACAAACGAGCACACTGTCCACCTGATGGTAAGTGGTTGCTGTAGCCCATAGACATCTACATCTATCATCGTTTTCGAATTAAAATGCAGATTCGTTGTCAGCCGTGACGACTAAGATGGAATGCATCTTTTCCAGTAAAAAAGGTCTCCGGTTCTCTACACTCACCACACGAAACACAGCAGCGTTAAGCTGCTATTTTACACTGGTATTCTGTGAGAGCGTGGTCCTTTCCCGGTCGAGCCGACCCATTCGTGCTACAACTATACTATTAATATAACTGCAGCATGGCTCTACCACGTAAAATGTGTGAAAATAATTTTATTTGATCTTTTTGATTGGATAAAGAAATATAGAAAGTTGAAAAAAAAAACGGTTATTATAATATTAAGGAATTTATGGATGATAATAACTTATGGGAATGAGGTGATCGCTACCCAGTTATTTCTAATTTGTTTTGTGTCGTTAATTGTTTAACATAAATATATGATTGAAAACTGTTATTTTCCCAAAAAAAATATGTCATACCGGGTTTCTTTCTGGTTCTGCAAGAGGTTTTTTTCCAACCAGTTGTAATTTATAGATTAGAGTGAATTTCAGTAAGTATTATTTATAATCTATAATGAATAAAAACGTTTCTGTTTCTATCACAAGTCCAAGAGAACTACCAGAATATTGTCTTAATAAATAACAATGAAAATGTATCCCTTATTTTCAATCAGAATCAGAATCAATCATTCAACATTGATGTTTTTGTTATAGAATAAGGGTGACAAACGAACACAGTTCACCAGGTAAGTTGATAGTTGTCCATAGACATCTAAATTTATCGTCGATTATGAATCAAAATGCAGATGCGTTGTCACCCCTGAGGACTAAAATGCAAAGCCCCGTTTCCAGTGAAAAGGGTCTCCGGTTCTGTACACTCACCATACGAAACACAGCCGCACTCAGCGTATTCTGTGAGAGTGTGGTTTTACCCCGATTTAGCCGCCCTAAATCACTTTTAATTTAACTTTTTAATTCCCGATGTTTCGGGTGCTTTACAGCGACAAAGAAAAAGTGTAGCCCGTGACACGTAAATATAAGAATTCATCACGTATACACGTGTTTATTTAGGAACTAAGTCTGATACGAAATAAATGACTTTTTCAACCGAGTTCAAAATAAGCGGCCAAGTGTGAGTCGGACTCGCCCATGAAGGTTTCCTTAGCAGCAAGTAACATAATTTACGATTTATGACGTTTAAAAAAAACTACTTACTAGATCTCATTCAAACCAATTTTCGGTGGAAGTTTACATAGCAATGTACATCATATATTTTTTTAGTTTTACACACATTTTACCACTTTGTAAGTGTCTCCCGCGCAAACTGTTCAGTTTAGAAAAAAATGATATAACAAACCTCAATATCATTTTTGAAGACCTATCTTTAGATACTCCACATGTATGGGTTTGATGGAAAAAAAACTTTTGAGTTTCAGTTCTAAGTATGGGAAACCCCCAAAATTTATTGTTTTTTTTTTCTATTTTTATGTGAAAATCTTAATGCGGTTCACAGAATACATATAATTACCAAGTTTCAACAGCATAGTTCTTATAGTTTCGGAAAAAAGTGGCTGTGACATATGGACGGACAGACAGACAGATATGACGAATCCATAAGGGTTCCGTTTTTTGCCATTTGGCTACGGAACGCTAAAAAGGAGGAGGTTTTCAACTCGACTGTTATTTTTACGTGTTACCTCACAACGTTTTTCTAGGTGAACCGATTCATAAGATCTGACCAGTAGTCTTTGAGTTATCCTTAATAATGCGTATCTAAATGACTCCGACATTGATACCGCCGAATGATCCCAGCGCTGTTGCTGACTCTGTCAATGATGTGGTGCTACAGGGAATGGAACTATTTATTCCATCATCTGTGGTACCCATCGGAGGCAGATCTCAGCCTTGGTTTGGTCGCTCCTGTAAGACTGCATTACGCAGTAAGCAGGAGTGTTATCAAGCCTGGGCTGCGGCTTCGGTGACTCGGGATGTAAACACCGGCAAACCTAAAAAGAAGTATAACTTCGCCTCCAGGTCCTTCAAAAGAGTTATTGCCAAGGGAAAGTCAGAGCACATAGGCAGAATTGGCGAGTGTGTGCATTCTGGTCTCTCGCCAAGGCTGTCCAAGGTAATTTCTGTAAGCCATCACTACCATCTCTGCACAGGGAGGACGACCCACTGGCCCAAGCCGCAAAAGACAAAGCCGACTTTTAGGCTCCCTTTTTAATATTTCTATTCGTATTTTATTACAACAAACATAATAATAAAATAGTATTCTATTTTATTCTTAGAATAGAAAAATGTTTATTTAACAAACACAATAAAAAATAATAAAATAAAAAACACGCGTGAGTGTCATGGAACACTCGGTTGCATCGAAGTTCCTTTCGTAGTATATTATTATTAATAAATGTATTATATTATTATTGATTAACAATTAACACAAATAAATGAATTATCGTCGCGTCATCTATACATCTATACAAATAAATAAAATTGAAGTGTCTGTTTGTAATGTTAAAATAACATCATCATCATCATCATCATTACAGCCCTTCACAAGTCCACTGCTGAACATAGGCCTCCCCCAAAGAATGCCACAAAGCACGGTCCTGAGCCACCTGCATCCATCGACTTCCTGCATGTCTTACCAGGTCGTCACTCCATCTCGTGGGGGGACGCCCTACACTTCGCCTACCGGTACGAGGCTGCCACTCGAGAACCTTTCTTCCCCATCGGTTGTCGGTTCTTCGAGCTATATGGCCGGCCCACTGCCACTTCAGCTTACTAATCCGTTGGGCTATGTCGGTCACTCTGGTTCTACTGCGGATATCCTCATTCCTAAGTTTATCACGCAGAGAAACTCCGAGCATAGCCCTCTCCATAGCTCGCTGAGCGTCCTTGAGCTTCCTCATACGGCCAGCAGTGAAGGACCACGTCTCAGTTCCGTAAGTCATCACTGGCAACACGCACTGGTTGTACAATTTCGTTTTAAGGTTTTGAGGTATGTCTGACGAGAAGATGTGTCGTAGCTTCCCGAACGCTGCCCAGCCGAGTTGAATCCGTCGATTGACCTCTCGGTCGAAGTTGGACTTACCTAGTTGGACTATTTGTCCCAGGTAAACATACTCGTCAACAACATCGAGCTTAGTGCTCCCAACAACTACCGGCATAGGTGTGACATGGACATTAAACATGATCTTTGTTTTGTCCATGTTCATCTTAAGACCTATCCGTTGGGAAACACTATTGAGGTCATTGAGCATAGTGCTTAGGTCCTCCAGCGATTCTGCCATAAGGACTATATCGTCGGCAAATCGAAGGTGAGTGATGTACTCGCCATTGATGTTGATACCGTATCCTTTCCAGTCCAGAAGCTTGAAAACGTCTTCCAATGCAGCGGTGAAGAGTTTCGGGGATATGACGTCACCCTGTCTTACACCTCTCTGCAATTGGATAGGTTTCGTACTCTGGTTCTGTACTCGGATAGCCATCGTTGCCCTACTGTACAAGCACTTCAACACTTCGATATACCGACAGTCAACTTGGCACCGCTGAAGGGACTGCAGCACCGCCCAAATTTCGACGGAATCAAAGGCTTTCTCATAGTCCACATACGCCAGACATAGTGGCAAATTGTACTCTTCGGACTTCTGTACAACTTGCCGAAGGGTTTGTATGTGGTCTATGGTGCTAAAGCCCTTTCGGAAACCGGCTTGTTCGGGAGGCTGGAAGTCGTCAAGTCTGCGCGCTACGATTCGTAATGACTCTCGAAAACAGCACGTAGACGCGGCTCAGAAGGGAATTCGGTCTGTAGTTCTTCAAGAGAGCGTTGTCACCTTTCTTGAAGAACAAGACCACCGCACTTCTGCTCCACGCCTCCGGTGTAATGCCACCATGGAGGACAGAATTAAAGAGCTTCTGAAGGACTTCAAGTACCGGTCTTCCACCCGCTTTCAGAAGCTCCGCTGTAATTCCATCCTCGCCTGGGGCCTTGCCGTTTTTAAGGTGCTGGAGAGCCATCCTAATCTCGCTCAGACTGACATCCGGGATATCTTCGGAATAGTGTCGGATGAGACTCGCTCTTGGATCGTTACTCACACTTGCGTGTGGCTCCAACGATGATGTGTACAGCTGCCCATAGAACCTCTCAATCTCACTCAAAATCTCAGGTGTCCCGGAAACGATGCTGCCACATTCTGTCTTCAGCTTTGACAGTTGGCTCTTTCTGGCAGACAGATCTCTGGCAAAGACTTTGGAGCCTTGGTTCCGCTCGATCGCTTCTTCAATACGAGCTGTATTGAAGTTGCGTAAGTCCCGCCGCATGCATTTGGAGATCTGTCTGTTCAGATGCCTGTATGCTGTCAAGTCTGTTGAAGAATGTAGCTTCATCTCCCGTCTAACAGCCATGAGATTGAGAGTGTGATCGGAGAGTTTTTGTGTTCTTCTGCGGCGGGTCTTGCAGAACTTAGGTCCGACCGCATGGACAGTTTCCACGAGCTTGTCATTCATATCGTCCACTTCATTTCAGTCTTCCAGGCACTGAAAACGGTTTTGTAACTCGAGCTGGAAGGTTTCGGGACTTTGGAACAGAGCACGAGGGGGACGGAGCGTTGACTTCATTAGACGAGACCTCTCCAACTTAACGTTCAGGTTCAGTGTGCCTCTAACCATTCGGTGATCGCTACCAGTTTTCACCCTCGCGATCACGGAGACATCACTGAACAGTTGTCGTCTGGTCGTCATAATGAAGTCAATCTCATTTTTTTTGTGGAACCGTCGGGGCTCGACCAGGTCCACTTCCTGTGGGGCCGCTTCTGGAAGAAAGAGTTCATCATAAAGAGTCCCTCTTTCTCCATGAAGTCGGCCAGCTGCTGGCCCCTTGGATTCCGTTGCCCTATTCCAAATTTCCCTACTTTCAGCTCACCGTTCTCTCTTGTGCCTAGTTTTGCATTGAAGTCTCCCATTAACACCGTATATTGGGTTTTGGAGGAATGCATGGCTCTAGAGATATCCTCATACATTTCCTCCACCTCCTCATCGGGGTGTGCCGAGGTTGGTGCGTAAACCTGTATGACCTTCAGCAAATACCGTTTGGTGATTCTGAGTATAAGGTACGCAACCCTCGTCGACACACTCCCGATCTTTACAACGTTGTTAACGAGAGACTTGTGGACGATAAATCCGACACCTCCTTGGGACAGATGGTCGCCCTCCCGGTGATAGAGCAAGTTGCCGGATTCGAGGATTACCGTGTCCTCCCCCTCTCTTCGGACTTCGGATAATCCTATAAAATGCCAGCGCAACTTGTCTATCTCTTCTTCCAGCTCCACGATCTTCTCGTCAGTCCTCAGGGTGCGTGCGTTGTACGTTGCCAGGTCGAGTCGTCTAAGGTGGCAACCGAACCTCCACCGGAGATTCTTAGCACCCCCTGCCCCGCCGTTACCATGGTCGCCACCGTAGCCAGGAATAGCGGGGCCGCCGGGGACTGGGGGCCGTTTCTTTGTTACTGTCATTCATAGGGGGGTATTTGCCATAGTTGCCACGCTTGGCGAGCGGGTTGGCAACCGTAGTTTTTTATTGTAATTTGGCTATTATCAGGAAGATGCTGCTGCCCATCTCCTGCCTGTTTCCCTTTGTCGCCTTTTACGACACCCACGGGAGGATATGGGGTAGTGGATATTCTTGACCGCCACTACACGGCAATGTTAAAATAACAGCTTTTTACTAAATGCATATAAATGTATATACGGTACTTATAACAAAAACACAATTTTGAAAATTTTTGTCTGTCTGTCTGTTTGTTCTGTTTGTTCTGGCTAATTTCCAAAATCGCTGGACCGACAGGACTTTCACTGGCAGATAGGTGATGTTGTAAGGAGTAACTCAGGCTGCTTTTATTTGAGAAAAGGAATAAGGGTTCTGAGCAATATAATTAAAAGCCTAAATTACACGCGGGCGAAGTCGCGGGGAACAGCTAGTTTAAAATAAAATAATATTCTTTCACGGCAAGATAAGACAAAGCGCGAGGGAGGTAGATATTATTCCATCTCGCTCGCACTATAGAAAAGGGGTCGTGACGGAAAAATCATACACTTTTTGTCACCTAGCCCCCGTCCGTCAAATTGGAACTGTACTGCGATAAGGAACTTCGTCCCAAAAGCAAAGTAATAAGAGCGCCTCCGGGTGTACCGACACTATCTTAGTGAACAGATATACTACTTTATGCATTAACGTATTATAATTACCATATATTAGCTGCTGAAGTATATGCTAAAACGTAGTGTATAGAAGATTTAAGAGGAAATGCGGGCCGAGAGACTTTTGAAAATTATGTATTTGAAGAAACCATCGCTGTCACTTTGCGAGCGCTCGGCGTCCGATAAGGACTTCTGCACATCCGACTGAACAGCCTAAGTAAAAAGCCATGATTCAAGGTTCGGATCTCTACCATTTTCTACTCCGATATTGGACGAATTTAAAAGATATTTCATATAAAAGCTTTTACAAAAATTTACTTGACGATAATACGATAATTATATTATCGTCAGTGGTGTGTCTTCCCTAGTGTAGTGGTGTTGGGAGTAGCGGTGCTGGGATTAGTGGTGACGGGGATAGTGCACGCAATTGAGGGAGGGCGGGTGGTGCTCTTCGTACTAGGTAAGACACATCATTTTATTTTATAACGCGGATATTTGCGAAGTAAATTTTTGTGAAAGCTTTTATATAATGGGTTTCCGCAAAGTAACGCCTGATTCTATTAATTAGATATTTCATAAACTGAATAAGAAGAATATACACTGTGCCAATATGTTTTTGTTTTGTCAGTATTAGTTATCAAATTTGAACACTAGGCCTCTGTTAACAGCGGACTAGGAAGGCAATTTTGAACATATTGTGCTTATATAGATGATGTATCATCAAAGAGGAAAACATAGGGATATAGAAGAGGTTGATATTTAATGATTTCTTATATTTACGCGAACACTACACATTTAAATAAAACTAGTTTTACGGATTTTATCACGTATATTAACTTATTCTATATTCCTGAAGTTTCAGCTGTTTACAACAGCCTTAGTCACGGGGAGGACTGAGGTGTATGACGTCTCAATGACATAGATAACCAGGGCTACTTCCAGATTAAAAATTATTAATTTTTGTTGCGATCTACGCAGTATGAACTTACAGTATCTTGAAGTCTTGCAGTTGTATGCTTGGGTTGGGATTTAATTTTATTAATTATGGGATTCCAAGCAGATGGCAGCACCCAGCCATCTTTTCTAATGAAATTAGGATGTTTTTTGATTTCAATAGTCTCGCGAATCATCCTTGGAAGGAAAAAATCTACGTGTTCACAGACTACCCGGAGCGTCGATTCTTCACAGAAGCTATGTGTTCTTTAACGCGGGTTTTTATGGATCTTTTAGTTTGTCCTATATAAGAGAGACCACATTCATAATCAAGCTTGTACACTCCTGCATCTTGCAGAGGGACATTACGCTTGACTGATGGTTAAAACTGTATAATAGTAATAAGATATAACCAATATTTAATGTTATAGTGCCTTAGAGTATATATAAGCAACCAATACTCTAAGTATATATAGTACCTGAGTAAAAGACAAAATATTTTTTCACATTTTCTAAAATGCCGTCTAACTTACATTATAAACAACAACCCTATTTTTCCACACTTATGGGTATTTTTTTATTCATATTTTAATAAGACCAGACCTTTGGGCCCTGATTGCCTATTATAAAAATAACAATTAAAATCGGTTCACAGTTGGCGAATCCTCGTAACATACATATAAAATACAGTAGAATAGACTCCCTTTTTTAAAGTTTGCTAAAACTAGAACCCATATCGTCTTGTTTACGAAGTCTCGGATTTAAAGGATGGTTAAGAAATTTTGTTATGACAAAAGTTGGTTTAACTTGTCCCATCTTGTTTACGTTATTTGAAGTTAACGCCGGTCGGGACTTAGTTTATCTTAGTGTTGGTATAAGAAACTTTAAAAGTGGTAGGTACTCTGTATATTATTATGTCGGTTCTTTTATGAAATTCTCTAATGTTTGAGATATACAGGGTTATTTTTCAAAGTGTAGCCAAATTTTATATAAATAATGATATACCGTTATTGCTGTTTTTCAAAATACGAGTAAATAATGCTTCTACTTTTATTTGAAATTATCCCAAATTGAATGTGATTTATGTGCAACAACTACGTGTACGCGCGCTCCTCTGTGTGCGATTCAATTCATAACGTTTTTGCCGACCGAGAGACCCTTACGAATGTGTGCGTTCATAGTAAAACAGTAGACAATAAGTTAAAATAATGTATTACCACGCATTTTTAATTTAAAAGATAAAAAGGACAGAATGCTTAAGATTTTTTTTTATTAATTTTTCTTCACCATTCATCATTACAGCCCTTCACAAGTCCACTGCTGAACATAGGCCTCCCCCAAAGAATGCCACAAAGCACGGTCCTGAGCCACCTGCATCCATCGACTTCCTGCATATCTTACCAGGTCGTCACTCCATCTAGTGGGGGGACGCCCCACACTTCGCCTGCCGGTACGAGGCTGCCACTCGAGAACCTTTCTTCCCCATCGGTTGTCGGTTCTTCGAGCTATATGGCCGGCCCATTGCCACTTCAGCTTACTAATCCGTTGGGCTATGTCGGTCACTCTAGTTCTACTGCGGATATCCTCATTTCTGAGTTTATCACGCAGAGAAACTCCGAGCATAGCCCTCTCCATAGCTCGCTGAGCGACCTTGAGCTTCCTCATCCGGCCAGCAGTGAAGGACCACGTCTCAGTTCCGTATGTCATCACTGGCAACACGCACTGGGTGTACAGTCTCGTTTTCAAGTTTTGAGGTATACCTGACGAGAAGATGTGCCGTAATTTCCCGAACGCTGCCCAACCGAGTTGAATCCGTCGATTGACCTCTCGGTCGAAGTTGGACTTACCTAGTCGGACTATTTGTCCCAGGTAAACATACTCGTCTACAACTTCGAGCTTAGTGTTCCCAACAACTACCGGCATAGGTGTGACATGGACATTAAACATGATCTTTGTTTTGTCCATGTTCATCTTAAGACCTATCCGTTGGGAAACACTATTGAGGTCATTGAGCATAGTGCTTAGGTCCTCCAGCGATTCTGCCATAAAGACTATATCGTCGGCAAATCGAAGGTGAGTGATGTACTCGCCATTGATGTTGATACCGTATCCTTTCCAGTCCAGAAGCTTGAAAACATCTTCCAATGCAGCGGTAAAGAGTTTCGGGGATATGACGTCACCCTGTCTTACACCTCTCTGCAATTGGATAGGTTTCGTACTCTGGTTCTGTACTCGGATAGCCATCGTAGCCCTACTGTACAAGCACTTCAACACTTCGATATACCGACAGTCAACTTGGCATCGCTGAAGGGACTGCAGCACCGCCCAAATTTCGACGGAATCAAAGGCTTTCTCATAGTCCACATACGCCAGACATAGTGGCAAATTGTACTCCTCGGACTTCTGTACAATTTGCCGAAGGGTATGTATGTGATCTATGGTGCTAAAGCCTTTTCGGAAACCGGCTTGTTCGGGAGGCTGGAAGTCGTCAAGTCTGCGCGCGAGACGATTCGTAATGACTCTCGAAAACAGCACGTAGACGCGGCTCAGAAGGGAAATCGGTCTGTAGTTCTTCAAGAGAGCGTTGTCGCCTTTCTTGAAGAACAAGACCACCGCACTTCTGCTCCACGCCTCCGGTGTAATGCCACCATGGAGGACGGAATTAAAGAGCTTCTGAAGGACTTCAAGTACCGGTTTTCCACCCGCTTTCAGAAGCTCCGCTGTAATTCCATCCTCGCCTGGGGCCTTGCCGTTTTTAAGGTGCTGGAGAGCCATTCTAATCTCGCTCAGACTGACGTCCGGGATATCATCGGAATAATGTCGGATAAGACTCGCTCTTGGATCGTTACTCACACTTGCGTGCGGCTCCAACGATGACGTGTACAGCTGCCCATAGAACCTCTCAATCTCACTCAAAATCTCAGGTGCCCCGGAAACGATGCTGCCACATTCTGTCTTCAGCTTTGACAGTTGGCGCTTTCTGGCAGACAGATCTCTGGCAAAGACTTTGGAGCCTTGGTTCCGCTCGATCGCTTCTTCAATACGAGCTGTATTGAAGTTGCGTAAGTCCCGCCGCATGCATTTGGAGATCTGTCTGTTCAGTTGCCTGTATGCTGTTAAATCTGTTGAAGAATGTAGCTTCATCTCCCGTCTAACAGCCATGAGATTAAGAGTGTGATCGGAGAGTTTTTGTGTTCTTCTGCGGCGGGTCTTGCAGAACTTAGCTCCGACCGCATGGACAGTTTCCACGAGCTTGTCATTCAAATCGTCCACTTCATTGCAGTCTTCTAGGCACTGAAAACGGTTTTGTAACTCGAGCTGAAAGGTTTCGGGACTTTGGATTAGAGCACGAGGGGGACGGAGCGTTGACTTCATTAGACGAGACCTCTCCAACTTAACGTTTAGGTTCAGTGTGCCTCTAACCATTCGGTGATCGCTGCCGGTTTTCACCCTCGCGATCACTGAGACATCACTGAACAGTCGTCGTCTGGTCGTCATAATCACATTTTTTGTCGAACCGTCGGGGCTTGACCAGGTCCACTTCCTGTGGGGCCGCTTCTGGAAGAAAGAGTTCATCATAAAGAGTCCCTCTTTCTCCATGAAGTCAGCCAACTGCTGGCCCCTTGGGTTCCGTTGCCCTATTCCAAATTTCCCTACTTTCAGCTCACCGTTCTCTCTTGTGCCTAGTTTTGCATTGAAGTCTCCCATTAACACCGTATATTGGGTTTTGGAGGAATGCATGGCTCTAGAGATATCCTCATACATTTCCTCCACCTCCTGATCGGGGTGTGCCGAGGTTGGTGCGTAAACCTGTATGACCTTCAGCGAATACCGTTTGGTGATTCTGAGTATAAGGTATACAACCCTCGTCGACACACTCTCAATCTTTACAACGTTGTTAACGAGAGATTTGTGGACGATAAATCCGACACCTCCTTGGGACAGATGGTCACCCTCCCGGTGATAGAGCAAGTTGCCGGATTCGAGGATTACCGTGTCCTCCCCCTCTCTTCGGACTTCGGATAATCCTATAATATGCCAGCGTAACTTGTCTATCTCTTCTTCCAGCTCCACAATCTTCTCGTCAGTCCTCAGGGTGCGTGCGTTGTATGTTGCCAGGTCGAGTCGTCGTAGGTGGCAACCGAACCTCCACCGGAGATTCTTAGCACCCCCTGCCCCGCCGTTACCATGGTCGCCACCGTAGCCAGGAATAGCGGGGCCGCCGGGGACTGGGGGCCGTTTATTATTGTCATTGCTCATGGGGGGTATATTGCCATAGTTGCCACGCTTGGCGAGCGGGTTGGCAACCGCAGTTTTTTATTGTTATTTTGACTAATATCAGGAAGATGCTGCTGCCCATCTCCTGCCTGTTTCCCCTTGTCGCCTTTTACGACACCCACGGGAAGATATGGGGTAGTGGATATTCTTAACCGCCACTACACGGCACCATTATATACATATTATTTATTCTGAAGCTTCTTTCCAAATTTGGCCGGTTATTGCAAAATCATTCTGTATATACAAACAAATACAATTAAACGGGACGATATGGATGTAGTGGATATTCTTACACCGTCACTGCATGGTGCGTCACAAAAAATTAAAAATATGTTACAAATACGTAAAATATAAGTTAAAATTAAAAGGACATTAGAGGACATAGAGATTTTGAGGTTACGTTTTATTTATATGAAACATTACTATGTTAATGCTAATGTAAGCAGTTCAGCCTTGGCCTAGCATTTATACGGTAAATAAAACTCAGGTTGTGATTAGGTACATATTTATTTTATTCATACCAAATAAATACAACTTATACAGTCTCATTTGGTTCAAGCCAGGTAAGTCGCTAAAGAAGAGTATCGATATCCGTTGTTCAAATCGAGTCGTAATTTATTAAAACTTATCGTATAACAAACCAACTGCACAGTACACTCGGAATCTATTCCGAAAACATTTGCAGAAATATAATTTTTCAAATGAAACCAAAACGATCGAAAGTCTGACGTCTATCTATTTTAGGCTTGGGCAAAAAATATCGATATTTCGATATATCGATATTTATTTTAGAGTATCGAATTCGTATCAATTTCGATATATTTTAAAATGTTGTATCGTTTTTTTCGTCGTCCAACCGTCAGTTAATAAAATTTTTGACCTTATCTTGACATCATGCAAATGTTATCGATATATCGATATTTATCACGCGCTATATATCGATACTGTTTAAAAATATAGATTCGGTATATATCGATATATTTTTTCCCTTGCCCATCCCTAATCTATTTTAACGTTTTGTCATCTGTCTGTCTGTCAACGTTATTGACTTTTTTCTTTGCGTGGCACAATGCTTATTTGGCCAATGAAAGTACAATAGAATTGTTATTTTTAATGAAAACAGATGATTTCACTGTACCCCAGTTCCTTGTGGCATATATTAATCTGAGATATATTTTAAGATATAAACGTGATCACAATATATTTGAGTTTATGATAACTTTTGAAATATGTGAGTGAAGGTATTGTGCGATTGGCCAAATCACAGGAGGCCATAAACGCAGTAAATTAGTATAAAAAAATAGGTACAAAGTTCAAAATCGAAAAGTCATTTTTATTTTGATTTTACAATTCAGAAGCGTCCGTTACTATCTAATGAATGTTATCTAATGCATAATTAAGGATAAGAATTTTGGTAATTGTCAAATATACGTTGGTTCTTAGGCGAGTTTTGGGAATGTCCTTTTGTAAAACCGACATCAATATAAACTATTAAGAATAACTCAAAAACTATTGGTCAGATCTTGATCAGATTTATATGGAACCACATTAGAGGCACTAGCTTTCAAATAAAAACAGAATCATCCAAATCGGTTCACCCAGAAAAAAGCAATAAGGTAACACACATAAAAAACATACAGTCGAATTGAGTACCTCCTACTTTTTGAAGTCGGTCTCTAATTATTTTTCTAAAATAAAAGTAACCTAACTTACTCCTTATAACATTAGCTATCTGTCAGTGAAAGTCCCTTCAAAATCGGTCCGGCCGTTTGGAGAGTAGCCCGAGCAAACAAACGGACAGACAGACAAAAATTTAAAAAATTGTTTTTTTTTAGTACAAGTACCGTATATACTTTCATATGCATTTTTGACAATACAAACAGACACTTCAATTTTGTTTATTTGTATAGACTAGCCACCCGCGCCAGCTTCGCCTGGGTACGATCTGTTAATAAGGCATTATTTGGATTTAAGGTGATTACTTATTTTATCGAAAAATCTCTTAAGGTTTTCGGTTAAAATATACAGCCTAGATCAATCCTGGCATTAACGAGGGCTAATAATCTTCGACTCACCAGATGTCGCTAGTTGTGACTGAGGTTGTTACACAGAATACAATATAATAATTTTTATTGAAAATAGATTATTACATAGTACTTATTGAAAGCATTTTTTTTTATTTATCACTTGTTCGGGGAATACCTCTGTCTCGGGAAGAACCAGCAAGAAAATGATTTCTTATAATTACGCTAACACTACACATTTAAATAAAACTAATTTTACCGATTTTATCGCGTATATTAACTTATTTTATATTTCCGACGTTTCGAGCACTTTCCCGCACCCATGATTACGGGGGGGGGGATGAGGTATATATACCTATACCTCCAGATTAAAAATTATTAATTTTTGTTCCGATCTACGCAGCAGGAACTTACAGAAAAAACTTTAAAATAATTTTGTTCTTACTAAATGCATTGTAATAGAACCAGCATGGTGCAAAAAGTCATTACTCTCTATCACTCGGAAGATTAGCTCGTATAGACAGATAGACAGACAAAATAAGTCTTAATATCATGCAAATGAACCCCGTTAGCCTATTAGAAGGCAGTTATTTCGATATTACAGACAGAGACTTTAATTTTATTTAAATATAAAACTATCCCGGCTTCGCCTGGAAAAGATCTATTAATGTGGCTTTATTTTGATTTGATATTTCATTTTATAAATTTTTCGTTTTTATAAAAAAAAATATGAAGTTTTTCGTTAAAATATTCTATACCATCTATAACAGTAACATATAGATAACAGTAAATGTTTATGTCTTAATAGCATATAAATAACCCCTTGAGTTTAATAGAAGGCAGTTATTTCGATATTACAGACATATAGGCTATGCTCGGGGTTTCTCTGCGTGATAAACTCAGAAATGAGGATATCCGCAGTAGAACTAGAGTGACCGACATAGCCCAACGGATTAGTAAGCTGAAGTGGCAATGGGCCGGCCATATAGCTCGAAGAACCGACAACCGATGGGGAAGAAAGGTTCTCGAGTGGCAGCCTCGTACCGGTAGGCGAAGTGTAGGGCGACCCCCCACTAGCTGGAGTGACGACCTGGTAAGACATGCAGGAAGTCGAGGGATGCAGGTGGCTTAGGACCGTGCTTTGTGGCATTCTTTGGGGGAGGCCTATGTTCAGCAGTGGACTTGTGAAGGGCTGTAATGATGATGATGATATATTGAAACAATTCCATTATGTTAATCAAAACTTTGCTTTAATATTACCAGACTTCGAATTCATTGCCATTCAAATTGCGAAAGTTTTTTATTACGTTGTTTCGGAACGTTCTAAATTTAATTTTTCGCGCCGTTCGCGAGATGGAACACTTACAGACGATTAATTTTCGTTCGTTAATCAAAATTGTAACATTTCTTTACAGTTATTTTATGACTTGACTTCCCTAAGTATTTCTGTGCTTCTTATAAAAAGAATAAACTTGACCAGATGTTACACAAGGTCATTAAAAAGGAAATTGAAAGAGAATCCCATAGCCTGTAATAATAAAAAGTTAAGTATATCAAAAATTTGTAAAATATTCAAAGTTGATGGAAGTAACGGAAGTAACATTTAATGTTTCTTTTTTTTACCTAAGTTTTTTGGCTTGGATACTTGTCTTTTAAGCCAGGTCTTGATCTATCTCTGTATGAAGCGATAATAATCCTATAAAGTACACTGCTTCACAATATGTTGATGCGTCACATTGCGTTGTTTTTGAGAGATTTTGATGGCAACTTGAGCCAGGAGACAGTTGGCGATAGTACCTCAAGGCGCCTAAGCACAGAGACACCTTAACTTGAAATTCATATCACCATCGGAGCACTTGTTGCATCGTTTCTACTAATATATCACATGCACAGACATTTAATACACAAAATCACACTACTTTTACATATCAAAATCCACTTCAAAAGTGCAAGCAGTCAAGGTCCCACAAAACTCCGCGCCTTCTTAATTCTATACGGTGACAAATCTACTAAATTGTGGTGTAGTCTTTATCTACAGATACACTGTGAAATAATGCTTAAATTTCACCGTTTGCACAGAGCCAAACGGTTATACTCTATCAAAAGACGACGTTTGACAGTCTACCCCAGGGTATTTCACGTATTCGGAAGCCGAACTGGTGGTGGCAAATCGTCCCAAATTTGAAATCACCAGTCCGGTTTTCGGTAGTCCGGTCTACCCTATATCCACCTATCTCTACCTTCCGGCAAAGATGCCGCAAGTGGCTGATTTATAAACAGTCCCTGGCTTTTATACCCCCTCAAATAAGGGCTAATAATCTTCCGCTCACCAGATGTCGCTAGTTGATACTGAGGTGAATTTTTTTGTTATACAATGTAATGTAATTGGGAATATTTTTTTATAGGATAGGGTGTCAAACGAGCACACAAATGGTTGCTGTGGCCCATAGACATCTACATCTATCCTCGATTACGAATCAAAATGCAGATGCGTCGTCAACCGTGAGGACTAAGATGGAATGCCTCGTTTCCAGTAAAAAAGGGTCTCCGGTTCTGTACACTCACCACACGAAACACAGCAACGTTATGCTGCTATTTTACGCTGGTATTCTGTGAGAGAGTGGCCCTTCCCCGGTCGAGCCGACCCATTCATGCTACAACTATACCAGTAATATAGCTGCTTTTTACGTGTTAAGCCATGGCTTAACACATAAAAAGATAGTTTTAAAAAAAAGTTTATCAGTTTTAGATTATTTAATAATAAACAAAACAAGACCTCAGTTTGCACTTTAATTTTTGCACATTTTTAACTCTTTTGTTTGAATTTTTCTACTTTTATGAATATTTGTGGTTTGTTTTATTTATTTTTTATCAAATTTTTATAAAACAAAACTAATAGTACAGAAAAAAAGATTGACCTTTACATTTTTCGAACAAATTAACTTCCCCGCTTTCAAATCTGACAAATATTATACCTCATTTTTAATTCGCACCGTCCTGATGGCAGAAAAGGTCGTAAGAGAACATTAATGGATATTTAATTTTATTTATTTATTTATTTTATGTTAGTTTTATTTTGAGATACGTGTGTTTCATCACTTGCCTAAGACCATGTATGGTTAAAGCGCAAAGCGTGTTCTCGCATAGCAGGAGTAATAGGTTTCCAGTTACAACTGAATCACAGGCCGTTTTGTCACAACTAAAATTTTAACAATGCATTTTTTGTGGCCAATAATTTTTTTTTTTCTAGTACCTTTTTATATATAGACTGGCAGAATTTGTTTTTTCTTTTTTCTTTTCAATTTAGTGCAGTTGTTCATAGTCAGTGGTAGTCACTTACTAAAACGTAGTGATTATATACTCTTTGGTCACTTACCATAAGGGTGCCGCATACATATACTAGTATGCCCGTTTCATTTCAAAAAATCGTAAGCAAAAATGCTGTTGTAATTTACATAGCAATATTTTTTAAATAAATAAAAAGGTTTTTTTTCAAACGCGGAGTGTTATATCTGGTGATGCAAATGTTTGTAAATTAAATAAATTACAATCATAAAAATTTTACGCGTCCAATTATAACTTTGTTTTCCGACGTTTCGAGCGCTTTGCAGCGACTCTGATCACAGGTGCACTAAAATATTCAACGCTAGGTAAAGGCTAGCTTCAGTTTGTAATAATAAATATTTTGTAATATTCGGGTGAATATAAGAAATTATTTATAGATGAAGTAGATCCCTTACCTTTACGGTGACCACTCATTTAATAATTTACCTTAAGATAGGTACGTAGTACACTTGCACGTGCGACGTGTTGCAATTTTTTTTATACAAGTATAGACAAATCATGTCATGGTAAGTGGATACTGCGACTCTGTCACCTACTTGTGATTAAGAGACATACAGATGTTACGGTCTTCCATTTGGAACGATCCTGAAACACTCTCGCTTATTTTGCACATGCTCGTTGGTTTGGAAAATTCTTAACTTGGTCCAACTTCAATTATCGCCAATTTAGCCGATAAACTTTCATCCAGAGAGTCCCTTGCCGACTTTACTACTCAGTTCTGCAACAATGATTTGCTTTGTCACTTACAAAACATAGCAGTTTTTTGCGGCTAATGACCATTTTAAGTCAGGTAAGGACTGGACCGAGTAGTGGTGGTGTAAGAATATCCATTATCCCATCTTATCCCGTGGGTGTCGTAAGAGGCGACAGAGTGAAACAAATCAGTAGATGGGCAGCAGCGTCTTCCTAACCACTCAACCGTCCGCCCCGCGCGAGTGATTCTCGCCTGACCTGTCCGCGCATTAAATGTCACTATTTTTACGACCGCGCGAGACTGTCTTAACAAAAACAGTTACTACTGAAAAACTACTATAGCTACATTCAAATAAAAAATATTTTCAAAAGACTCAAAGAATACAAAATTTAATTTTGTTAAAAGAAAATTAGTCAAATTAAAAATAAAGCTTAAAAATGGGAATATCAAAAAAAAGTATTTATTTTGTAATTCGAGTTTTAAAAGTAAAGTGTAATACTTACTGTATATAATCAATAAACGATGATCGCGTATAGTGATTAAAATTTAGAGCTAAATTAGGTTTCGCTTTCCATTGACTCCCGTCGAGTTGGGGGTTAATACGTATTTTTTCAGAAAAGTTACACTATTATAAGCACACACACAAAGTTGCAACATGCGGAAACGCGTAATTTTTGAGAAAAAAGTTATTGAAAATCAATTATTCTTGCATTGTTTATATCTAATCCTACCATAAAACTGACGCCATTTTGTAATGTCATTGTGGTCAGTAGGGATGTCAATTCTTTCTGAAAAAGGTAGATTTTTAAATCGATTCAAATCGTAAGCTGATGTATCGATTTACAAAAAATCGATTTCTAAAATATCTATATTTTTTTTATATTTGCATTTATAATGTAAATATAATTCTATTTTATGAAAAACAAGAAAGATACCATAATAAATGATCTCTTATTGAAATTTGTTTTATTTTAACAGTACCAATTAGAGCAGATAACAAATAAAATAGGTTAGGTTCAACTTATGTCAAAGAACCGAATTGATTGACCCCGACTCCACCTGGTACGAGTCTGTCTTACCCCTAGAGTGGTTTTAAAGAGCCGGAGGCACGTAGGGGGAGCAGCCTCCGCCTGCTGTAACAAATCGTAGGCATCGGACGAGCCGGAGCGGCTGAGACTGATCGCCGAAGGCGACCAACAAGCCGAAGCTGCGGAGGTGAGGAGGGATGCCTGCGATTTGTTACGCTAAGGCATAGAGGCTGCTCTTCCCGCAGCGCCGGAGACGTAGCAGTATCAAAATAGATACAGAAATCCTTCTGAATCAGTCCCCCCTATATTTTATGATGAAGGGGATTTTTTTCTCATAAAATGAATTTATATTTACATTATAAATGCAAACATGAGAAAAATATAGATATTTTAGAAATCGATTTTTTGGGAATCGATACATCAGCTTACAATTCGAATCTATTTAAAAAATCAATCTTTTTCGGAAAGAATCGACATCCCTACTGACAATAATAATAAAAATGGCGTCAGTTTTATTGTAGGATTAGACATAAACAATGCAAGAATAATTGATTTTCAATAACTTTTTTCTCAAAAATTACGCGCTTCCGCATGTCGTAACTTTGTGTCTGTGCTTATAATATTATAACTTTTCTGTAAAAATACGTATCAACCCCCAACTCAATGGGAGTCAATGGAAAATCGTACCCTAAATTATTATATGTAAACGTTTTGGAATTGTCGTAATGATACATATTTACTAAAGAAAATATCTTCACAATTAGATTAATGTACAATAACATTAGAAATAACATATAAAAACAGAAAAGTTATCACATTTATGATCGAATTTCTTACACGTTAACATTAATAAACAAAAATGGCGAAATTTAATTTTAACTTTTTTTTCTAAATATTTTGTTACTATTATACAGATAAAATTTACTTTCATAGACGACAAATTTCATATAGCACCATCTATAATTTTTTACTGTATTTATAACAGCTATCTTTTGCGCTGTACGCGTTTAAACCGAAACATGTCGTTTGGTGGTTAGACAGGTGAGCCAATAATAGTTTTTGGGGACTGTAGTCACCGTGGACGGTTGAGTGGCTAATAACGACTAAAAATAAAAAAACTGCGGTTGCCTACCCGTTTGCCAACCGTGGCAACTATGGCGAATATACCCCCTATGAGGCAATCTATAAGGGAGGCCTCAACAGTGGACTTTAAGAGGCAGTAACGGTAAAGACTGGACAGACACAGCTGGCGTCTATGGGAAACTATGAGATCTTATGGCGTTTCTAACAGTCGCCTCTAATGGTGAGCATAAGACGTAAAGGAATGATGGATACATTAAAGGATACCAGCGTAAAATTGCAGCTGAATGCTGTAGTTCTCGTATGGCGAGTGTAGAAAATCAGAGATCCTTTTCACTAGAAATGAGGTATTCCATCCTAGTCCTTGGGGGTGACAACGCATTTACATTTCGATTCCTAATCGAGGATAAATGCAGATGTCTATGGGTCATAACATCCACTTACTATCAGGTGTGCGCTAGTTGACACCCTCATTCTATAAAAAAATGTTGGCTAGCCCTTTTGTTTAACGCTATATTATGCGATTTAGTTAAACTATTTTTAAAATATTTTCAATTGAATGTCAACGTTTAACTAAATAGCTAACTGAATCATTAACCGTCTCATTAAACTATCCGGCTACGACACTTATATGTCCGACGGGAGTTTTGGCGGGAGCTTGACTGGCGGTGAAATGCTGCTCTTGTATTAAATAATTAAATAATGGTTTTTAGTGCGTTTATGCGTATTAAATATCGGCGCATGTGAACTATTAGAGGAAACGGTGCAACAAGTGCTCCAATGGTGATGTGAATCTCATGAAAAGGTATAATGAGATACTATCGCCAACTGTCTGCTGGCTCAAGTTGCCGTTAAAATCTCCCTTAAACTCCGCAACGTGATTCATTAACATATTGTGAAGTAGACTAATATAAAGAATTATTATCACTAGATACCGAGATAAATGAAGAAATGACTTAAAAGACAAGCGTCCAAGCCCAAAATCTTAATTAAATAAAAACATATCCGACGGCCTCTTAGCCAAAAATTTTTCGCAAGAAAGGTTATCAATCATCCTTTTGTCTAGCTTGCTACATATATATTTATCTATGCTTTTGTCATGTCTTTATGTTACAGCTGTTTCGGTTCACGAACAAATTAATTTTGACGGACGTGAATGGGCGCATAAGAACGCTTCTTTATTTTTGTTATCCCTTCACACATGTCACTTTATAAAAAAAGCAGTTTATTTTTAGAATTAAACTAGAATCTGTTTCACAAAAGCAGTTCCGCGGAAATATACGAACCAAAATAAAAGTTGGGAATTCGATAGTAACTGTCAAAATTCGCGAACACTGGTGCCGCGGCTAAGAGACTCCTTTAATTAGGAGGACTATACTTAAACCAAGACTATTATTAATCCACGATTTGTAAGATGAATGATGTTTAATACGATAATGGACACGGAAGAAAATAACTACTTTCAAAAAAAAAAATCTATAAGTTATATATTACTTTTGCAACGTAGTGTAGCGAGGGTGTATGAGAATTAACTATCTCCTATCGTCCCGTGGGTATCGCGAGAGGCGATAGAGAGAAATAAAACAGGAGATGAGCTGTGGCATTTTCCTGATTACAAAAATAAAAATAAAATAAAAAAATGCGCGAGTGTCGTGGAACATTCGGTTGGAACGAAGTTCCTTGCGTACAGCTAGTATTCATATATAATTGTTTGTTTGTTTTTTTTATAGGATAGAGTGACAAACGAGCACACAGTCCACCTGATGGTAAGTGGTTGCTGTGGCCCATAGACATCTACATTTATCCTCGTTTGCGAATCAAAATGCAGATGCGTTGTCACCCGTGAGAAATAAGATGGAATGCCTCTTTTCCAGTAAAAAGGGTCTCCGGTTCTCTACACTCACCACACGAAACACAGCAACGTTATGCTGCTATTTTACGCTGGTATTCTGTGAGAGCGTGGTCCTTCACCGGTCGAGCCGACCCATTCGTGCTACAACTATACTACTAATATAGCTGCAGCATGGCTCTACCACGTAACGTACGTTTGTGATCGTGTTCAGAAAATCAGCACCCAAGTTCGACAACATTTACATAAGAAGCGTATACGGGGGCGGAAAATCGATTTAGCCAGGTGTCTTTTCTGGAAAAATTGGTTTTGTCCGTGTTTTCACGCACAAAGCAACAACTTGTATTACTCGCGCAATATGTTGGGTATTTTCCCTACTGAAATATTTTGCCCAATAGGTTAGTGGTTAGAGCGTAGTTATACGAAATCAGGTGCGCAAGTTCGAATCCTTAGTTGGAAAAAATGGTTAGTTTCATATAATTTATTGCATTTAGTAATCTAGCCCACATGGTCCCACGTTTGGCTTTGTAGGTTTTTAGTAGGTTTTGGTTGGTAAATTCTCATCTATACAAATATATAAAAAATCAATATAAAAATACGTGAAGGCAAAATATTTGAACCCGTTTCTTATGCATATCATGCGCACAGTGCAGTGTGATATTTGGCATTATTAAAGTTTATATGAGAGAGGAGTGCAGAAAGCTTTTTTTTATAGGATAGGATGACAAACGAGTACACAGTCCACCTGATGGTAAGTGGTTGTTGTGACCCATAGACATCTATATTTATCCTCAATAAAGAATCAAAATGCAGATTCGTCGTCACCCGTGAGGACTAAGATGGAATGCCTCTCTTCCGGTACAAAAAATGAGTCTCAGGTTCTCTTCACTCACCATACGAAACACAGCAGTATCAAGCTGCCATTTTACGCAGGTATTCTGTGAGAGCGTGGTCCTTCCCCGGTCGAGCCGATCCATTCGTGCTATAGCTATGCTACTAATATAGCTGCAGCATGGCTCTATCACGTATAAAATTTATATATTACTAGCTGGTACCTGACGCGTTGCTGTCACAGAAGAAATAATTGTGGAATTATCGTTTTAAATATGGAAGTTCATTGTTTAATTAGGATTGATAATGCATTCATTGAAATTAAATGATAATTATATGACTTTTAAACAAATTAGCCTGTACGATACGCGCGCCACCTATTGTAAGTTAACCTTCGCGCAAGTGCTAGCGATTAGTTGACAAAGTTTTAGCGTAATCTGACGGACGGTATGGCAGCGCATAAAGTACGAACAAATAAATATTAATTTTTATATATTAGATATGTAACACATATTATATACATTAAATAAAATAAACTAAAATATTCATTGTTTAATAATGTCAATTGTGAACCAAATAATATTCTGTGGTCACACAGAGTAGAGATTGCCGCCAAAGAATTTTAAAATGTTGTCAACAAAGTAATTATAGATAGAATTACTGAAGAAGTTATAATTTTGTGTAGTTTAAAATTTTCATTTTTAATGGGGTCATCGTCGACTTTTTCACTTATAAATGAGGTGAAATGTTTGACAGATTTCATAGCAGGGGAAGTTAATTTGTTAGTAAGTGTAGAGATTAAGGCCCTACGATCGGGTGAAATGCCTAAATTCTTGGATATTTAAGTAAAAAAATCACAATAAGTGTTCACTAAATCCACAAAGAAAAAATACAGGCTGACCGAAGTGGATTTAATAAATGTTTTTATTTTTGTCATATTTTGCAAAATTTCTGCAAAACGGCACAAGGTCTTCAAAATATTAATAATTTAAATTGAGAGTTTTATTTTTATTCTCCGTTTTACTCGAGAAAAAAATATAATTTTTCCCTGAAATTGAATATATTCGAGCAAGCGTGCCTGCTCCGTCGCTTTGTAATCCCCCGCGAGCTCTGTCGCAGTCCTTCAGTTTAATAGAAGCTGGCTATTTCGATATTACAGACATACACTTCAATTATATATATATATATATATATATATATATATATATATATATATATATATATATATATATATATATATATATATAGATTGAAACAATTCTATTATTTTAATCAAAAATTTGCTTTAATATTTTACTTTAATATTGCCAGACTTCGAATTCATTGCAATTCAAATTGCGAAAGTTTTTTATTACGTTATTTCGGAACATTCTAAATTTAATTTTTCGCGCTGTTCGCGAGATGGAACACTTTCAAACGATTAATTTTCGCAAATAATCAAATCGTTTAAGTTTTAATTTTGCAAGTGTTTTTATTATATACTAGCTGTTAGCTTGCGACTTCGCCCGCGTGTTATTTGGGGTTTTAATTTTTTTGCGCGGAACTCTAACACTTTTTCTAAAATAAAAGTAGCCTAAGTTACTCCTTATGACATCAGCTGTTTGCCAGTGACAGTACCGTCAAAATCGGTCTAGCCGTTTCAGAGATTAGCCGGAACAAACAGACAGACAGACAAAAATTTTAAAAAATGTGTTTTTGTTATAAGTGTGGTATATATACTTTCATATGCATTTAGTAAAAAGCCATAATTTTGACATTGCAAACAGACACTTCAATTTTATTTATTTGTATAGATGTTGTATCGTATTTCTTTGTGTCGTATTAGTGGTCCCACGTTTGGGTTAGTAGGTTTGGGTCGGTAAGTTATTATCTATACAAATATATACATTTGAAGTGTCTGTTTGTAATGTCAAAATTACAGCTTTTTACTAAATCCATATGAAATTATTATCAGTACTTATAACAATTATTTTTTTATCTTTTTCCGGCTAAACTCCGAAACGGCTGGACTTATTTTCACCGGACTTTCACTGGCAGATAACTGATGTAATAAGGAGTAACTAAGGTTACTTTTATTTTAGAAAAAAAAATAATTATTATGGTTTCCAATCGTAATTAATTACACGCGGGCGACGTCGCCGGAAATAGCTAGTTATCAATATAAAAATACGTGAATGGGAAAATGTTTGAAAATTTATATATTACTAACTGGTACCCGACGCGTTGTTGTCACAGAAGAAAAAATTGTAGAAATATCGTTTCAAATTTGGAAGAGTTACATTGTTTAGTTAAGAATGCTAATATAGTGCCACCAACTTATCTGTTCAGTTGACAGCGTCGCTAGTGGAGTGCTTACTATTGCCATTTAAGAAATTCACCGAGGAATGAGGTAACTACATATTCATTACACATAATATAAAATAAAACAAATTTCGTGTTAATATATTAAAATTAGTGAGAATTTGTGTTATTATTTATATCTTATAAAAATAATTGTGGTCGTGATCTCGGAGTTCAAGTGGCGGAATTCCAGGAATTTCTGTTTTGAAAAATGTATCCACGTAGCTAACGCGACTCAATAATTCCAATAATTCATCTTCTGAGTCACTAGAATCGCTTTCACCATTGCTGACACTCTATAATAAAGGGTTCATTTAAATACGCGTCTTTTAGTCTGTATTCATTTTCAATTTTTTTTTTACATGATAACCAATGTTTTTCCACTGCACCGGTGTAATTTTATGAAATTAATCTTCAATTAATTGGGGCATTAGAACATTAGCAACACAAACTACAAAGCTAGGTACTTAGATTAATTGCAGTAAATTGAGATATTTTTTTTACTATGTTTCACAAGTACATTATTTGGTGATTTTAATTTTCCATATCTGGCAATACTAACCTATCGCGGCAGCAACGCGTTCATACAGCTTTTTAAATGGTATAGTTGGGACTTGTACACGTTTCTCTTGTTTGATAAAAGATAAAACTTTTAGGATAATCTATCGCGCATCACTTTTAAGACCTTTAGGCATTTTATTTACACCTTTTAAAAACACTCAACTGATAGCTCAGAATAAATAATAACTGACAGCAAAATGTCATTTACAATATGGCGGCTTTAGTTCCAATGTTGTCCACCTGAACAGATAAGTTGGTGGCACTATACATTCATTGAAATTAAATAATATATGACTTTTAAATAAATTTGTCGGTATGATACGCATGCCGTACATATGCTAGCGATAAGTTGACAAAGTTTTACAGCAATCCGAGGAACGGTATGGCAGCGCACAAAATACGAACAAACAAATAGTGATTTTTATATATTAGTTATGTAACACATATTATACACATATTAAATAAAATAAAGTAAAATATTCGTTGTTTACGTAATGACAATAGTCAAACAAATAATATTCTGTGGTCAAACAGTCACACTGTATAGAGATTGTCGCCAAAGAAATTTAAAATGTTGTCAACAAAATAGTTATTGGCAGAATTACTGAAGAAGTTATGACCACAGAACACTAATACCCTTAGGCGGGGTTATGACTTTTGGTTGGAAAAAATATCATTTTATGTAATTTTAAATTTTCATTTTACAATGAGATCATCCACGACTTTTTCACTTATAAATGAGGTTATATTTGACATATTTCATAGCGGGGGAAGTTAATTTGTTAGAAAAGTGTAGAGATTATGTTTTTTTCTGGAATATTAGTTATGTTTTATATGAAATATATTAGAAATTAATAAATGAAACTATGGATGTACCTAAAAACCGAAGAATTAAAAAAAATTAAAATATGTACGTCCATGAAGGGTTCCGTACCATCGTACAAGATTTAATACTATGTAGGTAAAAAACACATTACTATACTAGAATTATTTTGTCCGTGCAGTTTGGGTCATAAATCATCGGAGTATTTCGCACTCTCTCCCACTCACGGGCCTTAGAGGCGAGCATAGTGATGCGCATTATTTTTGTCGATAAGAGTTATCGATAGTATATTTAGTTTTGTCATTATGTGAGTAAGTGATAAAAATGAAAAAAAAAAATTAGATAAAACAACGTATTTATTAAAATAAGATTTAAAATAAATTATTAATTAGGTATCTATGTATTAAAAAAAAACTGTAAGTACAAATGTTTGGAATGTAACAAGTTTTATTAAAAATAAATATAAATATAAAGGTAATAACTTATATCTAAAATTAAATGTAAAACTATGACTCATAACATTCCTTCGAAGCCTTCGAATGATTGATGATTCATTTGTTGTTATCGATAATGGCGTTGCGCCCGCGTAACATGCTCACCACCCTAGCCGGGCTGAGGCCGAGCTATGATTTATGAACCCAACTGCATGGACAAAATAATTTTACTATAGTAGGGGAGCCCCCTTAAATTTTTAATTTATTTGTTGTTATAGCGGCAACAGAAATATACATTCTGTGAAAAGGAGACGGTCCAAAATTGTATGAAGCGTAGGCCTAGTTTTGTACTAGTATGGAAATAAATAAAAATAAAATATTAAACCACTTTTGATCATCCAAATCCACGAATTTACCTTAATTTCAGTGGTATTAATATTTTATTCTCTCCAAAAAATGCAACACTAATGGCGGAATGATGTCGTTTTTATTTGACGTTAGCTGTCATTTCTGAAATATACTCATATCACCTATAGGTGTATACTTAGATAAATGATAGGTTTCGCGCTCTCAGACTAGATACCGCCGGCACTCGGCACAAAACGGCATGGTGATTGCCCTGGCAATGCGGACAGGGCCGCTGGTGCGGGCAGTCTCACTGGAGGTGCCTTTCCAAACAAGAGTAGCACCAGCGGCGCTCCTTGGCGATAGTTCGCCTAGCCGGAACCGGCTTACCTAATAACTTCGGGCACGACGTCACCCGGTGATTGGATGCTCGGCAATAGGAGCGTGGGGGCGCCTCCCTGGCCACTAGGGCCACTGTAAGATGGTAGGGAGCAGCGCCTTCTCGCGGGTGCTCCGATCGGTTTTGTGGGATTGACGACGACTTGCCCGGCGGATCCCGCCTCTCACTGGGCACGGCTCGAAAGTCGTCAACGGTGCCCGCCGCGTTCTCAATCTGCCGGCACTGCTCCTCCAAGAACCGCAGCAGATCACTAAAGGGCGGAATATAGGAGTCGCCGTCCCCGCCATAGAATAGAATAGAATGATTTTTATTCAATATGGATTATTACATAATACTTATTGAAAGTCATTATTTTATTTACCACTGGTTCGGAAAATACCTCTGTCCTGGGAAGAACCAGCAAGAAACCCAGCGGGACTTTTTTTTAAACATAATTTCACTTAACAATAATTTTGTTTATACAATTTTAAATGAATTTTCATAGAACCAGCATGGTGGCGATCACCTTATTCCCAGGGGTTATTTTCATTCATGTATTCCTTGATATTATAATAACCCTTATTGTACAGTTTTTCTTTAATATAACTTTTAAACTTGTTTACTGACAAACTTTGAACATGTTCTGGGATTCATACCTCTCCTCAAAATGTATCCTGAGGTCGAGAGGCAGGCGGGACAGCACGATGTGGAGCAACAAGAAGGACCATTCATCCACCGGTAAATCCAGCCACCTCAACGCATTACAGGCCACCAAGACTGGATTCAAGAGGTCCGGACGTAGTCTGGCCCGGTCCCTAAGCAGTGGGAGGCTTAGAAGCTGCCTGACGTATTCGTCCGCAATTCGCCGGACGTTGGCGTATCTTCCGGCGAGGAGGTCCCGAGCAGTCTGGTAGGCGTCGTCCGACAATCTCAAATGACAGACGACGACCCCAGGGCCTCCCCCATCAGTGAGGCTAGGAGGTACGCCATCTTCTGGCTTGGTGTCAAGTCCCTCCGGGCGTCCACTAGGCTATCAAAAAGTCCTACAAAAGTCATCCAGTCGGAGAGGACCCCGGAGAACCGTGGCAGGTCCAGAGTTGGGAGTCGTCCCAACAGCTCCGGCTGAGTAGGCTGCTTCTGATAGGACTCGGCCAGGCCACTCAGCCGAGCTTCACGCGCTTTATTAGCATACTTGGCCCCCGCCTCGATCAAATCGTCCGTGAGCGAAAAAAATTTCTCGTAGTCCGCGAGGCAGGAGTCTAGAACTCCCTGTTCCGCATCCGAGGCCAAAAGCTCTGTGCAAGCCTCCTCCACTACAGCCCTTCGGGCATCGACCTGCTCGAGCCGCTTCCCTAAACTGTGGACTCGATCGGATCGCCAAAATATGAGCATTAGCGGCCAAGCGAAGCTCCGCCTGCAGGCGAAGCGCCGGTAGCTTGTGCGATGGCATCACTACTAAATACAAATTACTACGCGGCACAAATACCAATCAAATTAACAAATAACAAATACAATTACTATCAAATCAAGTTAAATACAAATTACACAAATACAAATTACTATTTATTAAATTAAATACAAATTACACTACAAATAAAGGTACACACTCATTCGATCAGCAAAGATGCCTCGAAGTAGCGACCGACCCTTCGACAATTTAACCTACCTATAATTATACGATAAAGATAATTATCCGATTACGTGATAACAATTATCTACCTACTCAAAATACTTGACGCGTACCCAGCCCTAACAAACTCCTGTTTGCACAGCCTAACGGGCGTGTTTAATCTACCCACCTATCCGCTAACAAACAAAGGAAGCAAACAACAAAAGAAAATATTTTTATTATTACGTATTACGGCCGGGCGTGATTGTTGAAACAATCAACCACGCTTCTGCTACCAAAAGTGTACACGCCCCTAGCTGCCCCAACAAAGGTTGACTGGACTAGGGCCCATCAGTAATCCAATCGACGGGCAACAGAGACGAGGCTCAACGGCCTATGGAGATTTATTATTCTACACAATAGATATAAGGCTAGGTAATTAATAAGAACATACCTGGTTCCGAAGCTAAGACTGACCCCAAGGCTCAGTCAGGCGGTAGGTGCAGTGTATGTAAGTGGTGTTTAGTAGTGTTTATATATGTGACCTGACGGCCCGATTTAATCGGACAGAAAATCAACCGCGGCTGATCTTCTCCCAGTGCGCGCTCTCTCCAGACGTGGACCACCCATGGAAAATTTCTGCCTTCATTTCACTATTTCAGTTCCATCAACTTTATTGTACATATAATTAACTTCAAAGGCAACCAATTCAACGGTCATCGAAATCAAACACGTGACACACGGCACAACTAATGAACGGTGGATCAAAGTTCACTTCCGTTTTGACTCAGCAAAAAATTATTTCTAGAACCGAACGCGACCTTCTCTAGGGTCACAAAGTTCCGCGCTCCCCACAACAACCAAGATTCTTTCGTACGATATTAACACGCCACTTACGCAAATCAAAGATTGCAACTGCACTTCAAAACGCTATCACTATACAAATTGACGTAAATTACTTGCAACGACGTTACTTTAATCACTCAAATTCAATATAAGCCTCTTATTACGAAACACTCAAATAGACATTCAATTCGAGGCGGTATTAAAGATACCCAAATCTTCGATAGTAATTAGGCGCGCACCATACCAAATCGGACGTTGATCGCAATCAATGTTAACTTCCAAAACAATTAACCGACCCGGCTTCCGCGCAGAAAATCTATTTTCCTAGACTGAACAAACTCCTCGTCATTGCATAAATTTGCTAACAAAACCGACACTATATAGAGGTTATACGGGCGCGACCACGCCGTTCTAGTGACTGCGCTGCATTCACTTCCGACGTGCCCTGCTCGCAACCAACAGGATCTCGCGCGAACGTCAACCGGCAGGAAATCACCGCGCAGAGCGTCCCCTGGCGTCAATTCTTGAAATTAGCGTTTGGCGCGAACAGATAGTATTGGCATTAGGGCGCTGGAGCTCATTTTCAAGATTTGTGCCGACAGATAATTCTTGTTATACGTTTGCAAAACATTGTGAACATATTGGTGCATTTTCATCCATCTAGAACAAAACAATCTTATTTTAATAAACTATCTATATTGCAGAAGCGCATTTTAAACAGTACAACATGTTTTAACAGGTGAACTGAAAGATAATTACATCATATTAAGATTTTGCAGCCATTATGAACTTATGTTAACAGACTACAGATAGAAGCACGTCATTCAAATGCATTTAATGGCTTAAGGAAACATCTTTCTTTAGTACATACCTGCTTACTGATTCAAAATGTGATTCTACTGATACAGATGTCCGATATCAACGAAATCAAAATCACACGTAAATCATTAAGTCCATAAAACAAAAGCAGAGTCAAACAAGTAGTAACTGCAGCAGTGTTAAGCTGCTATTTTACGCTGGTATTCTGTGAGACTTACATCAAGTCGACTGTTTGCTCGTTTGTCACGTTAATCTACTTAAAAAAAAAACAATCGTGTATAACCCTCGGATAGAGGAAAGCGCGCATTAATAAACCATCGCCTTAATCCGTCCATGTCATCGCTTACGTAGGAATGGGGCTTCAATCCGATCGATTTGGGCGTACAGAACGGGGCTTGAGGTATTCCAATATGATTCAATGTAGTGTTTTGTAGAAATAAGAATAATTATATATGTCGCGGTTATTTGTGGTAGAGCCACGCTGCAGCTATATTATGGTTGTAACACGAGTGGTTCGACTCGACCAGGGAATGATCACGCTCTCACAGAACAGCTCTCTACTATGTTTCGTATTGTGAGTGTAGAGAAACGGAGACCTTTTTTTTATTGAAAATAAGACATTCCATAATGATTTCTTATTCGCGAACACTACACATTTAAATAAAATTATTTTTACGGATTTTTTTATAGGATCAGGTGACAAACGAGCACACAGTCCACCTGATGGTAAGTGGTTACTGTGACCCATAGACATCTACATCTATCCTCAATAAAGACTCAAGATGCAGATTCGTTGTCACCCGTGAGGACTAAGATGGAATGCCTCTTTGCCAGTAAAAAGGGTCTCCGGTTTTCTACACTCACCATACGAAACACAGCAGCGTTAAGTTGCTATTTTACGCTGGTTTTCTGTGAGAGCGTGGTCCTTCCCCGGTCGAGCCGACTCATTCGTGCTACAACCATAATATAGCTGCAGCATGGCTCTACCACGTAGAATAAATTTTATCGCGTATATTAACTTATATTAATCTGGAGGTAGCCGTGGTTAACTATGATATTGGGATGTCATACACCCCAGTGCCCCCCGTGACCATCGGTGCTTTAAAGTGCTTGAAACGTCGGGAATATAAAATAAGTTAATATACGCGATAAGATTCGTAATATTAGTTTTATTTAAAAGACATTCCATGTTACAACTCACATCAACTGTTACATGGTGACAACGCAACTGTATTTTGACTCTTCATAAAAAGCAGTTGTAGATGCCTGTGGGCCACAGCATTCACATATCTAGTCGGTAGCATTTTTTACTCAAGATCTTCTTATGAACCTTAAGGAGTGATCCCATGTTAAATTGTGAAGAAAATTCTACCCCTAAGTATAGAAAATTCTACCACTAATTGGGGTTTGAGTTTTTAATTGGTCTATTTATACGAAATTCTACCTGTTACCTTGAGCTTTTCCTTTGTCCACTCAAAAGGGTCAACAATTAAACTTGTAATAAAGTCGACTTTAAAGAGAAAAAAAAAAACAATCTCTACTTAATAAGGTATAAATATTTTACAAAAAGGATGCCAGAAGGTAAGATCAACTTTCACAGTCTTCGTAAATTTCTGTCTCTAATTGCGGAGTATAGATAAAAACAGCCCTGTACCCGTTTTGTACAATTTGAAGTTTATTAGTCAAAAACATTTAAAAAATATATTTTACAAGAGTTAGCAGTCTTCATAATCATTAATGTTTCTTATATATGTGCTAATGCTAATCATGTCTATTAAAAATTATTAATGGTAGCCCACAATCTACGTTTAAAAAAAAAGTTTTAAAGAATATGACGTTAGAATGTACATTTTAGAATTAACGAGTTTAAGATTTTTTTTTTGTGAGTTTACATGATTTCTTTATGTATTTTAGCTTTATAATTTATTTGAACTAAGCTCTTATCTCTCTTTTAGCTCTTAAATGAACTAGTTTTGGTGGATAAATAAAAATAAAGCCACATAACAAATGTTCAGTAATTTAGTAAAGTACAAAAATAGGTACAAACGTTAACTTATTTAATTACATGTGGCCGTCGCAAGTGTTCAACAGCTATATTAGTAGTATAGTTGTAGTACGAATGGGTCGGCTCGACCGGGGAAGGACCAGGCTCTTACAGAATATCATCCTAGAATAGCAGCTTAATGCTGCTGTTTCGTATGGTGAGTGTAGAGAACCGGAGACCCTTTTTACTGTAAACGAGGCACTTCATGTTAGTCCTCACGGTGACAACGCGTCTGCATTTTGATTCTTTATTAATAATAAATGTAGATATCTATGGATCACAGTATCCACTTTTCATCGGTGGATTGTGTGCTGGTTTGTCACCCTTATTCTATATAAAAAAAACTTTATATTGTTTGTTTGTCTGTCCGGGGTAATCTTCAGAAAGGTCGAACCGATGGTAATTAAACTTCACGAACAATTCCCTGAGTAGTGTAGGTTATGTTGTATCCGAAAAACTTTGGAATATTTATTGTAAATAAAAAAAAAATATTTAAATGGTCGTCCATGGCGACACATTGATAGATCCCGGGTGAAACCGAGGTGGGTCATTAGTTCTAAAAATAAGTTAAACACAAAACAGTTGATAAACATTTTTAGAATAATACGTCAAAAACCTTAACCTCGTAGTGCGCGCCGCTTTTGCTCTCCAAAGTCGAACTTCTTTAAGCGGAAAATTAGAATTTAGCACCTCACGTCTGTATTTGGGTCACCTCATTTTATTACTATGGTAATCAACAACATAAAACACTCTATAAGCTCTCCTATCGAAAGATGTGACTCTCAAAGTTATTTATTTTTCTGCATGAGACTTTTTCTGACAAGAATTTTCTGTAAACAAGTGATAAAATTAATATTTTTATATAACTGATGACTTCAATATAAATTATTAAGGATACCTAACTCGAAAACTACTGGTCAAACCTTAGTTAAATTTATATGAGACCACATGAGATGCATCCGTATTTAAAATAAAAAAAGAATCATCGAAATCGGTTCACCCAGAAAAAAGTTATGAGGTAACTGTTATCACTCTGTGGTAACACACATAAATAAACAAACTGTTGAATTGAGTACCTCCTCATTTTTGAAGTCGGTTAAAATAGATTTTGTACGTGGTAGAGCCATGCTGCAGCTATATAAGTAGTATAGTTGAAGCACGAATGGGTCGGCTCGACCGGGGAAGGACCACGCTCTCACAGAATACCAACGCAAAATAGCAGCATAGCACTGCTGTGTTTCGTATGGTGAGTGTAGAGAACCGGAGACCCTTTTTACTGGAAAAGAGGCATTCCATCTTAGTCGTCACGGCTGACAACGCATCCGCATTTTGATTCGCAAACGAGGATAGATGTAGATGTTTATGGGCCACAGCAACCACTTACTATCAGGTGAACTGTGTGCTAGTTTGTCACCCTATCCTATATAAAAAAAAAGGTTGAACCCGGGAATTCATCCTTTACAAAGTTCTTATTAGGAAGTGACAAAAACTGGAAACATTCAATATGAAATAGGAAAATAGGAACACTTAAAATATTATACAATAAAAATCTATATTTTTTTTTAATTTAATAATAGCGCTAAATGTTTTTAGAATAAGGGTGATAAACGAGGACACTGTTCACCTGATGGTATGTATGATGGATATGCAGAGTTATTTTGCAAAACCGGCCAAATTTGCAAAGAAGGTTCAGAATAAGTAATGTGGACACATGGTAAAGAAAAATTAATTAAAAAATAATCAAATATTTTGCCTTTTTTATATTTTAAATTTGTAACGCGTGGTAATGCATTATTTTAACTATTTTTCTGCGCACACACACATTCGTAAGGGTTGATCGGTAGGCAAAAACATTGTTGCCCATAAATCACAGTCAATTTGGTATAATTCAAATAAAAACAGAAGTCTTATTTATTTGTATTTAAATAAAACTGCAATAACAGAATATCCTTATTTATATATTTCAACTTAAGTTTAAAATTTGGCTACTCTTTAAAAAATAACCCTGGATATAAGGCTAGAAGTAGCTAGAAGTAATTACAATTATACGTATTCACAAACATACATAAACTTATTTTTAAATGTAATACCTATTTAAAGCAGCCACAATATGCTTCACAAGTAGCATAAAATTACTGAAAATTATTCAAAAATGTGCCAGATTCGTAAGATAAATTACAAAATGTCTGAAACATAACCTAAAAATAAAAAGACATACTGTTTGCTTCATCGTTCATAATGCGAAGCGTCCATACAGCAAAGGAGTGGAAAAATCTGTCAGCTTCTGTCTTTGTCTATTATGACGTGGGCGTCTTCAAGGTAAGACTGAAGAAGCTATTGTCAAGCTAATTCTATACGCTATACCATCTTCGGCTACATTACCACTTGCCATCAGGAGGGATAGCAGTCAAGAACTGGCTTATAAGAGTAAAAAATATATAAAAAATAAAACGCTAAGTTTTTCTTATTAAGATTTTTGCTTGGATGCTTGTCCTTTAAGCCATGTCACCATTTATCTCAGTTTCAAGCGTGATTTTCGTGCCGCTACTTATAGATGCCTATGGGCCACACTATCCACTTACCATTAGGTGAACTATGTGCTCATTCACCAGTCAGTCACCTTTACAGAAATAAAAAATGTAATGTGTCATGTGTGTAGATCTAAGTGTTGGAATTTAAATGTCTTTATAACTTATGTAACTTTTTTCTTACAATAAATTATGCATGACTTCGGCGCCACTTGAAATATATGTAGCGTTCTATCTTTCTCTATTCGTCTCAGCTGGGCAGATAAAAATTTAAAAACATACTGAAAGTAGTAAGTAGTATCTACTTAACTGAGAGCAGATGAGATCTGGTGACCTTTTTACTGGAAACCAGGTATTCCATTTTAGTCAATCGCCTTTACTTTTAGAATAAAAAAATACCCGCTTATTTTACTTTGAATAAAAAATTAATCTTAAATAAGATTCGATTACAAGTTTTGCGCGTCAAGCGCGGCTGACTGTACACACAATCATAATACTTATGCGGCTGACTGTACACACAATTAGAACTTTCCAGAAGGTGACATGAAATCGGATCTTCGGAATTTGTCGCCTTGAAAGTTTAAATTGGTTAATCAAAATTCATGAAACAAGTATTAACGTTGTTAACTTAAGAGGGGATCTTTGTTATTGTAATTAAGTACCTACGTAATATCGATGTCATCACGTAACTTAAATTTATATAATAATTGATGCGTCTGTTAAACAACTTTATTTCGGGCATAATGGACTTAAAATTTAAGAACATAGCAATATGTATACATATATTGCTATGGGCCAGTGGTCTTTAATTACGTATCTTAACCTAAAAATATATATAAAAACAAATTTCACAATATTTAGGGAACTTTCTTCTTTGGCGCGTCCTTGTATCGGCAATAGGCCCAGAGGGCCAAAAATCGGGAACGAGGAAAGTCAATTTGTATCATGCAGGAGCCTAACTTTTAATGTAACATCTGAATTATTTCGCTGGTTGAAGTCATACAGCCTATCCAAAGTCCAATGCTGACCTTCTTTTTAATAAGTCACTTTTTTACGAGGTAGAGCCATGCTACAGCTATATTAGTAGTATAGTTGTAGCACGAATGGGTCGGCTCGACCGGGGAAGAATCACTCTCTCACCATACCAGCGTAAAATAGCAGCTGAACGCAGCTGTGTTTCGTGTGGTGAGTTTAGAGAACCGCAGACCCATTTTACTGGAAACAAGGCATTTCACAGTCCTCAGGGTTGACAACGTATCTGCATTTTGATTCTTAATCGAGGATAGACGTAGATGTCTATGGGCCACTGTACTCACTTACCATCATAGGGACCGTGTGCTCGTTTGTCACCGGTATTTTGTAAAAAAAAAAATACTCAACTCCACCAAAACGTAGTGGAGCAGCGCTTTGGACTGATTGCTTCATATTCCTCTCATATTTTCAATGAGAGAAGACGTAAGATACGACTTAGGGACCTTCAAGAAAATAGCCTACTCCTTTTTAATAGTGTTGCAGTTGTTCGTGGGCGGCGGTAGTCACTTACTATCACGTGAGCCGCATGCTCGTTTGCCCCCTCTCCTATAAAAAAAATATTCGTATGCATAGTGCCCGTATGCATCACGTGGTCTCGGTTTCGAATCCCAGGTCAGGCCAAAATTAATTTTGGGATTTCCTGTCAAGACATACTCAGTAGTAGATTGGAGCAGCAAGAAAGATGCCAAGCGTGGTGATTATAAAATCCCTATAGAGAAGCATGGCTCTAGCAGCGAACTTTTGCTGGCTTAAAACTGAAAAGAATTTTAGAAGAAGTCCAGCTCACCGATCGCCGCGTCCGTGTGTCAAAGCTCAAAATTTCGTAACAAAGTGAGTTGGGGACGCACACATAACCCGTTCATATTCATAACGCTTTAACGGCAACGCACGTGCTTTATACTTCGATGAGTTAGGGTTGTCACCTAAATGTACTTTGAGAAAGAATTATTTGAATTTATTTATTTATACTTCATTGTACAACACCTTAAAAAGTGGCTTACAAAGTGGACTTTATGCCTTTTGACAATCTCTCCCAGTGAACTCGGGACGTGTGAAAATAATGAGATAGGTTTAATATACCTGGATTTTGTATTACGTATGGTAACACTGACTGGGTTGCCATATTTATCGAGTATTTTGACAGGATGTTTCTAAAATAGCATTCTAGGGGCAATATCTAACGAACAATAATAAACTGGACTGTCCCATCCTAGGATACTACATGCATATGTATTACATGTGACATATTATGCCAACATGCGTTGAGGTATAACATGTTAAAAATAAAAGGATTATAAAAAAATTGCTTTAAATTAGAGAAGATATCACGTAGCAAACAAAAATTTGAGTTGAACTGTGAACCTCTTCCTTTTTAAATCGGCTAAAATCAACTAAGAAACACCGGCTCCGTGGCGCAGTGGCTTAGCAATAAGTGAATATTTGTCCTTCTCAAATTTATGTATGTTAACTGTTCCCCCGAATACAGCAGAAAAATCCTAGCGATGGTAGCGGTAAAAAAAAAAAACATACCTAGAAAAACTAAAGTAATATAATAATTTAAAATTTAATTATCTAAGTCCAAAATTTTATCCAAATCATTAGAATTATACGTGGTAGAGCTATAATATATATATATATATATATATATATATATATATATATATATATATATATATATATATATATATATATATATTAGTAGTATAGTTGTAGCACGAATGGGTCGGCTCGACCAGGGAAGGACCACGCTCTCACAGAATACCAGCGTAAAAGAGCAGCTTGACGCTGCTGTGTTTCGTGTGGTGAGTGTAAAAAACAGGAGATCCTTTTAACTAGAAAAGTGGCATTCCATCTTAGTTCTCAAGGGTGACAACATATATGCATTTTGATTCTTTAATGAGGATAGATGGAGATGTGTATGTGTCACAGTAACCACTTACCATCAGGTGGACTGTGTGCTCGTTTGTCATCCTATCCTATAAAAAAAAAACTAAATTAATATAATATAACAAGGTAATGTTAAAAATAATAATTAAAAACACTGTCTTCGATGTGACAACCCAAAGCATAACAATTTATTTGCTGATTTGTCGAATAATGTTTCCCCGTGATTCGAGGTAAGACGGATTATTGTCGGGGTGAGAGGGTTAAGGGAGATGGGGCCAATGCATAAATCAAATTAGATAGACGGAATAAGCGCGCCGTTGTTAAAGTGAAGGCAGCATTATCAGAAGAATTATCTGATGCCCTCTGTATATATGTTTTTTTCCTCTTTCTTTATAGAACACTAGCGACACGCCCCGGTTTCACTTGGCTTAGATTTATTAATGTGGCTTTAGTTAGATTTGACCTTGATAGACCATTTAATTTATCAGTTATGCGTTCTTTGAAGTAAAAATTTCTTTAAAATTAAAAAGAAAATAAAATAAGAAAAAGTTAAATCCGTAAGTAAGGTGTTTTTAGTATAGAAAACTGACATCATACATTGTAATAATAATTTAATAAAAAAAAGCTATGATTACATTATTGAATTAATCTATGTATTTGATAAAGATATCGATTATTTTTATAAAACACCTGAATTAAGTAGACTATGAAGCACAAATGTACATAGCATATTCTTAAGATCTCATTTAATTTTACCTACAGTCATGCAATAAATATTTTTGATTTTTTATATTTTAGCCACGTTGAGCGATTTTTGGTAGGGGAAAAACTTATTGGTTCGCGTCACTGATGACCTCGACATGCTAGTGACGTATTGCGCTCGAGCATGTCTGCCACGCGTCGCTCTAAACGACGCTTAGTATAGCGGCCTGTGCTATGTTTAGTTTAGATACTCGTATAATTTGTTTTCACTTCTGTCGGCAGTCATTATGACTGCCTCTATTTTTTTTTCAAACATAGTATTACATATAAAATATGGCTTATATCACTCCTAGAATTGTACTCTGTCTATTCGTGTAGTTCAAACACAATCGGTTCAGCTGTTCCGAATATTAGCCCGGACGGACAGACAGACAAAATAAAAAAAATGCGTGAGTGTCGTGGAACACTCGGTTGGTACGAAGTTCTTTGCGTAGTATAATATTATTGATTAACAAATACAAATAAATGAATTACTAGCGTCTATTAAAATGAAGCGTCATTTGAAATAAAATAATATTTCATTCATGGCAAGATAAGAAAAAGTGCGAGGGAGATGGGTATTATTCCATCTCACTTCCTTATTTCGTCGCCACGGCCGTCTACACTATGACACAAGGGGTAGTGACGAGAAATACATACACTTTTTGTCGCCTAGCTCCCATCCGCCAAACCCGTACCGTCCGATAAGGAACGTCGCTCCAAAAATTTTTAATCATGTCTTAATGTCATGCCCCTCAGCTAAATATAAAGCAGTTATTTCGATATTAGAGACAGACACTTCAACTTTATTTATATATGTATATAGAGCTAACCCTCCCGGTATTTACAGGTTGCTCTTAATGTGGCGTTATAATCATCAAGGATGGCATCAAATGCCGCTGCAATAAACATCATCGTTCGTTGAAATAAGTTTTTTTTTATAGAATACGGATGGCAAACAAGCACACACTCCACCTGATGGTAAGTGGTTGCTGTGACCCATAGACATCTATTTCTATCCTCAATAAATAATCAAAATGCAGATGCGTGGTCACCCGTGAGGATTAAGATGGAATGCCTTTTTTCCAGCAAATAGGGTCTCCGGTTCTCTACACTTACCATACGAAAGAGTAGCGCATTAAGCTGCAATTTTACGCTGGTATTCTGTGAGAGCGTGGTCTATCCTCGGTCGAGCCGACCCATTCGTGCTACAACTATACTAATATAGCTGCAGCATGGCTCTATCACGTGTAAAAGTTTTAGCGCACTAATTATTTATTAATAATTTAAAACTTCACATTTACACGTGGTACACAGGTGGACTTAATGCTTAAGTCATTCTCTACCAGTGTACCATGCGGTGATGCAGATATAGAATGAAGTAGGTGTGGTAAAAAAGTTAATATGGGAATACATAATTATAACTTTTAACATAAAGAAAAAACCGACTTCAAATTGCTAAAAAAATAAGTTTTTTTTGCTACCCTTAGGGATGGAAATTTTTCTCTTTATTTACATGGGACCACCCTTGAAGTATAAGCTATTTAATAAAAAAAGAATCATCAAAATTGGTTCAAAATCTCCGAAGATATCACGTAATATACATACAACATAAACATACACTCGAATTGAGTAACTCATTTTTGAAGTCTGTTAAAAAGTAAAATGAATAAAAATTTTGTAATACATAGAAATATAATTATAATAATTTATAAAAATTAAAACTGTTGTACAGCCAACTTCAATATAAATTATTAAGAATTACTCAAAAACTATTGGTCTGAACTTGATTAAATTCATACGGGAGGACATGTGAAGTAGCAGCTTTCAAATAAAAAAAGAATTATCGAAATCGGTTCACCCAGTAAAAAGTTATGAGGTAACACACGTAAAAAAAACATACAGTCGAATTGAGTACCGTGTCCTTTTTGAAGTCGGCAGAAAATATAATTATACTATGGTCCTGACCGGTAATAGTATAATGGACCATGCTTTGTGGCATTCCTTGCGGAAGACCTGTGATCAGCAGTGTTCTTGTGAAGGGCTGTAATGATGATCATCATAACTCATCGACAATACAACCCTTCACAAGTCCACTGCTGAACATAAACCTCTCTCGAAGAATGCCAGAAAGCACGGTCCTGAGCCACCGACTTCCTGCATGTCTCACCAGGTCGTCACTCCATCTAATTGGGGGCTGCCTCACACTGCGTCTACCGGAACGAGGCTGACACCCGTGAACCTTTTTTTTCCATCGGTTTTCGGTTCGGTTATTCTTGTTCCACTGCGGATATCCTCATTTCTAAGTTTATCACGCAGAGAAATCCTGGGCAGAGTGAAGGACCACATCTCAGATCCATAAATCACAATACGCATTGGTTATAAAATCTCATTTTCAAGTTTTGAGGTATGCCTGACGAGAAGATATGTTGTAATTTCACGAACGCTGCCCAACCGAGTTGAATCCGTCGATTGACCTCTCGGTCGAAGTTGGACTTACCTAGTCGGAATATAGGTCCCAGGTAAACATAATCGGCAACAACTTCGAGCTTAGTGCTCCCAAAAACTACCGGAATAGGTGTGACATGGACGTTAAACATGATCTTTGTGTTGTCCGTATTCATCTTAAGACCTATCCGTTGGGAGGCACTATTGAGGTCATTGAGCATAGTGCTTAGGTTCTCCAGCGATTCCGCCGTAAGGACTATATCGTCGGCAAATCGAAGGTGAGTGATGTACTCGCAGTTGATGTTAATATCGTATCCTTTCCAGTCCACTAACTTGAAAACGTCTTCCAAAGCAGCGGTGAAGAGTTTCGGGGATATAACGTCACCCTGTCTTACACCTCTCTGCAATTGGATAGGTTTCGTACTCTGGCTCCGTACTCGGATAGCCATCGTAGCCCTACTGTACAAACACTCCAGCACTTCGATTTACCGACAGTCAACTTGGCACCGCTGAAGGGCAGGCAGGGTAATGATGATGATGATGATGATGATAAATGACACATTACATAAAATATCAAATAAAAATAATAAAATGTATTCAGGTAAGTTAAAGTATTTTTCGTGTTTTCAACCGACTTCAAAAAGGGGGAGGTATTTATTCGACTGTATGTTTTTGTTTATGTGTGTTAGATAATAACTTTTTCTCGGTGAATCAATTTTGGTGATTCTTTTTTTATTTGAAAGCTGGTGCTTCTCATGTGGTCCCATATATATTCGATCAAGGTCTGACCAGTAGTTTTTGAGTTATCGTTAATAATTTATATTGAAGAAGGTTGTACAAATTTTTTTAATTTTACTGCTTGTTTGTTACGTGGAGTTTTATAGCAAAAAATTTGCTTATTTCAGTAAAATGCCCGCCGGACATTTATTCTAAGGACGCTTTTGCAAGAAACTAATACAAAAAAGATATGTGGACAACTTTCCATCGAGTCCGCAAAGTTTAAAAACATTGCGGTTTGGAAACTGCAACAGTTTTTAAGTGCGGTGACCCCAACTGACGGCTAATATATCGATGTTGCTAGTTAATAAATAATAATTGAACTTTTCACGAAATTTGCTACGAGAACATTTACCGAAATGTCTGCATCTTTTTTTTTGTGGTGCCTTTTTTAGTTTTATTAATAGTTAAATTTTTTAAAGTTAAAAAATAAAGCTTTCAAAATTCTATTATTTTCTATTGTATTCATTAATTACAGCCTATCACAAGTTCTTTGCTGAACACAGGCCTTACCATTGGATAGCCTTATTAGGATAGGGTGACAAACGAGCACACAGTCCACCTGATGGTAAGTGGTTGCTGTGGTCCATAGACATCTACATCTATCCTCGATTAAGAATCAAAACGCAGATGCGCTGTCAGCCGTGAGGACTAAGATGGAATGGCTCTTTTCCAGTAAAAATGATCGCTGGTTCTTTATACACTTACCACACGAAACACAGCAGCATTAAGCTGCAATCTTACGCTGGTATTCTGTGAGAGCGTGGTCCTTCCCCGGTCGAGCAGACCCATTCGTGATACATCTATAGGAGAGATATTTGCCATAGTTGCCACAGTTAGCAGTGGCTGCCTCGTCGGCGCAGCGGTCGTAAACGGGTCTGTTGAGCATGTAATTGAATTCTTCGGCATCTTGTTCATGAGTTTGGGCTAGTGAATAAAGTGCCTAGTTATAAGTATAGACCTTTTTTACAGAATGAGGGTAAAAAACGGGCACACAGTCCACCTGATGGTAAGTTAATGCTGTGTCTCATATACATCTACATCTATCCTCGATTAAGAATCAAAATGCAGATGCGTTGTCACCCGTGAGGACTAAGATGGAATGCCTCGTTTCCAGGTCTCTACACCCACCATATGAAACACAGGAGCGTTAAGATGCTATTTTAACGACTCTTATAACTTTCAAAATTAAACTTACTAATCATTTATCGTCTAGTTCCTGTTAAAATTTATATTTTGAATAGAATATATTTTATACTTACATTAAAAATGTGTATACTTCTAAAGAAAGTACAATATTTACCATTTTATTTCCCAAAAATTGAACCTGATTTTTTTGCAATAGATTTTTTTTACCTATTTAGGCACATAATTTAATTACTTAAATTATTTCTCATTTTATTGCATATAAAAGTGTGTATGTGTTTGTGATAATGTCATATATGTATATTGTAAGTGTACTTGTTAAATAAATAAATAAATAAAAATAAATATTTTACGCTGGTATTCTTTGAGAGCGTGGTCCTGTTCCGGTCTTGCTGACCTCTATAATGGAACTCGACCGATAATTTAGCTGTACCGTAGCTCTAGATGACGATTTAAGTGTTATATGTTGGATTTTACATATAACATGTTGGATTTTACCTTAAATATTTAATAGACACAAGATACCCTCAATTTGACAGATGTCAGGGCCTGGTTGCTGACTGGCCGAAATTCACTAACCAAATAAACCCCTAGCATATAATTTCATATCATGAAACGTATATTGCGAAAATTGTGGGTTCCTTTCTCGCCTATGCTCAGCAGTGGACTTGTAATGGCTGTAATGATTTTAATGATTATAAGATTGTCATTCTAACATGTAAAGTAGTTAGTTCAGTGATACATCGACTATCATTTGAACAAATATAACAATTTGTCGGTCTTGGTGCTTGAATTCAGATATAAAAGTATTTTACAAACTCGAACGGACAACGTTTTCTGCGAACGGTGAAATTCGATACCTGCACTTGACAGGCTTCTAACGCTCGGCGAAGTTGAACAAATTGAAAATGCTTTTTTAGTCTGTAAATGTGTTACCACACGAATCGATCGATCGTTGACCGACGTGATCGATCGATGGTGGAATGTATTAGTCGACGTCGATCGATAGTTACTATCATATCGATCAATCGGTGGCATCGATCGATGTTAGATTGGATTAGTCGACGTCGATCGAGAGGTTTAATAACTCGAGAACTCACCCCGTTCCACCGACCGCTATTTTAAATTTCTTCTAGATGAATTTAACCTATATCTGGTCTTAAAATAATTTAAAATTAAAAATTTTGTACAACCGACTTCAATATTAATGATTAAGAAAAACTCAAAAGTTATTGGTCAGATCTTGATTAAAATTTATATGAGACCACATGAGAAGCACCAGCTTTCAAATAAAAAAGAATCATCAAAATCGGTTCACCCAAAAAAGTTATGAGGTAACATATATAAAGAAAAAAAAAACATACAGTCGAATTGAATACCGTCTCCTTTTTGAAGTCTGTAGAAAAACGGTCGCATCCACATTTATTAATTGTCGATCGACGTCTATCAATTAATGAACAACATTTTTATCGACCAATATCCTTCGGTCAGCTAAAGCTACCACACTAATCGATCGACATCGATCGACGATCTATCGATTGGTGCCTAACACGTCACTTCGTCATAATTCTTTTTAGAAAAACATAGTAGTAACGCCATTAACATGACCTACTAATACTTAATTCATCATCATCATCATCATCATTACAGCCCTTCACAAATCCACTGCTGAACATAGGCCCCAAAGAATGCCACAAAGCACGGTCCTGAGCCACCTGCATCCATCGACTTCCTGCATATCTTACCAGGTCGTCACTCCATCTAGTTGGGGGACGCCTTACACTTCGCCTGCCGGTACGAGGCTGCCACTCGAGAACCTTTCTTCCCCATCGGTTGTCGGTTCTTCTAGCTATATGGCCGGCCCATTGCTACTTCAGCTTACTAATCCGTTGGGCTATGTCGGTCACTCTGGTTCTACTGCGGATATCCTCATTTCTGAGTTTATCACGCAGAGAAACTCCGAGCATAGCCCTCTCCATAGCTCGCTGAGCGACCTTGAGCTTCCTCATCCGGCCAGCAGTGAAGGACCACGTCTCAGTTCCGTATATCATTACTGGCAACACGCACGGGGTGTACAGTCTCGTTTTCAAGTTTTGAGGTATACCTAATTACTGTAAGCAAACTTTACATGCTTGTGTTAAGAGTTCTTTATCACTGTAGCCAAATGGCGGATTCGAAGCTACGCAATGTGACGAAATTCTTATACTTTAAAACAATTTTGTTGATATGTTTACGTAAGTTTCTAAATCAGAAAGATTTTTGTAAAATTGTCCCATAATGAAAGAGCACTGTTGCCTGAGATACAACCTCAATGCTTAGTTCAGGCGCAGATGTGTAAGTAATTATTATTATTATTATTAATCAACTTATTTAGAGACATTTGTTAACATATTTATATTTTGAAGTAAATATTCTCCGCTACTTGACCGCGTGGAATTTATTACTGTTGAATTTCATGAGTTCATTCATGGCGGAAGCCTTATTTAAAAAGTAGCGTATGTTACTCCTTACGATACCAGCTATATTCCGGTAAAAGTCCCGTCAAAATCAGTCCAGCCATTTCGAATATTAGCCGGAACAAACAGAGAGACAAAAAATTTAAAAGATTTAAGTTCCGTATTTACGTTCATATGCATTTAGTAAATGTTATTTTGACATTACAAACAGACCCTTCAAATTTATTTATGTGAATAGATGATGTATTACTGATCCTTTAGTGGAATAGCACCAACAGTATCCTTGGAGTATCCGTTGATCGGCGGGACTTGCCACTTCTACATGCGTGGGTGCGAGTTCGCACATAGCGTAATAGTGTAAATGTTGTTGTGTGGGTCTATCCCACACTTGTTTGAATTTTTGTTTTCTTTAGGGTTTAATGTATTTTTCTTACTAACCCGTTATAATTGAATTTGTTAATGACACATATGGGCTCTGTCTGAAATAAATAAATGAAATAAAATAAAATTATAGCGTTCGGTGCCCTCTTTTTGGCTGAATGCCTTGTAGTCAATATATTTTTAGATCTTTTAATGCTTGTTCTTCCTAATATTTTAATCAAAAGTAGGTGTTTATTTTTCTATAGGATAGGGTGACAAACTAGCACACAGTCCACCTGACGGTAAATTGATGCTATGATCCATAAACATCTACATCTATCCTCAATAAAGAATCAAAATGCAGATGCGTTGTCACCCGTGAGGACTAAGATGGAATGCCTCTTTTCCAGTAAAACGGGTCTCCGGTTCTCTTCACTCACCATACGAAACACAGCAGTGTCAAGCTGCCATTATACGCTGGTATTCTGTTAGAGTGTGGTCCTTCCCCGGTTGAGCCGACCCATTCGTGCTACAACTATACTACTAATAAAGCGGCAGCATGGTTTTACCACGTATAAAGGTGTTGCATAACATATAATTTTCAGTTTTAAGTTTTTATATGTGGTAGAGCCACGGTGCAGTTATATTATAAATAAAGCACGAATGAGTCGGCTCGACCGAGAAAAAAACCACAGCAGCTTAACACTGCTGTATTTCGTATGCTGAGTGCAGAGAACCGGAGACCCTTGTTACTAGAAACGACGCATTCCATCTTAGTCCTTTGGGATGACAACGCATCTCCATTTTGATTCCTAATCGAGGATAGATGTCTTTGGGCCACAGAATCCATTCACTATGAGGTGTACTGTGTACTCCCATGACAACCTTATTCTATAAATAAAAAGTTTTGAGACGTTTACTAGCACCATTGAAAAACCTGGGCCATGTCCCCCACCCCCGACTCCCTTGATACGCCACTGTTATCAGACCCGGAAACAATTTGTGCTTCTCACAAATGTTGTCTCCCGCTGAGTTCAATGTGGCGAATCAACATAGCTGTAAAGAGATTTGGAAATGATAATATTGAAAAAATTGTATTCATTGTACGAATTTGACGGATGGGGGCTAGGCGAGAAAAAGTGTAAGGTTTTTCCGTCATGACCCCCTTTCTATAGTTGTTTCTTGCTGGTTCTTCCCAGGCAAGAGGTTTTTTCCGAATCAGTGGTAAAGTGAGAAAAATGACTTTCAATAAGAATTACTTATATACTTACTACTATAAGTGACCCTTAATATTTTCTACCTTGAATTTAAGGATTTTTTGTAGGACAAAGGATCGTCAAAAAGGGCAGACTGCCTGACAACGTTTGCCTAGTAAGCTAGTATAGGATAAAAATGATTCTATACTATTATATTTTTAGTTCTCCTGAAGTATAATCGATATAAGGAAAAAGGGTTATAAAAATCTGTTCACAATGAAGACATCCACGACTTTATCTGCCACCAGGTAATATGTTAAACATGGTGTGCTGTGGAATTACGGCGCGCATAACTTCATAATTATCATCATTACAGCCCTTCACAAGTCAACTGCTGAACATAGGCCTCCCCCAAGGAATGCTGCAAAGCACGGTCCTGAACCACCAGCATCCATCGACTTCCTGCATGTCTTACTAGGTCGTCACTTCATCTAGTGGGGGACGCCCTACACTTCGCCTGCCGGTACGAGGCCGCTACTCGAGAACCTTTCTTCCTCATCGGTTGTCGGTTCTTCGAGCTATATGGCCGGCCCATTGCCACTTCAGCATACTAATTCTTTGGGCTATGTCGGTTACTCTGGTTCTACTGTGGATATCCTCGTTTTTAAGTCTATCACTCAGAGAAACGCCGAGCATTGCCCTTTCCATAGCTCGCTGAGCGACTTTGAGCTTCCTCATACGACCAGCAGTGAAGGACCACATCTCAGATCCGTAGTTCATCACTGGCAACACGCACTGTTTGAACATTCTATTGCAATCTAGCGCATAACTTATTCTGTAAAAATTTAATCATCTGAGAGTAGACGACAAAGTACGTCAATGAGCCACGACTGATCCACGACTTTTTCTGCCACCAGGGCGGCGCCACTTAAGAATAATGTCTAATATTTGACAGATTTTATAGCGGAGAAGTTAATTTGTTCCAAAAATGTAAAGGTTAATGTTTCTTTCTGAAATAATATTTATGTTTTATATTATTTAAAAAAAAATTCATTAAAAAAATCTAACTACAGACATTCATAAAATTAGAAAGCTTAAAGGAGTTAGAAATATGCAAAATATTAAAGAGAAAACCACTGAGATATTGTTTTGTGTATTAATATAATACTCTCGCAGCAGTTATTTTAGGTTATGAAATGATATGAATAAAATGAATATGTTGAAACTGATAAACTTTAATTTAAAACTAACTTCTCAATTGAATGACATTGTGTAAGAATAACTTCACTCCAGTGACAACTAGCGACATCTGTTGAGCGGAAGATTGTTAGCCCACATTTATGGAGGGTAGAAGTAAGGAGGACTATCTATATCAATTAAATTTTGAAATCAGAAAAATTTATTTGGACTATTTTAATAAGTTTTACAACAGTTCACATTAAAAAATTACTAAACGTAGGTATTTGTAGCCCACACAAATAAAATCACGCTCCACGTTTCCTCGTAGCAGTTATTTTAGGTTGTGTTTAAAAAAATATTTTTGGACTGCGTGAATAGTTGAAGAGTTTTGTATACGTGGTAGAGCCATGCTGCAGCTATATTAGTAGTGTAGTTGTAGCACGAATGGGTCGGCTCGACCGGGGAAGGGCCACGCTCTCACAGAATACCAGCGCAATCATCATCATCATCATTACAGCCTTTCATAAGTCCACTGCTGACATAGGCATCCCCTAAGGAATGCCACAAAGCACGGTCCTGAGCCACCTGCATCCATCGACTTCCTGCATGCCTTACCAGGTCGTCACTCCATCTCGTGGGGGGTCGCCCTACACTTCGCCTACCGGTACGAGGCTGCCACTCTAGAACCTTTCTTCCCCATCGGTTGTCGGTGTTTCGAGCTATATGGCCGGCCCATTGCCACTTCAGCTTACTAATCTGTTGGGCTATGTCGGTTACTCTAGTTCTACTGCGGATATCCTCATTTCTAAGTTTATCACGCAGAGAAACTCCGAGCATAGCCCTCTCCATAGCTCGCGGAGCGACCTTGAGCTTCCTCATACGGCCAGCTGTGAAGGACCACGTCTCAGTACCGTAAGTCATCACTGGCAACATGCACTGTTTGTACAATTTTGTTTTAAGGTTTTGAGGTATGTCTGGCGAGAAAATGTGTCGTAGCTTTGCGAACGCTGCCCAGCCGAGTTGAATCCGTCGATTGACCTCTCGGTCGAAGTTGGACTTACGTAGTCGGACTATTTGTCCCAGGTAAACATACTCGTCAACAACTTCGAGCGTAGTGCTCCCAACAACTAACGGCATAGGTGTGACAAGGACATTAAACATGATCTTTGTTTTGTCCATGTTCATCTTAAGACCTATCCGTTGGGAAACACTATTGAGGTCATTGAGCATAGTGCTTAGGTCCTCCAGCGATTCTGCCATAAGGACTATATCGTCGGCAAATCGAAGGTGAGTGATGTACTCGCCATTGATGTTGATACTGTATCCTTTCCAGTCCAGAAGCTTGAAAACGTCTACCAATGCAGCGGTGAAGAGTTTCGGGGATATGACGTCACCCTGTCTTACACCTCCCTGCAATTGGATAGGTTTCGTACTCTGGTTCTGTACTCGGATAGCCATCGTAGCTCTACTTTACAAACACTTCAACACTTCGATATACCGACAGTCAACTTGGCACCGCTGAAGGGACTGCAGCACCGCCCAAATTTCGACGGAATCAAAGACTTTCTTATAGTCCGCATACGCCAGACATAGTGGCAAATTGTACTCTTCGGACTTCTGTACAATTTGCCGAAGGGTATGTATGTAGTCTATGGTGCTAAAGCCCTTTCGGAAACCGGCTTGTTCGGGAGGCTGGAAGTCTGCGCGCGAGACGATTCGTAATGACTCTCGAAAACAGCACGTAGACGCGGCTCAGAAGGGAAATCGGCCTGTAGTTCTTCAAGAGAGCGTTGTCACCTTTCTTGAAGAACAAGAACACCGCACTTCTGTTCCACACCTCCGGTGTAATGCCACCATGGAGGACGGAATTAAAGAGCTTCTGAAGGACTTCAAGTACCGGTCTTCCACCGGCTTTCAGAAGCTCCGCTGTAATTCCATCCTCGCCTGGGGCCTTACCGTTTTTAAGGTACTGGAGAGCCATTCTAATCTCGCTCAGACTGACGTCCAGGATATCTTCGGAATAGTGTCGGATGAGACTCGCTCTTGGATCGTTACTCACACTTGCGTGTGGCTCCAACGATGACGTGTACAGCTGCCCATAGAACCTCTCAATCTCACTCAAAATCTCAGGTGTCCCGGAAACGATGCTGCCACATTCTGTCTTCAGGTTTGACAGTTGGCTCTTTCTGGCAGACAGATCTCTGGCAAAGACTTTGGAGCCTTGGTTCCGCTCGATCGCTTCTTCAATACGAGCTGTATTGAAGTTGCGTAAGTCCCGCTGCATGCATTTGGAGATCTGTCTGTTCAGATGCCTGTATGCTGTCAAGTCTGTTGAAGAATGTAGCTTCATCTCCCGTCTAACAGTCATGAGATTAAGAGTGTGATCGGAGAGTTTTTGTGTTCTTCTGCGGCGGTCTTCCAGAACTTAGCTCCGACCGCATGGACAGTTTCCACGAGCTTGTCATTCATATCGTCCACTTCATTGCAGTCTTCTAGGCACTGAAAACGGTTTTGTAACTCGAGCTGAAAGATTTCGGGACTTTGGAACAGAGCACGAGGGGGACGGAGCGTTGACTTCATTAGACGAGACCTCTCCAACTTAACGTTTAGGTTCAGTGTGCCTCTAACCATTCGGTGATCGCTACCAGTTTTCACCCTCGCGATCACGGAGATATCACTGAACAGTTGTCGTCTGGTCGTCATAATGAAGTCAATTTCATTTTTTGTCGAACCGTCGGGGCTAGACCAGGTCCACTTCCTGTGGGGCCGCTTCTGGAAGAAAGAGTTCATCATAAAGAGTCCCTCTTTCTCCATGAAGTCGGCCAGCTGCTGGCCCCTTGGGTTCCGTTGCCCTATTCCAAATTTCCCTACTTTCAGCTCACCGTTCTCTCTTGTACCTAGTTTTGCATTGAAGTCTCCCATTAACACCGTATATTGGGTTTTGGAGGAATGCATGGCTCTAGAGATATCCTCATACACTTCCTCCACCTCCTCATCGGGGTGTGTCGAGGTTTTTACGTAAACCTGTATGACCTTCAGCGAATACCGTTTGGTGATTCTGAGTATAAGGTACGCAACCCTCGTCGACACACTCCCGATCTTTACAACGTTGTTAACGAGAGACTTGTGGACGATAAATCCGACACCTCCTTGGGACAGATGGTCGCCCTCCCGGTGATAGAGCAAGTTGCTGGATTCGAGGATTACCGTGTCCTCCCCATCTCTTCGGACTTCGGATAATTCCTATAATATGCCAGCGCAACTTGTCTATCTCTTCTTCCAGCTCCACCTTCTTCTCGTCAGTCCTCAGAGTGCGTGCGTAGTACATTGCCAGGTCGAGTCGTCTAAGGTGGCAACCGAACCTCCACCGGAGATTCTTAGCATCCCCTGCCCCGCCGTTACCAATGTCGCCACCGTAGCCAGGAATAGCGGGGCCGCCGGGGACTGGGGGCCGTCTGTTTGTTGCTTTAATCATTGGGGGGTATTTGCCATAGTTGCCACGCTTGGCGAGCGGGTTGCCAACCGCAGTTTTTTATTGTAATTTTGGCTCAGGATCAGGAAGATGCTGCTGCCCATCTCCTGCCTGTTTCCCTTTGTCGCCTTTTATGACACCTACGGGAGGATATGGGGTAGTGGATATTCTTGACCGCCACTACACGGCAACCAGCGCAAAATAGCAGCTTAATGCTGCTGTGCTTCGTATGGTGAGTGTAGAGTACCTGAGACCCTTTTTACTGGAAAAGAGGCATTACATCTTAGTCCTCACGGGTGACACGCATCTGCATTTTGATTCTTTATTGAGGATAGATGTGGATGTCTATGGGTCACAGCAATCACTTACCATCAGGGGGACTGTGTGCTCGTTTGTCACCCTATGCCTATAAAAAAATACTGTACTGTAACAAACTACTTTAGTCACCAAAATATTAATTTCTTTAACTCAGCACACTTCAATCTACTTCTGATGCGTTCATACCATACCCTGTATCTACGCTAGCGCCATTCTGAAAGATTTTTGAACAGTTATTTACAGCTTATAGCTCGACACTTTTTCATCTTGTCCCCCATATGAGATAGTCTTCCTTATCTGTACCCACCGTACACACAATAAAATGAAGGGCAAGAGCGATTACTACTAAAGCTCTGAGGGTTCCGCATAATTTTAAATATGTTGGCATTCCATGTATCAAGAACATCGACGATTTTCTTCTGTTTTCGATGCTTATACACAAATGCCGTATATTCATATTAATTTATTATGTAAAGCTACGTGTTAACAGTGAAGAAAGTTGGATATTGAGTACGTACATTCACCAAATATAATGTCCTCCAGACCGAATTTCGGTCATAGCGGTCAGTCTCAACGGAGACTAGACATCTGCGCAGGACAGATGTAGTTAACGAAAGTGTGCGCAAGCACAGGTGCACTCTCTATTGCCTCACTCTCGTAGTCCGACTGGACGGTTATTCGACATGAACGGAGAGAGATCAGGCGCAGAACCAGCGGAGAAACACCACCAACTTCCTGACTCCGGGCTGCTATAGAGAATTTCTTGTCGGAATAAAAATATTTTTAATTATTAGTACACTTTAATTTGTAAAATGGCAACACTTCATAGCTGACAAAAAAAAGAAGGAGGTCAAAAAACCGGCCATGTTTTTTTTTTGGATGTATTCGTATCGTACGTTATGCGATACCTTCATCAATTGTGAACCGATTTTGATGATTTTTTTTTAAATATATAAACACTTCAGGAGCGGACGCGTATAAAATTGGAGGAAATAATTAACCCTATAGCTGGCAAAATATAGGGAATGAAATTATTTCTATTCAAAAGCGTAAAAAAATAATTTAAAATAAACTAAAAACCGACTTCAGAAAACTAAAAAGATTAATTACGTTATCAAAATGGCGAATGTTTGTTATCTGTCTTGTATATTTGATTTATGTCGGCTCCTACTCGATCTCACATCGGCACAAAGGGCGAGATCAGACAAATCGATAACTAAATTGGGCTTAGCTAAGGGTTGTCATTCAAAAAGTATTTTTACTCCAAATCTTACTATAATTTAAATAAATATTTTGATATCTTCATTTACGTTATGTAAGCTTTATATTTTCAACGTGGTAGAGCCACGCTGCAGCTACGTTTTGGTTGTGGCACGAATGCGTCGGCTCGACCGGAGAAGGACCAAGCTCTCACAAAATACCAACGTAAAATAGAAGCTTAATGCTGTTGTGTTTATTGTGAGTGTAGAGAACGAGAGACACTTTTTACTGCAAACGAGGTTTTCCATCTCAGTCCTCACGGGTTCTGTAGAATCTAGAATAAGAAGAAGAAGAACCTAAAGAAATTAGAGTTCTCTAGAACCTTTTTAATAAAGTCGGTATAAAATTACTTACAAATGAAATGTGATGCCATCCATAGCATCAGAGCGTCTATCTGAGTAGTTTTTACACGATAAAACACAACACTTCACCCTTTTCTTCTTAATACTACGAAAATAAACCGATTTACGAACGCTGACAATATACCAGGTGGCCCATAAGTCGTTAGAAATGTAAATTTCGAATAAAATACAAAAGGCGCGCATGAGTGGCGCGCGCGGTGCGGGGGGAGTACCGACGGTTTCTGGGAATTCAGTCGCCATGGAGCGTTTCACCGGTGCGGACCGTGCATTTTGTGTGCGCGAGTTTTATCGAAACAATGATTCGGCTACCATTGCGCGGCGTAAATTTCGAGAATATCAGAATTTACGCAACTTTAAAGACATTCCAAGTGTTCAAACGATTAAGAACTGGGTTATTAAGTTCGAAGAGAGTGGTTTGACGTTGGATAAACAACGGTCAGGTCGACCAAGGACATCACGGACGGAAGAAAACATCGATGTAGTGAAACACTCAATTCGTGAAAATCCTACCCAGTCTACTCGTAAGCGTTCCAGTGCATTAAACTTACCCAGAACATCGTTACAGCGAATTTTAAAGAAAGATTTACATCTTCACCCGTACAAGATTCAGTTAGTACAGGAATTAAAAGATACTGACACTATCCACAGACTAAATTTCGCAAATGAAATGTTGAACCGCTTTACTTCGTTTAATAACGTGTTATTCTCTGATGAGGCTCACTTTCACATCAACGGCCATGTCAATAAGCAAAATTGTCGCTACTGGAGTTGCGAAAATCCAAATCGCAAACATCAAAAGCCCTTACATAGCCCTAAAGTGACAGTTTGGGCGGCTATGTCAGCGCATGGCATTATAGGCCCTTACTTTTTTGAGGACGGCAGAGGCCGCGCGCTTACTGTTACTTCACAACGGTATGTAGCTATGATCCAGGACTTTTTTACACCAGAGTTGCAGAATTTTCCAGGCTTCAATACGCAGACCTGGTTTCAACAAGATGGAGCAACTGCCCATACCTCTAACGTCGCTATGCCGGTCGTCCGTCAACTTTTCCCTAATAAAGTGATCTCTCGAAGAGGAGATATTCCTTGGCCACCACGTAGTCCAGATCTGACCCCAATGGACTTTTTCTTATGGGGTTATCTTAAGACTAAAGTGTACGAAACCAACCCGCGGACAATTGACGTCCTGAAAGAAAATATCCAAAGAGAAATGGCAAACATTACAGAGCTTACTTGCCACGCAGTGATGGATAATTTTAAACGTCGCTTACAGGAGTGCCGCGATCGTAACGGATTACATTTAGATGATGTAATTTTCAAAAAATAATTCCCATTTTATAAGGATTATGACAAAATAAAAACCTTTTTCATAATGTCATTAGTTTTTTTTTAATTATTTTTTTACATTTCAAGGGACTTATGGGCCACCCAAAAGTAAAGCCACGCCCACTATGATGACGTTAGGACCTAGTTAGAATCACAGTGCACAGTTGCTTATGCCATCTCCTCTTTGTATTTGATCTGTGTTCTAGACTATATTTTATTTTTATATTCTATCTTTTTTTGTGGTAGCATAATACACATCTAAGCGTTTTTATTTTTTGTTCAATATTATGAGTTTTCTTTCTTTTTAAAATTCTAAAGTGGCTATTTTAAAATAATTTGACGGCAGTGGTTGTTACCTAGCTTGTGATATTCTACTAAAATAATGAAACATTTTAATAAAAAGCATTAACCGTCTTTAAAAACTAAAAAGATCCATTTCCACTTATTGGCTTCTGAAATTAGAGGTTTACTCTAACATTTATTCAACTTTTAAGTTTATCAAATCTCAAAACTAATTGTGTAGTGGCGGTGTAAGAATATCCACTACCCCATATCATTTCCATGGGTGTTGTATGAGGCGACAGAGGGAAGTTAAACCATGAGATGGGCAGCAGCATTTTCTGATAACAGCTGATAAAAAAAAACTACGGTTGCCAACACGCTTACCTGGCTTGGCAACTATGGCAAATATCTCCTTCCTATGATGCAATCTATGAGGGAAGCGTATGTTCAGCAGTGACTTTAATAGGCTGTAATAGATGGATGTATAGAAGATAATCTACCAGGAGCACATGACTTACTCAGAGGTGAAATTTTCAAATCAACAGTAACAGTAACATATGGCAAATATCTTCCTTATGATGCAATCTATTGGGGAGTCCTATTTTAAGCAGTGGGATTTAATGCAAACGGCAATGATATTATCTTCAAGATGTAGGCCTGTCGCCTGTTATAATGGTAATGAGCGGTCCTACCGTGGAACAGTACGATATGACTAAGGGCCCTTCAAGAAACGAGCTTACTCCTTTTCCTATTCCCCTGGTGTTACAGTTGTACATAGGCGGCGGACGACACTTACCATCAGGTGAGCTGTATGCTCATTTCCTCCCTCTTCTATATAAAGTATGTTCTGCAGCCAGTTAATATAAAAGTTAAAGTTACAGTTTATATACGTACCACTGCTGGGCACCGGCCTCCTCTCACTTCTGAGAGGGTTTTAGGGCAAGGATGTGTTCCAACCAATTGGGGCCAAGCTGCCCCGATGCGGTTGGCGGACTTCACATGTCTTCGAAATATATATAATTTTTATTTTTTATTTCTTAGATCTGCAGGTTTCCTCACGATGTTTTCCTTCACCGCCGAGCACGTGGTAAATCAGCACTTAAAATTACAATTAACAATTTCATTTGTGCTGGAGGGAATCGAACCCGGGTTGCGTGCTGTTAAATTTATAGCAAGCGCTTAGCTACCGTTGAGCTATCACGGCTCACGGTTAATTTATAGTATAACAAAAAGTAGTAAATTATCCATTGAAGGAATTCCCTTACTTGGTAAGGACCTGGAGTCAATCTGGATAGGTAATATATATATATATATATATATATATATTTATAAAATAAGGGTGACAAACGAGCACACAGTCCACCTGATGGTAAGTGGTTGCTGTGACCCATAGACAGATCTCTATGGAATCTACATCTATCCTCGTTTGCGAATCAAAATTCAGATACGCTGTCACCCATGAGAACTAAGACAGAATGCCTCTGTTCCAGTAAAAAGGGTCCCCGGTTCTCTACACTCACCATACGAAACACAGCAGCATTAAGTTGCTATATTACGCTGGTATTCTGCGAGAGCGTGGTCCTTCTCCGGTCGAGCCGACCCATTCGTGCTACAACTATATTATAAATATAGCTGCAGCATGGCTCTACCACGTAAAAACTTGTGGACCATAAACACTAAAATCATCGTTTAAGAATCATAATGCTTATGCATTGTCACCTGTTAGGACTAAGGTAGAATGCCTCGTTTCAAGTTGCTTCTCTACACTCACCATATGAAACACAGTAGCATTAAGCTGCTATTTTATGCTATTCTAGTATTAGTGTGGTCATTCCCCGGCCAATCCAACCCATTCGTACGGCAGCCATAATGGAGCTGAAGCGTGGCTTTATCACATACTAAAAGTTTATATTTCACATCAGTTTTGTAAAAAAAAGGACAACCATGTCTCTCGACATCACAACATCGAACTACTATGCCCGGGCCGCACCATTAGAGCGTTATGAATATTAACGCGAGAAGCGTGCCTGCCGCATTGTTAGTACATTTTGAGAGCAGCGGTCGAGCGGTTCGTGACACACTGACGGAGAGTGCGGCATGCCGATTCAAAGTTGTATATATAGATTAATACGTGAAGAAAAAACTTTGTATATTTTTAAGCACATTGCGCACACGGAGGAGTGTGAGGTTTGGCGTAAAGTAAATATGATTTATAATATGTTGTTTGTCAAACACATAATAGTCTATGGCCAAACAGGCGCATAGTGTGGATCTCCAATTTTGAATGTCGTCAAAGAATTTTAAAATGTTTGTTGCCTATAAAATAATTATTGACATATTGACTAATGAGCGATGTGAATTTTGTGTGATTTCAAATGTTCTTTTAGTCTGCGGGCTTTAAGTCAAGGCATATTAAGTTATTTATTTTATATTTAGTATATTTTTAACAGTGGTAGAGCTAAGCGGTAGCTTTTGCTGTCGCACGGATGGGCCAGCTCGAACCGGGGTGGTACCACGACCTCACAGAATACCAGCGTGAAGTAGAGGTTTACCTCTGCGTTGTGCTTGGTGAGTGCAGGTGGCCGAAGGCCCAATCCCCCCCTCCCCCCATCAACATGGTAGTGGAATTAAATAAAAGACTACCCCAGGGGGGTACCAGCACCCCTGGAGAATCCCTCGCTGAGCATCCACGACCAAACTACTTCACTCCTGAGCGTGGATGCTCAGGTTACCCCGCGTATTCTGGGGGCGGGGGGGGGGAGGCAAAATTCCGCACGCGACTAATGCTCTCAGGGCAAGCGGAGCAAAACAACCAAGGCGACCCCTGTCACGCTATCCGTGAATTTTTGCAACATCAGGGACTTCATTCCAACCTTAACGCTGTCCATTACCATCTAGAGACCGGCCTTGCTCTTTTTAACCGAGACCCGGGTGTCCTCTCCGGCCGATACTTCATATCTCTCCTACCCGGGGTACAAATTGGAACACTCCTTTGTGCCCCGGGCTGGAGTTTGCGTATACGTCAGAGAGGACATCTGTTTTTGACGCCTCGGCAGTCTTGAAGGTACGGACCTGTCCATCTTATGGCTGCGCGTAGACAGCGACGACCATCCCCGCATCTACGGGTGTACTGGGGATGGCATAGCAGTAATGCCGACACAGACCGACTCATCGACCACGTCCAAATGGCTGCAGACTCCGTGCTACAACAGGTCCCATCCTCAGAGATCGTGATACTCGGTGATTTTAACGCCAACCACGCTGAATGGCTTGGTTCTCGTTTAACCAATCATGCGGGTAGATCTGTCTATGACTTTGCTTTGGCATATGGTCTAACACAACTGGTTACTTCGCCTACGCGGATCCCAGATGTGGAAGACCATGTACCTTCCCTGTTGAACCTTCTGCTGACATCTCATCCGGACGGATATCAGGTCTCCATCGATGCCCTTCTGGGCTCTTCGGACCATTGTCTGATCCGGAGTACGGTGCCACTTACGCTCCAATCGCAGTTGCGATGCCGGATATGGGGTTTACACAGCGCTCGGTTCGCAAAGTACTCTTCTCCCTGGACGTCAGCAAGTCGAGTGGGCCCGATGGAGTCCCTCCCATTGTGCTGAAGACGTGTGCTCCGGATTTGGCACCGGTTTTAACGCGTCTTTTCCGGTACTCATACTCCCAAGGCGTAGTCCCGAATTCATGGAAAACAGCTTTGATCCACCCGATCCCTAAAAAAGGCGACCGCTCAGACCCGTCCAACTACAGGCCTATTGCCATCGCCTTCTTGTTCTCCAAAATAAAAAACACCAGCTGATTAGTGACCGCCAGTACGGTTTTCGTCGAGGTCGATCAGCTGGTGATCTTCTAGTCTATCTGACTCATAGATGGGCAGAGGCAGTAGAGTCCAAGGGGGAGGCATTGGCCGTTATTTTGGACATTTCGGGTCTGGCACAAAGCGCTTCTTTCGAAGCTTCCTTCCTATGGGCTTCCCGAGAAATTGTGCAAATGGATCACCAGTTTCCTTGCTGATCGGAGCATCAAGGTCGTAGTAGACGGTGCATGCTCTGATTTCAAGCCTATCAACGCTGGTGTTCCACAAGGCTGCGTGCTATCACCAATGCTGTTTCTCCTGCATATCAATGATATGTTGCTAACTGGTAGCATTCATTGCTATGCAGACGACAGCACTGGTGATGCCTTATATACCGGCCGTGCCAATATTTCTCGGGAAAACGTCGCTGAGTACTCAACAAAGTCTCGGATTGGGGCCAAATAAATCTAGTCCAGTTCAATCCCCAGAAGACACAAGTTTGCGCGTTTACTGCTAAAAAGAACCGCTTTGTCGTATCTCCTCAGTTTCAAGGCACTCCCCTTGCTGCCTCAGCTAGTATCGGAATCCTTGGCGTTGATATATATAATAATGTGCAGTTTCGTGGTCACTTAGAAGGGAAGGCGAAATTGGCCTCTAAAAAGCTTGGCGTGCTCAGCAGAGCGAGACAGTATTTTATGCCGACACATCGCTTGCAACTTTACAAAGTGCAAGTTCGGCCCCACATGGAATACTGTTCTCATCTCTGGGCCGGGGCACCCCAGTGCCAGCTCCTTCCACTTGACCGCATCCAGCGCAGAGCGGTTCGAATCCTCGACGACCGAATTCTTTCTGATCGGCTCGATACACTGGCACTGCGTAGAGATGTTGCATCTCTTTGCGAATTTTATCGCATCTTTCACGGGGAGTGTTCTGAGGAATTGTTCGGACTAATTCCAGCCGCTCAATTTCACCATTGCACATCGCGACAAAACTCGCGTTACCATCCATACCATCTGGATGATTGGCGGTCCACTACTGTGCGATTTAGAAGAAGTTTTCTCCCTCGCACAACTTCCTTGTGGAATCAATTACCATCAACGAATTTTCCGGACCGATACGACTTAGGAACCTTCAAGAAAAGAGCTTACACCTTTCTAAAAGGCCGGCAACGCATCTTCAATTCCCCTGGTGTTGCGGTTGTTCATGGGCGGCGTTAGTCACTAACCATCAGGTGAGCCGCATGCTCGTTTGCCCCCTCTTCTATAAAAAAAAATAGTATATTAGATTTTCGATCACTATTTAAAACTGATTTTATTAAGACATGCTTCATTTAATACAAACACTTTTATACTTCTTCAAGTCTAAAAAATAATTGACATTTTTGGACCCGTTGGATCTCAAGGGCTAAACGCGCATCACGAATTACAAATTGCGCGAGCTTTTTCAGTTCTATCCCCACGGGAACCATTTAAATTGTTACTTGTAATTTTAAGTGTTAGATTTATGACATACTACTGGTTCCCCGCGACTTCGCCCGCGTGGAATTTATTACGATTGAATTTCATGGGTTTTGATTTTTTTTGCGCGGAAATCGAATTCTTTTTTAAAATACAAGTAGCCTAAGTTATTCGTTATAACATCCGCGTTCTACCAGTGGAAATACTGTCAAAATCGGTGCAGTCATTTCGGAGATTAGACGGAACAAACAGACAGACAGATAAACATTTTACAAATTGTTTTTTTTTTTGTTATCAGTACCGTATATACTTTCATATATGCATTTAGTAAAAAGCTGTTATTTTGATATTACAAATAGACACTTCGATCTTATTAATTTGAATAGCTTTGGCGATATGAATAAATTATTTCGAGGACATATTATGAAGCATGTTGTTATTGTTTTGAACACGAAGAGGATCGGTGGATCGACTGCTTCATAAACACTCCCAAATTAGTACATACAGCTGTTACAGGACTATTATATAAGTGGTATATATGTTACACGTGATAAAAAAAATTATCTTTATTTCAGGCAATACAGGACCCATCAAGAATGTTAGTAACAGTGGAATGAAATATAACTTAAATTATAGTGTTAGTAATTAAATTAATTTACATAAATAATGATGACAAAATGTAAATGGAGATGTTTGAGACCAGCCGCCACGAGGGTACCGGTGACTTATACCGTGGCATGTAACCGTATCCAGCGCTCAAGCAGCGGCGAGTCCCACCTATCTGCCATTGTGTTGAGAATGCTATTGGAGCTGCCACGTAAACGTTTCAGCATCGATGCAGCACGCTTTATAATAATGGCGTGGAAACCATCAGTGCGCATTTCAGAAAACATTACTGACGCGCTGCAAAAGCGCGGCAGCCCCATCAGCATCCTAAACCCATTATTATACTGGACACGCAACGCGCTGTACACCCGCTGCGTATAGTTAACCCATAGGTTGCCCGTGGAAAAAGACTGGCAGTGAAAATAGTAATCTTTACCTGCCTACTGCAACGAGCAAACCTACGGGCCACCATGTTACACCTGATGGACAGCGCCCTACGTTCCCGCTCGATATCCATATTATCACGTAGATTCTCGGTGACCCAGTGACCCAGATACTTAAAATGTGAGACACGCTTTAGAGGTGTGGTGTGGTTGTTGAGTGTGAAGGTAGTCGCACATGGTCGGGATTTCACTCCCGCCTTGAACATCATAAACTCGCTCTTTTTCACATTGTATCTGAGTCCATGGGACATTGCATATACTTCACATATATTTAATAATTTCTGCATGGCACCAATCGAAGGGCTGACAGCCTACATTTGTGCCGCTCAACTCCTCGATCAGGCCATTGACATACATATTGAAAAGCCTAGGAGATGTAAGACCACCTTGCGTCACCCCACATTCAAGTCTATACACATCGGAGTATGAGCTCACCCATCTAACACAGTTGGTCTGCCGTTCATACCACGATCGTAGCACCGCGACTAACTCGTACAGCACATCAGTCTCACTTTGAAGTTTCTTCCATAATAAGTCATATGACACCAAATCGAAGGCCTTGGACAAGTCAAGAAAACAGGCAAAGACTGGAGTGCTCCTATCAGTGTAGTATTTGACAGTTTGCTTGAGACACAAAATAGCGCTTTCCATGGGCAGACCTGGTTGAAAACCAAATTGTGAATCATTAAATTTTATATGACTACTTAAGTGTTCATCAAGCAAACCGTCCTGCACCTTTGCCACCACAGTAGCCAGTGAAATTGGTCTGTAATTTGTCAAGTCCGACGGATCCCCCGACTTGTTCTTAATAACTGGCACAACTATGGTTCACATAAGGTCATCAGGCAGGTAATAGTGGCTGAGACAGCGATTATACAACAAAGATAGGACCCTAGGTAGATGTATTCCCGCACACTGCAGATGCTCTATGCTGAGGTGGTCATGACCAGGGGATTTACACCATACCATGCCCTTAATTACGCGGTCCACATCCTTCGCCGAGAATCTAAAATTAAGTTTGTCAGTACGATACCCATCATCACACATCGCAACTGCAGGCCCAAGAGGCGAGTCCACCCTGAAGTGAGCTTGGAAGGCCTTGGCTATCTCACTGTGCTCATGAAGGCAAGCGACGGTAAAGCCACGATGCAGCTTCTTTTATAGGATAAGGGTGACAAACGAGCACACAGTCCACTTGATGGTAAGTAGTTGCTGCGGCCTATAGACATCTACATCTATCCTTAATTACGAATCAAACGAATTAAAACGTGGTCACTCGTGAATGCCTCATTTCCAGTAAAATGGGTCTCCGGTTCTCTACACTCACCATACGAAACACAGCAGCGTTATGCTACTATTTGACGCTGGTATCCTGTGAAAGCGTGGTCCTTTCGCGGTCGAGCCGACCCATTCGTGCTACAACTACACTACTAAGCTGCAGCCATGCTTCAGCTATATTAGTAGTGTACTAATATAGCTGAAGCATGGCTCTACCACGTAAAAAAGCTATATTATGGTTCTAGCATGAATGGGTCGGCTCGAGCGGGGAAAGACCATGTTCACACAGAATACAAGCGTAAAATAGTAACTTAATGCTGCTGTGTTTTATATGGTAAGTATAGAGAATCAGAGAACTTTGTACTTTTGATTCTTATTCGACGATATATATAGGTGCCTATGGGCAACAGAAAGCGAAATCGACTCGGATTCGATAACTTCTCGCACCGAAACCAATAAACGCTATTCACATTTAACGTTCGCACAAAGGTCACTTAGATACATCCTATAACTATTGTATCGTCATTTAGTTACATGCATTTACGAATTTTGTAGATAAATAGGCTTTTGCATTTTTTTAGAGTAACGCCTGAACAAAAACATATTGCAATATTTTGGAGTTAGCCATTGACATCGAATATAAAAAATATATAATTTAACTATATAATAAATAACAAAAAAACTGAGATATGTCTCGTTTCTGTCGGGTCTGGGTTTTTTTCTATGGGGCGTGACCGTACTTCTTTGACGTTTGTTTTCGATAATTGTGACAGTTTGCATCGGAAACTTTACGAGAGCTTCCGATGATTAGAACAGATAAATAAACCCTTTTAATTATAAGGTAGGTAACAAAAATTAATTACAATTATCTATAAGACGTATTTTCATATAATTACTTCAATATTAGCACTTAATCTTAAAGCTGAATTTTTGTGAAAGGTGTGTTTTTATAAGTTTTCTATCACAAAGCAGCATATATATAACGAGACATATCTCAGTTTTTTTGTTATTTATTATATAGTTAAATTATATATTTTTTATATACGATATCAATGGCTAACACCAAAATATTGCGTTATGTTTTTGTTTAGGCGTTACTCTAAAAAAATACAAAAGCCTATTTATCTACAAAATTCGTAAATGCATGTAACTAAATGACGATACAATAGTTATGGGATGTATCTAAGTGACATTTATCCGAACGTTAAATGTGAATAGCGTTTATTGGTTTCGGTGCGAGAAGTTATCGAATCCGAGTCGAATTCGCTTTCCGAGACGATTGTGAATAGCCCGGCTGGACGAAAGTCTCAAGCAAGTTTCAATTTGCCTTACTTATCACCAAGACACTGCTCTCCATATTCTTCTTGTTCACTGGCGCGTAAAATACCACTGCTGGACATTAGCCTCACCCGTTGTAGGGGAGGAGTCCAAATGGTAAGTGGTTACTGCAGTTCATGGACATTTTTTAACTGTAAACAAAGATGGCTACAGATGCGTTATCACCTTGCGAATGCTGTAATTATTCTGGCTCTACCCTTCAGACCACAAAGTGCAAGCACTGCTATTTGGCGGCAGAAATAGGAAACAGGGTGAGTGATGAGGAAGAAAAATGGATTCCTAGGCAAAAAGGGAATTTTATTACCTAGTTAAGTGTGTGCTGTGTGATAACGGCGTACCAAACTCCATCACCACATTTCGTCCCGTGGGTATCGTGATGCATCTTTCTAGTATCAGAAATAATAAAAAAACGTATACTGAAGTCCGCCCGCAGAGCAAAGCAGTGAACAACACCCTCCAAATATAATAGGAGACTTGTGCTAGAAGTGCCTGTGCTGTGATAGTAGTGGGACGTATATATAGGCTATAATTTTACTTTTAATAATGCTAAAATTAATGCTGCTGTGTCTTACCTAGTTTGAAGAGAACGTCCCCCCCCCCCCGCAATTGCGTGCACTATCCCCGTCACTACTAATCCTAGCACCCAGTCTATTTCACCTTAGGATGCCTTATGTAGAGGCAAAACACGTGTTGAAATGTCGTCGGTGGTGTGTCTTTCCTAGTGTAGTGGTGTTTGGAGTAGTGGTGCTGGGACTAGTGGTGACGGGGGTAGTGCACGCAACTGTGGGATGGCGGGAGGTGTTCTTCAAACTAGGCAAGACACATCAATTTATTTCATTGAGTGGATGTAGGCAAAATAATTTTTACCAACTTTAATGTAATGGATTTCCGCCAAATAACGCCTGATGCTTTTTATTATTTTATTAATGCTTTAATAACGATGTTTTTAATGTAGTTACAATAATTTAGACCTAAACGTATAGCTTATTAATAAAATGGAAATTAAATAAAAAAAAAAAGATCGACAACCGCTGCGGCCGTGAGTCCGGTTATGTGTGGAACGGAACAAGCGAAATTATTTCCCCTATTTCAAGTGTTTATTCGAGAATGGCTCATGGGTAGCCCGATCCGCATTTTTCTCTCTATGCTCGGGCATTAGGCGTCTACGGAATTTATTCATATGGGATCCAAGGCCATTATTATTATTGACCATTCTGACGGGGTTTTGTTGTGTGAACGTGACTATGGTATGTACATATGATATTTCTTTTTTTAAAAGGTTACCCTCACATTAGAATTTTCTCTTGCATCGTGGAGGCAGTTAACGTACATAAACAACACAAGAACAAACACTTGTTCTGTACGGGATTCAAGCGTGCGTCCCTCAGCGTCGTAACTTAGTGCTAAGCCACTGCGCCACACAGCCGTCTAATACATGGTTGGTAATGTAAATTTACCAAGCGTATTAGATGGTGTCTGTTACCGTATAGTGGTGGTGAACGAATATCCACTACCATTAAGTCTCTTCTGGTATTGATGTCTATTTTGTTTGTAAAGTGAGACAAATAGATTGACAGTTAAACATTCTAATAATGGTTAGTCATGTCTTAAGAACAGTTTCCCTACAGACAGCGCAACAGTGTTAAGTATTTGGGAGTACTATTTCCATCTCTGTCCAACTGACACTAATTTAACAAAATTTCCGCGTATTGTATGTTTCGTAATTTAACTTTTTTTAAATAATATGTTATATAGATATTTTTTTTCATACAGAATAATAGTGTCCTCCAAACCGAAGTTCGGTCACGGCAGCCAGCTTCACCAAAGACTAGCCATCTGTACAGGGCAGGATTATAGTGCACGTGTGTGTGCGCAAGCACAGGTGCACTCTCTGTTGCCTCAATCTCAAAGTCCGATGGGACGGTTGTTCGACATGACCGGAGAGAGATCACGCGCAGGACCAACGGCTTTTAGGTGCTTTCCGAGGCACGGGGATGAGACACAAATTCCTGACTTCGGGCAGCTACTGAGAATTTCTTGACGGAAAAACTCAATATATAAATTTTTTGGCCTGACCCGGGATTTGAACCCGGGACCTCAAGATCAGCAGCCACACTAGTACAACCACTAGACCAACGAGGCAGTCAAAGTTCAGACACAATGGTAAGACAATAGCAATGACATGTACCGTGAAATATATGTAGTGCACGGTACAGCGAACGGGTTAAATTGTTCGAATAGATTCGTCGGTGTGTATAAAATACCTATTGGATCGAGAGTGAGCAAAGGGTTGCGTCACTATACTGGAGCGTCATATAAATGGTGCCGGGGTCGCATTGAGGGTAGATCGAGAAACCGCAACTCGTATGTACATTAAAGTTCAGTGTAGGTGCCGAGCGTGGGAGATTCCGCTTAAGTAATTTTAGTAGAAGTCACTCTACGAGTGCAAAGAAAGTGTCGTGGTTTTAGAAACGGTTAGCCGTGGTGGTGGTTCTTCTGGTGTAGGCAAGGAGGATGGAGAGGCTGCCCTGTGCTACGTTGTTGTCGTGTTGCTGTCGGCTTGCATACTTTGGTGTTACGTAATTATGTACTTCGTGCTACACCAGTGTGTAATTGTGACGAGGACATATTACGGTATGGTCAAACTGTAAATATTCTATACTGAATTTATAGTGCGTTACATGACGCACTATACATTAATTACAGAGCAATTACAGTTTCAAGACATTAAATCGACAATACAGATAAGTCACAATTTTGATCTCGGAAAATACATCAATATAGCATTAATTGTTAAAAATAAGAAAAGTGTGAGAGCGGATGTTCAACTTGCTCCCTTGCTCACGCTATTAATCATTATCAATAATAACTTCATCCTAATTTGTCTTGAAACATTAGGACGAAGTTGGCCCAACTTTATATTTGTTTTGATCCATAATTATAAATCTTTGAGCACGTCTAACTTTGAAACTTCATATTTTAACGAACATTCGACAAACCACAGCCGCAGATATCAGTTTATACATGGTGTTTATAAAAATTTATTGATTTTAATTTGATTATATTCAATCTGAGAGCAAACTTCGTTTGTATGGAGGTACTTCCCTTAAAAGCATGCAAATAACCTCAATATTACAGACAGACACTTCAATTTTATTTATATGTATAGATGGATATTAATTTATTAGTAGCGAAGCTTAAAACGTTGGTTTCTTGCTTTTAGAGCCGAGTAATTTAATAAGAGTTTACACAAGGACAGCGGATTTGGCGCCCTTTGCTAACTTCGCATTAAATTTCTCAGTCTTATGGAACATTGACGTGGAATAAAATTAAGAGAAGACATTTTGGTTGTTTCAAGTTGAACATTTATTTATTTATTTTTACTTCAATTAAAATGATTAAACCAATTACATTAATTAAAAACAACATGTTCATTCTTAAAGTTGGAAAAATTTACTTTGCCTATATCCGCGGCAATAAAATAAAAATATGTGTCTTACCTAGTTCGAGGAGCACCTCCCTCAATGCGTGCACTATGTTCGTCACCACTAATCCCAGCACCACTACACTAGGAAAGACACACCACTGACGACAATACGACACGTGTTTCGCCTCTACACGAGGCATCCTCAGGTGAAGTAGACTCTGCGGTGGCTGACCGCTAAAGCCTTAGCCGTAAGCCACTAAGAATAGTGGCAGACAGCTAAGGATAGTGCACGTAATTGAGGGAGGGCGGTAGGTGTTCTTCGAACTAGGTAAGACACATCAATTTACTTTATTGAGTGGGTATTGGCAAAGTAAATTTTGCCAACTTTATTACAATGGATTTCCGCATAGTAATGCCTGATTCTATTAATTATATTTGTTATGGCTAAAAGCCGAAGTGTGGTTACGCCTAGTTCTAGCCGGAACTAGAGCAAATGAGGAGTACATTGGATAAGGCGATTGAGGAAACGCGCAATACGCATCTTGAAAGTCGACCGCGACTTCCACGCATAACCCTAAGCAAGCGGAATTGGGCTGTCGCGAGGGCTCTAAACCCAATGCGGGTGACCTATTTGGAAGCTGACCGGGGACCTTTGCGAGACGGACTCATTTCTTTTTGGCGTCTCACTGGAAATATGCCATATTACTGGCACCAAACTCCTCATGGCTGGACGTGCTACTAGACAAAGTAGCGCCATCTCAGCATGGAGAATAAGAATTGAGAAATGTATCGCAAAAGCTAGGGTTCTCGTCGGTCTTCTCTCGTGATATGCTTCAGGTCAGGCAATAACAGGCCAAGAATTGTGCGCACCGTCAGGATGGCGTTTGAATGGCGGACAAACTGACATTTGTCCCAGCAGTAGACACTAACATCCATTTTGAGTACGCGAATCATTCGTCACGTGGATTTAAATCAGGCGAAGTCGTGTGCTCAAAATGGATGCCGGGGCTGTAGTAGTGGAACTAACGAACCACTCTTTATTGACGCGGTCATTGGCAAAGTGATTGAACGCAATCGTCGGAACTTCTTTACCGCTTAGATAGACCATAGAAAAACATTGGCCTCGGTGCACCATACATGGCTAAAGTGGGTCCTCGAGCTTTACAAGGTTGACTGTACGGTTATAGACTATGGACGGTGTACGGATGCGGAAAGCCGCATAAATATAAGAAGGGGTATCTTTCAGGGCGATTGTTTGAGTGCAATTTGGTTTTGCCTCTCCCTGAACCCTCTCAGTACCTTACCGGAGAACTCCGGGAGGGGATTTCAGCTTTGGTAAGAAGGTACAAAAGTGACCCACCTTTTCTATATGGACGATCTCAAATTATTCGCCTCCAGTCGCTCCCATCTTTTGGTATTGCTAAACATCACTTGTGATTTTAGTAATTCTATTGGAATGGAGCTGGGGAAGGATAAATAACTTTGATGGCATAGACTTATCTATGCCTATCAACTTAAGGACTCTTTCCGAGGCTGAAATATACCCAAACCTGGGTATTTCACAGAATAATGAGGTGGTAGGAGGTACCGATGAGGTGGGTATGAAGCAGCTCATTCTGCGTAGATCGGAACAAATATTAATAATTTTAATCTGAAGGTAGTTGTGGATCACTATGAAATCAAGCCGCCATATACCTCAGCCCCCACGTGACCATGGGTGCTGTAAAGCATTCGATTCGTCGGGAATTAAATGTTAAAATTAATCGCGATAAAATCAATCAAACTAATCAAAGCCCAACGGACCAGCAAGTTGAAGTGGCAACGGTTTACAAAAAAAAAAGCAAAACTAAAAAGAGACAAACATATACATTAATAGGATTTTACCTGCGGGAGAATGAGATAGAATCGTATAGAATCGAGATAGTTTCTTATTACCTCGATCTCCTTTTTTTATAAATCTGAAGTGACATATGAACTTAAAAACCTTCTGACTTTTCGATATCGAAAAAGAATCAAAATGCAGATGCGTTGTCACCCGTGAGGACTAAGATGGAGTGCCTCTTTTCCAGTAAAAAGGGTCTCTGGTTCTCTACACTCACCACACGAAACACAGCAGCCTTAAGCTGCCATTTTACGCTGGTATTCTGTAAGAGCGTGGACTTTCACAAGTCGAGCCGACCCATTCGTGCTATAACTATACTACTAATATAGCTGCAGCATGGCTCTACCAATAAATTGGTTGTGTCTGTCTGTAACATCATAGCTCCTGAACGGATGAATCGATTTTTTCGTTTGAAAGGTGTCTTAATCGAGAATGTTCTTAGCTATTGTTTAAAGAAAACCTGTGCAGCTGTTTGAAGATCATCAGCTCTTTTTGTTCCGTTGTTTTTAAAAATGTTTAATTTATGTTATCAGATATTTATGTACAACATATTTCTTTCGTGTTATTATCCCCTTTCTTAAAATAGGAATTTCGCCATTTCCCCTAACATTTATTTATCGAGCCCGAAGTCCCGTCAATTATATTCCAGGCCATATTTTCACGGAAGCTGTAAATCAAATTGGTAGATGATTTACGGTTACTAAGCCTTTTCTTAACAATAAGGTTATACAGTGTGTTCAGAAATAATTTTACAAACAAGAAGTGATTTTGTGCAATTTAATTCTACGAGGTTATCGTAAGACCATGTTTGACGGCGCTGTACAGTTCGAGCGCGATCTCAGTCACCGTCTCGGTGTCGGTCTCGTTTTTGATCTTGATCACGTTTTTTGACCTCGGTCGTAATTTCTTCTTGAACTTGTCTTAGTCTCGGTTTTGGTTTCAGTCTCGACTTAGTTTGCGGGAGAGTCTCGGCGTTGGCCGAGAATGTTCTGTGCGCGGTTGTTTAGTAAAGCTAAAAAAAAATGTCGGATAAAATATCTTAATGTGGAGAAATTGCTTTCTCTAGCTTGCGTCATACGAATGCGTAAATTTATGTTTATATATATACACCCATAAAAATAGCATTTTGTCTATAAAGTTATTAAACTTCCGGCTGTGAAAATTAGTAATTGACAAAGGTAGGAAATTATAAATTTCGGTACGGAGAAAGCGAGTTTTAATTAGATCTCGACGTTTTGGGGTCCTAGGAAGACTTTCCGACTATTCCCGGCTGGACGTCCGGCCGTGTGTTCGTGCGTGCGTACGTGCCCACGCGCGTATTTGCGTGCGTGCGAGTGTATTTGCGTGCATGCGTGCGTTGGTACATGCGTGCGAGCATGCCTACGTGTGTGTGAACGAGCGTGCGCGCGCGCGCGCGCGCGTGTGCGTGTGTGTGTATGGATGTGTGTATGTGTATGTGTGTGTGTGTGTGTGTGTGTGTGTGTGTGTGTGTGTGTGTGTGTGTGTGTGTTGATGTGTGTGTGTGTGTGTGTGTGTGTGTGTGTGTGTGTGTGTGTGTGTGTGTGTGTGTGTGTGTGTGTGTGCGTGTGTGTGTGTGTAAATAAAATTTTGTCGTACGATATCTTTAGAACGAACCAATCGATCGAGATAGGCGACACTGTGATCGCAAGTGTCCATTGAGACTTCGAGTTGATTCGATTTTCAAGTTAATGGTCAAACCGTTTCAAAGATTTTCAAAAAATAAAACCAAAAAAACAATAATTAAACTTTTTAAAAAGTAATTATCCCTTACAAGTTTCTTAAATGCAAACAAAGTTTCAGAACCTCTTATATTTGATATTCTTGGTCACTGTCTTGCCATTGGTCTTGTTCTCGGCCTTGGTCTCGCTCGACAAAATAAAACTAGCCTCGGCTGTCATCTGTTATCGTGTTACAATAGCGTAAATTACAGATTAAATAACAACTGAAGCCTCAATCACGCTATCGAAGTTTCGTAGAGTTAATTTCGAAGTATGAAGAGCCATTATAACTATTACAGAGTGAGACAATCAATCTTAGTTCTCAGCGATGACAACATATCTGTATTTTTCTTTGTTTTTAGTTGCCTTGTTCTTTGTTAGAAGTCCATGGAGTGCGGTAGCCACTTACCCATAGGTGGAGAGTAAGTTCGTTTACTACTTTAATAATTACTAATTTGATGACGGCTCCGTGGCTTAGCAATGAGTTACTGAACTGAGGCCCGCGGGTTTGAAACCCGCACGGAACAAGTATTTGTATGATCTGCAAGTAATTGTTCCAGGTCTGGATGTTTGTCCTTGTGCAATTTATGTTTGTAAGCTGACTCCACGATACAGGAGATGACTATCTCCTAACGTTTTTAAAAACAAGAACGAGACAAAAAGAAGAAATTCTACCACCGAGAAGATAAGAAATTAGAATCGGTAATTCATTCTTGGGGCTATGTGTATGCTTTTACAACAAAATCTCAAAAATATACAAAATCTCAAAAATATACAAAATCTGACTTTCGCACACTTTATTAATTCTATTAAACAAAACTTGTCTGAAAGATAAAGTTGATGTTAAAGTTACAGACCTATATACGTCCCAATGCTGGGCGTAAGTCTCCTCTCATTTCTGAGAGGGTTTTAGGGCAAGTAAATGTTCGCCGCGCTGCCCCAATGCGTATTGGCGAACTTCACATGTCTTCGAAATATTTTTTAATGTTATTTATTTGACATGCAGGTTTCCTCACGATGTTTTACTTCACCGCCGCGTGGTAAATCAGCACTTAAAATTGCAATTAACAATTTTATTGGAGCCGGTGAGGAGGGTTTAGCCCCTAAGCTACCACGGCTCTTATTGTATAAAAAGGTTATTATTATATTAAGGAATTTTTGGATGATAATAACCCAAGGGAGTGAGCTGATCGCTACCAAACTATTTCTTATTTATTTTGTGTTGTTAATTATTGTGTAACAAGTTAAATGATTTTAAACTACATTTCTGAAAAAAATATTATTAATATTCTTGCTGGTTATTCCCAGGACAGAGGTATTTTTCGCCAAACAACACACATGTTTTTATTGTTTTCTTACAATCCCGTCCATCCAAAGGTTGTGTGGAAGAGATCGCTCTGACCGCCCATTGTACCACATTTCTTTCACTCCTTTTTCGTTATTATTTTTTTTGGCGTGCAATAAAGTGTTATTTATCTCTCTATGTATCTATTTTCCGACATAAAATTGCTAGCGACAACAAATTCATCCCCCGATTATATCCACTGACAAGGGATAAAATGATCTTGTCCTTATGCCAAAGCACGGCAACGGGAAAAAGGAGATGTATATCCCTGTTTGACATGACGCATAGACATAATAACATATCCTCCGTCCGTAGCATGGAGCCAAATGAAAGAGAAAAACTGGCCGAGTGCGTGTCGGGCCACGCATAATGTAGAGGTATATGTAGAGTTCAGTAGTACTAATCCAAGTGCATTTTATAATTTGGTCGACTATAACTTGTTAACTTCTTAGTTATACCTAGCTGTGATAGTTTTCCTTTTAACTTCGGGGAGAACACATGACTCTAATGAATAATACCACTTTAAAGCTAAATACTTCGCAAACGGACCCCTGAATCGAAAAGGTGTGTGAAAAAAACATTGCCCCCAATGTTTTTGAAAGACCTATCCAACGATACCCTAGATAATGGAATAGACGGGTAAAAAAAAATCATCCTCAATTTATTTGTATGTGAAGTACCTAAAATAAAAATGTTTTTTAACAATTTATTTCACAGTTTTCTAGGCGTGATTAATATCTATAGCTATGCCAAATTACAGATTTGTAACAGCTAGGGTCTCTGAGCAAAACCGCAGACGGACGAACGGACATGGCGAAACTATAAATGTTCCGTGAATCACGGAACCCTAATAATTATGGTTTTTTTTTGATATTTGAAAGGGGAAATTTTATCCTAGTTCAATGCACGTGGGTTTAAGTTTATATTCATACAAAAAATCTATCTAAGTCTAAGTCTATCTCCCATTTTATCTACTGTGGATATTATATCCACCGGGGTACTCATGCTTGAAGGGTGGATAAAACGGAGCGAGGGGATAAACATTTTATCCTTTCCCCGGGAATAAAATTGTCTCCTGTCTATGCTAGCCCTGTACTAATAAATTAAACATAAGAGTGACTTTATTTTGAATATTGAATAAAAAAAGTTGTTGTGTTTCTTTTTCTATTTATATTTCGGCATAGCTATGACAAACAAGCACACATCGTCGTTGACGCCGCAAAGGGGCGAATCTCAATTTTTCAAAAAATTACAAGAGAGCAAGTAAACATGTATTATCCCCCGATTATTAGCTATTTGCGTCAGAAAATTAAATATATTAGACTTAATGGAAAACTACAAATAAGATTAATTTTCTGATGAAATAAAGCTAGTAATCGGGGAATAATAAATGTTTTCTTGCTCTCCTGTAAATTTAAAAAAAAATTGAGATTCGCCCCTTTGCGGCGTTAGCGACGACATGCAAACTTAGTTTAGTTAAATCTGGGATGTATAGAAACGTAGCCGCCATTTTGTAGTTTCATTATGTTTGCGATTTCAAGAAATTCTGAGGTTGGTAATAAATCCATGACTTTTTTGACACCAGAGCAGCGCCATTTAGTAATGATGTTGAATATTTGACGGAGTTCATGTCTGGGGAAGTTAATATGTTAGCTCAATTAAAGACAGTTATTTCGTCTCTAAAAAATCTGTACAGGGTGCAGATTTTTTAAATTAAAATAAGGGTGAAAGAAGAGACATCTAAATTTATCCTCAATTAAGAATCAAAATGCAGGTAAGGACCTGGAGTCAATCTGGATAGGTACCACCCTTAATCTATATATATTTTTTTATAAAATAAGGGTGACAAACGAGCACACAGTCCACCTGATGGTAAGTGGTTGCTGTGACCCATAGACATCTACATCTATCCTCGTTTGCGAATCAAAATGCAGATACGTTGTCACCCGTGAGGACTAAGATGGAATGCCTCATTTCCAGTAAAAAGGGTCTCCGGTTCTCTACACTCATCATACCAATAATCTACTATTTCACGCTGGTATTCTGTGAGAGCGTGCTTCTGCCCTGCTTCACGGTTTACGAGTCGGTTTTACTGCCAAGGTGCGTCACTATATATTTCATATCAAAGGAGATATAAAAAATTAGAAATGCTAAAGAGGGACGATATCACATTTTATACTGGTAATGGTGCTTCACTCCCCGCAGCGTCCTTATCCCCAAATTTTTATTGTATACGCTCGACAAGTGCTCTCAGTATTTCCTCAGAAAATTGCTTACACAAAACCTTTTCTTATATGGCCGAGTTTACTTTACGTTATTGCGTAAGTCTTTCGAAATAATACTATCTAGTTAATAAAAGTAAGCATTAAATATAGTAGAAAATACGTGTATTGAACTTTATTAGGGTAGCCGCAACACTTTTCTACTCTACTTGAAATTTTGATAGAAAATTGGAATCTCAATTGGACGTTGTTATAAATAAATAAACAATAAAATCTCTTTATTTCGGACCAACATCCATAATTGTTAGTAGGTACAAGGAAGTTATAGCTATGCTAGTAATAATTAAGTGCAGACACGACTAATTAGTTTAAGTACAAACCAGGCTTATCTGATCCACTAGGTTTATGCACATGCATATTCACCCGGTGTCTCATAATAGGACAATCTGGTTTGCCACTAATAGCCCTCAGTATGGCGTTGGAGCTACTACGTATTCTGCGCATGAGCGAGGCGACACGTTTACGTAAAACCGTTTCGAAGCTATCTGTGCGCGCTTACGCATACATGCCCGATGCGCTGCAAAATCGCGGCAGACCCAACATCACCCTGAAGGCATTATTATACTGTACTCGGAGTGCGCTGAAAGCCCCCCGCGTATAATCAACCCACAGATTACACGTGTACATTGTTTGGCAGAAGGCTTTAAACAATGTTATTCTAACTTCTGTGGTACATCGTGAAAATCAGCAGGCTAACATATTGCAGCGGACTGCCAACGCTCTCCTTTCCCTCTCCATATCACAGTCATCCCTCAGCCTCTCGTGCACAATGTGACCGAGATACTTGAAGGACGATACGCGATGTAGAGGTACTCCGTTTAGGTACACTGGTGGAACATTAAGAGCTCTGTGACTGTCTGCCTTAAGTACCATAAACTCGCTCTTTTTTACATTGCAAAGAAGACCGTGAGACTCACAAATGCTCATCAGTCTTCTGAGAGCAGCTACTGATGGACTCAGCAGCACCATGTCGTCGGCATAACTTACACTATTGACACAAAGACCGTCTATAGAGCATCCGACATGCATGCTGCTGAGCCCACGAATCAGCTGATCAATATAGCAATTAAATAGTGTGGGAGAGGTCAAACCACCTTGTCTCACCCCACATTTAAGCTTAAACTCATCAGAAAACTGTCCAAGCCATCTGACTTGGTTAGTCTGATGTCCATACTAGTATTTAAACACATTGACAATGTCATTCGGGACACCACTCGCCAACAGCTTCGCCCAAAGAATATCATACTGAACCAAGTCAAATGCCTGCGACAGATCCAAAAAAGCTGCATACACACATGTTTTTCTGCAAGTGTAGTACTTGATTATATGCTTGAGGGACATAATAGCACACTCAGTGGATAACCCTGGCCGAAAACCGAACTGGGCGTCGTGAAACTTAAGATGTTGTTTAAGTTGTTGTCTCTCAAAATAATCAAGCACTTTAGCCGTCACAGTAGCTAATGAGATGGGTCGGTAGTTGGTCTTATCCGAAATATCCCCAGTTTTATTTTTAAGAATTGGAATTACGACCGTTCTCATTAGATCCGCAAGTAAGTAGGCATGCCTCCTACAGATTGTGAACAGCATTCCCAGCAACCTTGGCAGGTGAGGCCCCGCGTAAAGGAAATGCTCAATGCTGAGGCCGTCGTGCCCCGGCGACTTGCCACGCTTCATTCCTTTTATCGCCTCGAAAACCTCCTTGGCAGTAAAACGTTCTGGCACGTCGGTCACGACCGGCTCAGCAACCAGCTAAATATCACATTTACCAGCATTGCCCGTGGCGGTGACAGGCTGAACCTGGAAATGCGCTCGAAACAAGTTCGCAATATCCTTCGGGTCACTAGCGGCGTCGACACTTACCGGGACGCCGGACTTTGGACCCATTTTCTTTGTTTGCTGCCAAAACCCCCGAAAGTCTTTCTTTTCTTGCTTACAAGCTAGTACGAGTATATTCATTTTAATTTGCTCTTGGTGATTTTAGCAGTATTTCCATTTGTTTTTAAAAACTTTTCTCGACTCGCACATATCTATGTATAAGGAGCCCTCTCGTGGCCTTCCATACCACACCCAGTTTAGGAATTTCTGGCGGGCATCTTGGTGCGCAGCCCGCACGTGTTTGTTCCAGCCCGCAAGTTGGCGGGCGTTTTTCCTGTCACCATTACCACCCGCATGGCTAAGCCAGGCTGCCTCTTGCATAACCTTTACAATGCCCAAAAATAGGTTATCTATTATAACTAAGTGATCCAAGCTGTGATTATTACAAAGAGTATCACAACAACTACTTAATTTATCAGGAAATTCAATTTCTTTTGATTTTTCATTACAGAGTTTTGCGTACAATTCTAACTCACTCTTATTTCTATTACCCCATATAGTTTTGTCAGTTGAGGCACAGATCAAAGTTTGCTTAGGCATCAGATTAGCAATCTCGCACTGAATTTCTAAAGGGAAATGATCGGACCAGTAAACATCGTAGTGTACCTTCACAGAGACCACAGACCTCCGCGCCGCCTCAGTGATTATGCAATGATCCAACCACCTCCTACTACCATGCGCTTCACTGACAAAGTTATATGTGTCTGAATCTAAACCCAAAATATTAAGATCAATACCATTCCAATTTAACTCATTACAAAAATTTTACATTTCAGTACCAAACAAATGCCCTGGGTGGGCATTAAAACCCCCTAGAATATAAACTGATTCAATATCACAATTTTCAATAATTGCCGCAATCTCACTCAGACACTGAACGCATTCTACTAAATTTTCCGCACAATTTGTAGGCATATATACACTAAAAACTAACATCTCTCGGTCCGTAGTACTAATTTTTATGGCCGCAATACGATCACTATCACATTCAATAACCGAAACACAGTGAAATTTCAACTTATTCCATAACAGCGCCACTCCGCCATACACACGCCCACGTAAAATACCTTGAGAAGTATCTACCGCTGACTTACCATAGTAGCTAAATTCCTTGCTAACATAACGGAGTTCTGATATTTCATGCGGTAACAGCCAGGTTTCTTGCAGTGTAATAATATCTGCCTTACGACTCAGATTAGTTGCGCACTCTCGGGATCTCTTAAAGTTTTTACAATTAAACAAAATAAGTGATGTTTCATCCATAATGATTAAAATTACTTCTCATTTTTACTTGAATCACTTTCTTTGTTATTTTCACGTCCGCGAAATTTATTTTTTATAGGATAAGGGTGACAAACGAGCACACAGTCCACCTGATGGTAAGTGGTTGCTGCGGCCCATAGACATCTACATCTATCCTTTGTTACAAATCAAAATGTAGATGCGTTGTCACCCGTGAGGACTAAGATGGAATGCCTCATTTCCAGTAAAAAGGGCCTCCGGCCACCTGCACTCATCAAGCGAAACTCAGAGGTAAACCTAGAGGTTACCTTCACGCTGGTTTTCTGTGAGGTCGTGGTACTACCCCGGTTTGAGCCGGCCCATCCGTGCGACAGCAAAAGCTGCCGCGTGGCTCTACCACTGGTAATAAAGCGACGAAATATTATTCCATCAGGCCACAGATTACAATCCATAAATATAGTTAGTTTATGTTTAGGAACAAGTACCTTGTAAGAACTATAATCCTTTGTCTGCTTAGACTTTATTTTTTGTAACTTCACTGTTATGTTGGTTTTACTTTTTATGTACGATATAATGTCACTCTCACATGTAATTGCAAAATGCAAAGTTATGCTAAAAGGATCTAACCCACAAAAGGCTACTTTTGAAATATTGACATTTCAAGTCTTATAGTTTTTTAGTTTCGAGGATTTTTTTTTATATAGGATAGAGTTACAAACGAGCACACAGTCCACTTGATGGTAAGTGGTTGCTGTGACCCATAGACATCTGCATCTATCCTCGTTTGCGAATCAAAATGCAGATGCGTTGTCACCCGTGAGGACTACGATGGAATGCCTCGTTTCCAGTAAAAAGGGTCTCCGGTTCTCTACACTCACCATACGAAACACAGCAGTGTTAAGCTGCTATTTTACGCTGGTATTCTGTGAGAGCGTGGTCCTTCCGCTGCAGCATGGCTCTACCACGTGCAGATTACCACGAAACTAAAAAAACATTCCTTTTTTTTAATTAAGAATCATACACTAGCGTTAAGTGATAATGATTCCCTTTCTATCTATTGCATTGGATATTTTTTTTAAATCGTTACCTGCACGCAAGTATCTTCTCCTGTATCGTGTGTGCAGTTTACATACATTTTACGAGAACAAACATTCAGACCCCGTACAATTATTTGTAAGCCATACAAATACTTGTTCCGTATGATTCGAACCCGCGACCCTTAGAGCTGCAACTCATTAGTAAGCCACTTCGCCACAGAGCCGTCAAATTACACGTATCTTCTTATTTATTATTTTTTAATTTAATTTTTATGATTTACAAGTTCCATTCGCGTACAACTCACACTTTTATAATCCAAGAAAGGCCCGGCCACACGCCGAATCTAACTTGCACAAATTCTAATTTGCACAAGCAAGCAAGTAGGTACTTTAAGTTGGCAAAACTGTTTACCGTGCAAATGGCTTGCACAAAATGCTTAGTATGCATAAACTAAAATTGCACAAGCGAGCATATACGTTAAGACTGCGTGTGGACGCCACACATGTTCTTTGCGAAAACTGTGTACAAACTGTTTGTGCATTCAAGTTGTTGCGTGCAGCTGGCCAAGAGAGTCTAAAGTCGAAGTCGAGGACATGTGTAATCTGCCATCACGCATACAGCACGGTGGACACTTCCAAATAAGAGAAGATCTTTTCTCAGTCGTTGACGCATGAAAGCAGAATTTTCTTTTACTGCACTAAATAGTGTTGGTGTCACAATTATTATATTACCTGTTCCCCGTGACTTCGCCCGCGTGGAATTTTTTTGCGCGTAACTCTAAAACAAAAGTAACCTAAGTTACTCCATATAACAGCAGCTATGCCAGTGAATATCCCATCCAAATAGGTTCGCAGGTTTTTGCTTGATGCGTGTTCAGACAGACGTCGTGTTTAGAATTTTATTATAATATAGATATAGCTGCGAGCCGTGGTAGCTCAGACGGTTAGCGCTAGCTGTAAGTTTCACAATACGCGAGCAACCCGGGTTCGATAACTACCGGCACCAATGAAATTGTTAATTGCAATTTTAAGTGCCGACTTACCACGTGCTCGGCGGTGAAGGAAAACATCGTGAGGAAACCTGCATGACAAATAAGAAAAAACATTTCGATGACATGTGAAGTTCGCCAACACGCATTGGGGCATCGTGGCGGACATTTCCTTGTCTTAAAATCCTCTCAGAAATAAGAGGAGGCCTGTGCCCAGCAGTGGGACGTATATAGGCTGTAACTTTAAATTAAATGTAGTATATATCTATCTCTTTAATTTTTATATTGTGACACTGCTTATTTGCCAAAATAAATAAAAATAATACTATCTTTAAACTGTATACTGGAGGACTTGAGTTACAAAATTTTTAAATGATTAATTTTTTCTTAGAAAATATTACTATCTTGTGACCTACGAGAGTTTGTATATTGCTTGAAAATAGTCTATTCAGAGCTCATTGAAAGGCACAGGATATATAATAGTAGAACGTATAGAAATGCCACTCACCCCCTACCGCCGCTGCGATTTACCTCACACCGCCCGATTTTCAATAGACACTTTATTTGCTCGCAGCGGAGGGACATACCTATAATGTCGCTCACAAATACAACGGCCCCGTTAACGTACACGAACCTATGCATGTGGGCTTAGCAGGTAAAAACTTTTCGTTTGTTTCATACATTTTTTCGAGAGTGGCCAGGGTGTGACTGCAAGTTCATTATCATCTTGATACCATAGAAGTTCACTGCTGGAGTGTTCTCTCAAGTTGTATAGAGGGTTAGCCACAATTGCTACGCTTATCAGGCAGACTTGACGATCGCTACACCAGACGTATCACACCTTGATCCTATAGCTCGCAGCCTCAAGTTAGTGGTAGGGCCATGCTGCAGCTTTATTAATAGTGTTACGAGCTTGGGGTTCGAGACAATTAAAAACTGCCGATTGAATTACCAAAATTGACACTTTAATTACACAACACTAATTACAATCTAAAACCACACTAATAATAAAACACAATCACTTTAGTTCGCAGTTATTTCGCTTCGAAGTATTCTCTTGTATAGCCAATTCAATACTGCCTTGGTCGTAGTCTATACCGACCTTATATAGGGCCTCAGAGAGTTTCCAGAAACTTCTACTGTAGCGACATCTAGAATGTTCGAGTACATATCAGTCCCGATATTTCTGGAAGGATCTTGACTCTCCTAGTTCTGCTACCCGACACTAGAGGGCGCTAGTGTAACTAGTGTTGCCATGTACAAGACATTAATAGTGGCGTGGTAACAGTAAAGTTGTAGCACGAATGGGTCGGCTCGGCCGGGGAAGGACTACGCTCTCACAGAATACCAGCGTAAAATAGCAGCTTAATGCTGCTGTGTTTCGTATGGTGAGTGTAGAGAACCGGAGACCCGTTTTACTGGAAAAGAGGCATTCTATCTTAATCCTCACTACTGACAACGCATCTGCATTTTAATTAGTTAACAAAAATAGATGTAGATAATGATTTTTTATATTTATGCGAAGAGTACACATTAAATGAAACTAATCTTTACGGATTTTATCGCGTTTAATTTAAATTTTTAATTTCCGACGTTTCGCATGCTTTACAGCACCCGTGGTCACGGAGAGGGGGACTGACGTCCCAGACGAGGTGTTTGACATCCTGATGTCATAGTTTAACCCAGCTACCTTCAGTTTTTTGAATATTAATTTTTGGTCCGATCTACGCAGAATGAGCTTACAGTATCTTAAAGTTTTGCAATGGTATGCTTGGGTTTGGACTTAATATTATTAATTATAGGATCCCAAGCAGATGGCAGCACCCATCCATCTTCTCTATTGAAATTAGGATGTTTTTTAATTTCAATAGCCTCGCGAATTATCCTTGGTAGGAATCGGTGTTCTTTTGCGAGGATTTGTGGTTTATCAAATCTAATGTAATCGATCTAGAACATGCACACACTGCAGACTTCCCGAACGTCGGTGGTTCAAGTTAGCTATATGTTCTTTCACGCGGGTTTTAATAGATCTTTCTGTTGATCCTATGTAAGAAAGACCACATTCACAATCCAGCTTGTACACTCCTGCATCTTGTAGAGGGATATGACACTTGACGGATCGTAAAAATTAACTAATCTTCTTCGGCGGCTTGAAGTATGTTTTAATGGAAGCTCGCTTCAAGATGTAGCCAACCTTGTCTCTGTGACTCCTGTGACATAGGGTAGTACAGCAGGCACTCCCTCGACTGCGGCCGGCTTCACTCGGTCACTGTGACGTAGGCGCGGGACCCGAAGCTTGTTGTCTTGCAATACTTGCTCGACGTGCTAAAGCTCGGCGGCCAGATGTTTTCTGTCACAGATCCCTCATGGTCTCTGAAACGAAGATTTTCCCACGGTAGCTAACTGTGATGGATGATGGTGCGATTCACCATTTAAATTAGAGTACATTTACCACATATTTACTACGAATTAAAATGTAGATACCTGTGAAGACTAAGGTGGAATACCTCGTTTCCAGTAAAAAGTGTCTCCGGTTCTGTGAGAGCGTGGTCCTTCCCCGGTCCAGCCGACCCGTTCTTGCTACAACTATACCAGTAATATAGCTGCAGCATGGCTCTACCACGTAAATTTTTTATGTGTATTATTCGTGTATATGTAAGAAATCTGCCTCAAGTATCTGCCGTTGGTGTAGCGGTAGTAAACGTGACTTATGAAAATGAGGTTTCGGGCTTGAATCCCGGGTCAGGCTAAAAACACAGTTATCGAGTTTTCTGTCAAGAAATTCTTAGTAGCTGCCCGGTAAGAGGAAATTGGCGGTGTTTTACCCCCGTGCCTCGGAAAGCACATAAAGCCGTTGATTCCGCGCCTGATCTCTGTCCGTCGTTTTACCGTCCCATCGGACTATGAGAGTGAGGGAACAGAGAGTGCACCTGTACTTGCGCATACACTGTCCAGCGAGGCTGGTAGCTGTGACTAAAATTCGGAGCACGTTATAACAAATCATTATATTTTCTTGTTTGTTCGCAGATCGTGTGTGCAGTGCGCGTTTGCTTCGGTGATGACGTGACAATATGTGGAGCGAGTGGCGTTGGCTTGTGGTCACACTGAACGCCGTCGCCGCGCTGTCGCCGGTCATTAAAATTGGTAAATCACGATATGATACTCGTTCTTCATAGGCATGGGTTCACGCTTTCATTGCAGAGGCGATATTTTCCATAGTTGTAATGTTACTGTTGATTTAAAAATTTCACCTCTCAGTGGGTCATGTGCTCCTGGTAGGTTATCTTCTATACATTCATCCGTTACAGCTTATTAAAGTCCACTACTGAACATAAGCCCCCCCCCCCCCCCCATAGCTTGAGTCGTAGAGGCGATATTTGCGATAGTTGTAATGTTACTGTTAATTTGAAAATTTCTCCTCTCAGTGGGTCATGTGCTCCTGGTAGATTATCTTCTATATATCCATCCATTACAGCTTATTAAAGTCCACTGTTGATCATACACACAAGCCCCTCCCCCCTCAAAGGTTTTCACTTAGGGGAATTTTGCCATAGTTGCCACGCTTGGCAGGTAGTTTTTTATAGGATGAGTTTCACAAGCGAGCACACAGTCCACCTGATGGTAAGTGGTTACTGTGGCCTATAGACATCTACATCTATCCTCGTTTGCGAATCAAAATGCAAATGCGTTTTCAGCCGTTAGGATTAAGATGGAATGCCTCTTTTTCAGTAAAAAGGGTATCCGGTTCTCTACACTCACCATACGAAACACAGCAGTGTTATGGTGCTATTACACGCTAGTATTCTGTGAGAGCATAGTTCTGCCCCGGTCGAGCCGACCCATTATTACAACTTATACAATTAATATAGCTGCAGCATGGCTCTACCACATATAAATTTGGCACGTACAAGGCAAGTATAAAGGTTGGCAACCGCAGTTTTTTTTAAATAATTTTAGGTTGTTATCAGGAAGATGCTGCTGCCCACATCCTGATTTAGTTTCCTTCTGTCGCCTCTTGCGACACCCACGGGATTTTATAAAAGAGTAGGCGCTTATCTTGAAGGTCCCTAAGTCGTATAAGTCTGGAAAATCGCTGGTGGTAGTCGATTCCACAAGCAAGTTGTGGGAGGAAGAAAACTTTTGATCGATCGCAAAGTAATTGATCGCCTATCATCCGGATGGTACGGATAGAAGAGATATATATCAAGCGGGGAGATCTGTTTATGACTTTGCCTTGGCATATGGTCTGACACAACTGGTTACATCGCCTACGCGGATTCCAGATGTTGAGGATCATACACCATCAACGTAGGACCTTCTGCTGACCTCTCACCCGGACGGATATCAGGTTTCCGTCGATGCCCCTCTTGGCTCTTCGGACCATTGTCTGATGAGTGTGGTGCCACTCACGCTCCCCTCGCGGTTGCGTTCTGCAGGTTGCCGCCGTGTTTGGCATTACAGGTCGGCGGATTAGGACGGAATGCGGCCTTTCTTTGCTTCCTACCCATGGGAGCGGGTTTGCTTCTCGCCGGATGATCCCAGCGCTGTTGCTGACTCTGTTACTGATGTGGTGCTACAGGGAATGGAACTTTTATTCCATAGTCTGTGGTACCCATCGGAGGCCGATCTCAGCCTTGGTTCGGTCACTCCTGTAAGACTGCATTACGCAGTAAGCAGGAGTGTTATCAAGCATGGGCTGCGGCTTCGGCGACTAGGGATATAAATACCAGCATAGTTAAAAAGAAGTATAACTTCGCCTCCAGGTCCTTCAAAAGAGTTATTGCCAAGGCAAAGTCAGAGCACATAGGCAGAATTGGCGAGAAACTAGTTCGCCTTCCTTCGGGAACCCGTGCATTCTAGTCTCTCGCCAAGGCTGTCCAAGGGAATTTCTGTAAGCCATCACTACCATCTCTGCACAGGGAGGACGACTCACTGGCCCACGCCGCAAAAGAGAAAGCCGACCTTTTAGGCTCCCTCTTTGCGTCCAACTCGACTCTTGATGACGGGGGGAACACACCGCCGACCATCCCGCGGTGTGAGTGCTCCATGCCAGATGTGCGGTTCTCACAGCGCTCGGTTCGCAGAGCACTCCTCTCCCTGGACATCTACAAGTCGAGTGGGCCTGACGGAATCCCCCCAATTGTGCTGCGGACGTGTGCTCCGGAGTTGGCACCGGTTCTAACGCGTCTTTTCTGGTACTTCTACTCTCTAGGCGTAGTCCCAAAATCATGGAAGACAGCTTTTGTCCACCCGATCCCTAAAAGGCGACCGCTCAGACCCATCCAACTATTGGCCTATCGCCATCACCCTCTTGTTCTCCAAAATAATGGAATCCGTTATAAACTGCCACCTCATGCGGTACATTGAGGATCACCAGCTGATTAGTGACCGCCAATACGGTTTTCGTCGGGGTCGATCAGCTGGTGATCTTCTGGTCTACTTAACTCATACATGGGCGGAGGCAGTAGAGTCCAAGGGGAAGGCATTGGCCGTTAGTTTGGACAAAGGCCTTCGCCTCCGATCGGGTTTGGCACAAAGCGCTTCTTTCGAAGCTCCCTTCCTATGGGCTTCCCGAGAAATTGTGCGATTGGATCACCAGCTTCCTTGCAGATCGGAGCATCAAGGTCGTTGTAGACGGTGCATGCTCCGACTACAAGCCCATTAACGCTGGTGTTCCACAAGGCTGCGTGCTATCACCAACGCTGTTTCTTCTGCATATCAATGATATGTTGCGAACCGGTAGCATTCATTGCCATGCAGATGACATTACTGGTGATGCTCTATGCACCGGCCGTGCCAATATTTCTCGGAAAAACGTCGCCGAGTACCGGAACAAACTTGTGTCTGAAGTCGAGTCTTTGCTGGACAAAGTCTCGGATTAGGGGCGACTAAATCTAGTCCAGTTTAATCCTCAGAAGACACAAGTTTGCGCGTTTACCGCTAAAAAGAACCCCTTTGTCGTATATCCTCAGTTTCAAGGTACTCCCCTTGTTGCTTCAGCTAGTATCGGAATCCTCGGCGTCGACATATTGAGTGACGTGCAGTTTCGTGGTCACTTGGAAGAGAAGGCCAAATTGGTGTCTAAAAAGCTTGGCGTGCTCAGCAGAGCGATACAGTATTTCATGCCGGCACAACGCCTGCAACTTTACAAGGCGCAGGTTTGGCCTCACATGGAATACTGTTCCTATCTCTGGGCTGGGGCTCCCCAGTGCCAGCTCCTTCCACTTGACCGCATCCATCGCAGAGCGGCTCGAATCGTCGACGACCGAGTCCTTTCCGATCGGCTCGACTCATTGGAGCATTTTCTTTCGCATTTACCACGGGCAGCGCTCTGAGTAATTGTTCGGATTAATCCCAGCCGCCATATTTCACGAACGCACATCGCGGCAGAACTCCCGATACCATCCACACCATCTGGATGATTGTCGGTCCACCACTGTACGATTTAGAAGATGTTTTCTTCCTCGCACAACTTCCTTGTGGAATAGTTTACCACCAGCGATTTTTCCGGCCCGATACGACTTATGGACCTTCAAGAAAAAAGCCTACTCCTTTTTAAAAGGCCAGCAACGCATCTGCAATTCCCCTGATGTTGGATTTGTTCATGGGCGGCGGTAGTCACTTACCATCAGGCGAGCCGCATGCTCGTTTGCCCCCTCTCCTATAAAAAAAAATGCCACATAAATTCATCCCATCCAGGTAAAGCCAGTGCAACACGCTAGTTGAAAATAAAAACAACAATCTATATTCAAGTATAATATGATATTATTAAGTTTATCTACATACGATATTTTTGCTGGAATATCTTTTTAAGAGGTTAATTTACCATTTACAGTTAAATGGTAAATTCGAGAACTTTTTCAAAAACGTGCTTTGAAAACAAATCTTTTATAAGATATATATGTTCAAGATTAACGTAATTATATTTGCTCCGCTGCCATAAACTGTACGAATTTGGCTAAAATTGTTTCCAAAAAACCTATTTGGGTCTTGTCAGCCCCTTAAGTGCCATTTCGATGGTTTGAAAACATTATTTAAAATATCTACGTATTAGTGAATATAATAAAAGACGAGAGACGTTATCTTTATTAAAATTAAAATAACTGTTCTGGCTCTGGATGTTTGTCCTTGTGCAATTTATGTTTGTAAACTGCCTCCACGATACAGTTTGTTACGTGGTAGAGCCATGCTGCAGCTACATTTATAGTATAGTTGTAGCACGAATGGGTCGGCTCGACCGGGGAAGGACCACGTTCTCACAGAATACCAGCGCAAAATAACAGCTGAACGCCGCTGTGTTTTGTGTGGTGAGTGTAGAGAACCGGAGACCCTTTTTACTGTAAAAGAGGCAGAAAATCTTAGTGTGGGGTGACGTGTTTTAAAAAAAAAAAAGCTTTTACCACCTCGTATTTTTGTCCAAACACTAATATCTTTATTTCGATAAATCAAAAGGGATTACTTGTAGGCTTTAGACTTGCTGAATTTTTATTATTAAACTATTGAAGGAGGTCATTCATGTCGCAACGGATTTACGGACTATCTCACTAACTTCAGTCGTACTCGTATGCGACAGGTTAGCCAACTTAGAATTTATCTTTAGAATTTCTAGTCAAATTTTTATTTCCCGACGCGAATAAAAATATATGACTATAAAGATAGCAAAGTTAAGAGATGCAATTAGAAGAATTTATTTATTTATTTATTTAACTTTTTGAACCTTATAAAATATATAAGTACAAAAGGCGGACATAATGCTTAAAGCATTCTCTGCCTGTCAACCTTGAGGAGTGAAAAAACATCGAAGGCGGTTATTATAATACATAACAGTAAAGAATAAGAAATATAATGAATTTAGAAATTATAGCATATAAACATAAAGGTAAAAAAAAATACATATACCATACATACATATATATATATATATACACAAATTCACATATAAATACATATATACACACAAATATACATATATACGTAAAAAACATATTATGATGAAATTAGCTATTAACACAGATTAACTAAGATGATGACGCCAACTTAGGAGTTCTTTACGACTTTCAGAAAATGTTCTTTAACATACTTTTTAAATGTTACTTTGTTGGAGCGTTGTCTCAAAGTTTCAGGCAGTGCATTCCAAAGTCGCGCAGCTCGTACAGCAAACGAGGAAGAAGAGAAACCGGAACGGTGAAGTGGAATGGAGAGCGTAAGAGTCTCCGAAGAACGTAGACGTCTATTATGCGTATCAGATAGAAATTGAAACTTACGTTTCAAATAGTCGGGACAACGATTATCGAATAAAATAGAAAAAAGTGTGAGAAGTGTCCTGACTTGCCTCCGTTGGCGAATGGGAAGCCAATTTAGCTGAAATCTAAAGGAGGAAACATGGTCAAACTTGCGAAGACAGAAGATGAATCGGACACAGTTATTTACGAGACGATCCAGCTTGTCTAGAAGGTTCTCATTAAGATCAGTACAACACACATCAGCATAATTAATAATGGGCAAAATAAGAGACTGCACCAGAGATATCTTTACCTTGACCGGAAGGAAGTTTCTAAGGCGATTTAGGCCACCCAACTTAGCAGTAACTGAAGCACTTATTGTTTGAATGTGAGTGGACCAATTGAGAGTTGAGTCCATACAGAGGCCTAGGTTTTTCACAGTGCTGGAATAAGGGATGCATGATCCATCAAACATGACAGGAGCGACAGAACAAATATCAAGTTTAGATAACTGACGAGCACTTACACAAGAATCCCTTAATTTAAGGTGTATCACAATAAAGATTAAATAATTATAAAATAAAAAGATAATTTCTTAGTACGATAATCTACGCGGTGATATTGCGAAATTCATTCTTTTCGATAAAACTCTAATTGTTGCATCATTCAGAGTTTATGTTGATAGATTATAGACAGTGTTTAATCTTTGATCCGTGTTTGTGGTCAACGGTCGCGTTCAGTTCTGACGTTGACGCAGATGTTCGACATTTAATTTAGTTGTTAATATTTGATATTTTTCCAATGATTTCAAAGGGAAGGATACGCTTATCTAAACATTTTACTTACTTATATCTTTTTCATACAAGCGAAAGTAGCACCATCTGCCATAACACATACGAACTATATGAGTGCCGCGTTGCATTGGTCGATGACGCAACCAAGGCTGGATTTCGAAGTATAATAATTATTCATAGAGTGTAGTATCGTAATAAATAAAATAAATAATAAATAAAAATAAATATACATTTATTTCTCAATAATATTATTTCATTAATTAGTGGTGAAACAACCCCAGAGCGTAATTTAGTTCCTCATGTTGGGGTGTTCCACTCTTACTTTGGTGCTTAACTTTTATACTGATATGCCACTATACTACGCGAAAATACCATAATTTTATCTTCAGGTCGACCGACTTGTATTATTGGTGGTCCTTTTACTTTTTAATATTTACCCTACAATATCGAGAATTTATGTATGTTCGGCAACACTAAGTCAGGCAACGACAGGGTAGGCGGGAATTCTTCGTGTGATGTTTTACTATCCCCGGTCATTCTGACAGTGACGTTATCATGTTCATAGCAATATTTTTGAATTTGCCATGAACATGATATAGTAATGCAATTTTATTTCAATTCAAAACAAAAACGCCGAAAAATGAAACGTATCGATACGCTAGATGCGACTTATGTTTGCGGCAGCTTAGGTAAGGTTGAAGTGGAAGGAGACAAAGACTTTTTCCTACTTTAATTTTATTTTCTAATTTAGTAGTTAACTACTGTGACGATGTGAGTACACAGGAATACTAGACTAAACTAACTTACAAATTAACTTATCTACTACTGGCTGTCTTACCAATTAGACTCTGGATTTTATACTATATTGAATATTCTTAGGTCACGTAAAGACGTGCCGTTATTTGCTAAGCCGGCGGAGCTGTAAGGTAGATGACTTCCTGATGGCACTATGTTGAATATTCTTAAATCACGCAAGTGAATTGAGTCAAGTCGTGCTGTTATTTACTTTAACAGGCGGTGCTGTATTGTAGGTGACTTCCTAATGCCATATAAGGTTCCGGTAGGCATAATATGTAACTCGCGTGACGCAAAAACCCCGGCGCATGAGAAAAGACATGAAAAATTAAACGTGGTATAATTTTGGAAAAATAGTAAGTATAATTTTATTTTCGACTAGCTGTTCCCCCGACTTCGCCCGCGTGTAATTTAGGGTTTTAATTTTACTGCGCGGAACCCTCATTCTTTTTCTTAAATATAAGTAGCCTAAGTTACTCCTTATGACATCAGGTATGTGTCAGTGAAAGTCCCGTCAAAATCGGTCCAGCCGTTTCGGAGATCAGCCGGAACAAACAGACGGACAGACAAAAATTTTATTTGTTTACATTACAAAGAAATACTTCAATTTTATTTATTTGTATAGATGTACAATATTTTTGAGTGTCTGAATACAACCCTGGCGTAAATGAAAGTGGCGTTAGCCCTAAACTGTCATATTTTAGCGTCTTATTTAATTTATTCACGATGTGAACTTCTGTTTTAGCGGTTTGTCTAGCAGATTACTTACAAAAAATTAAGGCTAAGATGACGTCATAATTTTAGAAAATGTTATCAAAAGGAACATTAAAGACTTTATGTCACCCTTAGGGACGAGTGTTTAAATAGCTACTTTATAATCTTCGTCCCCTATTTTACCTTAGGGATGGAATTTTTTCTTTACATTTATGGGTTTCTGCGTGATAAACTGAAAAATAAGGATATCCGCAGTAGAGCAGTAGTTAGTAAGCTGAAGTGGCAATGGGCCGGTCATATAGCTCGAAGAACCGACAACCGATGGTGAAGAAAAGTTCTTGAGTGGCAGCCTCGTACCGGTAGAGGAAGCGTAGGTCGCCCTACATTTCGTTTACCGTTACGTAGATTAGGTATCCTGTATTTTGATCCAAACTAAAACGTAAAACTGGAGCTGGCAACTCTCAAATCAAATTTCTCAATAAACGACAATGGTATACATCATCATCATTATCATCATTACAGTCGATAAAAAGTCCATTGCAATACAAAGGCAGATAGTTAATCTTAAGGGAAACATATTTTCTATAGTTGCCTGCTTGTCGAGTGAGTTTGCAATCATAGTTTTTTAACCAATTTCAAAAAAGGAGGAGGTTCTCCTCAGAACTCTTTGGAACAAGTTCCTTATCGGACGGTACGGGTTTGGCGGACGGGAGCTAGGCGACAATTAGTGTAAGATTTTTTCGTCACTACCCCTTGTGTCATAGTGTAGACGGCCTTGGCGGCGAAATAAGGAAGTGAGATGGAATAATATCCCTCTCCCTCGCACTTTTTCTTATCTTGCCATGACAGAAATATTATTTAATTTCAAATGACGCTTCATTTTAATAGACGCTGGTAACTCATTTATTTGTATTTGTTAACTAATAATATAATACCTACGTTTATCAATAATAATATACTACGCAAGGAACTTCGTTCCAACCGAGTGTTCCACGACACTCACGCATTTTTTTTCTATGTGAACTGATTTTGATGATTCGTTTGTTGATGAAAGCTACAGCTTTTCATGTGGTCCCATATAAATTTGATCAAGGTCTGAGCAGTAGTTTTTGAGTTATCCTTAATAATGCGTATTTAATCGACTTCGACTATATCGACGATGTTCTTATTTTATTTATATTAAAGTCGGTTCTACAAAATGTTTAATTTTACCTCTTGGTATTATTTCAAGTTGTTATCAGAAAGATGCTGGTGTCCATCTCCTGGTTCAATTTCCCTCCGTCGCCTTATATGACACTCGCGGGTCGATATGCGGAAGTCTCTTATGTACACGGTAAAAACCAAAAACACACTACCACACTGGACACACTCCAGTACACTTGGAAGTGGAATAGTTATTTTTCCAGTTTGTTCAAGACATTATTTTGTAAGGATAGTTGAGAGTTTAATTTTGTTATAACTACCGTCTCAAACTAAAATTGCTAACAGTAAAGTTAGGTTTAAAGTTAAAGTCAACAAGTTACCTATAATTCTTTAGAGACAGGCCTTTGTGGTGACCGCCGCCCCATTGCGTATTGATAGATCTTTATCATGTCTGCTAAAAAGTATATTTATTATATTTCTAAGAAAAAATGCAACTTATATAATGGTTTTTTTTATATTCATGCGATTACTATACGGAATAAAACAAATTTTACGGATTTTATCGAGTTTAGTTATATCTTTTTTAACGCACATCGCGGCGAAATTCCCGATACGATCCACACCATCTGGATGCTTGACGGTCCACCACTGCACGTTTAACTAGGAGTTTTCTCCACCGGCGATTTTTCCGGACCGATACGACTTAGGAACCTTCAAGAAAAGAACTTACTCCTTTCTAAAAGGCCGGCACCGCACCTGCAATTCCCCTGGTGTTGCAGTTGTTCATGGGCGGCGGGAGTCTCTAACCATCAGGTGAGTCATATGCTCGTTTGCCCCCTCTCCTATAAAAAAAAACATCTTAATTTGATTAGAGAAGATGTTTATCTGTTTGGAATACATAAATACATACATATAATCATGCCTCTTTCCCGTAGGGGTAGGAAGAGACCACTTCTTTCCACTTGCTACAATCCTTGCATACTTGTTTTGCTTCGTCCACTTTCATTATTCCCTTAATACATGCTCTACTGTTTAGGTTACTCTTGACCTGGCCTTTTTTCAACATGTTCCTGATTTGGTCTAGAAACGTTCGCCTAGGTCTACCCCTTCCAACACTTTCATTCACACTCGCCTTATACACTTTTTTCGTCAATCGTTCTTCATTCATGCTCTGTTTGAAATGCCATAGTAAAATTAACTCCAAACCCAAGGGTACTACTGCAAGGTTTCAAGATACCGTAGACTCGTTCTACGTAGATCGGACTAAACAATGAATAAAAGTTGAAGATGGCCTTCGTTAACTATGACATAAACACGTCAAAAACCTCAGTTCCCCGTGGCTATTGGGGTGCTGGAAAGTGTCCAAAAGTTGGGAAATAAAAATATGCGTGAGTGTCATGGAACAGTTGGTTGTAACAAAGTTCCTTTCGTAGTATATTATTATTAATAAACGTAGTATATTATTGATTAACAAATACAAATAAATGAATTACCAGCGTCTATTAAAATGAAGCGTCATTTAAAATAAAATAATATTGCATTCATGGCAAAATAAGAAAAAGTGCGAGGGAGATGAATATACGATAATATAATAGTAGTCATAATATAATATCCACTACTCTAAATCGTCCTTCGGGTGTCGTAAGAGACCCCAGAGGGAAACAAACTAGGACATGGTCAGCAGTGTCTACCTGATAACAAAAACTACGGTAACCTATGCGCGCACACTCATGCACTATAGTCCTGTCCTGCGGCGATGGCTAGTCTCCGTTGAGACAGGCCGCCGTGATCGAAATTCCGTCTGGAGAACATTATTATTCATCATTACAGCCCTTCACAAGTCCACTGCTGAACATAGGCCTCCCCCAAGGAATGCCACAAAGCACGGTCCTGAGCTACCTGCACCCATCGACTTGCTGCATGTCTCACCAGGTCGTCACTCTACACTTCGCCTACCGGTACGAGGCTGCCATGAGGTGAGGTGCGGGGATAATCAATGATACGACAGCTTTGAGTGACGGCCTGTTTATTATTGAACACAAGTAAGGGTCTTTCATCCCGAAAAGATATATCAGAGGTTTGTGGTCTCTCATAATAGTGAATTTACGCCCAAACAGATAAGGTTTAAAATATTTAATACCCCAAACGACAGCGACCAATTATTTTTGAATCGTAGGAAAGTTTTTTTCCGCCTTGTTTAATCGTCTACTTGCATATGCAATGGGTCTTAAATCTTTATTGCATAAAACCGCCCCAACTGTGAAACCTGAGGCGTCTGTTTGCAAATTGAATTCGTTGCTGTCCGAAAAGTTCGGGTATTGTAAAATAGGTGCTGATGTTAGAGCTTGTTTTAAAATTTGAAAAGAATATTCGCAATTTTGTGACCATTCGAAGGTTACGCCTTTACGGCAAAGTTGATTTAAAGGTAGTGTTATTTCGGCAAAATTATGTATAAATTTCCTATAATAATTACAAAATTGCGACGAAGCGTCTGACTTCGTCAGAATTGGTGGGTGTTGGATATTCCTGAATTACTTTTACCTTTTCCGGGTGGGGCGAAATTCCATTTGCAGATACTGTATGTCCCAAGTATAACAATTCTTTTTTTTTTTAAAGTGACATTTCAGCATCACTGCTGACCGGATGAGAAAGCTCAAGGTCGCTCAGCGAGCTATGGAGAGGGCTATGCTCGGAGTTTCTCTGCGTGATAAACTTAGGAATGAGGATATCCGCAGTAGAACCAGAGTAACCGACATAGCCCATCGGATTAGTAAGCTGAAGTGGCAGTGGGCCGGCCATATAGCTCGAAGAACCGACAACCGATGGGGAAGAAAGGTTCTCGAGTGGCGGCCTCGTACCGGTAGGCGAAGTGTAGGGCGTCCCCCCACGAGATGGAGTGACGACCTGGTAAGACATGCAGGAAGTCGATGGATGTAGGTGGCTCAGGACCGTGCTTTGTGGCATTCTTTGGGGGAGGCCTATGTTCAGCAGTGGACTTGTGAAGGGCTGTAATGATGATGATGATGAAATTGACATTTATTTGGGTTGACCTTTCTCAGCCTTTCAAATACATCGATCAAATTTTTATTATGGATTTCCAGATTTCGTCCAAAAATTACAAGATCATCTAAATAAATGAAGCATTTATCTGGTGTTAAGCCTGACATGGCAACAGTCATTACCCGGGAAAACGCACTTGGACTTATTTTCAAACCCATGGGTAAACGCTTCATTTGGTATTGTCCCGTGCTAGTTGTGAAGGCAGCGACCTTACGGCTATCAGGGGTCAAGGTCAATTGGTAAAATGATTGACTAAGGTCTAAATGTGAGACGTAAATGGAACCAGAAAGTGAATCTAAGATGTCAGTTATGTTAGGTAGAGGAAAACGATCATCTTGTATACAATCATTTAATTTTCGGTAGTGTACAACTAATCTCCACTATTTGTGTTCGGTTGATCCGATTTTTTGGGAACTAACGAAATTGGACTTGACCATTCGCTTTGTGTTTCCTCGATAATGTTGTCGTTTAATAATTGTTTAATTTGTGCATTTACTTCTGACTTTAAACTATTAGGTAGCCTGTATGGTTTCACATAAACAGTTTATATCCGTGGAACTAAGCTTATCGCTCGGTAATGAAAATATGTTAGCATACTTCGAACAAATACCTTCTATAGTTTGTCGCTCTTAACAATGTAAGTGATCTAATTTCAGTAACGTTAACAATGTTTTAGCTCTTTGTGAACTAGAATTACATTTATTAAACGAACATATTTGATATTCATTTAATAATTGAATTTCTGGCTGAAATGTTGGTAAATTAATTTCTTTTTCGCTGGTATTTAGTAAACGTATAGGTATGATGCCGTTAATTGGAGAAACAACAGTCCCTGCCAAAAATAAGTCTTCCTGTAACTGAATTGGGCAAACAACACAATCCTCTGTTATATTATTTTTTAATGGTATATATAATGTACCGATTCACAACGTGGAGGGATATTTAAAATGTCATAATTTATTTTAGAAGAATTATACATTTTAATGTTACATGTTGTATTATTGTCATTTTTTAACGTTAAAATAGAATTTTCTAGATCAATATTCGATATGAATTTATTTAAAAAGTCTAATCCTAGTATTCCATTTGATTTACAGGGAAGCTTATCAAACAAATAAAATTTGTGTTCATAAAGGGATCCATCTTAGGGTTAAATAAGATAGATATCCTTGAGAACGGATTTCACCACCTATCTATACCATTAATGATAATATTGTCTTGATAAGTATTTATTCCACTTGGTAAAAATGTTTTTGAAATAGCGGATAGAGACGCACCTGTGTCGATTAAAAATCGAACATTTCCTATTTTCGATATTAAAAAAATAAATATTTTACATTTTGATTATAAGTCATAACAGAATATTTATGGACGAAAATACTTATTCTAATCGGTATTATAATTCTTTATATCATCGTTAGAGGTAGATTGTTCCGTATGTTGATACGTAAACATGCCTTGAAACTCACGCGAGCGCGATGGCCCGCCTCTAAGATTGTTGTTAAAGGGTTTATTCGACTTACCGTAGTTGTTACCATAGTAACCCCTATTATAATTGGAATATTCACGTCTAGGAAAACATGTATATCTACCACGGCCTCTGTAAAATGGTTTAGAGTACTTACCCCTAATGTTAAGCACGGTATTGGAACTACATGGTTGTGCGAGTTCCTCGTCTTGTGCAGCTCTCACCGCGTCTTTTAACTCCGAATAGTCTTAAGCGCCTATTTCGTAAGCCATCTGCGAATTTTTTAATGGCCAACTTTTCGTTAATGGATCTTAGAATTTCATAGGCTGCGCTGTTAGAATCAGCCTGTGAAATTGTTAGATCTACAAATAACTCCTCTATTTTCGACGCATGTTGTGAAATAGTCATATCCTTTTGAGATATGTTGTTTAATTGTGTCAATAATGAACATGCTGACTTTTTTGTTAGTAAGAAAGTTCGCACATCTTTGACCAAACTCTCACAAGTGTCATATTTAATTTTAATTTTTAACTTAGCGGACTTAGACAACCTCGTTTTCAAAACAAATGAAATTAATAGTTGCTTACAAGATTTTCCCTGAAGGCAACTATCATACATTTCTATATTTTAACAGTGGTAGAGCCACGCGGCAGCTTTTGCTGTGGCACGGATGGGCCGGCTCGAACCGGGGTGGTACCACGACCTCACAGAAAACCAGCGTGAAGTAGAGGTTTACCTCTGCGTTTCGCTTGGTGAGTGCAGGTGGCCGGAGGCCCTTTTTACTGGAAATGAGGCATTCCATCTTAGTCCTCACGGGTGACAACGCATCTACATTTTGATTTGTAATAGAGCCGCAGCAACCACTTACCATCAGGTGGACTGTGAGCTCGTTTGTTACCCTCATCCTATAAAAAAAAAATATGTTCAATAATTTGTTCTGTCGTTGATTCCCTATCATCCATAATAGGTATTAAGCTAGCCGCCATTTTTAAATTGAACTTGTCCATGGTTAACAATAAAATCGTACTATTGTAACACAAAATCTTGTTATAAATTTCCTCAATTTTAACTAAAACATTAAAGTCATAACACTCTTCAGAATTGACATTATCCAAAACAATTTTATAGTTATGATATATTTTTTTTTTATAGGAGAGGGGGCAAACGAGCATGCAGCTCACCTGATGGTAAGTGACTACCGCCGCCCATGAACAACCGCAACACCAGGGGAATTGCAGATGCGTTGCCGGCCTTTTAAAAAGGAGTAGGCTCTTTTCTTGAAGGTCCCTAAGTCGTATCAGTCCGGAAAAATCGCTGATGGTAATCGATTCCACAAGGAAGTCGTGCGAGGAAGAAAACATCTTCTAAATTATTTTGCCGTATTTATTTTACTTACAACATAATCTATATATCTATACTTTATCTGGCCTAATTTCCTTAAAGTTTTCTGTATGTCTTGTAACTGCTTATATATTAATTCTAAATTGTCCATTAGTACTCATTATTTAAAACAAAAAAAAAAAATATTAAACTGGCACACATAATCCACATTAAAACTTAGCAATAAATTGTACCTTTATGTTGCACCATAACCTTTAGTAGTAGACCGTGTCATCACACTAGAACTGTAGCTGGATCTCGGAACTCACACGATTGATTCGTCCTTGCCGTCCTGGTCCCTGGCTGGATGTCCTGAACGCCCCGATAATCTCAAACGCATCCTCCGGTATACGTCAGCACGTATCTCTCTTTGAATTAAGTTTTTATGGCATCTTCTGTATTACCGATAAGCTAGGCAGCCAAACGCCGCAACTAGTATTGCCAGCACCGTCGAGAGAAATATGTTGTTAATCCAGGTGTGCTGGGCAGCTTCTGCACTATTGGTTCCCACGACACTTTGCGCGATAACAATGTCCTTGGGCTCGGATTTTGATTGAGATTTGCCAATTTTCGTAAACTTTATTTGCACTGTTATTCTCTAAGACAAAATATAAAAAAATTCTGTCGTACTTATTCGCTCCGCCGTTGGTAAAAAGACGCCGTTCCAGTGACGCCATGGCTGAAGTCCAGTTTGTAAAAAGTGCAAGTGCTCAGAAGATTTCAGGTTCGAATCCTGGCAGGGTCGCCATGAGGTGAGGTGCGGGGATAATCAATGATCGAACGAATGAACGACAGCTTTGAGTGACGGCCTGTTTATTACTGAACACAACTTACAATCGATATTGATTTATATTAACCGTCTTACTCCACTACAGCCACTCGAGAACCTTTCTTCCCCATCGGTTGTCGGTTCTTCGAGCTATATGACCGGCCCACTGCCACTGCAGCTTACTAATCCGATGGGCTATGTCGGTTACTCTGGTTCTACTGCGGATATCCTCATTTCTAAGTTTATCACGCAGAGACAGCCCGAGCATAGCCCTCTCCATAGCTCGCTGAGCGAACTTGAGCTTCCTCATACGGCCAGCAGTGAAGGACCACGTCTCAGATCCGTAAGTCATCACTGGCAACACGCACTGGTTGTACAATTTCGTTTTCAGTTTTTGAGGTATGTTTTTGAGTGTATAGTTTCCCGAACGCTGCCCAGCCGAGTTGAATCCGTCGATTGACCTCTCGATCGAAGTTGGACTTACCTAGTCGGACTATTTGTCCCAGGTAAACATACTCGTCAACAACTTCGAGCTTAGTGCTCCCAACAACTACCGGCATAGCTGTGACATGGACGTTAAACACGATTTTTGTTTTGTCCATGTTCATCTTAAGACTTATTCGTTGGGAGACACTATTGAGGTCATTGAGCATAGTGGTTAGGTCCTCCAACGATTCTGCCATAAGGACTATATCGTCGGCAAATCGAAGGTGAGTGAGTGATTGATGTGATGTACATTATTATTATTTCAATTAAAAAGGATGAAGTTTAGGAACTCTATCCGCGGCTGGTCGTTGCTGCTGGTGATAAGAAGGCTGGTTCTTTTCTCGCTCAAAGGCTAAGTATAGCCATTCAGCTGGGAAACGCAGCCAGCGTTCTTGGCACGATACCGCGGCGAGTAGGACTGTATGATAATTAAGTTACTAGTTTTGTTTTTTTTTTTATTATAGTTTTTACGATTGTATTAAAATATTGTATATTAAAATTAAAAAAAAAACTCATTTTGTTTAATTTATTAAACGTTTAACTACCTTTTCTGCCGACTTCCAAAAAGGAGACGGTACTCAATTCGACTGTATGTTTTTTTATGTGTGTTACCACATAACTTTTTACTGGGTGAACCGATTTCGATGATTGTTCTTTTATTTGAAAGCTGATACTTCACGTGTGGTCCCATATGAATTTGATCAAAGTCAGACCAATAGTTATTGAGTTATTCTTAATAACTTATATTGAAGTCGGCTGTACAAATTTTTTTAATTTTAAATTAGTTATATAGATGATACCATTATCATCTATAAAAAAGGTACTATATCAAGTCAGTGGCGATAGACTTTAAATGAGATAGATTACCAATCCTTGGAAAAGAACACCGACTACTAGCAGGGATGTTTCTCGAAACGTCGAGATTTCAACGTAAATTACAAATTAAATTCGATGAAATCTGTAAAATTATTTATACACAATGATAAGAAATGGATTTCGCTGCGATGGGTTGTATGATAAATAATTAAGAATATTGCGAGGCTGATTAATTATCTGTTTTTAATAAGAAAGTACACTAAAATTTTCTTAGTATTTAACGTGGTAATGTCAAACCTGAATGGATGGATGAAGCTATATTACGTTTGCAGCACGAATGTGTCGGCTCGACCGGGGAAGGATCAGGTCGGTGACGCGCAGAACCACGTATACTCGGCTCCAGTCATCATCAACCACCTTTACTGCCTGACAAAGAGTACATCGTTAAAATTTGAGGGTAGTTTAATATGATGATGAATGATATAATGGTTGATTCTCTTATGAGGTCACAGCAGTTCGGAGAGAAAAGTTGGTGATGGCACAGTACAGTACCCAGTGCCTCGGATAGCACGTAAAGCCGTTGGTTCTGCAGCTGATCTCTCTCCGGTCATGTTGGATTACTGTCCATCGGACTATGAGAGTGAAGGATTAGAGAGTGCACCTGTGTTTGCGCATACACTCGTGTAATATAACGTTGTCCCATGCAGATGGCTAGTCTACGTAGAAGATGGCCGCTGTGACCGAAATTCGGTATGGAGGTCATTATATCACAAAATTTTTGTAGGCTATATTAGTCGTATAGTTGTAGCACGAGTGGGTCGGCTCGACCGGGGAAGGACCACGCTCTCACAGAATACCAGCGTAAAAAAGCAGCTTAACACAGCTGTGTTTCGTATGGTGAGTGTAGAGAATCTGCAGTTTGATTCTTTATTGAGGATAGATGTAGATGTCTATGGGCCACAGCAACCACTTACCATCAGGTGCATTGTGTGCTCGCTTGTTACACTATTCTATATAAAACACACACAATGTTTAAAAATATTAGAATGAAAACTATATAATTTCAAAGATAACCTAAAACTCTCACGTATTATTTATTACAGGCGCAATATTCACTGAAGAGGCTCGGGGAGGCAGTGCGGAGCTCGCTTTTAAGTACGCGGTCTACAGGATTAATAAGGAAAGAAGTCTGCTACCTGCAAGTACACTCGTCTACGACATACAGTACACTACATCCAGGGACACTTTCATGACTTATAAGAAAGGTAAGTACTGTTATTACAAAAAATCCGGGCTACGCGGGAAGGCTCACGCTCTGAGGTTTCCGAATAAATTTAATTATAATCATCCAACGATCATCCGTATGTTCCCGCCGTTTTTAAACCGACTTTAAGAAGGGCGAGGTACTCAATTCAACTGTATTTTATATTTTATATGTTGTCTAGTTGAATAGATTTTGATGAATCTTTATTTTGTTTTAAAGACGGCGCTTCTCCTGTGGTTTCATATAAATTTGATTAAGGTCTAACCAGCAGTTTTGAGTTACCCTTAATAATTTATATTGTAGTCGGTTGTACAAATTTTTTTATTTTACTGCTTGTTTTTTTTTTATAGGATAAGGGTGACAAACGAGCACACAGTCCACATGATGGTAAGTGGATGCTGTGGCCAGTAGACATCTACATCATCATCAATTACGATTCCAAATACAGATGTTACTCGTATTACCTCTGAGAACTAGAACTGAATGTCTCGTTTCCAGTGAAAAGGGTCTCCGGTTCTCTACACTCACCATACGAAACACAGCAGTGTTAAGCTGTTATTTTACGCTGGTGTTCCGTGAGAGCGTGGTCCTTCCCCGGTCGAGCCGACCCATTCGTGCTACAACTATACTACTACTACTATTCGAGTTAGAACTATAATTTAGCTTCAGTATTGCTTTACCGCGTATGTCTGGTGTTGTAACTGGCGACAAAGGGAAACAAATCAGGACACTTACACCAGCGTCTTCCTAATAACGACTTAAACATAAAAAACTACAGTTGCCAACGCGTTTGCCAAGCATGGCAACTGTATCATATATCCACGATGTAATATATTCAGTACATTCCTTTAAATCGGGGTAAACTATTAATTTTGAATTATTTGATAATTTAATTAATTGAACTTAGTTGGGAAAAAAATTAAATTTACTTCTGCACTGGAGTATTTTGCTGTTTTTAAGCGACAGTTTTCAGAAGCATTATTCACGATTACATAATAAAAAGAAAATCAAATAAAAAAGTTAAAACTCATTGATTACTCCTGTTGCTACTAATTCCATCACATGTATATGTATGTATGTTGTATGTTTTCCCGATTTTTTTTTAAAATGCCTGTAATTTTTAAAATACGTAGCAAAGATTTTTTTTAATAATTTTGTTTTAATTATTATGAATTGACCCGTCGCCCTATTTCGGCTTGACATCGACTTTTGGGACATTCTGTATGTGGCATTCTACGGAGGAGGCTTTCAGCGGTGGACTTTTGATAGGCCGTAACGATAACGATATTTATAAAGATTTATAGATGACATTTATCTTGATAATTGAGTCCCGACGTTTTTTATTATAATAATAACAATTTATTAATTTCAGATATTTAGCATCCATTGTTACAAACAGAAACAGAAACAGACAGACACTTTTTTTATTCAATATAGATTATAAATAATACTTGTTGAAAGTCACTCTTTTGTTTAGTTACCACTGGTTCGAAAAAAAACCTCGGGTTTAGAATCAAGTCACCTGAATTTGGGGGTGGGGGTGGTGGGGGAGGGTTGTTGTAGAGTCATCCCCCACTTCCATTTCCTGCCGGACGTGCTTAGTTTATTTTTATAATTTTTTTAAAATTAAGGTTATGTTTTCGTAATGTTATTGACAATATAAACCTGATTTGTGGGGGCAGAGTTGCGGGAGGGTAGGCCAACGCCACTCAACGTGGCGCATTTGAGGGAAGCTCGGTCGACGGAGCCCCGCTTTTCGCTATTTCTGGAAGGTTTATAAAAAAATAACCACGAAGGGGATGGAGGGGTCTGTTCGCTCGCTTCGCTCGCTCACTCGACCCAGCCATCCTCTTCTAACCTAACCTGTCCGAGTCGGCGTGCCCCAAGTCCCGAACTTGCTTCGCTCGCTCTTGCACCAAATAAAACACCAAAATGTTAACTTTTATAATTACTTTAATAATTAAACATATTTTTAAAACTTCCACCGTTTCCAAAAACATCGTAAAATAGCAAGCAATCGGTCTCCAGAGGGGTAGCGAAGTCGTCCAAAAACAGTAAACTCGGAAGCAAGGGAATGACGCTTATGACGCGAGTCTCGAAGTCGTGTATAAACGTAGTGATTATATTCTCTTTGGTCGAGTATATCTGTTACTGATTACTGTCAATGTCAAAAGTTCCATTTCAGGTATTCATTAGTGATTTATGAATATTTTTAGAAAATTATATTAAATATTTCGACGCAGCTCCGGCAGCTAAAATTGCATGGGGGCGCTTGAGATAAGCCCTCTTGACCGCGACTCAAATTCAGGCGACTTGATTCTAAACCCAACCCAAAACCTCTGTCCTGGGAAGAACCAGCAAGAAACCCAGCGGGACTTTTTTTAAAGTACAGCTTACAATCATGTACGTTACACAAATTAACAACACAACAAATTAGAAATAGCTTGGTAGCGATCACGTCCTTTCCAGGGGTCATTATCATCCATAAATTTTTTAGTATTATAATAACCCTTTTTATACAAACTTTTTTTTCAAACAAAGAAATAAATGAAATTATAAATTTTCAAATCCCCTGAAACAAAAAGAGCTGATGATCTTTTGAACAGATTTTCTTCAAACATAGCTATGAACACTCCGGATTAAGGCACAGTTTAAAACAAAAAAAAATGCGTGAGTGTCGTGGAACACTCGGTTGGAAAGAAGTTCCTTGCGTAGTATATTATTATTGATAAACGTAGGTATTATATTATTGATTAACAAATACAAATAAATGAATTACTAGCGTCGATTATAATGATGCGTCATTTGAAATGAAATAATATTTCTTTCATGGCAAAATAAGAAAAAGTGCGAGGGAGATGGATATTATTCCATCTCACTTCCTTATTTCGCCGCCAAGACCGTCTACACTATGACACAAGGGGTAGTGACGAGAAAAGCTTACACTAATTGTCGCCACAGAGTACTTTTATATATACATTGTCGCCTAACTCCCATCCGCCAAACACGTATCGTCCGATAAGGAAATTCGTTCCAATAATCAGAATCGTTTTATCCGTTCAGGAACTATGATGCCACAGATATACACACAGATACACAGATACGTATATACACAGATACACACTACAAACATATAATAAGTCTCTGTTTTCATCGGAATTTGAAAATACGACACTAATCGAAAAAAAAAATAATTTTTTCCAGTTCTCGATTCACGTTTGCCGGAAATTAAGAAAGATAGGTAATATTCATTAAGATTTCATTTTATAGATAAGTATATTTACTTTCACTAAAATAATTATTTTATTGAAATGCATGACAGTAAACGTTTTTCTAAGTCCGGCTCCAGACGCTTGAGTAAAATTTGAACAAACATTTTTCAAAATATTTGAATACATTTTGTGTGTGCAAACGGGAACGCAAATGCAACTGTCACACTTTCAAACGTTTGCACTTATGTACATTTAGCGTAAAGATGGCTCACAGAGTGGACGACTATTTTGTGGACGCCTAATCTCTCTTCTATTTGCACTTTACTTAATCGGCCCTTAAAACCCCAATACTGGACTTAGTTCTTGGACTGGCCATTTTATTCACACACACTCATTTTTTTATTACATTCACTAATCTCTCATTCACCCACACATATTGGTCGTCTTCCAACTTCCGATTAACCCTACCTCTTCAGTCTATGATCAATCACCGCGTCTATAACACGCCTGTGCCGCCTGGGTTCCGCAGAAATCCTTAAAAGGATTTCAACCAAATTAGGATGTTCTTCCTAATTCCGCATCAATAATTCGTCGCGCGGAAATAATTAAACGCAAAAGGAGGCAGTGATTGCAGTGATAGGAACTGATAATCGTGTGACACGTGCTCGCAATTAATGGACGTATTTGCGGTGAATTGTGGTATCAGTGAACCAGATGCCTGACTACAGTAAGTCCTTTCTTTATCCCACAGTTCGCCCAGTTAAAATTGAATCATTTATATTCAATATAAATTACAATAATACTTATTGAAAGCCAGTTAAGCTTTACCAATGGTTCAGAAAAAACCTCTGTCCTGGGAAGAACCAGCAATATACCCAGCGGGACTTTTAGAAATATAATCTTTATATATAAAAATTACGTGTCACGTTGTTCGTCCGCGATGAACTCCTAAACTACTGAACTAATTTCATTGAAATTTCGCACATTGTGTGCAGTTTGGTCCAACTTGAGAGATAGGATACTTTTGTCCCGATAAGTGACCTTCAATATTTTTATTGCGAATTTAAGGAGTATTTTATATAATTAAGATCTAGTTCCTCCAAAGTAACATAGCTAGACCGGGAAAGAACCACGCTCTCACAGAATGCCAGCGTGAAATAGCAACTTAATACTGCTGTGTTTCGTATTAAGAGTGTGGAGACACTTTTTTTTTCTGGAAACAATTCATTCCATTCTAATCCTCAGGAGTGAAAACACATTCTGCATTTTGATTCTTAATCGAGGACACAGATGTAGATGTCTATAAATCACAGTGTAGCGGCGCTGTCGTCGTGCCGTAAGCAAATTACGCACTGAAGCCTCAATCGCGCTAACAAAGTTCTGAAGTTACCGCGCTATATATAGAACAGCTCCGAAATAACACATGGAGCGTTGGTCGTTACCCGGGCTGAAAATCTCTGTGGAAAATCTCTCTTTTTTCTTTCATGGGCTAAAAGCATTCACTTACCATCACGGGGACTATGTGCATTCTATAAAATATGTTTAGATTTTTTTCTTCACTGTATTTCAAAATCCCTGTTGATGGTCCTGCTTGATTAGTACGACAAATTCCACATATTATATAAAGAATAGAATAATATATAATATAGGATAGAAATAATTATAATATAGAATAAAATATTGAATCCGCTAACAGAATCATTACTCTATTGTTGACGGTCTCAACCACAGAGTACTTTAGTATAATGAACCTCGAACCGGAACAGTTTTCCGGTCAACGGCACTCCAAACTTTGGATATTATGCAATAAGTATGGCGCGTAGGGTTGCCAGACGTCCTTATTTTAAAGTATGTCCTCTATTTCAGACCAAAAATTGATCTAGTCCCCTATTTTGAAATCTTTAATAGAGAACAAGGCAATATCGCGTGTATTCAAAATTCCCTCTGCTAGTTGAGGTAAAAGAATTTAAAAATCACTTTGATGTGACGCTCGATGTTAGAGGGACAAACTACGTGACATTGCGTATTAACATTGTTTTTATATTAATAACTACGGATACATTCATCTTCACAGCCTATCAAAAGTCCACTGCTGAACAGCCTCCCCCGTAGATTGCCTCATAGGGGTGATATTTGCCGTAGTCGTAATGTTACTGTTGATTTGAGAACACCTCTCAGTAAGTCATGTGCTTCTGGTACATTATCTTGTATACATACATCAACTACAGCCTACTAAAGACCACTGCTGAACAGCCTCCCCCGTAGATTGCCTCATAGGAGGGATATTTGCCGTAGTTGTAATGTTACTGTTGATTTGAAAACACTTCTCAGTGGGCCATGTGCTCCTGGTAGATTATCTTCTAGACATACATAACTACAGCCTATTAAAGTCCACTGCTGAACAGCCTCCCCCGTAGATTGCCTCATAGGAGGGATATTTGTCGTAGTCGTAATGTTACTGTTGATTTGAAAATTTCACCTCACAGTGGGTCATGTGCTCCTGGTAGATTATCTTCTATACATCCATCTACAGCCTATTATAGTCCACTGCTGAACAGCCTCCCCCGTAGATTGCCTCATAGGAGGGATATTTACCATAGTCGTAATGTTACTGTTGATTTGAAAATTTCACCTTTCAGTGGGTCATGTGCTCCTGGTAGATTATCTTCTATACGTCCATCAATTACCGCCTATTAAAGTCCACTGCTGAACAGCCTCCCCCGTAGATTGCCTCATAGGGGGGATATTTGCCGTAGTTGCCACTTTTATTAAGATGTTATCACAAAGATGAAGAAGATGCTGCTGCCCATCCCCTGGTTCAGTTTCCTTCTGTCACCTCTTACGACACACACGAGATGATATGTGGTATTGGATATTCTTACACCGCCACTACACGGTACTGATACCATAACAGCATTTTTTTTATAGAAGAGGGGGCAAACGAGCATGCGGCTCACCTGATGGTAAGTGACTACCGCCGCCCATGAACAACTGCAACACCAGGTAGGGAATTGCAGATGCGTTGCCGGCCTTGTATTGAAAATGATATGATATCCTTTATTTTCCTCTAATGCCGTTAAAAATAATCTTATCAAATATTTTAAATAATGAAACAGAAACTGACAACCCTAATGAAAGCCCACTCATACTTTGAGCTTTGTTCACTTTGATGTGCGATGAAAAACCGACACTGGAAAACAAATGATCGTTCAAGCTTTCCTTACAAACGTAAATCCCCGTGCCACACTTAGTGGTTCAGATGCTATTTAGTATTTAAAGCAATTTATATTTTATATGCCCAATGAAAAGAACAAACATAACTTTGCAGTGTCAAAAACGTTTTTTCATATATCGCCCTACATCGCGGTTGATGCTTCACCGGCAAATATAAATCTGTAATCGCAACAAACGTGATATATCATACAAATTAACAGATTTCGGTAAAGACCTTGCTTCATGTCAAATTTAATGATTGTAGGGTGACGTGAAATAATATGTGAATACTATAGGAGTTGTTATGTAAGTTAGAGAGTCTAAAAAGAGAGATGAAATAGTTTGAGAATATTCAGTTTAGCCACCAGGACGGCGCCACTTATAAACGAGGTGAAATATTTGACATATTTCATATCTATTAATAATGGATAAACCAAACTACGAATTTATTTAAAAGTAGAAAAATTAAAAAGAGGGTTAAAAAGATAAAAAAAAAACTAAAGTGCAAACTACTGAGTTATAATTATGTCTATTTTTATACTTTAGAAAACGATAAACTTTGGTTAAAAAGGCATCTTGTTATTTTTATTGATATTGTGTAATAACTTCGCCTCAGTCACAACTAGCAACATCTGATGAGCGGAAGATCATTAGTCCTCATTGTTTAGACTGAGGATCTCAATTTTTTTACAACTCCAAGAAATCATAGACATTAGTGTAAGCAGAGGCGGATTAAATGTCAATTGTTCCCTATGCCAGCACCTCATAGATGATTCCCGCGACTTCTTTCGCGTTGCTTGATGTATTAACAAAAAAAAAATACACATCACTGAACACGTAGTGCTTATAAATATCGTTGTTTCTTTAAACTCTAATAACTTTATATTACATGCAGATATCGCAATATTTTTTTAGATAAAGGATAAGTGTTTAAGAAACAAAACTTAGAAAACCTGATTGAAATCTATCCAGTAGTTTTTCCTATATATAATAATTTTTAGTCCAGGTGCAAAATAATTAGGACAAAACGTGATAAGAGATTGAGGACGATGTAGGAAGAATCAAACTGAAGTGGCGCGCTTTGAAAGCTGATACGTAACCATTTACTTATTTTTTTCGTTTAAAAACTTCCGTGGTAGAGCCATGCTGCAGCTATATAAGTAGTATAGTTGTAGCACGAATGGGTCGGCTCGACCGTTGAAGGACCACGCTCTCACAGAATACCAACGTAAAATAGCAGCTTAACACTGCTGTGTTTTGTATGGTGAGTGTAGAGAACCGGAGACCCGTTTTGAGTTATGTTTTGAGGGTGACAACGCATCTGCATTTTGATTCTTTAATGAGGATAGATGTAGATGTCCATGGGTGACAGCAATCACTAACAATCAGGTGGACTGTGTGCTCGTTTGTCACTCTATCCTATATAAAAAAAATTTCGCTCACGCCCCTTTGTCACCTTACGCCCCTAGACAAGTGCCTAGTTTGCCTTAAAGATAATCCGCCATAAAGTGTAAGATATTAATTTGGAATTGATACCTCTACTTGACCTGAGAAAAAGAGTTTTACATGGACTATGGACTACGGACAGACAGATGGGCAACAAAGTTCCAAAGTAAGGGTTCCATTTTTTTTCCATTTGCGGTACAGGACACTTAGAGTTTAAAAATTCTTACATAATTTTAATGATCGCAAATTTCAACGCTCCGATTAAGTATACAAGTGTCGGGGCTTACCGTTACCGTTACAACTTATAAAGTCCACCGCTGAACATAGGCCTCCCCCATAGATTGCCTCATAGTTACTGTTGATTTGAAAATTTCACCTCTCAGTGGGTCATGTGCTCCTGGTAGATTATCCTCTATACATCCATCCACTACAGCCTATTAAAGTCCACTGCTGAACATAGGCCTTCCCCATAGATTGCTTCATAGGCATATTTGCCATAGTTGTAATGTTACTGTTGATTTGAAAATTTCACCTCTCAGAGGGTCATTTGCTCCTGGTAGATTATCCTCTATACATCCATCCACTACAGCCTATTAAAGTCCACTGCTGAACATAGGCCTTCCCCATAGATTGCTTCATATGCATATTTGCCATAGTTGTAATGTTACTGTTGATTTGAAAATTTCACCTTTCAGAGGGTCATTTGCTCCTGGTAGATTATCCTCTATACATCCATCCACTACAGCCTATTAAAGTCTGCTGAACATAGGTTTCCCCCATATATTGCTTCATAGGGGCGATATTTGCCATAGTAGCCACGCTTGGGAAGCGGGTTGGCAACCGCAGTTATTTATTTTTAGTCGTTACTAGCCGAGACTTCGCCCGCGTAGAATTTACTACGATCTCATGGGTTTTAATATTTTTGCGCAGAATCCAAATTATTTTTCTAAAATATAAGTATTCTAACTTACTCCTTATAACATTAGTTATCTGCCAGTCAAAGTCCAGTCGAAATCGGTGCAGCCGTTTCGGAGATTAGCCGGAACAAACAGACAGCCAGACAGACATAAATTTTAAAAATTGTTTTTTTGTTATTGGTACAGTATATTTTTCATATTCATTAAGTAAAAAAAACTTTTATTTTAACATTACAAACAGATACTTCAATTTTATTTATTTGTATAGATTAGGGGATGCTCCTGATTTGTTTCCCTCTGTCGCCTCTTACGACACCCACGGGACGATGTTGGGAAGACGCAGTGGCGAAGCTAAGCCTCCAAACTAGAGCAATCCCAAGATATGGTTTTGTTGTTTTTAGCAGTTTTATAAAAATTCGCCAATCTTGATCTGTCCCCACTCTTTAGTTTCATATTCAGTGCTGTCGAGGACGTGTTTAACAAAGCACACAGAAGGCATACTACTGCTAGATATATTGTATGACATATCAGCAATTGCATACTTGCGGTCGCTTTGAGAAAAGCCGATTGGGTTTGCTTGAACGAAAGAAAAAGATATTTACATACAATACAATACATGAACAAAGTACAAACTATGTACAAAATTTAAAAAATAGCAAATTATTTGTATTCTAAATCGAAATGTCTCTCTTTCTTAAGGAAAGATTTGATTACGTTCGCGTAAAATGTCGGTAAACGGTTTAATTGCACCAATAACTGTTTTTCAATTGCGATAATTGTCTGTAAAATAAAAGTCTGAAAGACCCTCTTGACCTTGTGTATTTCTCAAATATGTATGGATGCGCTTCAGAGATGAGAAAGCACATTCCGCGGAGGAACTTGTGGCTGTAATAGTTATGACAAGATTAGCTAACTTTAAAAGCTGGGGAAAGATCTCTTCAAGACTATTTTCGTTTATAAAGTCAATGAGTGCGTAAACATTGCGATCTTTTAATTCAGGGGAGGAATACAATGAAATCAATTGGTTTTTCAATGTTTGTTTATCAAAATGGTTTGCGTAATTTTCAAATAATGAATCTAATGCCTCTAAGGGAAAATCTGAACGATATTTTTCGAATAGTTTGTTGTTGAACAATTGGAAAATTTTTAATTTGAAAATTTTAGAATATCGGCCATTAATTTCTGAAGATATGTTATCAATTATTTCAACAAAAAGTCGTTTGTATTCTGTCTGAGCACCGTGCACAATGCGTCTCAAACGAGGAGCAGAGTTACTTCGCAATGTGTTTTCATAAGTTTGATCAAAATCTGATTGAAATTCAGTACGTAACCATGTCTGAAACTCCTTTATTACTGCAATCACCGGCATAAACTTGAATAAAAAAAATTGAAATTAAATGAACGCAAAAATTTTTTCGAAATTCTCGGCGGCCAAGATCGTATCGCCGTCCCAGTCCTACGGATTGTCGCACATATCCGAAAACAAATTAATCCGATTATCTTTTTGATAATATAATATAATCTCGTCAGACTTACCTCAAAACCTTAAAACAAAATTGTACAACCAGTGCGTGTTGCTAGTGATGACTTACGGAACTGAGACGTGGTCCTTCACTGGTGGCTGTATGAGGAAGCTCAAGGTCGCTCAGCGAGCTATGGAGAGGGCTATGCTCAGAGTTTCTCTGCGTGATAAACTTAGGAAAGAGGATATCCGCAGTAGAACCAGAGTAACCGACATAGCCCAACGGATTAGTAAGCTGAAGTGGAGGTGGGCCGGCCATATAGCTCGAAGAACCGACAACCGATGGGGAAGAAAGGTTCTTGAGTGGCAGTCTCGTACCGGTAGGCGAAGTGTAGGGTGACCCCCCACGAGATGGAGTGAAGACCTGGTAAGACATGCAGACAGACCGTGCTTTGTGGCATTCGTTGGGGGAGGCCTATGTTCGGCAGTGGACTTGTGAAAGGCTGTAATGATGATAATGACGATCTTTTTGTTCGAATACTGTATTCACAATTCCTGACGTATACGTTCAACGAGTTGCGGGGGCATTAGGCAATTTTTTGCTGCAATGTGCATCATAAAAAACGCCCGTTTTGTGTGCATTACACCAAATATACATGGCTTGGGGACAAAAAACCTTTAACTTTTTGTTGCCCTCCATTTCTGACACCGAACATGACACTTGCACCGTCATAGCTTTGCGCAACTAGATTTGTGATGCAGTCATGTTTGTTTAGTAATTCCAATATGATATTACAAAGTGTGTCTGCTGCGCGACTTTCAGACACATCTACGAGTACATACCCCAAAAATGGTCATGAATATCGTTTCTATAATAATATCGGAGAATCAGACACAATTGCTCTCTGTGACTAACATTGGGAGTTTCGTCATTAATAATTGAAACGAATTTTGACAACAGCTTTACTTCGTACTTGATGCGAGTTTTCATTACATCTGCGATAGAATAAATAATATCATTTTGGATTATACTAGATAAATAACTCAGCCGTTTGTCGCTTTGTTGATGCTGCATATGTTTTTCTAACACAAGATCGTACTTCGAAAGAAGCGATACCAGTTCTAAAAAATTGCCTCTATTGAAAGAAGTTTTCGACTCATCGTGACCTCTGAAAGGAAGTTCTTCTTGTGCTAAATGGCAAACAATATCGACTAATCTTTGAAAAACACTACGGTTGTGATGTTGTGATCGACACGCATGTTGTGTTTTGTAATTTCCTCGAATAACTGGCACGATGAAGATGACAAAGATGCACAGCGTCTTGAAACCGTTTACGAGTTATTTTATTAGTTGATATTATTGATTGATCAGTTTGATAGGATAAGCCCGCCTTCTCGGCTTCTATGGAAGCTTCGCTACCGGGTAGACGATGTTCTTACACCGCCACTACACGATGCTAAACGGCAGTGTCGTGACTTATTTAAAAATAGCGACCAGCCCTGGCTTCGCACGGTTGATTTCTGGATCTCAACAACAACACTTCCTTCCGGGTTCAATTGTGAATGTTTATATTCACAATTGAGTCTTGCACCACTTTTTGTAAAGAGGAACTTATTAAGAAAGCAAAAAAATTTAATAAAGAACATCCCGGAAAACTTAACACTGAATTGTTGCATCTCGGATATCCAACCGCTCAGATATATGTCTGTGAAAATCTTACAGCAAAAACAAGAAGTCTTTTTTTACATGCTAGAGACTATGCTAAAACAAACGGTTATGACTATTGCTGGCATTCTTATGGCAAAATTTTTCTTCGTAAAAAAGAGGGTGCACCTCATATTCTCATTTTAAATGACAAACATTTGGACGAGCTTCGGAACAGCTCATGAATTAAGAAGAATACTCTTATGTCGTTTTTATCACTTTACTACCTGCAGGTAAATTTTTTTAGCATATATACTTATCATAATAATATAGCATTTAATGTACTACTAACCGAATTTTGTATCATAAACGCATATCATATTAAGTTTGTTGCACACACTATAACTTCGATCTACAATACACATAATTCTTATACTCTCCAAAAAATACAATTTTATAACGCTGTTAGGCTACTATTACCTATCGCTGAACAAAGAACTAGCTTAATTTCTTCTGATATTTTCTCTTTTTGTTAGTTTTATATTAGTGCTTGTGATTTGTATAACATTATTCTTAAATAATAGGTTTTTAAAGTTTGCTCTGTCTCACAAATAATAGTAAAATAAATACAAAAAATCTTATTACCGAATTGGATAATTATCATGTGTCAAAAGTGTATCAATGTAAAGTACATCTTGCTCACAAACTTTTAGACAGTTCTAGCAAGAAGCTTATAATTATGTGTCAGAATAATTGTAGCATCGGGCATAACCTACCACAAGTAGAAATACTCTTGGCTTGTTTGAAGCTTGATGTTAATATTATTGTTTTAACAGAGTGTTGGCTCGGAGGAATTAATCATTTACCGACGCTAAATGATTATACCGCATATGGTACTAAAAATAATATGTCACAAAATGAAGTAGTTGTGGTTTATATAAAAATGATATAATGGCACCTGTAGTTGAACACCCCGCTTTTGAAGGCAACTGTCTGATTATTAAGATCGGAAACGAAACTGCAATTATTGCTATTTATCGTACACCTTCATATCGTTCATATGAAAACTTGAACCGTTGAATAAATTTACTAATATTATAGTTACCGGTGATATGAACATAAATATAAGCACTACAAATTCGAACCCCGAATGTGAATATCTCGAGCTAATGGCTTATCACGGGTTACTGTCAACACATTCACTGCCTACGAGATTAAACTCATGCCTGGATCACGTAGTTTTAAATTCTCGTTTAAAGGCAACTGTGTAACTTTAATAGTTTCTTCTACTGTAACGGATCACTATACAGTTCTAATTTGTTTTGAAAACCATATAACTCCTCCTTGCAAATCAAAACTATACAAATTTATTGACTATGAAAAAGTTGCATCTGAATTGAATTTGGAAATTCTCAACGCTATATTAAATTGTACTGATGTTAACGCTGCAAATATGCTAATAAAGGAGCTACAAAGAGCTATAGACGTACACACCACACCACAATGAAGACAGTCCCCTCGTAAGAGAATAAAGGTACCCTGGCTTACTCAAGACTACTAAGGTGAATTAGACATAGAGACAAACTACATCATGATGTCATAAGTCATCCTGATAACATAAAGCGTACGATTACTTATAATCGCTATAGAAATTTCTGTAACGAATTATTAAAAAAGTTAAGGCAGATTTTGATAACAATGAATTATATAAAATTGGGAATGATAATAAAATAAAGTGAAAAATCGTTAAAAATATAGCTAAACTAAATAGTAATGTTACTTATTTAAATACTAATCTTCTTAGCCTAAAAACCAGTCCTGTAGAATCAATTAACTATATGTATAATTATTTTGCCAATATTGGAAAGAAACTGGCAGACGAAATTTCAATAAATTACGTAAGGAATGAGTCAACAACAGTGGACTCGAATTTAATAAATCAGTCTCAATCTTTGGACTTGAGACCCACCGATCCACTTGAAGTTGAGTGTTTACTGAGTAATCTTAAACATAATTCTGCACCAGGCTACGATGGAATTTCCAATCAGGTTAAATCTACTAAGCATCTGATAATTCTCTCTATTGTGCATATTTGTAACCTGAGTCTTGAATCAGGTGAGTTTCCTGATCAGTTCAAAGTTGCTTTGATAAGTCCTATACATAAAGGCGGAGACAGGGACAGTATCAGTAACTATCGTCCCATTTCCATTTTACCAGCTCTATCTAAAGTATTAGAACGTCTATTAAATAATCGTTTAAAATCATATTTTTCTAAATATAACTTAATTTCTGAAATTCAATTTGGTTTTGTAAATGGAAAATCTACTGAAAATGCAGTTTTATCGCTAACAGAGTACATTGTAAGACATGTTGACAGTATTAATAAATGTATAGGAATATTCTTGGACCTAGCAAAGGCGTTCTATACTGTCTCTGTGCCGATACTGTTAGCTAAGATGGAAAAACTAGGTATCAGGGATACATCTCTGAAGTTGTTTATAAGTTTCCTATCAAATTGAACTCAACTTGTAAGAATTGAAAGCTTAACGAGTGAAAAAACTAATATTAATTATGGCGTACCTCAAGGTAGCATACTTGGCCCTACCTTGTTCCTCATATATGTGATTGATCTATGTGGCTTAAAATGCGTGGTTGAAAAATTGTTGCCTATGCTGATGATACTGTTCTACTGTTTCATACACCCTCCTGGCATGAAAGCATTGATTTAGCTCAGATAGGTCTCGAAGAAGTAACATTAAAATGTAACATTATAAAATTTATACCAGTGTTTAAACGTTTAAGACATATTCCAATTGAACTACTCAAAACAATATATAATGCTCTCTGCCATTCGCTATTGTCATACTGTATTACTACTTTGGGAGGTACTTACAAAACTTATATCTTGCGCATTGAAAGATCTCAAAGAGCTGTGCTGAAAGTTATGCTTTCTAAGCCTATTAAGTTTCACACAAGCAAGTTGTTCTCTCGGAAATAAATGTGCTTACAGTCCGACAGCTATTTATTTTAAAATCTGTTCTTAAAACACATAAGAATTATAATTGTAACTTAAATTTATTTCAACAATTAAGAAGAAAAGTTCGAATTATACTACCAGATAAATTTCACTCGTCTTATGCTCAAAGACAAATAAAATTTTTGGGTCCTTACCTTCATAAAAAAAAATTAGCAATATTATAACGATATATACGCTAACGCGTTTTAAATGTAAGCAAGCTCTAAGTTTTTAATATATTTATCTTATGAGGAAACTGTAAAATTATTAAATATAGATAGGTAAAACACAAATTGTTAAGGAAATATCACACACTCACTCCTTCTTTCTCACACGCACATACACATACAAACATATACACACACGTAATTACACACTCATAAACACACACACTTATTTACTACACACTCGTATGTACCTATTAGTTTTACACTTAGTTTAACCTTGTAATATTGGTTAGGATTAATAAATTATTACATACTATAAAACATTTTACTTATTATCTTTTTTTAAGGAAATGTAATATTATTTGAGTCAGTAGTTACAATAAACAATTATTTTTATGTCTAATCTAGAATCAGTTCTTGTAAAAGTTTGCTATAATATCTGAATATCAATAAGTGTGTGATATATTTATAACATATCGCTTCTGCCTTGCTCTTGTACCACACAACTAATCTTTCAGTACATATAGCCATAATGTTATGGAACCATTTGTCGGATTTTTATTTAACTAATTGTTTTACGTCTACCCACTTTACATCGTTTATGAATCGTCGTATAAAATGTGTTTTTTATGATTTTGTTATTCTATTTCGAATGTACTAAAAGGGGAGAGCTTAGCAGCTGTAACACAGGTCTGTGACCTAGCACAGTTGCTAAAGATACCATAAAAATGGTATTGACTTGGATTAAGTCTTAATTATATAAATTTTATAAGTTTTTGTCTTATGTAAAGTGTTTCTGGGATCAATAAATGATTATTATTATTATTATTCCATCTTAATCCTCAGAGATCTGTAACCTCCTTTTTTTGAAGCTAGTTTCAGGTATCCATGACGCAGTAGCCACTTACTATAGGAGATTGTAAGATTGTTTTCACCTCAATTATATAGAAAAGGTTAGTTTTTAAACAAAACAAATAACGTTCTTCATACAGAGTTTCGGTCATAGCGGCCAGCCTCATCAGAGATAAGCCATCGATGCAGGACAGTTTATAGCGCACAAGAGTATGCGGAAGCAAGAAACACTCTCTATTCTCTCACTCTCATAGTCCAATGGGACGGTAAACCGATACGTACCGCAGAGAGAACAGGCGCAGGACCCACGGCTTTTTGTGCTTTCCGAGGCACGGGGGTGAGACTCCGGGCAGATACTGAGAATTTCATGATGGAAAATATCAATAACTGTTTTTTTGGCCCAACCCAGGATTCGAACCCGTGACCTCATGATCAGCAGTCGCATTTATAACCACTAGACCAACGAGGCAGTCAAACAAACAAATATTAAACAAAACAAATATTAAATATTATTTTATTTAAAATTTTTACACCATGTATAGCATAAAATCCATAAGCGCGGCAACGTCGCTTTTATTTTTTGTAGACACAGTTTATTGACCTTATAGGCCTTCGTCTAATGAAAAGATATTCATGTACAGGTTGTGTGAAATTACTAAAACAACATAAAATTTCTGACACTAATCTAGAAAGAGGGAAAGAAATTATTTATTTATTATTAAATGTATTTGAATTATTTATTTGTTTACGATGAAAAAACGCTCTATATTATTGGGCGTATCATTAGTTGTATGGAAACCAACGCCATATCGTATAGTTGTATATCAAAAGCTTGCTAATAAATTGTGTGATTTAAAGCTTGAACGGTAAATTCAAAAAGAACTTTGCCGTGATAAAAAAACGAAATACGACGGAAGTCGTTCAGTGCTATAGAAAAGTGTTTATGCACCGGTAATGGGCCGGAGTGTCGACGCTACTATCCATTCAGTGTTCCTTAGCCCTTCGTTTATTCATTGTTAAAATCACAAAGAACATGAGAAATAATTTTCATTGTTGTCACGTCAATTGATAGATCCTTACGCTCGAGTTTTCAATGTATACCTCGTTAAAGATCGTAACGGTATATTTCCTTTCACTGTCCTTTGATAGCAAAGCCTCTTTCTGTATAGAAAGTCGTTCTGTCGGAATGAATTGGCACGAAAACTCCAGAATAATTTCTTTTGTAAGTTATATTTTTTATTACTTTCGCCTTTAATAGTGAGCGTGGTAGGTCCTGAACTACATGTAACACGGCTCACTATTGTATTGTGTTGAAAAGAAAATAAAATGAAATAAAAATGAAATAGTTATCTTTAGTTTTAGAAGTAAAACATTAACATTTCAAACATGTCAAAAGTCACAAAATTTTTATCAGTCTGCTACCTAAAGTAGTGTAGTGTTTTTCGAGTGTATGTATGTCTATTTGATACGCTCCGTAGCCTAAACGGCTTTTTCATTTTCATTTATAGAATAACGGAGACAAACGAGCACACTGTCCACCTGATGGTAAGTGGATGCTGTGACCCAAGGACATCTAGATTTATTCTAAATTAAGAATCAAAATGCAGATGCGTTGTTAACCCTGAGGACTGAGATGGAATGCCTCGTTTCCAGTAAAAAGGGTCTCCGGTTCTCTACACTCACCATACGAAACACATCAGCATTAAGCTGCTATTTTACGCTGGTATTCTGTGAAAGTGTGGTCCTACCCCGGACGAGTCGACCCATAGTATAGCTGCAGCATAGCTCTACATGCTTGGTGGGCTTTAGTATATGGCATGTCGTTAAATTCGACTGATTGTGGAAGTGACATTTTTATATGTTGTAGAACCACGCTGTAGCTATATTGTGGCTGTAGCACGAATGGCTCGGCTCGAGCGGGGTGAGACCACGCTATCACAGAATACCAGCGTAAAATAGCAGCTTGATGCTGCTGTGTTTCGTATGGTGATTGTAGAGAATCGGAGACCCTTTTAACTGGAAACGAGGCATTACATCTCAGTTATCAGGGGTGACAACGCATCTGCTTTTTGATTTTTTTATTGGGAATAGGTATGGATGTCTATAGGCCACTGCATCCATTTACCATCAGGTGGACTGTGTGCTCGTTTGTCACCCTTATGCTATAAAAAACAGAAAATAATAATAACGTTTTTATAGACCTTTTGTTTTAATAATTATCTTAACCATTACGCTTGTTAATATACAACCACAGAGTACATATACAACTGTACAAAATGCGGTTTCCCCGTAACATAAACCGAAAAAGGAATTCCGGAAGTATCTTCTTTTTTGTCATTACTTTTAAACGGCCAGTGATATAATATTCTTTGGAGGTTTTGTCGGGAACTTGATCGGCGGCGCATTAGTGCATTAGTGCTCCGATGTTGATGTGAATTCAAGATAAGATTTCTGCTTAGGAGCCATTATTACTATTGACTATCTGCTGACTTAAGCTGCCGTTAAAATATCCCAAAATTTTCACAGTATGACGCATATGTTGAATATTATAAAGAAGTTTTGATACAAATTATTATCAAGGATAATTTCTTAATGTACCGGATACTGGTAAAACTACAACAGTACGACTCCATAACCGAAGAAACTGTTTTTTATTTATACAAATAAATAAAATTGAAGTGTCTGTTTTTAATGTCAAAGTATTAACAAAAAAATAAAAATAAAATATTGGTATAATTATTTGACAGATTATTATGATGGGACTTTCACTGACGTAGCTAAGCAGTGTACTATGAAGAATATTTATACATTGTAACTTCGGGCTCAGAAGGGCTAGAACCCAGAGCCGTAAAGCCAGTTACTAAAAAAATAGATGGTATAAGGAGTAAATTAGAATACTTTTCTTTTAGAAAAAGAAATAGGTTACCGCGCAAAAAGAAATTAAGTCACATGAAATCTAAACCTAATAAATTCCACACGGACGAGTTCGCGAGGAACAGCTAGATACAAATAAAAAGGAATAGAGCCACAGGTAATCAAAGCATGTTCTAATATAATTACGTAATTTCACGGTTCGCAAGAAACCATCAACTTCAAATAGAGAAGAGTACGATTACGTTAGCACCGACGAGACAAGAAATTAAATGAAATATGTTCATTACTTCGGCGTAAGAAAATAAATTTCGTTTCATCAGGTGGACTGTGTGCTCGTTTGTCACCCTTATTCTATAAAATAAAACAATAAATATAACAGTACTGCGTCGAGAGATTATTTGCATAAAGTAGTCTTCTAACTATTGATGCACTTTCGATATTGTATACGGGGCCCAACATCTTAATTCCCATACTTTTGTTGATGTATAAATTTTGACCTATAGTATTTAGTGTAATCAACATATTGTGTTCATGAGTGGCGTGTAGTGGTGGCGTAATCAGCTAACGTTACAGCCCATTAAGAGGACTACAAGAGCTAAGTGATCTTGAATGACGCACGCACACATTTACACAATTTTTGTATAGCATGAGAAAAAAAACCTTACCGTACAGAGGCAAAGGTTCATACAACCGCGCTATGATAGGTACACTACTACAATCCAGACGCGAGTGTGTGCGTGAGCACTGGCAGCTCGTCACGTATAGAGAGAAACTGCTTTAAACCGGCTCGGCCAGTGCTCAAACTCAGGGTTGTGTAAAAATAATAAGTTTACATTTTTTTTTAAATTATTCGTGTTCAATGAAATATAAAAAAAGTGTAAATACAGTTTAATATACTTTTTTGTATGAACAATAATAGAATAAATATAAATATATATATTTTTAATTATCCTAAAGGCTCCACTAGGTAAGTATGTATAGTAAGTATATATACTTGATTATAATTTATTATTTTAATGTGGTAGATAGATACCTCATATATGTGGGTATATTATGTATGAGGTATCTATTAACATTGAAAGAAAACGTACGTAGTACCGAATAGTTATTTTTGTAATGTTTTTAGTTGAATAATTCCGTTTATAACTTAAATACAATGTTCATAATGTTCATGATTTTTGTATTATTTTAGTGGTTAAAAGGTGTCTGACGAAAAGATCTCCTTTCAAAACTTTTTGGTTTAAAAAAAGGATCGTAAGATATTTATTTGGAAACTTGCTCAATTTGCCGTCAACTGATGGTGCTTATTCGAGTTCCAGTCAATGTAAGAATGTATCGGTTTTGGGCAGACTCGTAATAATTTTATTTTGTTTAATTAACTTGCCTCATTCCTCTGTCGTCCGTTATTCCGGCCTCGGCCGCCGTCGTGAGTGGATACTGTATCGCTTGTTTGCAGCGAAAAAATCGCTGTAAATGGAAATACAAAATATTCGAAAAACCAAATTTGATACATACTTGACAAGGTAAGATATTATTATTTATATAATCACAGATTTTTATTACAATATTTTGTTTCGGTAAAACTAAGTAGGATTTATATATAAATATACTTAAATATGTCTTGAACTTTATGGAGTGACCACTGAAACTCCTTGACGAGTAGAAATAGGTGTGTTGAGTTTTGACTCGTTTTGATAGTTATTTTGACACCTTTCCTCCGGACCTCAGAAGTGACTGAAGGTGTACTTAGGTGAATGTTACTGGAAATCCTCGAAGAGTAGAACTAGGTGTGCCGAGTTTGGGCTTGTTTTGTTAGTTTTGATGAGACCTCACCTCCGGATTAGATGGAATGACCTGAAGGTGTACTTTGGTGATTGCTACTGGAACTTCTTCACGAGTAGAAATAGGTGTGCTGTGTTTGGGCTCGTTTTGATAGTTATCTTGACACCTTTCCTTTGACGAATAGAACTACAATTTACAATTTTTTTAAATATTTTCCTCGATCACATGAGTATTTATGAGTCGTGCACTTTTTTTTCTAAACTTTTTTTATTGATATTTTACACAAAATTATCGGAAAATTGAAAGTATAGTACCTAATAAGGTTATTAGTGAAAATTTGTGTGTATTTAAACTACTTTAAAAAATGACGTATAATATAAGTGCTTAAGGCATGCACACAAGATTTTTTTTATCTGCTGACAGTTTTAATGTTTTAGTTCCTATTTTTTTATAATTTAAAAAGTTTTCAATAGACACATTGAAAGAGTATAGACGTTCAGCTTGTTTTTGTTTTTAACACTGAGTGTGCATCCCTCATTCCAGCATGAGGAAGAACTTATTTTGATAGAAGGCGAAAGTTTTCGTGTGAAACATGAGGCTGCGGTGAGTAAAATGTACTTAGCAAAGTTTTTGCAGTTTGTCTCTATATTATTAGAGCCACTATTATAAAGTTTAGAGAGTAACGTATCTGATACAGCTCAGTATGCCCGTTTTAAATTATATTATAACAACGGAGAAAAAACTCTATTTGGTATTGAGCTGTTAGCTAATAAAAATAATATTGGATAATGTACACTACCATATGAGTGAGATGAAACTTTCCAATTAATACGGTATGTTAGATTTGGGGTACATAAAGTTAGGTTAACAACACGTTTAGGATTTTAATATGGATATATTCTACTTGTTGGTTATCCATAATTTTAAATGCAAATATCAAATTCATCAAACAACTTCATTAAGAGATAGCGAAAATTATCATTTCTGCATGAGCCCCATGATACGTAGTGGGCACTAAAATCACCTAGTGATCAGTGTGGGTGAGGAATATAGAAAGACAAGTATGTGATACCATTACATTTGCAAGCTACAATGTTTAATTCCTCACTGTGTTCTTGATAAGGTTTCGCTTCCTGAATGAATGTAACCTATTAACTAGGATTACAGCAACGGCGTAACCATTTTCCCTGTCTTCGCGAAGGCAGGCAAAACCAACAAATCGGAAGCGAGATTTCGGATGATGCCAAACTTCTGATAATGCTACAAGAAACGGGTAAACAGAAAATTCAAAAGAAATTCCATTGCGTCCTATACGTTAACACCATTTTTTTAAATTCCCTGAACATTATTTTGGTAAAGAAATTGAACCACTTTAATTGTCTTAATTGTTATTCCTGAAGAGGGCTCCAATGACGGTTTCATAATGTGAACAATAAATGGTGCTCTGTAGTTACTATTGTAACGTTTCTTTACTTCAGCTAAAGTATTAACAAATATATTCTGTATGGTTGCTGAAGGAAGAGAAGATACTTTCTTCTTGAGTTTTAAATTTAAGGAAGTATAAGTTTTGCGTTTCATAGGATTAACAGTATCGGTCTGATAAAATCATCAGAATCAGTAGAACTAGAATTAAGAAAAAGTCAGATGAAGATCCCGATTTTCCGGCATCATCCGGAGGATCTGAATATTGTTCAATCTTCTCCATCCCCAATAGATAAGCTAGGTAAGAATAATAACAAACACTTAGTTGCAGCCTATTTACGTCCCACTGCTGGGCACAGGCCTCTTCTCATTTCTTAGAGGGTTTTAGGGCAAGGAAATGTCCGCCGCGCTGCCCCAATGCGTGTTGGCGAACTTCACATGTCTTCGAAATATATTTTTTTCTTATTTCTCAGACATGCAGGTTTTCTCACGATGTTTTCCTTCACCGCCGAGCACGTGGTAAATCAGCACTTAAAATTGCAATTAACAATTTCATTGGTGCCGGCGGGGATCGAACCCGGGTTGCTCCACGGCTATAGGCTATATATACAAACACTTACCTACAATAATTGGTTTAAAAAAAGAAAAAAAAGAGCGATTCTAATGAAAATAACGCCGTTAGTTAAAATATTCCTGAGAAAATTTATCAAACCCGTGTGACAGCCAATCACCATGGCAACAGTAGTAGTTAAAGAATAGTATAGTCATGCACTCCCGACGGTGTAACTTGGGTGCTTGGGTGTAACGTCTCAAGAAGACGTGACGTTTTTGTGTTTTAATACCGTACTAAATTTCTCCACTATGTCGGTAAAGAAGTTTCACATCAATAAAATTATTTCCGCATAATAGCTTCAGAACTCGGTGATAAGAAATAATTTTTTTATGAGTCGAACTTTTGTGACTAATGTTCGAACAGTAATTTTGAACTTTCAACTCGATTTCACTCTAAGTGTAAAATAAACCATAATTTTAAGGTGGTATCTGACATTATGGTAATAAACTACAAAAAAAAAATCACAAACCAATAAAAATCACAGCCCAATAGAAAGTGAATAAAATCAAAACCGTCGTCAGGTTAAAATTATGAAAAATAAATTCCATATCCTAATCGACTAAGAATCGCAGAACATACATGGGGGTGATTCGGATACCCCTATATACATATAAGGCATCAAAATTTTATCTTTGGACTTCACCTTTGCGGCCATACTTTACTTTCCCTATACATGTACTTTGTGCATGGAAGTTTAAATAAATACAGTCGAATTGTAAGCCTTCTCTTTTTTGTAGTAGGCTAAAATGTAGTTACAAGTCACGGCACGTAAGTCTAGCGCTGCACGAAACGTGGAGGTGACGCGCACGAATTGAATTGCACGAATGCGACTGGAGGACTAATCAGCGCGTGCAAACGATACGTATGAGCCAATCAGAGCAACCTATGCGCAATAAGCCAATCAGCGTGACTTATGCGCAATAACGGTCACCGCTAGATTTTCATGCCGTTACTTATACGATGAAGTATGTATTTTAAGCGGACTTAGTCGCTTTATTTTTAATTTTACTTTCTATTCTTCATTAGCGCGCTTATAGCTTTTAATCTTTACGCAACTCATTTAATATGCTTTAACAAATCCCTTTTTAATTAGCATGTTATGATTCAATAAGAAGTTTATGTGAAAAATTATACGAGCTATACTAAAGCTATATTATAGTTGTAGTATGAAAGGGTCAGCTCAACCAGGAAAGCACCACGCTCTCAGAGAATACCAGCGTGAATCAACAGCTTAATGTTGCTGTGTTACGTATTCTGTGTGTAGAGAACCGGATACTCTTTTCACTGGAAACGAGGCATTCCATCTTAGTCCTCAGGGGAAACAGCGCATCTACATTTTGATTCTTAATCTATGATAGATGTAGATGTCTGTAGGTCGCAGCATCCACTTACCATCGGGTGGAATGTGTGCTCGTTTGTCACCCTTATTCTATAAAAAAAATACCACTGCAAGAGTTCAAGGCACTTGTAAGCGCGTTCTGTGTAGATCTCGGACATTTATTCTACTGAAAGATATTTCAGTATATTATATAATATTTAATACAACGTAAACTTGCAGTATAATTGTTTCTGTGTCTTGTTGTGTATACAAAAAAAAATATTGTTAACTACTTCAATAGAAATAGATATTCAGTAATATTTTTTGGTTTACAATTTACAAGTTGACAATTCAAGTTGTCATGACCGATTTTAATTTTATTTAAACTTAAATCCGTTGATTAATATAACAGTAAACTCAATGCTCATAGCCTTTTGAAAGCTACAAAAATGCACGGATCGAGAATTGGCCAAGGGTTCTCAAATCCGCCGCTTCCGGTGGCCATATTGCGTTTCCGCCACTCGACACCCGCCTGTTTCCTGAGCGCTTGACCTTCTTTCCAATTTATTAATCACTAGATTCTGCTTCGTGCTCCACTCACGTGGAAACAAACTATTTTAATAACATTTTGACGGTGTATATTAATTGTCTAGTGATACAAAGTACAGGTATATGTTAATACAGTCTATCTATATAATAATAATTATTATAATTATTTATTGCAGACACAGAGATCCATATTTATAAGAAAAATTAATAACAGTGGTAGAGCTAAGCGGTAGCTTTTGCTGTCGCACGGATGGGCCAGCTCGAACCGGGGTGGTACCACGACCTCACAGAATACCAGCGTGAAGTAGAGGTTTACCTCTGCGTTGCGCTTGGTGAGTGCAGGTGGCCGGAGGCCCCATTCCCCCCCCCCCCCCCACCCATCAACATGGTAGTGGAATTAAATAAAAGACTACCCCAGGAGGGTACCAGCACCCCTGGAGAATCCCTCGCTGAGCATCCACGACCAAACTACTTCACTCCTGAGCGTGGGTGCTCAGGCTGCCCCGCGTATTCTGGAGGAGGGGGGGGGGGGGGGGGCAAAATTCCGCTCGCGACTAATGCTGCTCGGGGCAAGCGGAACAATACAACCAAGGCGACCCCTGTCACGCTATCCGTGAATTTTTGCAACATCAGGGGACTTCATTCCAATCTTAACGCTGTCCATTACCATCTAGAGACGGCGAAGCCGGCCTTGCTCTTTTTAACCGAGACTCAGGTGTCCTCTCCAGCTGATACTTCATATCTCTCCTACCCGGGGTACAAATTGGAACACTCCTTTGTGCCCCGGGCTGGAGTTTGCGTATACATCAGAGAGGACATCTGTTTTCGACGCTTCGGCAGTCTTGAAGGTACGGACCTGTCCATCCTATGGCTGCGTGTAGACAGCGACGACCATCCCCGCGTCTACGGGTAGGAACCCGTAGACGCGGGGATGGTCGTACCGCTACGGGACCTATAGAGGACTATAGGTCCCGTAGCGGTAATGCCGACACAGACCGACTCATCGACCACATCCAAATGGCTGCAGACTCCGTGCTACAACAGGTCCCATCCGCAGAGATCATGATACTCGGTGATTTTAACGCCCACCACGCTGAATGGCTTGGTTCTCGTTTAACCGATCATGCGGGTAGATCTGTGACTTTGCTTTCGCATATGGTCTAACAAAACTGGTTACTTCGCCTACGCGGATCTCAGATGTGGAAGACCATGTACCTTCTCTGTTGGACCTTCTGCTGACCTCTCATCCGGACGGATATCAGTTCTCCGTCGATGCTCTCCCCTCTGGGCTCTTCGGACCATTGTCTGATCCGGGGTACGGTGCCACTCACGCTCCAATCGCAGTTGCGATCTGCAGCTTGCCGCCATGTTTGGCACTATAGGTCAGCTGATTGGGACGGGATGCGGTTTTTTTTTGCATCGTACCCTTGGGGGCGGGTTTGCTTCTCGCCGGAAGATGCCAGCGTTGTTGCCGATTCTGTTGCTGATGTGGTACTTCAGGGTATGGAACTTTTTATTCCATCCTCTGTGGTGCCCATCGGAGGCAGATCACAGCCATGGTTTGGTCGCTCCTGTAAAATAGCATCACGCTATAAGCAGGAGTGCTACCGGGCCTGGGCTGACGCATCAACGTCTCGGGATGTAAACACCAGCGCACTTAAAAAGAAGTATAATTCCGCCTCCAGGTCCTTCAAAAGCGTCATTGCCAAGGCAAGGACTGAGCACATCGGCAGAATTGGCGAGAAGCTAGTTCGCCTTTCTTCGGGAACCCGTGCATTCTGGTCTCTCGCCAAGGCTGTCCAAGGGAATTTCTGTCAGCCATCTCTTCCATCTCTGCACAGGGAGGACGACTCACTGGCCCATGCCGCAAAGGAGAAAGCCGATCTGTTGAGCTCTCTTTTTGCGTCCAACTCGACTCTGGATGACGGGGGGAACATACCGCCAACCATTCCGCGATGTGAGTGCTCCATGCCGGATGTGCGGTTTACACAGCGCTCGGTTCGCAAAGCACTCTTCTCCCTGGACGTCAGCAAGTCAAATGGGCCCGATGGAGTCCCTCACATTGTGCTGAAGACGTGTGCTCCGGAGTTGGCACCGGTTTTAACGCGTCTTTTCCGGTACTCCTACTCCCAAGGCGTAGTCCCGAATTTATGGAAGACAGCTTTGGTCCACCCGATCCCTAAAAAGGCAACCGCTCAGACCCGTCCAACTACAGGCCTATTGCTATCACCTCCTTGTTCTCCAAAATAATGGAATCCATTATAAACTGCCAGCTCATGAGGTACCTTGAGGATCACCAGCTGATTAGTGACCGCCAGTATGGTTTTCGTCGAGGTCGATTAACTGGTGATCTTCTAGTTTATCTGACTCATAGATGGGCGGAGGCAGTAGAGTCCAAGGGAGAGACATTGGCCGTTAGTTTGGACATAGCGAAGGCCTTCGATCGGGTCTGGCACAAAGCGCTTCTTTCGAAGCTTCCTTCCTATGGGCTTCCCGAGAAATTGTGCAAATGGATCACCAGTCTCCTTGCTCATCAAGGTCGTAGTAGACGGTGCATGCTCTGATTTCAAGGCTATCAACGCTGGTGTTCCACAAGGCTGCGTGCTATCACCAACGCTGTTTCTCCTGCATATCAATGATATGTTGCTAACTAGTAGCATTCATTGCTATGCTATGCAGACGACAGCACTGGTGATGCCTTATATACCGGCCGTGCCAATATTTCTCGGGAAAACGTCGCTGAGTACCGGGACAAACTTGTGTCTGAAGTCGAGTCTTTGCTTAACAAAGTCTCGAATTGGGGCCGACTAAATCTAGTCCAGTTCAATCCCCAGAAGACACAAGTTTGCGCCTTTACCGCTAAAAAGAACCCATTTGTCGTATCTCCTCAGTTTCAAGGCACTCCCCTTGCTGCCTCGGCTAGTATCGGAATCCTTGGCGTCGACATATCGAATAGTGTGCAGTTTCGTGGTCACTTGGAAGGGAAGGCGAAATTGGCCTCTAAAAAGCTTGGCGTGCTCAGCAGAACTTTACAAAGCACAAGTTCGGCCCCAAATGGAATACTGTTCTCATCTCTGGGCCGGGGCACCCCAGTGCCAGCTCCTTCCACTTGACCGCATCCAGCGCAGAGCGGTTCGAATCGTCGACGACCGAGTTCTTTCTGATCGGCTCGATACACTGGCACTGCGTAGAGATGTTGCATCTCTTTGCGTATTTTATCGCATCTATCACGGGGAGTGCTCTGAGGAATTGTTCGGACTAATTCCAGCCGCTCAATGTCACCATCGCACATCGCGACAAAACTCGCGTTACCATCCATACCATCTGGATGATTGGCGGTCCACCACTGTGCGATTTAGAAGAAGTTTTCTCCCTCGCACAACTTCCTTGTGGAATCAATTACCACCAGCGAATTTTCCGGACCGATACGACTTAGGAACCTTCAAGAAAAGAGCTTACACCTTTCTAAAAGGCCGGCAACGCACCTTCAATTCCCCTGGTGTTGCGGTTGTTCATGGGTGGCGGTAGTCACTTACCATCAGGTGAGCCGCATGCTCGTTTGCCCCCTCTTCTATAAAAAAAAATACAATATAGAAAGAATAAACATGTTGAAATATTTACACGCAAAATTCCTGAAAGTCTCGTCTCCCAGCAATCTTCACCCAGCATCCGTACATTGTCATCTAAGCACGATAGAGTTGTTATACAGGTCAACTCTGGACTAGAGATGAGTCCGATATCATGTCACATGTTAAAACCATCGATATTTTAACATCATCGTGCAATTACAACGACAAAGTCATCAATGCCTTTAAATCATTACTCGTTATTCGAATCGAATAGAATCTAACTGGGCGCACGGAACAGCAACAATGCTTTCACTTCATTGTTTACGTTTGCGCGCGAACTCGAGAAGTACGCTAGCATTTATTTAGTATTTCGTGAATCATTGTTTTGATTAGACAAGAACGCCAGATTGGCATAAAATACTCAATAGTCTTAATTATCTTGCAGCAAATATCACAAATGGAAACATATTGAAGATTTCTTTGCTTATAAATCAATACCTATATACAATGACATGAATGTCGCAAAAGAAAAAAAAAATTACTTTCGCGGGCTAACTCACAAAGTCGATTCATGCCTACTACCAAATAACTAATGATAAGGTCACTAAGCCATTAAACCGTTCCGCTATAATTTCAGTATCTACTCATTAAGCATTACTCATAATTAAAGTGTCGTGATCTTATATTCAAATAAAAGTCATTGATGATTTTGTCATTGTTCCCGTCATCGAAATTTTTTTATCGTTGTCATGCAGTCATTGATACAGAAAATCATCACTCAGCCCATCTCCACTCTGGATATAAATGATGCTATCCTCTTTCGATGTATTGCATTAAAAGAGTCAACCCGGGTTTTATATGCCAAAGGAGAATGGGATTTTTGGGCCTGAAGTTAATTAATTAGTTTATACTTTAAAACATTCGCAATATCTTTATAGAGTGAAATATAAAAAAGTAGCTCTTTTTACAATCTAAAATTCGAAAAAACAATAAAATAAGAAATAAGTTAGAAAATCGATTATAGTGTATTCTTTATGGAAATAAATCGATTACCATAAAGAATACATTAGTGAATTCCTCGTTTCTAAACGTTATCTTCCAATAGAGGACTTCTTATTTTGAAACTTGACAGTTCAAAGTTCAAACTGTTTACTTAAAAGAAAAAGACATTTATACAGACAGATTAATATATATTGTCAATATGATCTCAAAATATATTCAAATGTATAATATTAAACTCTAATTATCGTGTACTAAATTTAGCTTAAACTAATTCTCTATTCCCTGCCCAGGCTAATTCTCTCCTATAACTAGATGTTTGCTCTATATTGTGTGGTCCATAATTTATGTATTTAGTTGATTGTTTTTGTCCATATTTTCACCTAATAACCGCTAACTCCTTTTCCACCGAAAAGCCTAAAGACAAGGTGCGACAGACCAAGGACCGGACATTGGCAGAATTATTGTGACATAATCACAATACCAAGGGCCAAATAGACCAAATAATAATAATAATAATAATATATATTTTCGATTATTTTTCTGTTTTAAGTTGATAAAAAAGAATTGGGTACATATCTACAAAATATTAATAAAAATACAAAATATCAATATTCTAACAAGTAACAGTCACAACAACAATTCAAGTAATCGACCACAGATCGATATTATTAACTTCACTTAGTTGTTGTTGTTTTAGCTTTTGTTAATCGTTTCACCATTTCGTTTCATTATTAAGCACAGCTTTTTTGGTGATTTTATACTGATCCAAGGGTATTAGTGTTCTGTGCTGATCCTGCTTTTATATCTTTAAGTAATTACAGTGAAAAATAGCCTGTTACAGTGTAATAACACTGAAAAATCACCTGTTATAGGGTAAGTATAATAGATAATCTGACTTTTATTTATTCTACAATAACTCAGCTCCTAGATTGACAAATCTTGCCAGATTTTCAGCTATGAATTGTTTATATATACGCTTTCAAATGGTTCTACTTTCATCTTGTTAACACTTGGGCCCAAGAATGTATGAAGACGTCTCCTTCTCCTATGCCAAATTGAATTCAAATTTTCTCAGTCATATTTTTTAATTGATTTTCTATTGTAGCATAATGTCCAAATGATGACAAGTATAGATGCTGTGGCCCATAGGCTTCTACGTATTATATCCTCAATTAAGGATCAATCTGACGGGTAAGATGGTACAAGGCACCATTTCCAGTAAAAAGGGTCTCTGGTTTTCTACACTTACCATAGGAAACACAGCAGCATTAACCTACTTTTACGCTGGTGTTCTGTGAGAGAGTGGTCCTTCCCCTTTTGAGAATAGCCATTCGTGCTAAAACCATAATAGCTGCAGCGTGGATTCACCATGTATAAATTGAATAACATTAGCTTCTTACCTTATATAAAGCGCAAGTCAAGCTAAATGCCACCTGGCAGCGTTGGACTCAGTGAAAAGAAGTATTAAGAGGCTCATTGGTGACCTTGATTTGTTTGAAACCAATCTTGTCAGCCTCGAGCACAGGCACAGATTAGCCAGTCTCTTGGTATTCTATAGGATGCATTTCGGTGAGTGTGCGCAGGAATTACACACTTTCATTCCTCCTTGTCCTTTCTACCATAGGACAACCAGGCAGTTGGCGGGTATTCACCCCTTTATTGTCGATATTCCACTCACTAGAACCAGACGGTTTGCTTCGTCCTTTGTAAAGCGTACAGCAAAGGTGTGGAATAATTTTCCGGCGTCTATCTTTCGGTTCGAACACAATATGAGCGTCTTCAAAGCAATAGTGAATAGGCTTTTGTTATGCTAAGACAGTGCGATTTGCCATCTAGGTCAAACTCAAACTCAAACATTTTATTGCGTTCATGTGGTTATAAATAGTTGTTATGTTGGATATAATAGAGCCAAACATGAGCCCTGATAGGGCATAACAACATTATATATTAATTTAATTTAATTGATTTATAAAGAATAATTACTTATTTTATTTACTTAAGCTAAACATTACTTTTAGGTTTAATAAACATTTGCAATAACTGTTAATACAAGGATAAGAAAAACGTATATATATTTATATATATATATTTAATTAAACAATTATTATTTTTCCCCGAAAAACTCTGACAACGAATAAAAACTTTTTTCAATTAAATATTTTTTAAGCTCTCTTTGAAATTTATTTAATGATTCTTCATTTTGTAGACATTTAGGGATTTTATTATAAATTTTTACACACATACCATAGGCTCCTCATTTCACTGTTTGTTATTTTGTGATAGGTGGATCTAATTTATTATTAGGACGTAAAAAACAAGGCTGGGAGTATATTGAAAAAAGGTGCATATTCTTTTTGACAAATGTGCATACTTCTAGTATATATATATAGATGTAAGTGTTAATATTTTTAATGAAATGAAGTAAGGTTTACAGCTGTCAGTGTTATCTATATTTGTAATTATGCGGATACATTTTTTTTGTAGAATAAATAATTTATTTACGTCTGTGCTGTTTCTCCACAGTATAATGCCATACTTGTGCCATGCATAGGCATAAGCATAGTATGCACACGTAGCCGTTTTTGTATCTGTGACTTTTTTAAGTTCGTATAGAGCATACGAGAAACGGGAAAGTTTAGAAGATACTTTCTTTATGTGTTATTTCCAGTTTATACCCGAATCTATGTTTATACCTAATAACGTATATGAATCAACACATTCTAATTTAGTATCGTTGTAAGAATAATTTATAGATAGGGGGTATTTTTGATACGGCTTAAATTGCATTATCTTAGTTTTTGTATAATTTATTACGAGATTGTGATTTATTAACCATTCGAAGATATCTGTTAGTACACTATCTAGACAGTTGTTAAGATTGTTGTTCTTATTATTGTCGAATGGGATGACTACAGAAAGGTCATCGGCGAACAAGGTACAGGGAGCTTTGATTATTTTTGGCAAATCATTTATATAAATCAAAAATAATAAACAACCGAGAACACTACCTTGTGGTGGATTTAGTGACCGGTGCAAATTTAGATCTGACTTTAATCACGTTTCCACTGGTTAGGTCATGGTGTTCTATCTCTACACACTGCTTTCGATTGGTAAGGTATGACTCGAACCAGTTGTAGGTTGGACCTCTTACTCCTATTCCGTGTAATTTCCGTAAAAGTATGTCAAATCGAACTCGATCATAAGCTTTGGTCATGTCCAGTAAAATACCAATCGCATATTGCATTTTATTGAATATATTTAGTATTTCATTGACATATTTGTATACTGCTATAGTTGTTGATCTGTTTTTGCGAAAGCCATATTGATTTTCATTTAATATATTGAACTTTTCGCAGTAACAGTACAGTCGATTAGACATAGCAGATTCAAATATTTTTGAAAACGTTGGAAGAATAGCAATCGGGCGATAGTTATTACAGTCAGTTATAGAGTCTTTTTTATGGAGTGGTTTAATTATTGAAATTTTTAGGCGGTCTGGAACTATACTTTCTGTAAACAATTGATTTATTAAGAATGTCATAACTGGGGCTAGTTCTTCGGCGCATTTTCTAATTAGACAAGGTGGTAATTCATCATGACCGCAGCTACGTTTGTTTTTTAAATTACGTATAGTTTTATAATTTCTTGATTAGTAGCGGGTTATAAAAAGAATGAATTTTTTACTGGATCAAGGACAGGCTGGCCGGTCGCACTTGTTGAGCCAAAAGTTGCATTATCGTTTCCAACCGATAAAAAGAAATTATTGAAACAATTTACTATCTGACCAGGGTATGCAGTGATACTATTTTGGACATATAATTTTATGTTCTTTTTATTTTGTGTAAGCTTATTGGTTTGCTCCTTTACAACAATCCACATTGATTTTACGACATTGTCTGAATTCTTTATTCTTTTAATATTATGGTTCTTTTTTGATATATTTATAGTCTTTTTAAGTATTTTTGTAATACTTGTTTAGTACTGGATTTTTTGTTGGAGATAATAATTTTTTTAAGAATCTTATTTTTGCAAGATGTTTTAATTCCATTTGTAAGCCATGGCTTTTTCTTCGTACTTCTAATTTTTATGCGAATTTTTGGTATAGTTTCGTTTAGTATGTGATTAATTTTATTACAAAATGGGTTATAATTTTCATTAATGTTTTTATCAATGGTAATTATTTTACTAAAGTCTACTTCTCTTAATTTAGATTTGAAATGTTGGATATTTTTTTCACTATAGAATCTTTTTTCTAGAATCCACGTATTACGTACAAGTATGTTTCGTTCTTTTGTAGGTATATTAACTATAACTCCTTTGTGGTCAGAGAGACTCAACTCTACAACATTAATTACGACTTGTTCGACACCAAAATTTGTGAATGTTAAATCTAAGCATGAAGCTGTAGTCTCTGTTACCCTAGTTGGTTCTTGAACATGTTGAATAAAATTATAACTACGCATTAAATCTAAAAGTCTTACAGTTGATGTACTTTGTTTTAGCACATCTACGTTAAAATCTCCACCTATTATAACGTTTTTTTTAGATTTTTTTTGCTGTATTCGTTGCAAGAGCTTATCTAATATACTGTAAAACGTATCAGGCATTCTGTTACTGTTTGGCCAGTATACATTTATAATTAATAAATTTAAAATTGGTATTTCTATGCTACAAATTTCAATTACAGGTTCTATAGACATATTTTTTAAATCGTTTCGTTCAATATAATCTATTTCATCTTTCACTAGAATGCAAACACCTCCTCCTACTGAATTAGATCGACTGAAATAGGATGCCAGGGTATAACCTTGTACTTTGAGTAGGTCAAGTTTGGTAGCGTTGATCCAGGTTTCAGATAGACAAATAGCGTGTACATTTTTATCTTCATCTGTCCAAGCCTCAAATAAATGCCGTTTGTTATTAAAACTTTGTATGTTTTGTTAAATAATCCTTATTTTATTATTGAAAAAACATATTTTTTAGAGTTGGCGATGCAGGTCCTGGTTCATTTTGATCACTTTGAAATTCTGTCATGGGTTCTAATGTTTTTTTTTTTCAATTTCACATATAAGTGCATCAATGTCTTTGAATATGGTTTACATACCATAGTTATTTATGCTACCTGTGTGTTTTTTAAACATCGTATAATCATATTCTAGGTTCAGGTTTGAATCAATTAGGTATGCATACTCATATGTCATTTTATCTAGATGTAGTAAGTTATTAAAAACTTCTACTCGCCAGTTAAATAAATTTCCGAATTTACAGTATCTAAAGGTAGATAGACACAAGATGATGTTTGTATGTGTAATTTCTGATAATGTTTGTCGAATGTATGTTATTAATTCAAAGTAATTTGTAGTGGATTTGAAATCTTGATCGCCTATTAGTAATATACAGTAGTCTTCCATTGTATAATCAATAAGTTTGGTCTTTAATCCCATCAATAGAGGTTCTATTCCGTATCCTGTTAGAAGATAATGGCAGATATCTAAATTTCCATGCAAAAATCGTTGCGCAGTGGCTCTTGTTTTAGTAAACTTGTTAGTACTAAGCATACATATCTTCTTCTTGTTCTGCAGAGTTATTTTAGAGTTATTTGATTTGTTCTCTTGCTGGCTTGTTATGTTGCATATTGGCGACTTATTCATATTGCTAACATTCTTTTGCCGCTTGCTTTCTTGTACCTCCCTGGGATTGGGACACAATGGTATATTTGTTATCCTAGATGGGGCACTTACTTTGGGAGTACTTAATAATATATTAGTCGTATACTTTTTTGTATTATTTTCACAAGTATTGTTATGGGAGGGACTTACGACATTCTTTTTTGTGGTTGAGCGACAGATACGAGATAATTGGTTTATTTTGACATCTCTTTTTGATATTTCTTCTCTTAATGAATGATTTTCTGATAACAATCTTTCCACTTCTAGGTCAACACTTTCGAGCTTAGTTTCCAAATTTTGCAATTTTAATTTTATGCACGACGCAACAATATTAAACAAACGAAAGAAAATGCTTATTGTAACCGGCGCTAGTTGAACAACCTAGGAGCGGTGGGCGGAGCCATGACGACGGTGTAATTATCAGGCCACGCCTCTGGTTCGACAACTAGCAAGGGTTATACGGCGGAACTAGCGCAACCTTATGTTGAATTTAAATTATAATTTGTGTAAATAATTGTATTACTTGTATCGAACGATAAAAAATAATGATTGTATTATAACTAAGTTTAAGGTTGAGTTGTAACTGTGCAATAACTCTCCCAAATAAAGGCACCGTATGAACAGGGAGAGTTAGCATAGTCTTCAAATGAAAACTGTAATTGTTAAATAAATAAAGATAGGCGCGGGGGTGAGGCAAGGGTCCGCTGGCCAGCAGCGGCCAAATCATATAAAAGACGGGCCGGCCGCTAGGGTCAGCAGTCGCTCTCCAGCCACCGAAAAGGCACCAGCAAGAAAAGAAAAAGTACAAGTTCCTCCTCACCGCCGCTTGCCTCCAGTTAAAAGCAAGACCAGCGCGTTTTATTCCATTTTTCGCACGGCATTACGGCGATCCGTAATATTAATGGTCCTTCGAGAAGCCGGATTACTAGAAGAAAAAGACAATATCGGTCTTGGTATTGCCGGAAGAAAGAAGCAAACCGCAAGAACGAAAAAATATTATTGTGAAGAAAAATGGTGATTACGCGTAGTAACAACGGAGAATCATCGAAGCGTCGCAAGGATGAACAAACAACCCAGGGGGCCACAGAAGAGGCCTCCGGGGGCGACTCAGCCGCTAGTGGTTCAACAAACACCACTAGCGAAACCACAACGGTCAGCGATACGACCGCTACCTCGGCAACCGATAGAACAACCGCAACGGAAGAAACCCAGCAAGAGGGTGATCAAAGATCGCAGTGCACATTGAAGCCCGGCGAGACTAGGTCACGCCGCTCCGTAGCCTCACGCAAGAGACTCCTCGCGGAGTTAGAGGCGAAAGAGCGGTTAGCCGAACTCAAGCTCGAGCAGGCTCAGTTGCAAGCAAGAACAGAATTGCAAGAAATACACGTGCAGCGACTACAAGCAGAAGCCGGATCAACCGATGAAGATGCAGAAATAGAAGACGATTTGGCATCAGTGCGCATTAGTACATGGTTGCAAGAAAAACCTACGCCTCAGCCCGCGCCACAACCCGCGCCGCAGCCCGCGCCGCAACCCACGTCGTACTTCGCGCCGCAACCAGCACTGCAGATCGCACCACCCGTACTTCAACAGTGTGCGCCGCAATACGCTCCGCAACATACCGCGCCGCAGAAAGAAGACTATGGACAGGCGCAGCAGCAAATCGACGTCGCTACCTTAGCCGCTGCTCTATCACAAGCAGTACGAAGCACAAGGGAGCCGCCGAAATATATACAAGAGCTGCCCTCATTCAATGGTAGCAGCAAGGAGTGGCTCAGCTTCAAGACAATGTACGAAGAATCTTCAAAGTACTTCACGGCGAACGAAAACATAGCGAGAATACGCCGAAGCTTAAAAGGGACAGCAAAAGAAGCCGCAGGTTGCCTACTTATAAGCCAACCAGATCCCAGAATTATAATAGAAGCTTTGGAAAGGAGATTCGGACGACCAGAAGCGTTAATTCACTTGGAAATAGAGAAGCTGAAGCTGCTGAACAAAGTTACGGACAATCCCAGGGAGCTATGCATATTCGCAAATCGCATAGCGAACGTAGTGGGCACCGTGGAAGCACTCAAGAAAGCACACTATCTGCATAGTCCAGAAATGACGCGAGTTATCACAGACAAACTCACGCCCATATTGAAAAGCAAATGGTACGACTATGCAGCCAGAAAGAAAGAAGATATCCCAGAGCTTAAGAAGATATCAATGTTCTTAAACGAAGAAGCGGATAAATGCAGCGCGTATGCCTTGCCGGAGTTCATCGCAGAGGACAGCGAAACGAGAGAGCGAAGACCGAGAAAAATAGAACGTGCCTTCGCCGCAAGCAAGAAACCATATGAAGAACGCTGCCCTCAATGCAAACAAGAACACAAACTGCCCGATTGCAAGTCATACGCCGCTCTGTCCACAAATGACAGATGGGAAGTAGCAAAGAAGTACAATATCTGCTACCGCTGTCTGCGAGGCAAACATCGTCGATTACTGTGCAAAGCTCCACCGTGCGGAAAAGGCGGATGCATGATGAAACACCATAAATTGTTGCATCACGACAGAACAGCAGTAATGGAAAAAGAACCCGCTATGGAAACCGCAACATCGGCAAAGGAGGTCAACACAGCGACTCGACCGTACAAGCACCGCCGCGCTTACCTAAAGATTGCGCCCGTAACAATAAGGGGGCCGCTAAGCTGCGTCGAAACATACGCATTATTGGATGAAGGGAGCACGGTCACCTTAGTCGATGCCTCAATCGCCGACGTCATCGGCGCCGACGGCCCAGCCCACACAATGTGGATACAAGGGGTCGGCTCGGAGGTGAAACACGAGAAGAGCAAGATCGTCAGCTTTAAAATAAGAGGAACGTACGCGCAAGAAGAACACAACATAGAAGCAGCGCGTACTGTAGAGAGGTTGGACTTCGCGCCAGAATCCGTGAATGAAGATCACTTGGGGAATTGCCCACATCTGTTGGATATCAAAGAGGATATCACCTACGAACGCGCCTCACCGAAAGTACTAATCGGGCAAGATAACTGGCACCTCATAGTGTCTAGAAAACTGCGCGTCGGCCGTCGAGACCAACCAGTCGCCTCATACACCAACCTGGGCTGGGTTCTGCATGGCTGTCATAGCTCATTGACGTCGACGGTCACCTTCTGCGGCAGACTACATCAGAGGGAAGATGCACCACCGATAGAAGAAGAAATAAAAAATTATTTCAAATTGGAGTCGCTGTGCATCGAGCCGAGAAGACCGAAAGAAGATCCCGAGCAGCGAGCCATGCAAATATTGGACGAAACCAGCCAGAGGTCAGCGGACGGCAGATTCGAGACAGGGTTGTTGTGGAAACAAAAGGACTTCCAAATACCAAATAATTATAAAGAAGCGGAAAGGCGCCTGCACACCTTAGAGAAGAGGCTCGACCGAGACAGCAATCTCAAGCTACAGTACGAAGAACGCATCGAGAACCTCTTCAACTCGGGTTACGCAGAGCGCGCGCCAATGCCACCGCCGCAAGGAAGGACATGGTATCTGCCACACTTCCCAGTCATCAACCCTGCGAAACCGAACAAGCCGCCGAGATTGGTACACGACGCCGCAGCGAAGACAGCCGGAATATGTCTCAACGATATGCTTCACTCGGGGCCCGACTTATTACAATCACTGCCCGGAGTGATCATGAGGTTCCGACAGTATCCGTATGCAGTGAGCGCCGATATAAAAGAAATGTTCATGCAGATTAAAGTGCGCAAAGAAGATAGAGACGTTTTACGTTTCTTGTGGAGAGGCAAGCGGCGGGAGGACCAACCGGAGGAATATAGGATGACGTCAATCATCTTTGGAGCGACATCATCACCATGCACAGCATTATACATCAAAAATAAAAATGCTGAAGAACATGCAGAAGCGTACCCAGAAGCTGCGGTCGCCATAAAAAGAAACCATTATATGGACGACTACTTGCAGAGCTTCCACTCTGTCACGGAAGCTCAGCAAACAGTAAAAGCAGTCGATCACGTCCACAAACAAGCGGGATTCGTACTCAGCGGGTGGACATCGAACGAAGAAAAAACAATAGAAGAAATAACGACAGAGCATAGACAACACGACGCGACCGTGTGCCTGGGCGGAAAAGAAACTGAGAAGACGCTAGGGCTGCTCTGGCATGTACAAAGCGATCATATTGGATTCAATACTAACAATATGAAGATGCCTGCCGACGTAAAAGAAAAACAACGCTTGCCAACTAAACGAGAAGCGTTGAGCGTCATAATGGCATTATTTGATCCGCTGGGGTTAATATCACCGGTGACCACCCCAGCGAAGAGAATATTTCAAGACACATGGCGTTACAAGGCGGACTGGGACGACCCTCTGCCAACAGAATTAAAAGAAAAATGGGAAGGCTGGATTACTTCACTTAACGCCATAGAACAACTAAGAATACCGCGATGCTACGATTACAACCCGGTGTCGACGCGCCAACTACACACATTCGTCGACGCAAGCGAGGAGGCCTACGCAGCAGCAGTGTATTGGAGAACGGAGCGAGCAGACGGCAGCGTTAACATATCATTGGCCGCCGCCAAGAGCCGCGTAACACCACTGAAACCAGTTTCCATACCACGGCTCGAGTTACAAGCGGCACTGCTGGGAGCTCGTCTTGCGCAGACCGTGATCGATGAACACGATGGCGACATAGCAGGCAAGACATACTGGTGCGACTCCCGTACTGCACTGGTGTGGATAAGATCGGAGCCTCGCGCGTACAAAGCTTTCGTCGCTCATCGCCTGGCGGAGATAGAAGATACGACCAAAAAGAACGAATGGCGTTGGCTACCGTCTAAAGAAAACGTGGCAGACGACGCAACCCGAGCCACACCAGAAGGGTTCGACGAGTCGCACCGATGGTTCCGAGGGCCCCCGTTTCTGCAGCGTCCACCGGCAGAATGGCCGCAGGAAGAGAAAACGACACAATATGACACCGGGGAAGAGCGAGAAATATGTAACATCGCTGTTAAAAGTGAAGACTCGACAACAACACATCTTCCACAGATAGGAAGATTTTCTAAATGGATTCGCCTCATAAGGGCGACAGCGAGAGTCCTCCTATTCATCGACATGTGCAGACCAAACAAGCACGTAGTGAAGGCTGGGCGTAAACGCAACAAAGCAAGACAAGGTAGCGACCCTGGCTGGCAGAGAACAAACAAACGCAACACCCCCGCCAAGGAGAAAAAGGCGACTCCTACTGCCACATCGCTTGTAGGAATACCGGCCGCTTATCATATGAGAGCCGAACAACTGTGGGTGCAAGCCAGTCAGCGGGAAAGCTTCACGAAGGAGCTCAAGAGAATCACCAGCGGAAGAGTTCCGGGAGGCGACGACAAACTAGGCCACCTGAGCACATACATTGATGAAGAGGGGACCCTACGCCTCAGAGGTCGAATAAAAGAGGCATCAGAAGTGGAGGACGACATGTACGACCCTCCCATATTAGACGGGAAGCACGCATACACTCGCCTGTACATAGCACACGTACACGAGAGGCTGCATCACGGAGGCGTGGAAACAGTTGTGAATGAATTAAGACAGAGATTGTACGTAAGAAAAATACGTCCAGTAGTGAAAACTGTCGTCAAAGGATGCCTGCCGTGCCGTCTAAGAAAAGCCAAGCCTGCATCACCGTCTACAGGAAACCTGCCGTCCGCACGCCTCGCTCATCACGCACGTCCGTTCACATACACCGGACTAGACTACTTCGGGCCAATAGAAGTCACAGTGGGACGACATCGCGAAAAGCGCTATGGCGCGTTATTTACCTGCATGACGTCGCGAGCAATACACATAGAAGTAGCCCACTCGTTGAGCGCAGACTCAGCCGTGTCGGCACTTAGGCGTTTTATGAGCAGAAGAGGATGCCCAAAAGAAATATGGAGTGACAACGCTACGTGCTTCAAGGCAGCAGACAAGGAGATGGCCGAAGCAGCACTCGCAGCCCTCGAGCACGAAACCACGTGTCAACAGATTGTGTGGAAGTACATACCGCCATCAGCACCGTTCATGGGCGGCGTATGGGAGCGAATGGTTCGCTCCGTAAAAGAAGCCCTACGCGTCACCCTCAACGAGCGCTATCCCAGCGACGAAACATTGGGGACCCTGCTCGCCGAGGTCGAAAATACTGTAAACTCCAGACCTCTCACACACGTCTCAGTCGACCCAGGAGACCCTGAAGCCATCACGCCGAATCACATCCTCATCGGTCCCAACTCGCACGTACCTGCGCCGGGACACTTCAGCAAGAATGACGTGACGGCCCGCCAGCAATGGAAACGAGCTCAAGCCCTAGCCGACGTGTTTTGGAGAAGATGGGTTAAAGAATACCTGCCCCTACTCCAACACCGGCGGGAGCCCAGCAGCATAGGAGTATCGCCGAAGATTGGAGACCTAGTCATCATTTGTGACTCCAATCTACCACGCAACACCTGGCCCAGAGGGAAAATAAGTAAGGTATATCCTGGCGTCGACGGAGAGGTACGAGTAGTGGACGTAACCACCGGCAGTGGGCACATACTAAGAAGACCAACGAAGAAGATCGTCGTGCTACCAGAGGGATCGCAGCGTGGCGACGGCGGGAGAATATGCACGACGCAACAATATTAAACAAACGAAAGAAAATGCTTATTGTAACCGGCGCTAGTTGAACAACCTAGGAGCGGTGGGCGGAGCCATGACGACGGTGTAATTATCAGGCCACGCCTCTGGTTCGACAACTAGCAAGGGTTATACGGCGGAACTAGCGCAACCTTATGTTGAATTTAAATTATAATTTGTGTAAATAATTGTATTACTTGTATCGAACGATAAAAAATAATGATTGTATTATAACTAAGTTTAAGGTTGAGTTGTAACTGTGCAATAACTCTCCCAAATAAAGGCACCGTATGAACAGGGAGAGTTAGCATAGTCTTCAAATGAAAACTGTAATTGTTAAATAAATAAAGATAGGCGCGGGGGTGAGGCAAGGGTCCGCTGGCCAGCAGCGGCCAAATCATATAAAAGACGGGCCGGCCGCTAGGGTCAGCAATCGCTCTCCAGCCACCGAAAAGGCACCAGCAAGAAAAGAAAAAGTACAAGTTCCTCCTCACCGCCGCTTGCCTCCAGTTAAAAGCAAGACCAGCGCGTTTTATTCCATTTTTCGCACGGCATTACGGCGATCCGTAATAATAAATGTTTACTTTATTATATAATAAATATATTAGGCCGTTAGGCACATAAAATAATAGTAGTAGTGTAACCAAAGAGCATGTTATCGTGACGCGGCCGCGGAGCAAATGAAGCCACGCGCACCGCGCCACGACGTTTTATATTTATAGTGCTGAGGCGGGGGGAAGGATTCTCCGCCTAAAGCAGCTGAAAATTATAATGTAAACCTGTAAATAAGTAAAAATATTGATATGTACACCCTAGTCTAACAAGTAGTTATAAGAATATTATATAGTGAATTATGTTTATTAGTTTGTAAGGTTATTAAATAAATAAAGATAGGCGCGGGGGTGAGGCAAGGGTCCGCTGGCCAGCAGCGGCCAAATCATATAAAAGACGGGCCGGCCGCTAGGGTCAGCAGTCGCTCTCCAGCCACCGAAAAGGCACCAGCAAGAAAAGAAAAAGTACAAGTTCCTCCTCACCGCCGCTTGCCTCCAGTTAAAAGCAAGACCAGCGCGTTTTATTCCATTTTTCGCACGGCATTACGGCGATCCGTAATAAATTTCATTTCCTCGAAATCATCCATAGCTAAATAGTTATTTTTGGGGCAGCTACGATTTAAAGCGGTGTCTATAGAAATCAACGTTTCACCTAAGTCGTCCATTTGGGAAATTGATTGCGAGCTGCTATCACTTATAGATTGATTGAGTTTTTTTCGCAATGTTATATTTTCAATTGCCATTTCGTGACAGCTAGATTTACTGCTGTCCAAATTAGGAGATTTTTCTGATGACGTATTTCTATTTTTTTTTCTTATTCTTTAACCGTATGCAAGTTGTGCACTTCCAGGCATTTTTGGTGTCTATTGACATCCAATGAAATCTTTTTTCAGAAACTATTGTGCAAGTTAAGTGAAATTTTTCTTTACATAGTGAACAAGTTAAGCTATTTTGTTACTACATTTAAAACATACTAGTGACAGTTTGAATTTAGAAGAATTAATGATATTTTATTCTAATATTTTGAAGTGATATTTTATTGTAGTCCTCTGATTTAAAAAATCAGAACAGGGACTTATTTCAAAAAATAAAAATATTTTCAAATCATATGAATACGCGCGCCCTCTAAAGGATAATTGTAGACTTAATCAAGTTGATCTATTAACATAAATTTGTTGCTTATTTTGCCAGTAACTAATAGATGGCGTAATAATAGAAAATACTTACTCTCCTTTGGTAATCAATTATCATAGATGTCGCTTATCTAATCAGATGTACATAAGTTTTGACATTTTAAACCACCGTAACCGTCACTTTAATACTAAATAAATGTTTTTTCACTTTAAAACAATAATAAATTGTTGATAGCAATGTAACTTAGTTTGCTAGTCCCGTTCCTTAGCCTTTCACTTTAGAAGGCACTGTCTTATTACAATAAATTCAATACAATAATAATTTATAGTTCACTGATTCACTTGATTACTTATATTAACTTCACACTTATAATCTAGCTCGAAACAGGAATATAACACTCGACACACTAAATTATGTTAGAATCTGTACTTAAGTTATAAAAAAGTTCAGTAGAGATTGTTTATAATATTTTTAAAACAAAAAATTATACGGAGCCTATGTTTACTGCTTAAATAGCGCCACCTTTTAATAGGTCTGAATCACCACTTACCACCAGGTGGGATTGTGGTCAAGCACTGGCTTATAATAAGTAAAAAAAAAAAACATCTAAGTATCTTCATAATTAAGCGATATTAGTATGGGAACCGAACACATTTGACCTCTGGACGTCTGGCGTAAAGAGACGGTTATACGTCCATTTACTGAAAGAGAAGAATAGACAAACATTGCCACTCCAAGGCAAACGCCAGCAGCACACGCCTTGTGCACATAATAATAATCATCATCATCAGCCTGCGTCAGTCCTCTCCTGGACATAGGCGTCTCTTAAGACGCCACTTAGCTAGTGGGCATCCACACTGCGTTTACCTAAGCGTGGTTTCCACCACATGATACGCCTACTCCAATGTTTATCGCTTCTGGGACAGACATGACCAGCCTTTTTTCGTGGGGAAGTTCTTATGGATACCATTCGTTGTAGGGACAACGAAAACTTTATGCCGGAATCCTATCGGCTAAGACCCCACGGTGGTCACCATCAGCGTATACTAGGGGTCCCGGGATCTCCGTTCGGAACGCAAACGGGGTCCCTCCATCCTTTTGTTACACTAATAGTACTTTCCGGGATAGTTGCTACCCCCAGCACCCTCGCAGTGCTACCACGATATCTTGAAACCCATTCCGAATCATCGTCCTCCTCGGGGGTTACATAACTAGGCGTTTGAGGCCCCGCCCCGAGCGCCTGCAACCCCAGTGGCCTCGTTTCTGTTAGGGGAACACCGTTTTCAAGAGGAGGGTCGTGACGAACGCCTTGGAGACGTCGTCAGCGATCATCGCTCCATCTAGCTAGGGGGCGCCACCACTGCGTTCACCTAAGCGCGGTTTCCACCCTATAATACGTATATTCTAACGGTTATCGCTTCTGCGACTGATGTGACCAGCCTGTTGCCACATCACTTTATAACAGAAAGCTATGTCGGTGACCTTGGTTACATAAACATAAACACTCACGCCTGTCACCCAGAGGGGTAGGCAGAGATTATGGACTTGAATTTGGCACGATCCTGACACACCTCTCTCACTTCCTCCACATCCATATACCTACGCACACACGCTCGTCTGTTAAAAGTACTCTTAATTTGGCTCATTTTCAATATATCGCCAATTTGGTCGATAAACTTTCGCCTAAGGCATCCCTTCCCTGCTCTGCCGTTCACCTCTGCAACATAAATTTGCTTTGTCACTCTTTCCTTATTCATTCTTTCTATATGAACAAACCACTGACGCATTTCTTTCTTAATCTTGGTCACAACATTATCTTGCAAACCACACTCTTCTCTTATCAAATAATTTCTTACGCTGTCATTCAGATTCATCTCTATTATTTATTCTACTCTCTTGCCACACCCAACTTTTACTACCATACCATTGAAGTAGGGACTAACACAGCATTGTGAATTGCCATGCGTGCCTTTTTGGACACATTCTGACTTCCTACAATAGAGGGTAGAGTCCTTGACCTTGGTTCTCCTGTGGATTTCTTCTTATCTACCAGAGAAACCCCGAGCATAGCTCTTTCACTCGCTGGGCGACTTTGAACCGTGGTACCGTTAGTGTTCACGTTTGGGCACCATATGTGCAGGCAGGACGCACTGGTCGAAGACCTTATCAATCAAAAGTTTTAAAATATTTATAAAGCAAAAAGTGTTTAGTAAGGGTTATTATACTACTTAAGAGTAAATTACTGATAACAACCCCTAGGAATGAGGTGATCGCTACCATGCTGTTTCTAAATGTTATCATATTGTAAATTGTGCTTTTAAAAAAAAGTCCCGTTGGGTTTTTTGTCGGTTCTTCCCAGGACAGAGGTTTTTCCGAACCTGTGGTAAAAGTGAAAAATGACTTTCAATAAGTATTATGTACTGTACTCTATATTGAATAAAAATTATTCCATTCTATTCTTCTTGTATCAAAAATGACTGACCATATTCATATATTCACATATAACAAAGACTTATTTGAAATTTCTTTTTTTAATTTTAATAAGCTTTTTTTTTAAATTACGACGTAAGATTTAAAAATCGTTTGTCAAACCTTTATACGTCTTTTTAATCTAACGTATATCAAAATAAAGTTCCTCTCACTGAGTACATGTACGGCTCCCACAACTCCGCCGCAGATATATCCACTCTTACAATAGCTTCACCGTCCAGAAATCCTAACGGAATCAAGGCCTCTGCCCGAGTGAAACACCACCATCTTCGTTTTTGTAACATTGTATATCCAAGAATATCTACACTATATACTAACCACCTATACATTAAAAACTACATATACACTAAGATTTTTGACGAGAAAACTTCTTTTCGTCACCGATGACCTCGACATGCTCGTGACGTCGCGCTTTCATAGATGTAAATGTATAAGGACATATCTTTGCGTTTTGACTTCTGTTGGCAGCTCTTATGACTGCCTCTGTTTTTTTATAGAATAAGGGTGACAAACGAACTCACAGTCCACTCGATGGTATTTGGGTGCTGATGCCTACAGACATCTACATTTATTCTTGATTAAGAATCAAAATGCGTTATTACCCCTGAGGAATGTTTCTACATTCACCATACGAAACACAGCAGCATTAAACTGCTAAATCACGCTGGTATCTGTGAGAGCGTGATCCTTCAAGCCGACCCATTCATGCTACAACTAATATGGCTGCAGCTTGGCTCTACCATGTTTATACCGCTTTCATATACCGAATAGTTTTTTTTATTTCAGGTCAATTTTAACCAGGACTTTTTAAAGCAAATTTTACATTAATGGTTGTACAAACTATATAAGTACAAAATTTATTTTAGAAACAGCTTGGAAGCGACCACCTCATTCCCAGGGGTTATTATCAACTGTGTATTCATTTATACTATAATAACCCTTTTTATACAGTTTCAACTTAACTAAATATTTAAACTTGGTAATAGAAAGAGCCTGCACACTTTCCGGGACCTTGTTGTAATAGCGTATACATTGCCCCAAGAATGAATTACTGACTCTGTGGAGTCGAGAAACTGGTATAAACTAGCTTGTGTTTGTTTACAGAATGTATATCACTTTTTTTACTAAAACTACCTTTATTTTTGTGAACATACATTAAATTTTCGTAAATATACTGAGAGGCCAAAGTTAATATAATTATTTCTTTAAATTTTTCTCTAAGAGACTCTTTCGGTAGACGGTAGGTTAGGTTGTAAATAGCTCTAATGGCCCTCTTCTGTAAAAAAAAATAGTTTCTGAATCAGCCGCATTTCCTCAAAGCAAAATCCCATAAGATATTATGCTATGGAAATAACTAAATATAAATAAGAAATAACATCACCGGAAGCTGAACACTGGATAGAGGCTATGAGAAAAGAGCTCAACCAACTAAAGGAAAATAACTCATGGACAGAGATAGAAACAGTACCGGAAGGAAAAGAAGTAATTAGCTCTAAGTGGGTCATTAAAAGAAAAGGAAAAGACTACAAGGTGAGATTGGTAGCTAGAGGCTTTGAACAGGACTGTAAAGAAGATTTATATGCACCTGTGGCAAAACTTAATACTTTTAAAATTTTTGTATCTGTAGCTACAAAATTAAATTTGAATATTACTCAAATGGATGCTTGCGGGGCTTTTTTAAATGCTAAGCATGATGAGGATTTATATTTGTCACTGCCAGAGGAAACTGAGGTAAAATTTGTAAAACTAAATAAATCAGTCTATGGTTTGAAAAAGTCTCCCAAATATTGGAATGAAACATTTAATAATGTAATGTTATCTATGGGTTATAAAGAGTCTGATAATGATTATTGTTTGTATTCTAAATGTAAAGGGAAAAATAAAAAGTTCTTATTGTTGTATGTGGACGATATACTGTATTTTGAAAACAACAAACTTGAGCTGAGTAAACTAAGAAACATGCTATGTCAAACATTTAAAATGAAAGAATTGGGAGCTGTAAGTAAATTTTTGGGTATTGATGTAAACCAAGATTTACGAGTAGATTCAGGGGTCACTGTAATTTCACAAAAGGACTACATAAGTAACATTTTGTCAGAATATCTATCACTCTTGACAATCCATACTAATATAATTTTATAAATGTAAAAGTGTGGTTTTCGTTTATATATTTTTGTCCTTCCTTCACGCAGCAACGGAACGGAGCAATTTAAAAAAAATTAAACATTTGCTATCTCTTGGCCGAAGTTTACGCTTAACCAAACTTACTTTTTTTCGTCATTTTACTTAGGACTGAAAAATAAATAATGTCTTCGTAAAAAGCGGCAATATTTTGTGTTCCACAGTACAAAAGTGTAGTACTCTGTATATATTTAATAATAATAGATTATAAATATATGTTACGTACATAAATATCTACTGTGCTTTCTTATTTATTTTTAACTGTTATATTAATTATAGGTGTTTTTTTTATAGTATCGGGTGACAAACAAGCACACAGTCCACCTGATGGTAAGTGGTTACTGTGACCCATAGACATCTACATCTATCCTCAATAAAGACTCAAGATGCAGATGCGTTGTCACACGTGAGGACTAAGATGGAATGCCTCTTTGCCAGTAAAAAGGGTCTCCGGTTCTCTACACTCACTATACGAAACACAGCAGCGTTAAGCTGCTATTTTTTGTGTGCTATATTTATTTATGTGTGCTCGCTTGTCACCCATATCCCATATATGTTCCTATAAAAAGAACGAGTCCACGTGATGGTAAGTGGTTGCTGTGGTCCATAAACATCTACATCTGTCCTCGATGACAAATCAAAATTCAGATGCGTTGTCACCCGTGAGGACTGATATGAAATGCCTCGTTTCTAGTAAAAAGGGTCTCCGGTTCTATACACTCACCATACGTAAACATATCAGCTGCTGTTTTACGTTTGTTACCCTTATTCTATCAAACCAGATTTATAATATTATATCTATACATATAATAAAACTGTAAATAGCAGATGTCTGTACATTTTATATTTTTGTAATAAAAGTGATTGAGGGGTACTAAAAATAAGTAATTAAATACATTTCTACCATTTTTAGAATTTTCTGTCTGTCTGTCTGTCTGTCTGTCTGTCTGTTTGTTTGTTAACGTATCACGTATAAAGTACTAATTTATATCATAAGAATTGTTAAGGAAATTATAAAGTGTATCTTCGGGTTACATTTAGTCTTTATTTCATTAAAATCAGTTCATTCCAACAAAAGTTATGATAAATATTCTGAAGTATGGGTAGGGAAGTATAGGTACGAATTTGCTCAACGGTGGCTTTGTTTGAGTCATCAGGTGCATTTTAAACTAATATCATATCATAAATCATAGTTAAATTATGTAAAATAATGATATAATTATGTATATCTAAAACGCAGTAAACAAAAGTATTAAAAAACGTATTAAATATATTATACAAAAATATATTAACCTTATTAACTAAATCTGAAGCACAATAGTTTTCCCATTTCTTCGATAGATGGTGGTGTTGTGAAAATGTAATGCAATTGCAATGTTTTTTTCCTGTAGATGAGTTTTCATATTTACTGCTAATCTTTATTATATTACTCGCTGCCCTACTGCGTGTTGATAAACTCAATTTATTCTTTACCGCCGAGTACTCTATGTGGTAAATCAAATTTTAAAAGAGCTATTAACAAATCGTTGGTTTTGGCGAGAGTCAAACTTTATTTTTTGCTTACTGTGCAGGCACTGATTTATAAGTACTCTTGCGTTTTATATAATGTATCAATCGCGTCAATTAATCTCTTTTATTTTTAGAATTGATGTTAGCAGCGCCATCTCTCTTTAAATATATACATATAATAAAAATGATGATAACATATTGTGTCTCTTTCTGTACATTGTATAGGTATATATTTTGGTGGCTAAAATCATTACGGGGAACTGAAAATAATTAAATAAGAACATTTTATAATTTTTAGAATTGTCTGTATGTCTATTTGTCTGTTATTATATGAACGCATCACGTCTAAAGTAAACATCTTTTATTTTCAAAGAAATCGTTAAGAAAATCATAAAGCGTATCTTCGAGTTACATTTAATCTTTGTTTTATTAAAATTCGTTAATTCTATCGAAAGTAATGATTATTATTTTGAAATGTAGGTTCGAATTTGTTCAATGGCGCCATAAAATCTCAGAAATAGTAATAAAAAGATTTGTGTGTAAAAAAAAGTTCCATAATAATTAATATATTTATACTTAAAACACAAAAAGAGACTTAAAAAGGATGTTTTCTCACACAAAGGACGTAATAGATGGAGTTGTACAAATTACAAACTTTTCTGAATTGCTGTGTTGAGATTTTTCGTCGATGAATCGTATTGAGACTTACTGAAGAAATTTGTATCCATCGAAGCCATACAACGGAATCCGACCAAAAATAAAAATTTTGTAACGAAATGTCGTGATATTGTATTTATAATATACGCAAAATCAGTACTGCCACTTTAGCGCTTTGGGAACTAGATTTAGCGCTTTTTTGGAATGTATAGCGCGCATTTCGAAATTTTAGCCCTAGCTTAATCCAGCGCTTTTTGGTGTATTTAGCACACATTTCAATATTTTAGCGACTAGCGGGTTATTAACTCTTTTATAGCAGCACTGTTAGTCCACATTACCGATAATAATAATAATGACCTTTATTATTTTTTCCCACAAATAGTACATTGCAGTTTATCTTTTTCAAACATATTTTTTCCACAAAACAAAGAGCATGGGAGACGAGTCCAAACTAGGATACCCTGTGCTATGGATCTCCTGGCTTCCCCTTTAGGATGATCAACTTGATTTTTTTACCGACGACTATAAGCGGGGAAACCCCTTTATTAAAGTTTTTGTTCATGGTTTTGGCAACGCATTTATTTTGCTTTATTCAGTTTCAGTCAGTTGCTTAGAGCACAGCTAAGTTAAAAGTTACTTAGAAGTTATAACACAAAGAAACTGTGTAGCAACCGCAATCAGATGCTGACATCTGAAACTAAGTTGCGAAATACATTGCACTTTAAAACAATTAATGACATTTTTATTGTTCGTACAGTACTAACTACTGTTGACAGCAATTGCCATAATTATAAGTCGATGTCCTGCGAAGTATTGATATATCAAAAAAATATTGCCAGAAAAAAAACTTAATGTTGTTTTCTTTATTATGATTATATAAAAAAACACAAACTTTGTTTGTAGTTAATTTAGCGCGAAATCTAGGGCTTTTTTAAAGCGCTGTTTTCATGAAATTTAGCGCTTTTTGTGTTGTCCTAGAGCTGAATTAGTTTTTTTATCTGGCAGCACTGCCCAAAAACCTTCTATTAAGAAGTAACTTTCCTTTCAGTTTTAAGCGCGTTCAGTTCCCAGTTACAGTGAGCGTGTGTTATGCGATGACCGTAAATAAAGCGCAAGGTCAAACTTTACGCGTTGTAGGAGTGTACCTCAGTACTGACTGTTTTGCACATGGCCAACTCTATGTTGCTTTTTCCCGCGTTAGTAGCCCCCGTAACCTTTTAGTGTACACCCCGGCTAAGCCTACTTCTAACGTCGTTTGCACAGAAGCTCTATCATAAACGACTTAGAACTTTGATGATAATGATTTATTTAGTTACCACTTATTGATACAGTAATGAAATAAATCGTTTAATATTCTCTTACCTAAACGACAAATTGTTTATGTAAAACCTGTATACGCGAGCTACGCCGCGGGCACAGCTAGTATATAATAAGAGCAATTAACTTACAACATAATAAGCAGCTTGTGTAGATTAGTCAGCTTTTTAACCGGTTTATCCGCAAACTCAATAGTTGTGGATAAACCGGTTAAGAGGACTTCGATAAAAAAAAGGAGCTCTATATTCGTTGCGCATTTTTATGTGTTTTCACATATATATATATATATATATATATATATATATATATATATATATTTACTTTTATATATCTATATTTTTAATGCGATTTAAAATAAGTTTTCTGTATCGCACAAATTCCTTGTGGAATATACTATCACCAGGGATTTTTCCGGACCGATGCGATTTAGGGACCTTCAAGAAAAGAGAGCCTATTCTTCATTAAAAGACCGGCAACGCATCTGCAATTCCCCTAATAATAGTTAGAAATAAAATGAAATCGATATTACACAGTTGATTAAACATTAAAAAATGTAATATTATCGCTCTATATTCTAACACGATAGTACTTATCAAGTACAGTATATAAGCACTTATTAACATTATGAGATGGGCGACATCGCCTGGCGATACTTGGCCTCGATAGCTACTCATAAGAGCACCCGATCAACAATTAATCAAAATTCACGAAGCAAGCGCTAGCACGGCCTTGGCCTATTCTTGGCTTCTTGTCACTGATTCGACCTAATTGTAATTTAATAATACCTTTATATAATTTCTGATATTGGTGCGTTCATTTTATTTAAATTCGATTTATCCCGCGCAATTACGTTTTTGGAACGAAGTTTCTTACCGGACGGCACAAATTTGATGGATGGGGGCTAGGCGAGAAAAGTGTAACATTTTTCCGTCACGACCCCTTCTGAGGTAGTGAAGGCGGGCTCGGCGGCTACAAGCAAGCGAGATGGAGTAATATCCATCTCCCTCGCACTTTTTCTTATCTTGCCATGAAAGAAATATTATTTTATTGGAACGAATTCCTTATCGTACGGTACGGATTTGGCGGATGGGAGCTAGGCGACAAAAATGTATGATTTTTTCGTCAGTATCCCTTGTGTCATAGTATATTTTATTTTAAATGACGCTTCATTTTAATAGACGTTAGTAATACATTTATTTGTATTTGTTAATCAATAATATAATACGTTTATCAATAATAAGGAACTTCGTTCCAACCGAGTGTTCCACAACACTCACGCATGTTTTTTTTTAATTACTTTTCGGCATTAGTTACAAGGCCTTTAGCCAAAAATTTATATATCATTTGATGTAATGATATATTACATAAAATGAAGTGATTGACTGCCTCGTTTGTCTAGTGGTCGTAACCGTGATTTCTGATCTTGCGGTCCCGGGTTCAAATTCCTGGTCGGGCCAAAATCAGTAATTGGGTTTTTCTGTCATTAAATTCACAGTATCAGTGGTAGCAGTGCGGGGTCAGTAACGTGGCGGTGTTTCATCCTCGTGCCGCAGATAGAACCTAAAACCGTTGTTTCTGCGCCTGATCAGTCTCTGGTCGTGTTGGATTACCATCACATGGGACTATGAGAGTGAGGGAATAGATATTGCATCTGTGTTCTGCACAGATTTCTAGTCTACAGAACTCCTGAACTGGCCATCTGCGCAGAACATCAAATGCTAAAATACATTAGCCATAACTAAAATTCAAAATTAAAAAAGAACACCGAATAAAACAGCTGATGACTTTTAAAGGCCTGAACTGATTTTGATATAATATATCTAAGAACTACTAATGCACAGAGTTCGTGAGAGCGCCAACAGCATTTTTCTCTAAGAATTTCTTATTTCTAGACATCCATATGAGATGTAAATTTGCCTAAATAAAACAAAAAGTTTTGACGTTGATTAATATACAAAATGCAGTAGGTATAGTGTAATCACATACGTATGATAGTAACCTACTTTTCGTAGTAAATATGGCGTTTAGTTACCACTTAATAAAAATTCATATCTTAAGAAGGCGTCAGCAAACCATCGACCTCCATCTTGAATTAGTCAAGTGTGATCTTCGTCGAAATAATTACGATGCACGCTTCTTAATACTTGACATTAAATAATCGGGGCTGTCGTGGTTCAGCGTTTTCAAATAGGTCAGCTATTATGATCTCCTGGTATTATAGCGTGTTAAGTATAGATATTTTTATTAACTTTTTTTATTATTAAAATTTTCACTTGCATTGCGATGGCAACGAGAACAAATATCCAGACTCGGAACAATTATTTTAGGCCATACAATACTTGTTCCGTGCACGATTCGAACTGGCGACCATAAGCGCCGTAGCTCAAGACTAAACCACTGTGCTAGTGTGGCAACGGCGATAGATATTTTATTTTGGACTAGCTGGTACCCGGCGCGGTGCGTTGCTGCTAAATAAGAAACAATTGTGGAAATATCGTTTTAAATTTGGAAGAGTTATATTGTTGAATTAGGAATGACAATATATTCATTGAAGTTGAGTGATGTAATAACTTTCAAATAAATCTGTCGGTACGATACGCGCACCACCTACTGTAACTTAGTTGTACCATGCCTATAACCTTCGCGGAAGTGCAAGCAATATGTTGACAAAGTTTTACCGCAATCTGATGAACGGCATGGCAGCACAGAAATACGAACAAACAAATATTATTTTTCATATATTAAAGATATCAAAGATCAATGAAACACAGGGCCTGGAGGACATTATAACAATAGGATCGCAGATAAGATAAAGTACTAAGATGGAATTGAATTGTTACCAATAAGAAGGATTTCTAGTTTTCGTCACTCACCATACAAAATATAGCAGAAATATTGGCTGGAATACTGTGTGAGCGAGGTTCTTCCCCGATTGAACTTAAGCACGAATGAGCTTTATAATGTATAAAGTAGCTATCATTGCGGTTACAGCCTATTAAAGTCCACTGCTAAACATAGGCCTCCCCCATAGATTGCCTAATAGGGGGATATTTGCCGTAGTTGTAATGTTTATTGTTACTGTTGGTTTGTAAATTTCACCTCTCAGTGCGTCATGTGATCCTGGTAGATTATCTTCTATACATCCATCCATTACAGCCTATTAAAGTCCACTGCTGAACCTAGGCCCCCCACAGATTGCCTCATAGGGGGTATATTTGCCATAGTTCTAATGTTACTGTTGATTTGAAAATTTCACCTCTCCGTGGGTCATGTGCTCCTGGTAGAATATCTTTTCTATACATCCATCCATTACAGCCTATTAAGTCCACTGCTAAACCTAGGCCTCCCCCACAGATTGCCTCGTAGGGGGGATATTTGCCATAGTTGCCACGTTTGGCTAGCGGGTTGACAACCGCAGTTCTTTAATTTTAGTCTTTAGTTCGAAGACAAAACACAAAACAAAATTACAAAATAAAATATATACAGTAAAACTTGGTTAAGTGGGAGCTGGATAAGTGAGAAACCTCCATAGCTGGAACTCATGCTTAGGTCCCGACACTTTAGCACTGAATTACCTCTGTTAGTAAGACAAAACAAACCTCTATATCTGGGATTAGTTCTTTCGATTTCATCGTCATAATTACCTCTATAATTTAGACAGCGAGTGTATTTTACCTCTTTTACAGAGACTATGTTTTGTGTACCGTTTTGTTTACTAATTCTTATTCTACCCGCAAATTTTGCACTTGGCTAATTGTGTAAAAGTGACCTTCAGTTTTAGTTTGGTTTTTCTATCGTCCGGATGTTTATTTGAAAATGCCGAAGCGAAAGCACCTCTATAACTGAAATAACCTTTATTCTCACCTCTATTAATGGAACTTTCGGTAAATGATATTTATTTATACCTGGATATCTGAGACACTGGGTAAGTGGAATACCTCTTTAAGTGAGACAAATTTGCAGGTCCCTTAAGGTTCCATTCATCCAGGTTTCACTGTATATTGGTATCCTAAAATATATTTAGTTATAACTTTTAAAAAAATAATGTGTTTTAAAAAAAATATGTATCATAGAAATAATAAAATTATTATTTTCAAATCAATTTGTCATACCAACATAATATAATATAATTACAATATTTTATGTAAAGTAATATTGCCACAATAATTAAAAATTAAAAAAAAAAACAGGAAAAAGTAAATTAAATCCAAAATTTCTTGCAGTTTCTTGTTTCAAGACGTTAATAAGACTTTTAAATTAGACTAAACTGAATCTAAATATTTTTGGGTTCGACTTTGACTCCAGGGTAAACCACATATAGTATAATTAGGTACTTTACACCCCAAAGAATGACTTTAATCATTTTTTTAAACTCAAAGGCAATTTGAACAAGACACAAACAGTACGGGCGATGCCTTTTCAGCTCGAGAAAGCAATCGTTGAGCACGCAAAATGCGATAGATAGCACTGAGGCGCCGAAGTGGAATCACCGTAAAGAAAAGACGTGTCTCTTGGAAGCGAGATGCACTCAAGAAGTAACAAGTATAATGACATCCAACTTTGCCTTGGAGTTATTTAATTGGGGTGGAGCGTAGAGTAGCTCTCTTTTTAGGGTTCCGTACCAAAATGGTAACCAACGGAACCTCATTTACGAAAACTTCGCTGTCTGCCCGTCCATCCGTCCGTCCGTCTGTCTCTCAGCGGGCTGTATTTCATGGACCCGTAATCGGTAGACAGTTGAACTTTTCACAGAATGTGTATTTCTGTTTTTTTTTTCATAGACTAACGGTGACAAACGCGTACACAGTCCACCTGATAGTAAGTGGATGGTGTGGCCCATAGACATCTACATCTATCCTCGATTAAGAATCAAAATGCAGATGCGTTGTCAGCCGTGAGGACTAAGATAGAATGCCTCTTTTCCAGTAAAAAGGGTTTCCGGTTCTCTGCACTCACCATACGAAACACAACAGCGTTAAGCTGCTATTTTACGCTGGTATTCTGTGAGAGCGTGGTCCTTCCCCGGTAACTACTATTAATATAGCTGCAGCATGCTCTACTATGTATGAAATTCTGATAATCTGATGCCACTATAGCAACAAATATGAAAAACAAAAATTAATTAAAAATTAAAGGGGGCTAGAAACGTGTTTTACGATGGTACGGAATCCTTCATGCGCGAGTCCGACTCACACTTGGCGGGCTTTTTTTCTGACACCGATGCATTTTTGGTAGCTATCTCCTCTGAAACTAACTGTCTTATTTTGACAAAACTTAGTACAGATAATCTACGCAGTGTGCATATTTTAGTACGTAGATTAATTTTCATTTCTCTACTATCATCATCATCATCATCATCATTACAGCCCTTTACAAGTTTATTGCTACAAGTTTATTGCTGAACATAGGCCTCCCCCAAGAAATGCCACAATGCATGGTTCTGAGAAAAATGGTTTTGACCGATTCCTTTAGTCAAAAACAGTTTTGACTGATGTTTATAGTCAAAAGTGGTTTTCACCAACGTTCTTAGTCAAAAGTGGTGTTGTCTGATTTAAACTTCAGACTATCGGGCAAAACTCGCAATATCGGTAACAGTAGGTTAAGGTGTGGTTTGAGTGGCCCTAAAGCCCTTGGGCCACAATAAAGCCGCGTTCATTATAACGATATAAAATATAATATTATTAATAATTAATATGATATAAAATATAATAAATTAAACTTTTTAATTTTAGTTATTGTTAACATTGTTGGTTAAAATCACTTTAAACCGATGTAATTTGGTGAAAACCACTATTACCCTGTATTTTTGCAGTTAAAAGTGGATCAACGAACGGCCTTAGTCAAAACTACTTTTGACTGCAAAAATCAGTTTTTTTTTTAAATAGAATAAGGATGACAAACGAGCACATAGTCCACCTGATGGTAAGTGGTTGCTGCGGCCCATAGACACCTACATCTATCTTCGTTTGCGAATTAAAATGCAGATGCGTTGTCAGCCGTGAGGACTAAGATGGAATGCCTCTTTTCCAGTAAAAAGGGTCTCCGGTTCTCTACACTCACCATACGAAACACAGCAGTGTTAAGCTGCTATTTTACGCTGGTATTCTGCGAGAGCGTGGTCCTTCCCCGGTCGAGCCGACCCATTCGTGCTACGACCGTAATTAAATTAAATTTGGAGATCCCTATTAAGCTAAATAAGATGCTTGTGCCAGGAAACTCGGTAACTACAGCGTGGCGCTACCACGTATAAATTAAATATCTGTGTGTAATATTTAAGTACGTAATTGGCTTCTACTAAGCATTTTTAAAATTTTTGTCTGTCTGTCTGCCCGTCTGGGCTAATCTATGCGTTTGTGATGAAAGGTCACGAACAGGTGATCGAACGATAATTTGTGAAAAATGCTTCATAAAATATTAAAGATATATAAGAGTTTGGAACAAAACATTTTTGGTTTGCAAATTTTACACGAAAAGGCTTTTACACTAATCTTCTGACTTCCAAAGTTACGATGGAGAATCGATTCTTTTAAATCAACACTATTTTTATTTCAAGCATATTTCCCATATCGTCACGCCTATAATCTCCGAGGAGGTAGGCAAGGTCTAAAGAGCGGAAATTTACTTAGACCGTGTTTAGCAAAGTGGTTAACTTAAAAAATTACTTTCAATAAGAATTACCTGTAATTCTATTTTATTGTATCAAAAATGATAAACTTTATTCATATATTGACATATTATGTATAACAAAAGACTTATTTGAAATTTCTTTTTTTAATTTTAATAAGTTATTTTTAAAATTACGACGTAAAAATTAAAAAGTTTATCAAACGTTAATATGTTTTTTAAATCTAAGGTTTTAAGGTATATCAACATAAAGTTCTTCTCAGAGAGTACTTCGTATATAGATGAAATCCTCGACCGTTTTTAAGGGAAATGGAAGGCTCCCACAACTTCGCCGCAAGGCATTGCCGCATGGGCCGCAAACGAGCACACCGTCCACCTGATCTGCTAGTAAGTGGATGCTGTGGCCCATAGACATTTATATTAATCCTCGTTATGCACATGCATTGTCACCTCTGAGGACTACGATGGAATGCAATAAATGAATGAAATAAAAAGTTTCTCCGGTTCTCTGCACTCACCATACGAAAAACAGCAGCCTTAAGCTGCTATTTTACTCTGGCGAACTCATTTGTGCTACAACTAATATACTCTACAGCGTGAGCTTGAAATGTTTTTTAGATAATTATAGTACTTTTATACTTTATTTATACGTGGTAGAGCCATGCTGCAGCTATATTAGTAGTATAGTTGTAGCACGAATGGTTCGGCTCGAGCGGGGAAGCACCACGCTCTCAAAGATTACCAGCGTAAAATGGCGGCTTGACATTGCTGTGTATAGTAAGTGTACAGAACCAGAGACCCATTTTACTGGAAAAGAGGCATTCCATCTTAGTCCTCACGGGTGACGACGCATCTGCATTTTGATTCTTTATTGAGGATAAATGTAGATGTCTATGGCTCACAGCACTCACTTACAATCACGTGGACTGTGTGCTCGTTTGTCACCCTATCCTAGAAAAACAAATATTTAATCAAATACAGAAATCATTTTTACGAAATTTTATTCGCATAAGATTGTGAAAAAAATAGATTTGCAGTTTTATTGTTTAAGTTCTACGCGGACGAAGTCGTGAAAAGGAAATATACATATAAATTTGTTTATGTATAGAAGGTACAATAAATAACGTCGCTATTCTTTTGTTCGCACAATACACCTAGTTTAAACTAGCTGAAGCGGTAGTTATTTGTTATTGTTATACTCTTTCCGGTTGGTGGCGCTAAGACTCTCACTCCAAATCACTCTGGACTTTTAGAGCGAGTACACATTAGACGTTTTGATGCGCACGCTTAGGTAACGCGCGTTCTAAAAACCATCTATTCCGATTTGCGACACATCCGTACACATCCCAACACGAGGTTCTATTCAAGCCGAGCGTTTTTAGCCGCGGCGCCCACCTTAGCTCAATTTCAACATGGCTTGTAGCACGATTCAGACGATACTGTGACGTGACCACGGGTGACACTGCTTGCACCAACCTGTGCAACCATAGCATGTCGCAGAATTCAGTTTCAGACAAAATGTCGCCTAAAGAGGATAAACATGCCCATTGCTTTGCTACAGATTTCAAAGTGCCGGCTTTTGGGTACATCCTTTGAGGGGAAAAAAAATTAAAAGTGGTGGTACTTTCAATGCTATGAAGGAACTAGATTAGACAAGTCGCTACAAGTTTCGTGTTACGCGCCACTTCAATGCGTCACTAGTAGCAAGCTGAATGGCACGTCAGGTCATGCAGCATCACGCCACGCGAATGGGCGCTACTACATACAATCGCTTTGATTGGGGCGAGTGACAAGTAAAGGTGGCTACTGACCTGCCTGCGCAGGGGCAATCTAGGGTGTAGTAGTGGGGATGACCCTTAATTGCCTCCTTAATTGTGATGTGTGTAGGCAAGCAGGGGCAATTTTTAAGTCGGCCCTGCCGCCTTCGATATTGCTCCGATCGCTGTGCTCCCTAGATTGCCCCTGCGGCAGGCAGGTCAGTAGCCGCCTTTACGCGTCAAATCACGTGTCAGATCACGCGTTAACCGCGGCGCCCACCTAAGCTACATGATTTCGACATGGCTTGTAGCATGATTCTGACGATACTCTGACGTGACCACGGGTGACACTGCTTGCGCCAACCTGTGCAAAAATAGCATATCGCAGAATTCAGTTTGAGCCAAAATGTCGTCTGAAGAAGATAAACATGCCCTTGCTATGCTACGGATTTCAAACATTGCAAGTGCCAGCAAAAGATTTCGGGTACATGCTTTGAGGAAAAAAAATTGAAAAGTGGTGGTACTTTCAATGCTATGAAGGAATTAGAATTATATTTTGCATAGGCAAGTCACTATACGTTGCAAGAAGTATCTTGGGAATTCCTGTTAATGTAATCGGGTCTAGAACAATCATATTGTATACATGGCCTTTCATGAAAAGAAAAAAGCTAGGTCGTCTTCCATTTTGTATAGACAAGTCACTGCAAGTTACGTGTTACGCGCCACTTCAATGCGTCACTAGTAGCAAGCTGAATGGCACGTCAGGTCATGCAACATCACGCCACGCTAATGGGCGCTACTACATACAATCTCTTTGAATGTTGGGGCGATTGACAAGTTACGCGTCAAATCACGCGTCAGATCACGCGTTACGTTAGTTAGGTGGGCGCCGCGCTTTAGATACATCGGCCGCCATTTTGTTGTACATTTGATCGCGCGCTTTCGTTTAGAGTGGACGTAGGTTGCCAAAAATGGAGATCATTTTGATTTTCATTTGCGAGCATTTTGATACGGATTTCTTTATCGATGAATTCTAAATGCTACCAACTATTAGGGATTTGCACTGGTAATCGCGCGCTAAAGCGCTCAGTTGGCAAAATCCTTAAATGGAAAAGTAGAAAAAGTTTTTCTAGCAGTACGTTGCCGCTAGGCATCGACATATCCAGTTAATTTGCATTTTTGGAACGTGCCCAAATAGCTTTGTTTGAGTACACAGTAACTGTAAATTGCAATGCACCTTTATTTAGTCGTATTTTAAACCCAGTTATAGTAATGAACGTTAAATCGAATTTTATATATATGGAAAATATGAATGAACTAAAGTAGTTGTAAAATTTGCGGCCAGTTCGTTTCATCTTTACCCAGTACTAGCGATCCGCCCCGGATTCGCACGAGTGATTTCTATATATTGACAAGAGCGCCACCTACCGGGACTAATTGTGAATTACGAATCAACTTAATCACACACACACAAAATTTTATCAAAATCGATCCAGCCTATTAGGAGGAGTTCAGTCACAGACACACGGACAGAAGAATTATATGTATACAATTATACATATAAATCTTTCCCTTGAATCAGTCTGTCTACTGATGAACACTGTATTAAAATTTAATGTGTAGTTTAAGAGTTCTAAGCGTACAGACGGCGGGAATTGACTCTTTTATACTGTGTAGAGAAGAGATGTAACCAAAACAAACAAACCGGTGATCCTTATAGCGACGTATAGATTCAGATAATATAGGCATGGCATTTATGACAGTAATTTTTTTTGCTCGTTATAAAAAGGATTTTAGTGCTCACAATAGGTAACTTACTAAATTCAATCTTGTGAGAAAATGTTATTCACATCTGAATTAACTGACACGTGTCAGTGAAGCGGTGTCTTTGACAATACTCTTACTACTCCCCGGCCAATACAGAGGTCATAAACCCACGTACAATTTGCAAATAAGATTTTTTTTCTTTGAATATTGATTCTGATAACACACTTAAGAGGGCATACGAGATTCGTGTCGAAAACATTATTTTTTAGGGTTTTTTCAAGGGCGATATATTAAAGATGTGAGCAGATTAATTGCAGAAAATTGCGAGTTTAGACAGATGACGTCTTTATTTAAAGCAAAATCATAATTTTCAATAACAGTTTACGAGAGCAAAGACAATCCCTCCATAGTCCGTTCTATGAAAATATGCGTCAGTTGTCTTTCAGATCGAATACAATACCATTATAGCAAGTTAAAATACTTTATTTTAAGCGTTACATATTATAACGGAATATATAGTGATCTTGAAGTGCAACACAGAGCATACATTACGAAAATATTTTCATTTAATATAAAATAAAAACAAAACTATAAAACTACTAAAACTGTCCACTTCAATGTACTTTTTTTTCGTATATTTGAATATAAATTTATAAAGTATAATTATATTATCAAAATTCAGGAAATGTTAAACATCAAAAAAAATTTGCACGTTTTATTTAAAATAGAATAGAATAGAATGATTTTTATTCAATATTGGTTATTACATAATACTTATTGAAAGCCATTATTTTATTTACCACTGGTTCGGTAAATACCTCTGTCCTGGGATGAACCAGCAAGAAACCCAGCAGGACTTTTTTTTAAACATAATTTCACTTAACAATAATTTTGTTTATACAATTTTAAATGAATTTTCATAGAACCAGCATGGTGGCGATCACCTTATTCCCAGTGGTTATTTTCATTCATGTATTCCTTGATATTATAATAACCCTTTTTATACAGTTTTACTTTAATAAAACTTTTAAACTTGTTTATTGACAAACTTTGAACATGTTCTGGGATTCTGTTGTAAAAGCGTATACATTGCCCCATAAATGAATTACTAATTCTGTGGAGTCTAGTAACTGGCATTACAAGCTTATGTTTGTTCCTAGTGTTTAAAGTATGCACATCCTTATTCTTATTAAAGCTATTTATGTTTTCATGTACATACATTAACATTTTCGTCTATTATTTTATACAATTATTTTAAAAATACTGAAAATCAGATAATAATTCCGGGGAATATATTAAACCATTATTAATTTTTAGATAAAAAGATACTGCATTATTATTACGTCGAACAGATAAAGGAAGAAAGTGATATTGTTTTCACCTATATATATATATATAATACGGGACTTATCAATCTCATATTGCGAGTTTCAGACCTGTGATGCAAATTCAAGAATAGGTCATACAAACGAACAGTAGAGAATTTTCATTGTTTTTAGACATTAGGTTGTTATTTCATCTTAATATAACTGATCGTTGATGTATCTCTTTTTTATTTTTTATTTATTGATCCACCAACATTTGTATCAACCCTTACATGCTATTTAAATATAATAAACCAATAAGAACTAAAATGTACAAATAATTACAGGGGGATACCACATGCTAATAACTATCTCAGCACTGTAACTTTATTTCTAGGGTAAAAAAAAATAATAATGATATATAGTAATAAAAATACATAGAGCGAAAAGAAAAGAAAATGTTTTATAGAATATTACAAGAAATGGTCTCTTAATGTGCGACGGAGCTTGTTAGGAGGGTCGAAAAATATATCGATTGTTTCGCTAAATTTGTTAACAATTTTACTCATTCTAGCAATTGGAGGATTGGAGCCAAACACTGATCTACGATGAGGTCTAGTCAACGGTGTAATCTAACGAGCGAAACGCGGATAGCGATAGGGTACGCACAATTTTAATTTACTTAAAATTTCGGGGCAGTCAATAACACCACTAATAATTTTCGAAGCAAAAATTAAATCAATAATATTCTTGCGGTTTTCTAGACAAATCATTTTGAAATAGACCAAGTTATTTTCATATAATACACGCTTCTTATAACTTCTAAACACACGCGCGTAAGACAAAAATGTCTTATGAATCTCTTTTGGATCCGCTCGATTCTCAGTGAATGTGTAGCATAATGAGGTCTCCAGACTACAGCACAGTATTCTAATATACTTCTTACCAAACTGTTAAACAATAGAATTTTAATTTTAGAGCTTCGAAAGACTTTGATATTTCTTATTACAAAACCCATCTTCCTAGATGCACGCTTAGTAATGTTTTCAATGTGAGGCACAAAAGTTAATTTTTTATCGAAAACAACCCCTAGGTCTCTAATTTGGTCTAACTGCTGTATATTATTATCTCCAATGTGGTAGCTATGATCGATGGTATTACTTTTTCTCGCATCGCATCTCTTAGTGATCGTGTAATTTATATTACCTATATATTTATATTATCGAGACGCTAGATGCTTGGCTGCTTGGATCCGATAGGCGACGCTGTAGTTAAGTTACAAACAAATTATATATAATTGAAACAATTAAAAAAAACTTGTAAAATGTATTTTACATTAATACTGGGTTACTTTTCAAAGAGTAGCCAAATTTTATACATTAAGTTCATATTTATATATAAGTAATGATATATCGTTAATGCAGTTTTTAAAAATACGAGTAAGTAAGGCTCCTATCTTTATTTGAAATTATCCCAAATTGAATGTGATTTATGGGCACCTAAGATGTTTTAAAGTATAGATAAGTCATACTCGCTCTAAAATGGCAATACAAAAGTCAGGTAATTGTCCGACTCGTATTCAGTCGGGCACGCTCTCGCGTCGCGGCTATACCATCGCTACAGCGCGTAAATCTTCTAGTTATTCGTGGCAAAAATGCCTTCCTGTGTTTTTAGGTGATGCACAAATTACAAGGCAACTGTTAGAGACAAGAAAAATGTCTCATTAATGTTTTGAATATAGATGTTTTGTTCATAATTGGTTTTATTATTTTAACACTAATCGCTTGTGTAAACTTTGACGCTAGCTAGTGCGTTCATTTTCCATATCGCTATGTCACGCGCTCGCGCGAATGAGCGCTCAGCAGCAATCAATACGCAACTAATGATGTATATTCATCTTTTTCTAACGATAGATATGTCCTATCATTTGTCTATTTTTATTAGCGCCACGTGACATAATAAATAACTGTACGTGGATATAGTACTACCTGCGCCACTTTAAATACAATAATGTTAGTTTGTAACCTGTCTATCTTTTTTAATACGTCTTTGATGGGCACCAACTACGCGTACGCGCGCTCCTCTGTGTGCGATTCAACCGACCGTTCGACACTTACAAATGTGTGCGTGCGTAGTGTAATAGTAGGCGTTAGATATTTAAGATTAAACATCGGTTAAAATAATTCATTACTACGCATTTTGAAATTAAAAGATATAAAAGATAGAATGTTTGATATTTTTTTATTTTTTTTTCCTGTACTTGGCACCGGCTGGTACGCGGCTCGCGCGCGCCTCCCCGCTCACGCGCCGGACGCGTGGGAGATCGGGCAGTTATTGTCGTCAGCGGCTGCAGGGTCGTAGTATTGCAGTAGCTCGAGTGCAGCGGCGCCGTCTGTTAACGTATTTTGTGGTGACCGCGGCAGCGGTTTCGTGCGACCAGCTTTGGTTTTATGGTCTAGATTTTTAGTATTTGTGCGCGTTACTTCGCTACTTAATTTGTGGTTTCGTGAAGACCGCCTCGGATTAGTTTGTCTAAGTTGTAAGTTCGTGACAAGAGGCTTGTATCGTATTTGACTGATTAAAGTAATTTCGTTTGAAAGTAATTGCGTCAATTGTATAGTATTGCAGTGAATCTACTCGGACCGCGTGGTCACGTACATAATAACCTCTAATTGTGTCGGCTTTGTTAGAAAATTTATGCAACGACAAGGAGTTGTGGAGTCTAGAAAATTAGACGCTGGGTCGATTAATTGTTTGGAAGTTAATGTTTAATTGTACCGTCGAGTTAAGTGCCTTAGAAGGTCGCGTTCGTTTCTAGAAATAATTTGTTGCTGAGTGAAACGGAAGTGAACTTTGACCCACCGTTCATTATTCGTGCCGTGTGTTACGTTTTTGATTATAATTAACCTGGATTTAGTTGAGTTTGAAGTTAGTTAAATGTACAATAAAGTTGAAAGACTGGTATAGTGAATTGAAGAAAGAAATTGCCAATGGGTGACGTCCGCTGGAGTGAATTACATTGTGGGGCAGCATCGGACCAGGCCGCTGCCCGATCACCTCAGCTGGGTCAGGCCACATATATAAACACACCACTAAACACCACTTACATACATTACACCTACCGCCTGACCGAGCCTTGTGTCCAGTCTTCTCCTCTGAACAGGTACGTGCTATGTATTTACCTAGCCTTATCTCTATCGTGTAGGTCAATTGTCCATAGGCCATTTGGGCCCCGTCCTTAGTTGTCTGTCGAGTCTACAGCTGTATGGGCCCCTGAATAGTCGCCCTTTGTCGGGACAACTAGGGGCGTGTACAGAAGGATTATATTGCTTAATTAGGAATGATGATTGTGCCGGACGGGCGTAACTCTCCGGAGTAAATGTTGTTACACCTATAGGTTCCGGAGGATACTTTCACTGCCATCACTGTGTGTGCTGCTGGAAAAATGTGAACTGAGGTTCAAAATTAAAATGCACGATTTATAAATTAAAATAGCAAGGGAGTGGCCAGCGGTTCGACTGAGTGATTAGTTGCGAAATTTTATAACTATTATTTATTGACCACGGTTGTTGAACACGATTGTTCAACTACGGTTGTTCACTATTGGTTGGTCACTATATATTTCAAAAGATTCAATTAAAATGCGCGGTAGTATTAAAATTTCTATTGGTATTAAAATATCAATTGGTAGTATCAAAATATCTATTGGTAGTATCAAAATATCTATTGGTAGTAACAAAATATCTATTGGTAATATCAAATATCTATTGGTAGTATCAAAATATCTATTGGTAGTAGCTGGTTTTCTAACACTACTGACTAGCAGCCATTAATCAACTAAGACTAGTTGATTTTATCACTTGTGTAACTGCGAATATCAGTTACTACCTTTTCCGTCTAGCTAACACTTTTCACTATATGAAACTGCGAATTTTCCGTTACCACTTTTTTCGGCTAGCTAACACTTTTTTACTATATGCAACTGCGAATTTTCAGTTGCCACTTTTTTCGGCTAGCTAACACTTTTTTACTATATGCAACTGCGAATTTTCAGTTACCACTTTTTTCGGCTAGCTAACACTTTTTTACTATATGCAACTGCGAATTTTCAGTTACCACTTTTTTTGGCTAGCTAACACTTTTTTACTATATGCAACTGCGAATTTTCAGTTACCACTTTTTTCGGCTAGCTAACACTTTTTTACTATATGCAACTGCGAATTTTCAGTTGCCACTTTTTTCGGCTAGCTAACACTTTTTTACTATATGCAACTGCGAATTTTCAGTTGCCACTTTTTTTGGCTAGCTAACACTTTTTTACTATATGCAACTGCGAATTTTCAGTTACCACTTTTTTCGGTTAGCTAAAACTTTTTTACTATATGCAACTGCGAATTTTCAGTTGCCACCTTTTTCGGCTAGCTAACAGTTTTTTACTATATGCAACTGCGAATTTTCAGTTACCACTTTTTTCGGCTAGCTAACAGTTTTTTACTATATGCAACTGCGAACTTTCAGTTACCACTTTTTTTGGCTAGCTAACACTTTTTTACTATATGCAACTGCGAATTTTCAGTTACCACTTTTTTCGGCTAGCTAACAGTTTTTTACTATATGCAACTGCGAACTTTCAGTTACCACTTTTTTTGGCTAGCTAACACTTTTTTACTATATGCAACTGCGAATTTTCAGTTACCACTTTTTTCGGCTAGCTCACAGTTTTTTACTATATGCAACTGCGAATTTTCAGTTGCTACTTTTTTCAGCTATGTATATCTACGATTTTCAGTTACGACCTTTTTCGGCTAGCTAAACTTTTTCTAATTCACTATTATTGTTCACTAGCAGATACTAGTCACTTCAGCTACTACCGGATACTACTGCTTGTCACTGGCAGTTCTTCCTACTACAACGTTACTGGGATTTGCCCCCATAAGGTAGACTTCGGCTATACTGTATAGTGAGCCGCTTGCCATTTTCCGTTTTGCCTCTTTATTTTTAAACATTTTCACTATGTAATTTGAACAAATTGCAATATTTTTTATACAACACTAATTTTTACACTAACACGCTATACATCATTAAATAGGCATTTTGGTCCTTTATCAGTATGTGATAAAGGTTATTCAATATATTTACATTTAGAAAAGTTATTAAATGAAATGTCCCAAATTTTCATAACAAATGGGTACATTACATACATACATACATAAACACTCACGCCTGTCACCCAGAGGGGTAGGCAGAGATTATGGACTTCCATTTGGCACGATCCTGACACACCTCTCTCGCTTCCTCCACATCCATATACCTACGCATACACGCTCGGTACTCTTTTGGCCCATTTTTAATATATCGCCAATTTGGTCGATAAACTTTCACCTAGGGCGACCCTTCCCGACTATGCCGTTCACCTCTGCAACATAAATTTGCTTTGTCACTCTTTCCTCATTCATTCTTTCTACATGTCCAAACCACCGAAGCATTCCTTTCTTAATCCTGGTCACAACATCATCTTGCAAACCACACTCTTCTCTTATTAAACAATATCTCACTCTGTCATTCAGCTTCATCCCTAACATACTCCTTAATGACCGCATTTCTACAGCATTTATTCTACTCTCATGCTTCTTCTGCCACACCCAACTTTCACTACCATACATTAAAGTAGGTACTAACACAGCATTGTGAATTGCCATACGTGCCTTTTTGGACACATTTTGACTTTCACAATAGAGTGTAGAGCCCCATTCACTCTATTTCCTGCATTCACTCGTCGTTCTATATCCTTATCATATCTACCATCCCTGCTAAACACACATCCCAAATATACAAACTCATCTACATTAATTCTTTAATTTTTCTATATTTATCAAATGCGTCTATTTATACAAATTATTTCTTTACTATCGTAATCTATATACCATATGCTAACTAAATATCATATTTACAACTCTTTTAGAACACAAAATATTCTCATTATTTTCAGTACAAACTATTGTGCAGTTAATTAAACTTCCAGAAAGTTTTACGATAAGATGCGCTGTGATTGGTCGAATTTTATTAAATGCTTAAAGTTGTTTATATCAACTATTATTAAAACGACGTTCTATACAAATATATTAAGAGTTGTAAACACGTTGTAAAACTATATTAATACACAATTTGCTTGATTTCGTTGGTAATTTCACTTTTTATACAAGACAATATTCTTTCATCACTTTGTTTCTTAAAGTCTTTAGACCGTCGAGAACAATAATAAATTCATTGAAGTTGAATGATATATATCTTTCAAATAAATTATGATACATACGCGCGCCACTTTCTCGCAAGTGCAAGCAATAATTTGACAAAGTTTTACCGCAATCTGATGAACAGTATAGCATTAATAAAAAACCATTACAAAGGAAGACTTAATAACTTTTGGCATTCTCTCCCAGTCGACACGGACTTATAAGTCAAAATAAGTGTACATATTTGATTAGTACTTAAGGCAAATTGCAATATATTGAGTTATATTGACGGTATGTCGGCCGAAGACTGTACTTATATCTAAAAAAAAAGTCAGTATTTTTAACCACATACAAGCCGACCCCAATCTCAGGCTGTACTAACTAAGCCTTAGCACCCATTTACCATCAAGTGAACAGTGTGCTCGATTGTCATTTTTATTTCTATAAAAGTAGAAGTCCACGTCTAGAAGTGGACTTTTACAAGCTAAATGAGAATCGTGATAAGCAAGCACACAGTCACAGTCACGAATTGTAACGAATTAACAATTCTAGCGATGTCGCAAGCCTCTAATGGTTATTTACAGTAACAGCCTATTAAAGTCCACTGCTGAACATAGTACTTCCCCATAGATTGCATCATAGAGGGGATATTTGCCATAGTTGTAATGTTACTGTTGATTTGAAAATTTCACCTCTCAGTGGGTCATGTGCTCCTGGTAGATTATCTTCTATACATCCATTCACTACAGCCTATTAAAGTCCACTGCTGAACATAGTACTTCCCCATAGATTGCATCATAGAGGGGATATTTGCCATAGTTGTAATGTTACTGTTGATTTGAAAATTTCACCTCTCAGTGGGTCATGTGCTCCTGGTAGATTATCTTCTATACATCCATTCACTACAGCCTATTAAAGTCCACTGCTGAACATAGTACTTCCCTATAGATTGCATCATAGAGGGGATATTTGCCATAGTTGTAATGTTACTGTTGATTTGAAAATTTCACCTCTCAGTGGGTCATGTGCTCCTGGTAGATTATCTTCTATACATCCATGCATTACATCGTTTTAAAGTCCACTGCTGAACATAGTACTTCCCCATAGATTGCATCATAGGGGGGATATTTGCCATAGCTGCCACGATTAGCAAGCGGGATGACAACCGCAGTTTTTTTATTCTCAATCCTTACTAGACGATACCCGCGATTTCGTCCGCGTTGCTTGATATATTAGCAAAGTTTTCGTATGTGCGAAGTCGAACGTCAAAACGACAAAATCTCTTTGTCAACGATGTTATTTGTTGCTCCGTTTGTAGCTAAAATATATAAATTATCTGGGTTAATAACGCAAGAGCAAGCGACGTACAGTTGACTGTGTGAAAAATCCCGTATCAATATCGTTGTTTCTTAACACCTTATTAAATGAAGATATCTTTAATATAAGGTCTTAAGATTTGCGACTATTAACAGAGAAAGTTTCAGAAGTAAATTATCTACTAAATTCACAGCTTATAACCCACCATAAAAATAATCAGCACTAGTTAAAATGAAAGTGATGGTAGTCTTTTTATTATAATACTTCTAAATCTCTCCAAGCGATGTTCATTTATTGGACGATAGATTCTCTTACGGCACTACATTATTCATCATAATCATTACAGCCCTTCAGAAGTCCACTTCTGGTAGCACGAATGGATCGGCTCGACCGGGGAAAAACCATGCTCTCACAGAATACCAGCGTAAAATAGCAGCTTAATGCTGCTGTGTTTCGTATGGTGAGTGTAGAGAACCGGAGACCCTTTTTACTGGAAACGGGGCATTCCATCTTAGTCCTCACGGGTGACAACTCATCTGCATTTTGATTTGTAATGGAGAATAGGTGTAGATGTCTATGGGCAGTAGCAACCACTTACCATCATGCGGACTGTGTGCTCGTTTGTTACCCTTATCCTATATAAAAAAAAAAGCATTAAGCAGCTATTTCACGCTGGTATTCTGTTAGAGCGTGGTCCTTCTTCGATCGAGCCGACACATTCGTGCTACAACCACAATAGAGCTGCAGCGTGACTTTACGACATATTATAATTATAATACATATATAATACATATACAGACATATATAATAATTAATAATTTAAAATTAAAAAAAAATTGTGCAATAGACTTCAATATAAATTATTAAGAATAATTCAAAAACTGTTGGTCGGACCTTGATAGAATTTACATGGGACCACATGCTACACCAGCTTTCAAATAAAAAAAAGAATCATCGAAATCGATTCACCAGAAAAAAAGTTATGAGGTAACACACATAAAAAAACAAGGTCGAATTGAGTACCTCCTCCTTGAAGTCGGTAGAAAATAGTTTTCTAATTTTTATATTTATTTTCAGCGTGTACCCAGATCAAAACAGGTGCGGTGGCTCTCTTGAACAGCGCGGGTCCACTGCTCGGTGAAACTTTGGGCGCCATGTGTAGGTCGCTGCACGCGCCTCACCTAACCGTTGCTCATAATACAGTCGAACGTAAGTGTTTTTACTGTGAAGTAATATCTATGTATGTCCCACTACTGGGCAAAGTATTCCCCTGGAAAGAATAAGTCCGTCCTTTGGAGCAGGAAAAGTCATATGAAATTATCCTTTTTTAATACTTTCAAAACTAAAAATTTCTATGGAGCAAGAAAGTTGGCCCATCTTGTACTTACTTTTATTAATGTCTTGCCACTAGAATTACAAAACACATACGGTAAATCAAAACTGTTTAAAAGTAAACTTAAATCATATTTGATAATTCAACCATACTTATTGTAGTAAGTACTTCATACTGGGTTATTGTGATTTAATATTAATACATCTTTGTTTTTATAACACGACTCTCTAGTGTAGATAAACCCCTAGAGGTTTATATGCTAGTATTGTACTGGTTAATGTATCATAATTATGCTTAATAAATTAAAAAAAAAATATTTTAACATTTACAAACAGACACTTTAATTTTATTTATTTGTATAGATATAAGATTAAAAAAAACTATAAAATACGCATTGATCATGAGATGTGATAATTATTTTATTAAATATTTTATTAAATATATATTATTGGCGATATATTGAAAATGGGCCAATGTGTAGTATATGGATGTGGAGGAAGCGAGAGAGTTTTTTTTATAGTATAAGGGTGACAAACGAGCACACAGTCCACCTGATGGTAAGTGGTTGCTGCGGCCCATAGACATCTACATCTATCATCTGTTACAAATCAAAATGTAGATGCGTTGTCACCCGTGAGGACTAAGATGGAATGCCTCATTTCCAGTAAAAAGGGCCTCCGGCCACCTGCACTCACCAAGCGAAACGCAGAGGTAAACCTCTACTTCACGCTGGTTTTCTGTGAGGTCGTGGTACTACCCCGGTTCGAGCCGGCCCATCCGTGCGACAGCAAAAGCTGTCGCGTGGCTCTACCACTGTTAAAGTTCTGTTCTGTCAGGATCGTGCCAAATGGAAGTCCATAGTCTCTGCCTACCCCTCTGGGTGACAGGCGTGAGTGTTTATATATGTATGAATATAAAAGTATATAAGATACTCATAACAAAATACATTGTCTGTCCCTCTGTTTGTTCCGGCTAATCTCCGAAATGACTGGACCGATTTTGACGGGACTTTCACTGGCATATAGCTGGTATTATAATGAGTATAACTATGGCTTTTATTTTAGGAAAATATTTAGGGTACCACGCAAAAAAAAATTAAAACCCAAGATATCCAGTCGTAATAAGTTCTCACGGGACTAATACTAAATTTAAGTAAGCTTTAGTCAACTATAAGAGTGAGATCGTTATTGTGTATAGTAGCCAACAGTAACGCCATTGTTTATTGAGCTTTTCAATTATATTGATTAAATGCTAGTTCAATTTATAGCAATACAACAAGAAATCATTGCATTCATTGTATCAGTATCCAGTACAATACCTGTTGGAAAAGGTTTAAACAAACCGAGCAATGGGTACTTATGTAACAGACAAAAGTATTTAAAACAGAAGCGATTCACAATAATTGGTCACTTAGTGTAATTAAAGAGAAACATGGCGTTCGTTCGTAAGTGTTATTGTTTCTTACGTTTTTATATCCTGATCAGGACTAGAATAAAGTTATCAAATTATTGTATTATCATCAGTCCTTGATACGAGTTCAAATCAAGTCAATCGGCCATCTGCACGTTGTTGAAAATTACTTAAAAAGATTCCTTTACATAGATAGGTACACTCGAAGCTAATAAAGGTGTGTAAAAAAATGTTAACTTTTCAGTTTTCAACAAGCTTACTTTTTATCTTTCAGCCGTCAACCGGTCGGACTTCTTCACCATCAACTTGTACCCGTCTCGTGAGCTAATGGATAGAGCATTTGCCGAGCTGACCGCTTACCTCAATTGGACAAGAATGGGCATCATATACGAAGATTACGGATATGGTACGCTTTTTTTTAAATTATTTTTTAAATTCCACCTGGATACTGCAGCTTATGGACACCAGGAAAACATGACAGGCAACATATAAGTTATCACCTCTGAGGACAGTGATAAAATTCCTCACTGAAAGTGAATTATTTACACGTGTCACAGTTTCTTTCATCATCATCATCATTACATCCCTTCGTAAAGTGAATAATAAAGATTAAATAAATAAAAAAAATATATAAATTTATACGTGGTAGGGCCACGCTGCAACTATGTTATGGTTGTAGCATGAATGGGTCGGCTTGACCGGGAAGGACCACGCTCTCACAGCAGCTTAATGCTGTTGTGTTTCGTATGGTGAGTGTAGGGAACCGGAGACCCTTTCTACTGGAAACGAGGTGGTTCATCGTTCAGTGGTCTTATTCAAGGATAAAAGTAGATGTCTATGAATCACACCATCCTCTTACCATCAAAGTGAACTGTGTGCTCGTTTGTCACCCTTATTGTATATATAAAACAGGCTTAACTTTTTAAACTCCTTTTCGTGTTACTTAGTTTATTTTAGTGAAGTGCGAAGAATGCGTAATTTTAGACTAAAGCCCCTAAGCCGCACCAGTCCACAAAGGGCGAAAGGCGGAGTTGTTATGTTCATTTTGATTCACAAGACAATGGACTGAAGCCACTCAGTGATCCCTTTGTTACCCGACTGCCAAGGAAGGGTTATGGTTTTCGCGCGTATCGTGTAAATATGTTTGTAATTTTTTTTATTACCTTGTATCTTTCAAACGGCTAGATGAATTTCGACAATTGAGGCATCGCTTTATCCGTCTTAAAAACCACAGTGTTCTTAGATAGCTGTTTGAAACAAAATAAACAAAATGGCGGGTTTTTGGCGCCAAATAGATGACGTCGATAAAAAAATTAACCAAACCTATCGAGTAGGGTATTAAAATAAAGGAAATTAAAAGGGGATTACAAATATATATATATATATATATATATATATATATATATATATATATATATATATATATATATATATTAAGTTTTGATTTACTTAGGAATACTATATCGATTTAAAAAGTTTTTGATAACGTAAAAATGGACTATGTTTCGGTCGGTACTTCATAAGGGTGTGTCGGGACACTAAAAAGTTTAAAATAAAATAAATAATTAAAAAAATGAAATACTCGACTGCAATAAAGATAATTTAAGAAATAATGCACTAAAAATTCTGAAACAAGATTGAGAATAGAAAACAAAATTAAAATAAACTATGAACAAATAAACTCTACTTCGGTTTAATTGACTATATTATGAGCTATATACCCGCATTAAGTGGTTTTTTTTTTAAATTTATTTATTGGGTCTACCAGCGATTTTACAATACATACGTTACATACATTTCTTAAAGTATAATTACTATATTACTTGCACAGAGTATGTAAAATCATTTAAAGGTAAACACTACATGATATTTTTTGCTAGTATTAGTGTATAAATCTGAAATAAGTTAATAACAGAAGAAAAAAAGAACAAAATCAGAAACAAACAAAAAAAAACACATTAGTAGTTTTGGTAAATGCCTGTAAAAACTTATCAATTTAAACAACAAAAGAGATTTAATCAAACTAATAATTAGTCTTTCAATTAAAATTACAACTTAATTTAACAACTATCATAATCTAACCCAGTGATGGGCAAAGTACGGCCGGCGAAAGCATTTAATCCGGCCCGCCGACGGTTTTTCGACATGAATAGTACAATATGTCTCGCGATAATTATATTTTAACGATCCAGAAGTATAAAGTAGATTCTACATAGTAGAATAATAGACGTATTGGTAAAGGAGCCAGCTTGACTAACCGCGAAGTTAATGTGTTGCGTCACAGTTCGAACCTACATTTGAAAATATTACGGCAAATCAAAAGCAATTTTATATGTCTCACACGCTAACCATAGCAGGGCCTTCGAATAAAAGTTAAATTGTAATTTTTAACATTTGTTCAAGCGTGTAATTCTGTAATGTTTTTATATTTTTCTACGTGGTAGAGCCATGCTGCAGCTATATTATGGTTGTAGCATGAATGGGTCGGCTCGACCGGGGAAGGACCACGCTCTCACAGAAAACCAGCGTAAAATAGCAGCTTAACGCTGCTATGTTTCGTATGGTGAGTGTAGAGAACCGGAGACCCTTTTTACTGGCAAAGAGGCATTCCATCTTAGTCCTCACGGGTGACAACGCATCTGCATCTTGAGTCTTTATTGTGGATAGATGTAGATGTCTATGGGTCACAGTAACCACTTACCATCAGGTGGACTGTGTGCTCGTTTGTCACCCGATCCTATAAAAAAAAATATGATTAAAAGTTTCAAAACAAAATGCATTTTTCCTATATTCTGGACCTATGAAATTTTTTAAACTTTCTGGCCCCCCATTAAGAAAGTTTGCACACCACTGATCTAACCCAACTAAATATGTATATTATAAGAAATTAAAATAAAATATACGTAATAATTAACATGAGAAAAAAAAACAATCATACTCAGGATGACTGCCTGACTAGGTTGCTGATAATTAATTTACGAATGGTGTTAGGTGAATTAATGTTGATGTCAATTAACTGACTGAATGTATTATATATTTTACATAAACGAGGGATTGTGGAGTTCGCGCCGAAGACCATCCTGGTGCGTGGAGGCATGACCGGAGTAATAGCAGTACGCGGATATCTGCGTGGTACTAGAAAACGTGGCAGTCTAACTTATTACTTAGTAATTTGTAATAAGAACATTAAATCTAACAATTCTCTTCTATGGTGAAGAGTCATGATGTTAAAAGTATTTTAGCCTTTTCTTATAGGACACCACCGTTTTGTTAATCTTCGCTGAGTATGATAGATGACACATGAATCTTTTCTGTACACGCTCCAGTCTTAAGTAGTGTGTAGAATAATGTGGACGCCATACAACGCTACGGTACTCTAAGTGACCGCGGATAAGGCTGTTGTAAAGACAGATTTTTGTTTTAGTTTAGTAGCAGACAGGACCCAATTGAAAATTATAAACCGAAAGAAAATTAATGGATTCCGCTTATGTATTCGTAATGTCAGCCATATAGCTTGAAGAACTGATGGAGGAAATTGGTTCTCGAAGGGCAGCCTCGTACAGTCAAGCGCTGTCCTAAACACCCCCGATCCGATGGATGCTGGTGGCTCAGGACCAAAGAGGACATTCTAAAAGTTAGACATACGCCCTTACTCGTAACAATCTACGTCAGTTAAATGCTTCAAGTAGCTTTTTTTTCTCTTCACTAAATGACAAAAGAAAGAAACATGAATAGAGGTAATTAATACTTAATTTAATAAAGTCGTCAGAGAATAACTTCTGACAGACAGACAAAGACCGATGTGATTCTGCGTGTTCCATATTGCGGTACAATACACAAAAAAGAAACAAAATTCATACGTTTATACGTGGGATATATAGACATAGCTGCGGGACGATTAGATTTTCACGTGGTAGAGCCATGCTGCAGCTATATTAATAGTATAGTTGTAGCACGAATGGGTCGGCTCGACCGGGGAAGGACCACGCTCTCACAGAATACCAGCGTAAAATAGCAGCTTAATACTGCTGTGTTTCGTATGGTGAATGTAGAGAACCGGAGACCCTTTTTACTAGATACGAGGCATTCCATCTTAGTCCTCGCGGGTGACAACGTATCTACATTTTGTTTGTAATCGAGGATAGATGTAGATATTTATGGGTCATAGCACCACTTACCATTAGGTGGACTGTGTGCTCGTTTGTCACCCTTATCCTATATATAAAAAAAAAGTTTGGCTCGACCGCTGAAGGAATACGATCTCACAGAAAATGATGCTTCTGTGTTTCGTATGGTGAGCATAGAGAACGGGAGACTCTTTTTGCTGGTAACGAGGCATTTCATCTTAGGATTTAGAGGTGCCAACGCATTTGCATTTTGATTCATAACCCTGGATAGATGTAGATGTCTATTGGCCACGACATCTACTCACCATCTGCGAACCACTTATCAGGTGGACTATTTAAGTGCTCGCTTTTCAACCTAATACTATAAAAAAAGTTTCGAAAGGCTATCTTCCGTAACTAAGCACGTATTTTGCATGTGCAGCGTATATCGCTCCAAACGACCTATTTGATCTATGAAGAGAATGGACTAACGTATTAAAATTACTATCCTAAATTAATATTACTCACTACCGAAGACCGTGTGACCACGTCAAAATACCTGTGTCACTCTCAGCGGAGTTAGTCAAGTTAACATTCGGGAACCGTTAATGCAATTAGAAAACTATATTTTTGTCCTTAGAGTGCCAATATATCTGCATTATGTTTCTTAATCGAGAATAGACGTAGGTGTACCGTCAGGTAAACAATGAGCTTGTTTGTGCGATGAAAATTCAAAGGGATGCACTACCTCTTCGCAGCTCCAGTGAATAGAGCCGATGAGAAAGAACTGAGTCGTTGACGATTCCAGCCATTCTTAGTTGAATGCGAATTCAAGTGGAAGGAGTTGGCACTGGGGTGCCACTGCCGTGAATATCGTGATTATTCGAGCCGTGTAATCTTTTCGAAGAAGTTTAGCAGTCCTTTGATGTTGCCGAAAACTTCGAGGAATGGTCTCAGCGGGCCGAGATGTTTAGCCCCGTATGCGGCGAACGCTGTGCACGACAGCAACACATGGGCCGCCGTAAAGAATAACACTTGTACCATTTTTGAGCAGTAACAGAAGCAGAAACATTTTTATTCAATACTACCTGTTCCCTGCGACTTATGTTATAAAGAGTAACTTAGGCGAAAATAGCCTAAGTTACTCCTTATAACATCAGCTATCTGTCAGTGAAAGTCCCATCCAAATCGGTTCACAGGCATTGAGTTATATGTACTACGTACTAGAGAAGCCATTCCGAACATAGACTATGTTCAACTGAACTGTACTGCAATCCATATAAACTAAATATTGCGTAAATTGAAGATTTGTCAATTCCATAAAATAATTATTATTACATTTTATTTAGAAATATGTTTGTTTAGATTAAATTAAGATATTTTATATTAAATTCTTATATTTATTTTATATAAATATCTTATTTTATATCAAAGTGTTCGCGCATGCGCGACTACTACTCCCGCGTATGCGCAAAGACATAGAGTAGGACACAATTTTTGTTTGGAATGGCTTCTCTAGTACGTAGTACATATAACTCAATGTTCACAGGTTTTTGCGTGATTCTGGCGTGTTCACGCCAAAACAGCTCGCGGATAACAGAATTACTAAACATTTATAGTTATATTTTGGCCAATTGACACAATATTGTTATGAGTTATTTTTACGCGTTATTCTGATGTGTAAGCTAAATTATTGTAAAGTTTCATTAAAATCCATTCAGTGGTTTTTGCGTGAAAGTGTAACAAACATCCATACATTCTCACAAACTTTCACATTTATAATATTCGTACGGTAGGATAGATTATAAATAATACTTATTGAAAGTCATTATTTTGCCTGATTACCACTGGTTCGTAAAAAAAACTTTGAAAAAGAACCAGCGAAGAACCAGCAAGAAATTCAGCGGGACTTAAAAAAATAACATCTTACAATCATATAACTTACAGAATTAACAACACAAAACAAATTAGAAATAGGTTTGATAGCCATTGAGTTATATGTACTACGTACTAGAGAAGCCATTCCAAACAAAAATTGTGCACTACTCTATGTCTTCGCGCATGCGCGGGAGTAGTAGTCGCGCATGCGCGAAGACTTTAATTTGATATAAAATAAGATATTAATATAAAATAAATATAAGAATTTAATATAAAATATCTTAATTTAATCTAAACAAACATATTATATTTCTAAATAAAATGTAATAATAATTATTTTATGGAATTCACAATTCTTCAATTTACGCAATATTTAGTTTATATGGATTGCACTACAGTTCAGTGGAACATAGTCAATGTTCGGAATGGCTTCTCTAGTACGTAGTACATATAACTCAATGTTGATAGCGATCAATCACCTCATTCCCAGGGGTTGTTAACAGTCGTAAATTTATCATCATCATCATTACAGCCCTTCACAAGTCCACTGCTGAACATAAGCCTCCCCCAAGGAATGCCACAAAGCACGGTCATGAGCCATCTGCATCCATTGACTTCCTGCGTGTCTTACCAGGTCGTCACTCTATCTAGTAGGGGGTTGCCCTACACTTCACCTATCGGTACGAGGCTGCCACTCGAGAAACCTTTTTTCCACATCGGTTGTCGGTTCTTCGAGATATACGACCAGCCCATTGCCACTTCAGCTTACTAATCGGTTGGGCTATGTTGGTCACTCTGGTTCTACTGCGGATATCGTCATTTCTAAGTTTATCACGCAGAGAAACTCCGAGCATAGCCGTCTCCATAGCTCGCTGAGCGATCTTGAGCTTTTTCATCTGGCCAGCAGTGAAGGACAACGTCTCAGTTCCATAGATCATTATTTAAATTACTTATTATTTTAATAACCCTTTTTATACAAACTTAGTTTAATAAATTTTATGAACTTTGAGCACGTCAAAATCGTGTATATTGTATACACTTGTATTATATTCTTCTAGGTGAAATAAATATCTTGAACCTGGCAAGCGACGGTCGCGACATGTACACTGTACGTTGCAGCGACGTTAAGGACTACCGACGCGGTCTGCAGCAGCTGAAAGCGCAACGGATAACGCACATTATTGTTGACACCGACCCGGATCACCTCCGAGAATTCTCTAGAGCTGTGAGTATATAACGTCTTTGAGTACTGTATGTATCTACGTAGTGGAGAAATTTAGTACATAAAAGTAAATACAATATATATTCTAAAATAAATGATGTATGCAATACAACAGAAATATAGACTCACGATGCTACATAGGCCTGCCTCACTGCAACGTCACCTTCTTTGCCGGTACTAAAAGTATTAACACTACGGACAGAGTGACGACAACTATTGAGACTCGTGGAATGACCCAAACTAGTTGTCTGCGCAGTTATTTATACTGCCTGTAGGAGTGGGGGAGATTAACCACTTATTAGTAATCTACCCTTACTCTTAACATTAAATAATGCCACGTTAAATAGAGCCTACACAGACGAAGCCGGGGCTGATCGCTAGTTAATAATTAGTGATTAAAATACTGTAAACTATACTTATAAGTTTAACTGATAATCTTTCATCATCTTTTACAGGTTCTACAACTGCAGATGAATAATGAAAACTACCACTATATTTTTACATCCTTCGTACGTATCTTTTTTTTATCCTTTTTATATTATACTAAGCCAGCGTTTAACTACAATGCCATCTGATGGTGACTGGTGATGTGGCATAAGATGGTGAAGCGCACTGACTTAACAAAAGCCTATTCAGTCTTGCCTTGAAGACATCTACACTGTAATCGGATGGAAACAAACGCTGTCAACTTATTCCACTCCTTTTCTGTACGCATCACGAACGATGTAGCAAACCGTTTGGTTCGAATAATATATATATATATATATATATATATATATATATATATATATATATATATATAGAGCGAGAGAGAGAGAGAGAGACCCAATTTACTGGAAAAGAGGCACTTAGTCCTCACGGGTGACGACGCATCTTTATTTTGATTCTTTATTTAACGGTGGTAGAGCCACGCAGCAGTTTTTGCTGTTGCATGTATGGGCCGGCTCGAGCCGGGTTGGTACCACGACCTCACAGAATACCGGCGTGAAGTAGAAGCTCTGCTTCTGCGTTTCGTCTGGTGAGTGCAGGTGGCCGGAGGCCCAATTCCCGCCCCCCCCCCCCCATCAACATGGTAGCGGAATTACACGATGAACTACCCCAGGAGGGTACCAGTACCCCTGGAGAATCCCTCGCTGAGCATCCACGACCATGTTATTCCGATCCTGGGCGTGGGTGCTCAGGCTGCCCCGCGTATTCTGGGGGGGGGGGGGGGGGGCAAAATTCCGCTCAAAAGCATAACTGCTAGGGGCAAACTGAGCAAGAACACCAAGGCGACCCCTGCCACGCTATCCGTGAATTTCTGCAACATCAGGGGACTTCACTCTAACCTAAACGCCGTCCACTACCATCTCGAGACGGCGAAGCCGGCCTTGCTCTTTCTGACCGAGACGCAGGTTTCCTCTCCGGCTGATATTTCGTATCTCTCCTACCCGGGGTACAAATTGGAGCATTCCTTTGTGCCTCGGGCTGGAGTTTGCGTGTATGTCGGAGAGGACATCTGTTCTCGACGCCTCGGCAGTCTTGAAGGTTCGGACCTGTCCATCCTTTGGCTACGCGTAGACAGCGACGACCATCCGCGCGTCTACGGGTGCCTCTATAGGTCCCATAGCGGTAATGCCGAAACAGACCGACTCATCGACCACGTCCAAATGGCTACAGATTCCTTGCTACAACAGGTCCCATCCGTAGAGATCGTGATCCTTGGCGATTTTAACGCCCACCATGCCGAATGGCTCAGTTCACGTCTAACCGATCATGCGGGGAGATCTGTTTATGACTTTGCCTTGGCATATGGTCTGACACAACTGGTTACTTCGCCTACCAGATGTGGAGGATCATACACCTTCCCTGTTGGACCTTCTGCTGACCTCTCATCCGGACGGATATCAGGTTTCCGTCGATGCCCCTCTCGGCTCTTCGGACCATTGTCTGATCCGGAGTGTGGTGCCACTCACGCTCCCTTCGCGGTTGCGTTCTGCAGGTTGCCGCCGTGTTTGGCATTACAGGTCGGCGGATTGGGACGGAATGCGGTCTTTCTTTGCATCCTACCCATGGGGGCGGATTTGCTTCTCGCCGGACGATCCCAGCGCTGTTGCTGACTCTGTCACTGATGTGGTGCTACAGGGAATGGAACTATTTATTCCATCATCTGTGGTACCCATCGGAGGCAGATTTCAGCCTTGGTTTGGTCGCTCCTGTAAGACTGCATTACGCAGTAAGCAGGAGTGTTATCAAGCCTGGGCTGCGGCTTCGGCGACTCGGATGTAAACACCAGCACACTTAAAAAGAAGTATAACTTCGCCTCCAGGTCCCTCAAAAGAGTTATTGCCAAAGCAAAGTCAGAGCACATAGGCAGAATTGGCGAGAAACTAGTTCGCCTTCCTTCGGGAACCCGTGCATTCTGGTCTCTCGCCAAGGCTGTCCAAGGGAATTTCTGTAAGCCATCACTACCATCTCTGCACAGGGAGGATGACTCACTGGCCCATGACGCAAAAGACAAAGCCGACCTTTTAGGCTCCCTTTTTGCGTCCAACTCGACTCTTGATGACGGGGGGAAAACACCGCCGACCATCCCGCGGTGTGAGTGCGCCATGCCGGATGTGCTGTTCTCACAGCGCTCGGTTCGCAAAGCACTGCTCTCCTTGGACATCCAGAAGTCGAGTGGGCCTGACGGAATCTCCCCCAATTATGCTGAGGACGTGTGCTCCGGAGTAGGCACCGGTCCTAACGCGTCTTTTCCGGTACTCCTACTCCCAAGGCGTAGTCCCGAATTCATGGAAGACAGCTTTTGTCCACCCGATCCCTAAAAAAGGCGACCGCTCAGACCCATCCAACTATAGGCCTATCGCGATCACCTCCTTGTTCTCCAAAATAATGGAATCCATTATTAACTGCCAGCTCATCCGGTACCTTGAGGATCACCAGCTGATTAGTGACCGCCAATACGGTTTTCGTCGGGGCCGATCAGCTGGTGATCTTCTGGTCTACCTGACCCATAGATGGGCGGAGGCAGTAGAGTCCAAGGGGGAGGCGTTGGCCGTTAGTCTGGACATTGCGAAGGCCTTCGATCGGGTTTGGCACAAAGCGCTTCTTTCGAAGCTCCCTTCCTATGGGCTTCCCGAGAAATTGTGCAATTGGATCACCAGCTTCCTTGCAGATCGGAGCATCAAGGTTGTTGTAGACGGTGCATGCTCTGACTACAAGCCTATTAACGCTGATGTTCCACAAGGCTGTGTGCTATCACCAACGCTGTTTCTTCTGCATATCAATGATATGTTGCTAACTGGTAACATTCATTGCTATGCGGATGACAGCACTGGTGATGCTCTATTTACCGGCCGTGCCAATATTTCTCGGGAAAACTTCGCTGAGTACCGGAACAAACTTGTGTCTGAAGTCGAGTCTTTGCTGAGCAAAGTCTCGGATTGGGGGCGACTAAATCTAGTCCAGTTTAATCCTCAGAAGATACAAGTTTGCGCGTTTACCGCTAAAAAGAACACCTTTGTCGTATCTCCTCAGTTTCAAGGCACTCCCCTTCTTGCCTCAGCCAGTATCGGAATCCTCGGAGTCTACATATCGAGTGACGTGCAATTTCGTGGTTATTAGGAAGAGAAGGCCAAATTGGCCTCTACTCGTAAAAAGCTTGGCGTGCTCAGCAGAGCGGGACAGTATTTCATGCCGGCACACCGCCTGCAACTTTACAAGGCGCAAGTTCGGCCTCACATGGAATACTGTTCCCATCTCTGGGCAGGGGCTCCCCAGTGCCAGCTCCTTCCACTTGACCGCATCCAACGCAGAGCTGCTCGAATCGTCGACGACCGAGCCCTTTCCGATTGGCTCGATTCATTGGCACTGCGAAGAGATGTTGCATCCCTTTGCATTTTCTTTCGCATCTACCATGGGGAGTGCTCTGAGGAATTGTTCGGATTAATCCCAGCCACCAAATTGCACGAACGAACATCGCGGCAGAACTCCCGATACCATCCACACCATCTGGATGATTGGCGGTCCACCACTGTGCGATTTAGAAGATGTTTTCTTTCTCGCACGACCTCCTTGAAGAATCGATTACCATCAGCGATTTTTCCGGACCGATACGACTTAGGGACCTTCAAGAAAAGAGCGTACTCCTTTTTAAAAGGCCGGCAACGCATCTGCGATTCCCCTGGTGTTGCAGTTGTTCATGGGCGGCGGTAGTCACTTACCATCAGGTTTTTTTATAGGAGAGGGGGCAAACGAGCCGCATGCTCGTTTGCCCCCTCTCCTATAAAAAAATTAAGATAATTCTAGATGTCACAGTAACCACTTACCATCAGGTGGACAGTGTGACGTTTGTCACCCTATCCTAAAAAAAAAATTAACATAAGTCGGCAAACCGAGTGGATGTCGCAAGGGTATTTAACTACAAAAACTATTTTATTATTCGACGTAAAAACGCAATTCGATATAACCGCCTGGTGATATCAAATTTATGTCTAATATCTTCCAGACCGAATTACGGTCACGGCAGCCAGTCGCAACGGAGACTAGCCGTCTGCACAGGACGGGATCATAGTGCACGAGTGTGTGCGCAAGCACAGGTGCACTCTATTGCCTCACTCTCACTAGTCCCATGCGACGGCAATCCAACACGATAGTAGATAAATCAGGCGCAGAACCATTGACTTTACTTGTTCTCCGATGGTAAAACCCCTCCAACTTTCTGGCTGCTCCTAAGAATTTCTTGACTGAAAAACTTAATAACAAATTTTTTGCCTGACCTGGGATTTGAAATCCGGACCTGGATTTTTGTTTGCAGGATATGGAACTCTTCGATCTCGAAGACTTCTACTACAACCGCGTGAACATGAGCGGCTGGAGATTGGTCGACCGGGAATCTGATAAAGTGAAAGAAGCACTGCAGATCATGGAGAAGTTCCATCCCATTGGCGCTAACATCCTTAGTGGAGGGCATATAAAGGTTAGTTCCTGAAATTATGCTAGTTTTTATTTCCTGGGAGAGCCACTATCTCCAAGAATATTAGCGTGATACACTCAACATGATACGCCTTGCGAATATTAGCGTAATGTACTGCAAATATTAGCGTAATGTACTGTCAATATTAGTGTAATGTACTCAATATTACGCTAATATCCGCAGTAAGGTGGGGTGCTTACTAATCATAACTTAACGTACCTAACTAAACGCGTTGCTTTTTGTGGCTGAATTTTAATTTATTACTAGCTGGCCCTAAAGTAGCCGTCAAATCGTCATCATTATCATTACAGCCCTTCACGAGTCCCCTGCTGAACAAAGGTCTCCCTTAAGAAATGCCACAAAAATGGTCTTGAATCACCTGTCTCCATCGACTTACTGCATCTTTTAACAGATCGTCATTCCACGTATTGGGACTTACTCTCCGCTTACTGGTTTGAGACTGCCACTGGAGAACCTTTCTTTCGCAACAGTTCGTGCTTCTTTGAGCTATAGGGCCGACCCACTTGAATTTACTGATCAGTTGGGCTATGTTGTTTGCTCTGGTTCTACTGCGGATATCCTGAATTAGAATGATACACGTGATACAATCACGCTACAACTATATTATTGTTGTAACATGAATGGGTCGATTTGACCGAGGAAGAACAACACACTTACAGAATACTCGTGTAAAATAGCAGATCAATGTTGCTGTGTTGCGTATGACGAGTATAGAAAAATAGACCCCATTTTACTGGAAATATGGAATTGTAACTTAGTCCATAACAACGCATCTGCATTTTGATTCTTTACACATGAGAGATGTAGATATCTATGGGCCACAACATCTACTTAACCTCAGGTGGACTGTGTGCTTGTTTTTATCACTCTTCCACAAAAATACAATTACGCACAGAAACTCGGAGCATTGCCCTCTCCACAGCTTGCTAAGTGACCTTGAGCTTCCTCAGACAATAGTCAAGAGCCCATTAACCCTTAATTTGATTTTGACCGCTGGGACGGACATAAGTTTCAAAAAAAATCCTGTGCGTCTTGCAAATGGATTAAATTTTTTTCTTTTATTGGCAATTATTTGTTGTTCTATAAATAAGATTGTGCAAAAGGAATTTCTAGAGTGGCAAAACTGTATCTGTCACTCGAAAACAAAATGTCGGCGAGGAGGCGATTATCTGTTTTTAGCAAGGTAAAAAATTTGATATTTTTTATGTTTTGTGTAACAAAAGTAAAAGTATTTTGCATTGGGTTATAGAATATATATGTGTGATTATGTTTACTCGCAATTCCTAACGTATGAGGTGTGTTCTATTGGTTTTTTTTTGCTTCTTAACCTCTTTGTCCGTCCCAGCGTATATTGCCAAACATCTAGAAATGTTGTTCCAAGTTAGATTGTCCGCTGGGACGGACATCACCAAAGTTCGTTTAATTTGCGGTTATGGGTGCTTTCTTATTTGTTTTTCTTTTCTGCTTGTCAACAGCACACACGTGCGTCAAGAGTATTAGCCTTAGTTCCTAACAAGCATGCTCCATCAAATGCTAGTGGAAAATCAGACTCTGAATCTGAAATGCATGATGAATGTCCTTCTACTAACAGCAACTATTCCTCTACTGCTGTGGCTGAGCCTGTGGAAAAGATCTTGCGATATTTGAAGGGCGAGAAGAAGACAGTAGTAGTACAGTGTCCACAAATTGTGCGACAGTATCTACAACAAACATATGGATGGAGTCGACCTAGCTGATATGTTGATATAGCTGTACAAAACGCCATTTAAAACACTACACTGGTACATGGGCATTTTTGGGCAATTACTGGACATTTATGCAAACAATGCTTGGTTGGTTCACAGAAAGGCGACTGAAGGCAATCGTAAAAAGAAGATGGCATTTATTTTTAGTCATAAGCTATTATATTCTTAATAAAATATTAAAATAGTTGGATTTATTATTTTGCCCTAAATTGATAATGTCCGTCAGACCGGACAGTTAAATCAGCAAGTCAGTTTTTACATATTTGGCAATGGCCGTAGTGGCGGACATTGGTTTTTCGCGAAAATAAGTATATTATATTTTTTATATTATTTTTTTTCGTATGTTTTTACTCACTACTAAATAAATATTAACAAAAATATAGGTATTTTTAACTTTTTTTTCCTTGCCAAATTAAGGGTTAATAATAGTAATTTCCTCCGAACCGAATTTTGTTTACGGTGGCCAGTCTGAACAGAGACTAGCCATCTGCGCAGGATTATAGTGCCCAAGTGTATGCGCAAGCACAGGTGCACTCTCTATTGCCTCACTCTCATAGTCCGATGGGAGAGAGTAATCCCACACGACCTGAGAGATATCAGACGCATAGGAGTAATCTCTATTCCCTACTCTCATCATCCGATGGTGTGGCAATGTGACATGACCGGAGAGAGATCACACGCAGTACCAACGATTGTACGTGCTTTACGAGGCGCGCTGGTGAAACACCACCAACTTCCTGACTCTGGCTGCTACTGAGGATTTTGTGAGAAGAAAACACAATTTGAAAAAAATTTTGACCCAACCCGGAATTCGAACATAGGACCTCATGATCAACAACCGCGGTTACAACCGCTAGTCCAACGAGTGGTCAAAAGTCTCTGAATAGTACATTAAAAAGTTGTTCCACTTGGACTTCGTGACAGAACTAAGTAACTCACCAACAAATGGGCAGAGACTGACCTAGCTTCTAGTTGTCCGATGGAAAGGAGAGGAAGAAACTAATCTTCATCATCTTATTATCATATTGACAGACTGAACCGGCACTTCTGTACGACGCAGTGCAGGTCCTCGCGTTAGCACTAGCATCTACGAAGGAGGTCCACACAGCGAACATATCCTGCGAGAGCGTGACATCGTGGAAACATGGCAAGACGCTGCGGGATAATATTAATAAGGTGTGCATTATTTCTTATATTTACACATGTAGTGTAGTATAGCCCCCGTGACTATATATATATATATATATATATATATATATATATATATATATATATATATATATATATATATTAGTGTTGTGGTAGAATAAGATCATTATAATTAAAGTTAAAGAAGTAGCAACACGCCTCTTCTCATTGACACATTACCTATACCAATAAAGTTTTAAATGGAGTTAAAATCACACAGGTGCGAAATTACCTCTTAATTTTCTTCTTTGTTCTTCTGGACGAAGCTTGCAAGAGTAAAAACGCTGCTTTCCTTTTCAAATAAACCTGCCGTTTCTTGAATTTTGTTCTTTGGTAATTATATTTAAAAAAAACCCTATTTATTTTCCTATTAGTTGCCTTCATAGTACTACTTCATATACATTATACTTTTTAATTTTTCAGTCACCTTCTGAAAATTATTATTGTGGCTTCTTCTTGTATTCATATTTTTTTATTTTTTCGTCACATCCGAGTATATATTCCGTGTAGTCCGGGTAAATATTTATATAATTTTCAACAATTTTTGCAGGCCGCGGCGGTGCGCGTGCATTGTAGCAGCGCACCGCCTGGCAGGGTCGCCATGTGATATAGGAAATGAGACAATGAAATAAGACGTGTTGCTACTTCTTTAACTTAACTTAACACTAATATATATATATATATATATATATATATATATATATATATATATATATATATATATATATATATATAGTCACGGGGGCTATACTACACTACACACGAACACTACTCATTGGATGAAACTGTTTTTACGAATTTTATCACGGTTACTTTTACTTATTTTTAATAACCTGTTTCAGGTGTTTTGCAGTACCCACGGTGTCCTGTACCCGTACCCCGTGACCAATGCACAGTGGTACCGTTATAGGTCATTAGGTTGAAATACGATGTTTGATTTGTGACGTCATACTAATCCTCATTACTCACTAGTAGTCATACTGCATGACACTATATAAGAAATCTTGATTCCGTCATAAGATCATTAATCTTATCGACGCGATTGGTTTATTCCAATGCTAGACACAACCCCCTTTTTAAACCATAATGACAGTACAACCTACCGGGAGAACCAAACCTAGCTGTCTGACTGTCGCGTTCTTTAACGCAAACGGCATCAGAGATCAAAAGGAAGAAATCGTGTACTTTTTACGCGATCATGATGTCGACATCATGCTAGTGCAAGAGACCTTCTTGAAACCTAGCGTGAGCGATCCCAAAATAGCTAATTATACCTTAGTAAGTAATGATAGGCTGACAGGACCTAAAGGCGGCACCTCGATCTACTACAAAAGGTCCTTGCACTGTATACCCCTTGCTAACTTAGAAGAATCAGTTTGTAATATAGCACTTACGGGCCATCTGCCTGTCATAATTGCATCAGCTTATCTGCCACCACAGAAATATATATTAGAAGTCAACATCTACAGTAAATATGTTAGTTGGAATTCTAACGAGAGACTTAACTTCGACATTATCACTCCTGAGAGTCCAATTTGCTATCCTTTTCTTTCACACCATCATCCGGACGTCCTTGATGTAGCACTACTAAAAGACATCCGGCTTACTATTAAATCGATCGAAACTTTCGTCGAATATGCTCGGACCACAGACCGGTCGTCTTCGAACTGCGCCGGTCGGCAGGTGAGGTCCCTCAGACCAAAACCATCGTCGACTGGCTTAAACTCGAGGTCGAACTAGAGTCTACGAACTCCTATCATTTAGACTCCATTCCGGACAAGATTGACTGACCGGGGAAAGCCAATAGGGCGATTAGCGTCTTATCGACTCACCTCACTTCAGCGGTCGAAGACTGCTACCGTAAGGTTCGTGTGTCGAGTGATTGATACAAGAAGCTTCCGGCGGACCTTCGGCAACTGCTTACAGCGAAAAACACCGCACTAAAATGGCGTTATCGCACAAAAGATAACAAAATTCGGCTACGTTCTCTGCAAAGCGAGATTAAACAACGCATAGCCTGATTTTTTAACTTTGTTTTCATGTTTTGAGTCGTTTAATAAGTTATAATGTTATGTTAAGGCATAAATTAATAATACAATGTTATGGGAGAAGCCACTGGCTCCTGAAACACAGTTTTACACTAGTTTGGGAGCCTATGGATTCAATGAAACATTTACTGTAATATTTTATGTCAAAAATAAAGTTTATTATTATTATATTATATTATTTAGCAACGATAAATGGGATAACCTCTTAGAAGGAATAGAACCATCCCAAGACGCCTTTCGGAGGCTCTCTAGAGCTCTGAAAGCAGAGCAAACTGTTCCCATGCCGACTCTCGTGAGGCTAGACCACCCCGTTCTCACCATAGTCGATCTCGAAAAAGCCGAATGCCTAGCCGACAGTCTAGAGAGCGAGTGTACCACATCCAGTGTACCAACAGATCCCACTCATCTCTTAAAGGTAGAAGTGGAATTCGAACGTAGATCTGCGTTAAGGCCAGCGGGCGTTCCACTCGATCCTGTGATTGTCGATGAAGTCACAGAAACCATAAAAAGCCTTAAGAATAGATCAGCTCCTGGGCCAGACGGCATCAGTAACAAGGTGATGAAATCTCTTCCGGCACAACTAATTTACCTCCTCGTAGGAATTTTCAACGCGCTTCTCTCGAGTTGCTCTTTTCCGGATATCTGAAAAGAAGCAGACGTAACAGGGATCTCAAAATCGGGAAAACCGCGCCATCGACCCAACAGCTAAAGGCCCATCAGTCTACTCAATACATTGGGTAAATTATACTAATTATACTAGCGCATCATTCAAAAGCGCCTCCATCTCTTCACTGAAATAAACAGACTCCTCTCTGATGAACAGTTTGGATTTAGAGTCGAACACTCGTGCACTAACCAAATTCATCGCCTAACAGAATATATTCCGTCTGGCTTTCATCGCCATCCGTCAAAGAAAAAAATCTCAAAACACGGGAGTCCTCTTCTTTGATGTCGCAAAGGCATTTGATAAGGTTTTGCTCGACGGCTGGCTCTACAAGCTCTACAAACTAAACGTACCAGACAGGCTCGTACACATTATTCGAGCATTCCTTACAAATCGTTGTTTTCGCTATAGAGTGGATGGAACCCGTTCTCCGAAACGTTTTCTAAATGCTGGGGTCTCGCAAGGCTCCGTTCTGTCTCCACTCCTCTTTACACTATTTACGAGTTATATCCCTAAAGATCCAGTGGTAAAAACTGCTCTCTTCGCTGACGATATAGCTCTCTTTGTATCAGATTATAATACGAATAATCTCACTTTAAAACTTCAAAAAGCTCCCAATCGCTTAGGTGAATGATTCCGCCAATGGAGAATTGAAGTAAATCCTGAAAAAAGTGTTGCTGAATGTTATATAACGTGACCCAAATGTTATATAACTCAAACAGCAGATCGACAAACGACTATGTCATATAACATTGCTATATTGCATTGTTATTCCTATGTGTACAGTATTGTTATATGTTGCAATGTTGAAAAACAATGTTACATAATGTGGACGTGTTATAACACAAAAGTTATACAACACGTTACTAGATCTGTACGCACCCTAATGTATGTTCAAAATTTCAACTCTCATCGAGAAGTTAGATTTTTTTTTAAATCTATTACCAAATTCTGTCCAAAGAGATATGCTTACACGAAAGCGAGTTAATAAAAACACGTTGAAAAATTAAATAATTAAAGAAAAAAACCCCGAAGAAAAGAGCTGATGATCTTCAAACGGCTGAACAGATTTTCTTGGAATGTGGCTAAGAATATTTTCGATTAAGGGAGCTTTCTAACGAAAAAAATACTTAATCAAGATCGGTTCATACATACACACATATATACAATACAAACATATAACACCCATCTGATTTCGTCAGGGGTTAAAAAGACCAGTGCTCAAAGTAATGTGTTTAAATGTTTAACCCTTAGGCTCTGTGTTCTTTTATGAACCTGAACAAAAAATCTTTTTCAGATCCAAGCGCACGGTCTGACGGGCCCCATCGAGTTTACACGTGGGGTCCGCACGAAGTTCAACTTACAACTGATGCGGCTAGCGGGTGGTGAGGAGGGTGGTACCGTGTTGGCTGGAAGCTGGTCTCCAGAGGAAGGACTCCAGTTATCAGACCCGGCTGCATATCGCCGTGACCCCCCACCTAATGTCACATTAACTGTCGTCACTGTCGAGGTGAGTCACTTTCGTATTAGTGAACGTACCCAAACGACGAACTCAACCGCGTAATCATTTGATACGCCCACATTACGATATCAGCATCCTAAGATCGTTGCTAATTAATAAACAGTCGGCGAGTCTATAAATACCGGTTAGATCGAGAGTAAGCGAGAGGTTGTGTCAGTCTAGCGGAGTGTCATATCGATGATGGTGTGGTATAATTGAGGGTATATCAAGAAACTCCCTCCACTTGTTGGTGCAGTATAAAGATTTGTAGTATAAATATTATTTATACTAGAAATCTTTATAGGTGTCGTGCACGAAAGATTGCGCTTAAGTCATTCTACGAGTGCTAAGACAGTATCGTGGTTCTGTCCGTTGTGGTGGTTTTTCTGGTGCAGGCAAGGAGGATGGTGTTGTTGTTGCTTTGCATACTTTGGTGTTTAATGTAATTGCGTCCCTCACTTTACACGTGAGTGATTATGACAGGAACATAATATTACGGAATGATCGAATTGTAATTGCCTATACTGAATGTATAGTGCGTTACGCTGTTTTATTCATGATAATGATTAACTGCGTAAACAATACAGCAAATTGAACAACCGCTCTCACACTTTTATTATTTTTGACAGTTAACCTCCTAATGTATTTCCGAGATCAGAAGTGGGATCTGCTGTTGTTATTCCGACAAACACATGAAAACAGTATCTCAGTTACTAAGATCAGCTCCTCAAGACTAGATAGTGGGGATAGAAGGGATAGTATTCTGTGACTTGGGAGCTTCATCTTGTGAATGATTACTTTACATTGACATAAGTTTAGATTAAAATTTACGTTATAAAGTTGTTTTCTACTTAAAAGCCTCAAATTGCTCAAAAACTTAGTTTTATTTTTTCTTCTACTTCTTCTTCTCTACTAGCCAGTTAAACTCCGCAGCTGGACTTCAGCCTCTATTAGATTGAGGATTTGTGTTTATCGTCACGATTGGCAGGCGGATTGCGGACACTAGGTCCCGCTTTGATCTTCCCGCACGCTATCAAAGGTACGAAGGACCGACGAAAGATCCCTTTGTTGGCAAGCTCGAAGGACCAATAAATTTGGGGTGTAATTCCAACACTTATTAATATATGATAAAGGATGATATAAAGGTTGCTATGGTATGATAATTGATATGATATTAAAGTTAAAAAAGTTAAAGTTACAGCATTTATACATCCCACATACGCATAGGCCTCCTCTCATTTATGAGAGGGTTTTAGAGCAAGGGAATGTCCGCCGCGCTATTTTAATGCGTGTTGTCGAACTTCAGATGTCTTCAAAATATATTTTTTGTGTATTTCTCAGACATGCGACTTTCCTCACGATGTTTTCTTTCACCGCCGAGCACGTGTTAAATCATCACTCTAAATTGCAATTAACAATTTAATATATTATATGTTGATATAACATCGATCTGATAAAAATACGACTGCTTGATATGAATGCCTGTAATGCACTGATCGATGAGTATTCTCGCATAAAAGTGCTGTGATATGGATGCCATACACGATCCAGTTTACTGTCAAATTTGCAGCGCGCTTGAAGCGGCGTCCGGTAAATTTGAGGGTGTATATATGTATGATACTCTATACTTTGGTGATATATATGCATCGGATGGTCAGACAATTGTTGATCAATTTAATTCATTCTTTCATTCTGTATTTGAGCCACCTGGCAAGAAAGTTATGAACTGCTAAACGAAAAGTAATAATTGTATAATTAATTCTGTTTACATTGATAACGTTAAAGTCGAAAAATATTTGAAGAATCTCGATATCAACAAAGGTACTGGCCCTGATGGTATTCATCCAATCTTGCTCAGACAATGCAGTAAGCATTTAGCAGCTCCTCTTTCATTACTCTTTAATATTTCTTTGAGGCAAGGTGTGATGCCCTTGCATTGGAAACAATCCATTGTTGTTCCCATATTTAAGAGTGGAGACAAGCACAATATAGCTAACTATCTTGGTATATCCAAACTATCTGTTATACCCAAGCTATTTGAAAAAATTATATACGATTCTCTATTCCCTGTAATCAAACCGCAAATAGTTTCAAGTCAGCACGGTTTCATCCCTGGTAGATCCACAGAAACTAACTTATGCGAGGTTCAGGATGAAACATTGGAGGCCATGGAAAGAGGCTATCAGGTTGACGCCGTGTATACCGATTTTTCAAAAGCCTTTGATAAAATTTCGCACAATCTACTGATTGCTAAACTTGTAAACATCGGTATACACGGCGATCTCTTGAGATGGCTAACCTCATATCTGCGTGATAGGTCTTAGGCAGTAGCTGTGAAGGGCTATACTTCGAGCTTTGTCCCGATCACTTCCGGTGTGCCTCAGGGTTCTCATCTCGGTCCTCTTCTTTTTAATATATTTATAAACGATGTCATACGTAGCATTCAACATTCAAAAGCATTACTATACGCTGATGATACTAAAATATTTACCTTCGTTAAGAATTTCGAACACGTTTTACTATTTCAAAAACATTTAAACAATTTTTATGAATATTGCTCGGCAAATAATCTAAAATTAAATATTAATAAATGTTATACCATAACTTATTCCCGAAAAAAACGACCGACTGTTTACAATTATAAATTAAATAACATTTTGATTAAAAGAGTGACCGAAGTGAGGGACCTGGGGAAATATCTCGATAGTAAACTAAACTTTGCGCCTCACATTCACAAGGCTACTGCCAAGGCTTATAGAATGTTAGGTTTTGTCTTCCGACAATGCAAAGACTTCAAAAACACAAACACGTATGTTATGCTGTATAATTCTTTAGTAAGAAATCATCTTGAATACGCATCTACGGTGTGGAACCCTATTTACGCTACTTATGTGGAACGAGTTGAAAGAATTCAAAATAAGTTTCTGAAAATACTTAGTTACAAATTTAAAGATCATTCTGCGCTACATCATTCATTAGAATTACGGCGTGAACATAGAGATCAGTTGTTTCTGTTTAAACTTTTACATAACAATATAGATTCCCCCTTCCTTCTAAGCCGTATTTCATTTAGGTGCCCCAGGTTGAGTGCTCGCTCCAACGCAGTTTTCTCTACTCCTTTTTGCAAAACTAAGTATTCGAAAAACCGGTTTCTGGTTCGTGCTTGCAACACACATAATGAGCGTTATAACCATACTGACATATTTAACTGCAAACTAAACGGTTATATTACATCTATTAAGCAAGTTGATCATGCTTAGGTGGTGTGTGTACTTCTTGTCCCCTATCTAATTATAAAATTACCTTTACTAACATTGCTATTAGGTATGCAGTAAGTATATCTTTCAAAAATCTTAAAACTCATATATGTACTTCATTTAATTATGTTTAAAGTTTTCGCATTGTAATTCTCAACGTTGGAAACTGTTCAGACTAATGTATTGTTAACATTCATCTTACATTCAAATGTGATATAAAAGCTATAAGTTTCTTTGAATAAATAAATAAAAAAAAAGTTCGCCTTTTTGTACTTGGTGTGCAAATAAAACATAAATAAATAAATGGAGACTGGTGACCGTTCCTTTAGTATGCTCTTATGGAATAAAATGTTCGAAGACATGTGAAGTCCACCAAAACTATCTGGAGGGGCGCGGCGGATCAATAGTAGCATAATTGTCATTGTTGCCTGGCTTTATCGCAAACTTTCTAAACATGTGACTCTACCCCTTTTATATCCTAATCTATCTACATGTGAAAACTTTGTATTGGTTAGTTTGTACATAAATGTATAAAAACAATTGAATTTAAATAACTGTAAGTTTTGAAAAGATATCTGTGACCACCAGTGTCGTGTGTATAGGCTGTAACTTTATTGTGTACTGAATTTATTTTCCAGGAGAAACCGTACGTCATGGTAAAAGAGGGCTGGAACCTGCAAGGCAATGCGCGTTTCGAGGGCTTCTGTATCGACCTTTTAGCCCGGGTGGCGGCCAGAGCGGGGTTCCATTATACTCTGCGCTTAGTCCCGGACAACATGTACGGTGCACGGGATCCGGACACGGGACAATGGAATGGAATTGTCAAGGAGCTGATGGACAGGGTGAGACTGATAGTATATTAATGGAAAGGATTTTGATGATTGGGCCTTTGCTGAACTCTTGACTATGTAACATCTTACTTTACTTACACTTTTTTAAAGAATAAGGGTGTCAAACGAACACACAGTCCACCTGATGATAAGTGGATGCTGAAGTCTATATATATTTCCCCACGTGGTAGAGCCATGATGCAGCTATATTACTGGTATAGTTGTAGCACGAATGGCTCGGCTCGACCGGGGAGAGACCACGCTCTCGCAGAATACCAGCGTAAAATAGCAGCTCAACGTACACTCACCATACGTAACACTGCTGTGAAACTTTTCTATTCAATATAGATTATAAATAATACTAATTGAACGTCATGCGTTTGTTTAATTTACCACTGGTTTGGAAAAGAAACCTTTGTCTTTTAACACAAAACAAAATAGAGTTAGCTTGGTAGGTTTTGTACGTGGTAGAGACATGCTGCAGCTATATTAGTATTACAGTTGTGGCACGAATGGGTCGGCTCGACCGGGGAGGGACCACGCTCTCACAGAATTTCTCACAGCAGCTTGAAATAGCAGCTTAACGCTGCTGTTTTGTGTTGGGAGTGCAGAGAACCGGAGATCCATTTTACTGGAAACGGGGCATTCCATCTTAGTCCTCACGGCTGACAACGCATTTGCATTTTGTATGATGTAGTTATCTATGGGCCGCAGCCAATCCTTTAAATTGTATACAATTTGTGTACAATCAAATTTTAGGAGATAAATAAATAAACAAATACTGATTTTCCTAACGGTTTGTCACCTTTAATCTATAAAAAAGTACATAACAAATATAAATATTAACATTTATAGGTTTTATCTCAAACTCGCGTGAAGGTAACTTATTGAATACTAGAAAAAGTGACAAAAGAGCACGTGGACACATTTACCTATTCTATAAAACCCCTAAAAGAAATATGAAATGCCTGGTTACCAGCGTGGTTACCAATGAGAGCGTGGTTCTTCTTGGTTCAAGCCACGAGTTACGAGTTTCTTTTTCCATGCGGACGGAGCCGCGAGCAAAACTTAGTTTTTCTTTATATGATCGGGTGACAAACGAGCACACAGTCCACCTGATGGTAAGTGGTTACTGTGACCCATAGACATCTACATCTATCCTCAATAAAGACTCAAGATGCAGATGTGTTGTCACCCGTGAGGATTAAGATAGAATGCCTCTTTTCCAGTAAAAGGGGTATCCGGTTCTCTACACTCACCCTACGAAACACAGCAGCTTTAAGCTGCTATTTTACGCTGGTTTTCTGTGAGAGCGTGGTCCTTCCCCGTTCGAGCCGACCCATTCGTGCTACAAGCATAATATAGCTGCAGCATGGCTCTACCACGTGCAAAAAGTTTAGAACTCATGGAGAGATAATTACCCGCACCCGCAGCAGTAGCGGGACCACGATACGCTTCATGCACACAACGTGCGCGGTTATAAGAGGCGGCCGCTGTACCGGCAAGCAACCCGTATAATCAATCGAACGTGGCTCGACACGTCCTGGGACTTTCCCGGTAATCGATCCACCGCAAATAAGCCAACTTGTGCCAGCCTGATTTGTAATTATCTCTCACCAAGTTTGCGGGCGTTATCTGAAATCCACACAAAACTGTCGTCTCGTAAGTTTTGAATTTTAGTAAAAATTGCTTTACCACTGCGGGCGTGGAAAAATATCACTCTATGAGTTCTTAACCTAATAATATTCATACACCCCCACAAAACACACCCACACACATACACAGACACACACATACACAAACGCGACTTAAATTTAAGTTTTAAATATATATTAACATTTCCTACTTTCGACACAAAGAGTTACTGAATGGGAAGAAACTGACTTCTGAAATACAAGGTATCCTCGCTTAGAAATCAGGGATCAATGATGTTATTATGTAGTAGGAGTGTCAAATATAGATATTTATTATTAATGTTATTATTATTATTTGTTCTTTTAGAAAGCTGACATCGCTGTGGCATCCATGACGATAAATTACGCTCGCGAAGCCGTCATCGATTTCACGAAGCCCTTTATGAATCTCGGCATTGGAATTTTGTTTAAGGTAAAACAATACAATACATTTTTTTTCGTGTATCTATGTCTATGTCTATGAATGTCTACAAATAGCAGTATCGCTGCGATTTATAAGATCTATTATGATCGCTGCTATAGCTATTATTCACAGCTAAGCCCTATGTCCTCAATGAAAAGAAGGAGTTGCTTAGCAGATGAGTGTTACGTTTGCACATCCGTTAAGGAACAAAATCGGCAAATCCTTGTGTTGTTTAGCCCCAGGATGTACCATGTACTTTTTAAACAACACTGTCCAGTCAGGGCTCTTGCCAGAATACGCTGTATATACAATACCCTTTATCGTACACAGGGAAAACAAAAGGCGGTCTTATTGCTAGATATCTCTTACATATAGTGGTCCTTTGAGCACTTTTAGTCGACTGGGGTTTGGAGTACCAGTCTTACACTAAAATAGAATGATTTAACATAAAATTTAAAGGAGTGTATAGGACATTAGAGGAAAGGATTTTCCGTGGACCGTAAGAAAAAATTATGAGAGGAGGTGAGCAATTAAAATCGTAAACGTATTATTTAAGCCGTACCATCACCAATACGATATAATCCTTCAAATCCACTGCTGAACATAGGCCTCCTCCAAGTAATGCCACAAGTCACGGTCCTGAGCCACCTGTATCCATAGACTTTCTGCATGTCTTACCAGGCATAACCTGTATCGCACATACATAAGTTTCACAAGGACAAACATCCCGACCCAGAAACAATTCTTTGTAGACTATACAAATACTTGTTGTCAGCGCTGAAACTAAATGCTAAGCCACTTCTACTCAGATTTGTCTGCTACTTCACATCTCATTCATTTCCCTCTGTCACCCCTTGCGACACCCACGGGGTAGTATGATGTATGGTCTCTTACTTCGCCACTGAATGGCGATTTTTCTTCCACTTCATCATTCCTTTTTTTTATAGGACATGGTCACAAACGAGCACACAGTCCACCTGATGGTAAGTGGTTGCTGTGGCCCATAGACATCTACATTTATCCTCGTTTGCGAATCAAAATGCAGATGCGTTGTCACCCGTGAGGACTAAGCTGGAATGCCTCTTTTCCAGTAAAATGAGTCTCCGGCTCTCTACACTCACCATGCGAAACACAGCAGTGTTAAGCTGCTATTTTACGCTGGTATTCTGTGAGAGCGTGGTCCTTCCCTGGTCGAGCCGAGCCATTCGTGCTACAACTATACTACTAATATAGCTGCAGCATGGCTCTACCACGTGAAAAAAAATCTTCTCCTGTTAACAGACTCTTATGTCTAAGAAGGAGAAGACTAATAACATCTTTTGTTATATTTTGTCTGACAATTCTATTCCTATATTATAAACCTAATAATCTAAATCCATAGTTTTTTACCCTCTCTGAAATTAGAGAAGGTATACAATGTCCCTCCAGACCGAATTTCGGTCACGGCGGCCAGCCTAAACCGAGACTAACCATCTGCGCAGAACAGTATTATAGTGCACGAGTGTGCGCAAGCACAGGGCACATTTTATTGCCTCACTCTCATAGTCCGATGGGACGGTAAACCGACACAAAAGGAGAGAGAGAGAGAGAGAGATCAGTCGCAGGACCTACGGCTTTACATGCTTTCCGGGCGGCTACTGAGAATTTCTTGACGGAAAATCTCAATAACTGACTTTGTTTGGGCTGACACAGGATTCGAACCCAGGAACTCATGATCAACAGTCGCACTAATACAACCACTAGACCAACGAGGTGGTCAATAGGCAAGTGCCCAGCAGTGGGATGTATATAGGCTGTAACTTTACTTGTGTTTTAATTTTCCAGGTTCCAACGTCACAACCCACAAGGCTGTTCAGCTTTTTGAATCCCCTGGCCATCGAGATTTGGCTGTACGTTCTAGCAGCGTACATTCTCGTGTCGTTCACTCTGTTCGTGATGGCCAGATTTTCACCGTATGAATGGTAAGACATTTTTTTTATAGGATAGGATGACAAACGAGCTCACAGTCCACCTGATGGTAAGTGGTTACTGTAACCCATAGACATCTACATCTATCCGGTTAACTATACTACTAATACAGCTGCAGTATGATTCTACCACGTATAATACGGAGTAAAACCGGAGTTTCACGCTGTATCTACATTATGGTAGTAGCACGGATGAGTCGACTCGATCGAGAACGAATCGGTAGGAAATAACAGATTAATATTTTTGTGTGGTGAGTGTAGACAGACAACCGGAGACCCTTATCACTGGAAACGAATCATTTCATCTTAATTCTTAGGGGTGATAATGCATCTGCATTGTTAATCTTAGTCGAGGCTAGATGTAAAATTCTATGGACCGCAGCATCCACTTACCATTAGGTGGGCTGTGTGCTCGCTTGTCACCCTTATCCGTAATGAAGATAGTTATGTAATTTTTTAATTTTTTTCATTTGTATGGTCCTCCAACATTAGCCTTTCTTTCCAGGTCTTCAAGCACACACGGGTGTGGACACGAAACGAAACTCCTCACAAACCAGTTCAACGTGTGCAATTCATTTTGGTTCATTACTGGCACATTTCTGAGGCAAGGTTCTGGCCTTAATCCAATGGTGAGTACGTGCACCTTAATACTTCACCAAGGTTGTTTACCAGGTTACGAATCTCTTGAACTCTTTACCCCAAGACATTCCATCTAGTGGGGGAACGCCCTACACTTCGCCTGCTGGTGCGAGAGCTGCAGAGAAACGCCCAGCATAGCCCTCTCCATAGCTCGCTGAGCGACTTTGAGTTTTCTCATATGGCCAGCAGTGAAGGACCACGTCTCAGATCCATAGATCATCACTGGCAACACGCACTGGTTCTACAAACTAGTTTTGAGGTATGTTTTATTTATATAGAAGAGCGGGCAAACGAACATGCAGCTCACCTTATGGTAAGTGACTACCTGACTACCGCCGCCCATGAACAACTGCTACACCAGGGGAACGAGGGGAATTGCAGATGCGTTGTCGGCCTTTTAAAAAGGAGTAGGTTCTTTTCTTGAAGGTCCATAAGTCGTATCGGTCCGGAAAAATCGCTGATGGTAATCGATTCCACAAGGAAGTCGTGCGAGGAAGAAAACATCTTCAAAATCGCACAGTGGTGAACTGCCAATCATCCAGATGGTGTGGATGGTTCTGCCGCGATGTGCGTTCGTGAAATTTGGCGGCTGGGATTAATCCGAACAATTCCTCAGAGCACTCTCTGTGGTAAATGCGAAAGAAAATGCAAAGGGATGCAACATCTCTTCGCAGTGCCAATGAATCAAGCCGATCGGAAAGGACTCGGTCGTCAACGATTCGAGCCGCTCTGCGCTGGATGCGGTCAAGTGGAAGGAGTTGACACTGGGGAGCCCCTACCCAGAGATGGGAAAATTATTCCATGTGAGGCCGAACTTGCGCCTTGTAAAGTTGCAGGCGGTGTGCCGGCATGAGATACTGTCCCGCTCTGCTGAGCACGCCAAGCTTTTTAGAGGTAAATTTGGCCTTCTCTTCCAAGTGACCACGAAACTTCACGTCACTCGATATGTCGACTCCGAGGATTCCGATACTGGCTGAGGCAAGAAGAAAGTGCCTTGAAACTGGGGAGATACGACAAAGGGGTTCTTTTGGCGGTAAACGCGCAAACTTGTGTTTTCTGAGGATTAAACTGGACTAGATTTAGTCGCCCCCAATCCGAGACTTTGTTCAGCAAAGACTCGACTTCAGACACAAGTTTATAGAGCATCACCAGTGCTGTCATTTGCATAGCAATGAATGTTATCAGTTAGCAACATATAATTGATATCCAGAAGAAACAGCGTTGAAGATAGCACACAGCCATGTGGAACACCAGCGTTAATAGGCTTGTAGTCGGAGCATGCACCGTCTACAACGACCTTGATGCTCCGATCTGCAAGGAAGCTGGTGATCCAATTGCACAATTTCTCGAGAAGCCCATAGGAAGGGAGCTTCGAAAGAAGCGCTTTGTGCCAAACCCGATTGAAGGCCTTCGCAATGTCCAAACTAACGGCCAACGCCTTCCCCTTGGACTCTAGTGCTGGTACGAGAAAATGTTTCGTTATCTCCCGAACGCTGCCCAGCTGAGTTGAATCCGTCAATAGACCTCTCGGTCGATGTTGGACTTACCTAGTCGGACTATTTGTCCCAGGTAAACATACTCGTCAACAACTTCGAGCTTAGTGCTCCCAACAACTACCGGCATAGGTGTGAAATGGACGTTAAACATGATTTTTGTTTACTCCATGTTCATCTTAAGACCTCAATGACCTCAATAGTGTTTCCCATCGGCCTATCCGCTTGGAGAAACTATTGAGGTCATTGAGCATAGTTTTTAGGTTCTCCAGTGATTTTGGCATAAGGACTATATCGTCGGCAAATCGAAGGTGAGTGATGTACTCACCATTGACGTAATCACCTTATTCTTTCCAGTCCAGTAGCTTGAAAACTTCTTCCGATGCAGCGGTGAAGAGTTTCGTGGATATTACGTCACACTGTCTTACACCTCTCTGCAGTTGGATAGGTTTGGTACTCTGGTTCTGTATTCAGATAGCCATCGTAGCCCTACTGTACAAACACTTCAGCACTTCAATATACCGACAGTCCACTTGGCACCGCTGAAGGGACTGCAGCACTGCCCGAATTTCGACGGAACCAAAGACTTTCTCATAGCTCACATACGCAAGACAAATTGGCAGATTGTGCTCTTCTGTCTTCTGTACAATTTGCTGAAGGGTATGTATGTGGTCTATGATGCTAAAGCCTTTTCGGGAATTGGATTTTTCGGGAGGCTGGAAGTCGACAGTCTGCATGCGGGACATTTCGTAATGACTCTCGAAAACAGCGCTTAGACGCGGCTCAGAAGGGAAATCCATCTGTAGTTCTTCGAGTGAGCGTTGCCGCCTTTCTTGAAGAACAAACCCACCGTACTTCTGCTCCACACCTCCGGAGTAGTGCCACCATAGAGGACGGAAATAAAGAACTTCTGATGGACTTCAAATACCGGTTTTCCACCCGCTTTAATTTCATCCTCACCCTGGGACTTGCCGTTTTCAAGGTGCTGGAGAGCCATTCTAATCTCGCTCAGACTGACGTCCGGGATCTCATCGGAACAGTGTCGGATAAGTCTTGCTGTTAGATTGTTACTCACACTTTCGTGTTACTTCAACGATGACGTGTTGAGCTGCCTATAGAACCTCTCAATCTCACTCAAAATCTCAGGTGTTCTGGAAACGATGCTGCCAGAATCGGTCTTCAGTTTTGACAGTTGGCTCTTTCTGGCAGACAGATCTTTGGCAAAAGACTTTGAAGCCCTTGTTCCACTCAATCGCTTCTTTAATACAGGCAGTATTAAAGTTGTTTGGTATTAAGAGTGTGATCGGAGAGTTTTTGTGTTCTTCTGCGGCGGGTCTTGCAAAACTTAGCTCCGACCGCATGGACAGTTTCCACGAGCTTGTCATTCATATTGTACACTGCATTGCAATCTTCTAGGCACTGAAAACGGTTTTGTAACTCGAGCTGAAAGTTTTCGGGACTCTGGATTAGAGCACCAGGGGGACAGAGCGTTGACATCATTGGACGACACCTCTCCAACTTAACGTTTAGGTTCAGTGTGCCTCTAACCACCCTCTCGATCACCTAGACATCAGTGAACAGTTGCCGTCTGATCGTCATAATGAAGTCAATATCATTTTTTGTCCAACCGTCGGGGCTCGACCAGGTTTACTTTCTGTGGGGTTTCTGGTGGTTTCTGTTTCCCTTTCTGGAAGAAAGAGTTCATTATAAAGAGTCCTTCTTTCTCCGTGAAGTCGGGGATCTCTTTGAACCTCGGATAGTGCTATAGTGCAACTTTTTTATCTCTTCTTCTAGGTCCAGGATCTTCTCGTCAATCCTCAGGGTGCGTGCGTTATAAGTTGCCAGGTCGGGTCGTCCTAGGTGGTAACAGGACCTCCATCGGAAATTCTTAGCACCCCCTGCCCCACCGTTACCATGGTCACCACCGTAACCAGGAATAGCGGGGCCGCCGCAGCTTCCCTCTGTTACCTCTTACGACACTACACGGGGAAGAAAGTTTTGATACAGAAAATAAAATGATACGCAAAACCATTAAAGATAAAAAAGCTGACATAAAATGATCCGATTGCATGAATGAAGTGATGCTGCAAAGGCATTGAGTCAACATATTGCTATCGCTGGATGGCGGTATCGTTGGTTTTCAGCAATGCCCATTGAGGTTGGACTCGCCCGCGAAGAGTCGCTGTATTTCTATGTTCGAGAAAGATATTATCAAAATAATTAAATAAAATAATGAAAAAGGAAAGGAACTTTATTTATGCCGTAGGTATATATAAATGTATATAATGAATAATATAATGAGTATTATTTTAGTTTTTCTAAGAGATTCGCTTTTATATATATATATATATATATATATATATATATATATATATATATATATATATATATATAAGCGAATCCGCGTATGTTCGCGATGAACTCCTAAACTACTGAACTGATTTCAATGAAATATTACACACTGTGTGCAGTTTGGTCCAACTTGAGAGATCCCGATAAGGGAGCCTCTTTTTTATAGCTAACTTCAGGAGTTTTTTTTAGGAAACCAAATGGTCGTCGCAAAGTGCAGAACAACGTCTGCCTGGTCAACTAGTATAATATAGAAAGTGAAACCACTGTCATTATTTAGTCGTTCGTCAAACGTTTTCTTGCCGGGCTTCTATTTTCAGATCATTGATTATTCTTATCGACTGTTTTTCACATTGTAAATTTAGGTATAAAGAACTGTCTACTGTCTATAGGTAATCAATTACGCCCCTCTTAAACCGCAGTTTCATACTTATTTCTCAGGCGACCTCCACGCGCATAGTGGGAGGAATCTGGTGGTTCTTCACGCTGATCATCCTCTCTTCTTACACGGCCAACTTGGCAGCGTTCCTCACCGTGGAAAGAACTGTGCTGCCCATTCAAAGCGCTGCGGACCTAGCCGCGCAAAATCACGTGCAATACGGAACACTCAATGGAGGATCTACTATGACGTTTTTTAGGGTAAGTAGTTTTTGTGAATCGATAATAATCTATATAAATAAAATGATGGAGGTTTGCAGTTGTGCGCGCATCACGAAAAAAACTACTGCATAGATTTCAATTAGATTTTCTAAGTTTTATTTCTTAGACACTTGGCCCTCATCTTAAAAACAATTATTGCAATAATATCTAAATGCGAACTTTCACATGGTAAATTTCTTTTCTTTTTACTATTCTTAGCCAGCGCTTAGTTAGACTCCCACCTGATGGTAAGTGGTTATGTAGCCTAAGATGGTGAAACGCACTGACTTAACAAAAGCATATTCACTTTTGCCTAACAGTAGTAGGTAGGTATTATTTGTGACCTATTTGTGTATTTGTGTGTGCGTGTGTGAGTGAGAAAACTGGATGAGAATACGTGAAGAGCAATGAAGATTGAGTATTTGTAGCAAGTACATTTGGATTAATTATCATCATCATTACAGCCTTTCATAAGGCCTATATACTCGTATATACAAAAGTTAGTAAAGTTTTAAGAAACAACGAGCTTTATGAGCAATACGTGTTCAGTGATTTATAGTTATAATGTTACTGTTGATTTGAAAATTTCACGTCTCCGAAAGTCATGTGCTCCTGGTAGATTATCTTCTGTACATCCGTCCATTACTACCTATGAAGTCCACTGCTGAACACAGGCCTCCCCCATAGATTGCCTCATAGGGATTTGCCCTAGTTGGAATGTTACTGTTGATTTGAAAATTTCACCTCTCAGTGGGTCATGTGCTCCTGGTAGATTATCTTCTATACATCCATCCATTACAGCCTATTAAAGTAAACCTGCCGAACAAAGGCCTCCCCCATCATCATCATCATTACAGTCCTTCATAAGTCCACTGCTGAACATAGGCCTCCCCCAAGGAATGCCACAAAGCACGGTCCTGAGCCACCTGCATCCATCGACTTCCTGCATATCTTACCAGGTCGTCACTCCATCTAGTGGGGGAACGCCATAGATTGCCTCATATATTTGCCATAGTTGCCACGCTTGGCAGCTGAGTTGCAGTTTTTTTTATTTTTTGTTGTAAGGAAGTTGTAAGAATATCAACTACCTCATATCTTCTTGTGGGCTTATACAATGCGACAGAGGGAAACTAACCAGGAAATGGACAACGGCGTCTTCCTAATAACAACTAAAAAAAAGTCGCCTGCTAAGCCTAGCAACTATAGCTAACTCACTTATGAGGCATTCTATGAGGAGACCTAGGTCTTTCAGTGGACTTTGGTAGGCAGTAATTTATTTCATTTTTATAGTATAGGGGCGACAAACGAGCACACAGTCCACCTGATGTTAAAAAGATGCTATCGTTGACATCTACATTTGTTTTAGATAAAGAATCAAAATGCAGATGCGTTGTCACGCGTGAGGACTAAGATGGAATGCCTCGTTTCCAGTAAAAAGGGTCTCTGTTTCTCTACACTCACCATACGAAATATGTCAGCATTAAGCTGCTATTTTACGCTGATATTCTGTAAGAGCGTGGTCCTTTCCCGCTCGAGCCAACCCTTTCGTGCTACAACCATAATATAGCTGCAGCATGGCTCTACCACTTTTGTCCTCAAGAACGAATTTTGGTCACAGCGGCCAGCATCAACGGAGTCTAACCATCTGCACAGGACAGGATTATAGTGCACGAGTGTGTGCGCAAGCACAGGTGCACTCTCTATTGCCTCACTCTCATAGTCCTTTGGTACGGCAATCCGTCACCACCGAAAAGAGATCAGGCGCAGGACGAATGGATTTACGTGCTTTCCGAGGCACGGGGGTGAGACACCGCCAACTTCCTGATTCCGGGTAGCTATTGAGAATTATTTGACGGAAAAACTCGATAACGGTTTTTTTAGGCTCGACCCGTATTTTGAAGTCGGGACTTTATGATCAGCAGTCGAACTACTACAACCACTAGACCAATGAGGCAGTCCACGTTTAATGAATGAATGAATGAAGCATGATTTTAACTTCCCCAGGATTCCAATATAGACATCTACCAGAAGATGTGGCAGCACATGTCCACAGCTTCCCCACCTGCCCTCGTGTCCTCATACGAGGAAGGCGTTAGGAGGGTGCTGGCGGGTAACTACGCTTTTCTTATGGAGTCAACGATGCTGGATCATCGTGTGCAAAGGGATTGCAACCTTACGCAGATCGGTGGCCTTTTGGACTCTAAGGTCAGTTTTTTTTTCAGTTCAGATTTTTTATAAAAAAAGGACCAAAACACTACACAGTATACCTGTTAGTGGATGTTTTTCCCTATAGACACCAAAATATATCTGCGTAGAATAGCAGCTTAATGCTGCTGTGTTTCGTATGGTGAGTGATGACGATGAGAACAGGAGAACCTTTTTACTGTAGACAAGGCATTACGTCTTGGTTCACAGGGATGACAACGCATCTGTATAGTAATTCTTATTTGAGGATAGAAGATTTAAATGTCTATGGACCACAGCATCCACTTAACATCAAGCAGATTTTGTGCTCTTTTGTCTTTTGATTGTAGCCTTATGACTAAGGTGATAGGCCTCGTTATCGTTCGTGTATCCGGTTCTCCTCAGTTCAGTCAAACCGACCTTATGCTTTCCGACTTTGATTTCATGGGAGCAAGGTCATATTTCACGCTAAAGTTACTATTTACTATGACTAATAATCCCAGGATCAGACTTAAAAAATAAGGAGTATACATTTGTGCACTATTACATATATTTCGCTATGTAATTCTTTAGCAGTCATGAACAAGGTTATTGATATTGATATAAAACGGTAGTTACGATTAGTTGCGATACCATCCATACCACCTGGATGATTGGCGGTCCACCGCTGTGCGATTTAGAAGATGTTTTCTTCCTCGCACAACTTCCTTGTGGAATCGATTGCCACCAGCGATTTTTCCAGACCGATACGACTTAGGGACCTTGAAGAAAAGAGCCTACTCCTTTTTAAAAGGCCGGCAACGCATCTGCAATTCCCCTGGTGTTGCAGTTGTTCATGGACGTCACTTACCATCAGGTGAACCACATGCTCGTTAGCCCTCTCCTATATAAAAAAAAGTTTTACATTAACTAAACAGCGGTTATTTTGCAATATACGCCCAAATTTGCAGATAAGGTTCAGAATAAGTACTAAAGGCGAATGGTGAAAAAAATTAATTAAAAAAATCAAACATTCTGTTCTTTTTATCTTTTTCACTCGGAATGTATGGTAATGCATTATTTTAACTGATCGTCATTCATAAATATCTAACGCCCACTATTATACTACGCACGTACACATTCGAAAGGGTCGCTTGGTTGGCAAGCACGCTGTGAAACTCACAGACGAGTAATTTGGATACTCTTTGAAAAATAACCCCGTATAGTTTCACATAACGACGGCTCCGTGGCGCAGTGGCTTAGCAACGAGTTGTTGCGCTGCCAGCGCATTTGTATGGCCTACAAATAATTGTTCCGGGTCTGGATGTATGTCCTCGTGCAATATATGTTTGTAAACTGCCTCCACGACACAGGAGAAAATCCTAGTGTGGGGGTAGCTTCTTTTTAATTAAAAATAAAAAAAATTAAATAGCTTTAGAAATTTCCTTTCCTTACAGGGCTACGGAATAGCGACATGGAAGGGCAGTCCGTGGAGAGACAAAATATCCCTAGCGATCCTAGACCTCCAAGAGAAGGGTGTGATCCAGATCCTGTACGACAAATGGTGGAAGAACACTGGAGACGTGTGCAACAGGGACGGGAAGGACAGCAAGGCAAACCCGCTTGGTGTGCAAAATATTGGTTAGTTACACAAGTAGTTTCTTGGTTAGCTGTAGTGTTTGATTTGAGCTAAGGTTTGATGTAGTAGGCGTAATTAGGGTTGCCAGCTCCCGTTTTATGTTTTAGAGGATTTGATAAGATTACTAATAGGACGTAGGATAAAAATAAAAGATATATTGTTCAATAAAATGTTGTTACAGTATTTAGGTGGTAGAGCCATGCTGCATAAATTATGGTTGCAGCACGAATGCGATGGCTCGATCGGGAAAGGACCACGCTCTCACAGAATACCAGCGTAAAATAGCAGCTTAATACTGCTTTGTTTCGTATGCTTAGTGCAGAGAACGAATACCCTTTTTACTGGCAACAAGGCATTTCATCGTAATACTCAGAGGTGACAATGCATTTGCATTTTGATTATAAATGTAAATGTCTATGGGCCACAGTATCCACTTACCATCAGGTGGACTTTATGCTCGTTTGCAACCCCCATACTATAAGAAAAGCAACATTTATTGCTAAAAATTATGTTTATAACCAATGTAACGTAGTTTGTGTCTCTAACATCGCGCGTCACGTTAAAAGTGATTTTTAAACATATTGTCCTCAACTAATAGAAGGAATGACAATGCGCGCGATATTACCTTGTCCTCTTTTAAATGTTTCAAATTAGGGGACAAGACCAACTTTTAGGTTTGAAATAAAGAATTTCCTTTTAAAAGGAAGAACGTTTGGCAACCCTAGCTATAGTCTAAACTTATTAAGCATTGTGCGTAAGGTAAAGCTAGTGAGACGAAATAAACAATATAAAAAAAGCCGATTTTTATTGAGATACGTAGTGATCGATTAGAAAGTCTATCCATTTATTTCGTACTTGTATACAATGGCACTGTCGCTAGGTATTTTATGGTAGGTACTGGAAATAATTCATTTTGGAACCATTTTGTGAAGACGCTAGTTTGTTCCCACTTAAAATGCGTTCGAATTGTTAAGTATTGCTTTCGTTTCATTTTGTTTGGTTTGTTGCTTATATTTTATATTTTTACTCGCAAAATTCGGCGGATGTTGTCCTGTGTGTATTTACCAACTTTCGTGTTGATCGGTTGAACTGTAAAGTGAATGTGGGACAGCGCCATCTAGTGGTGATTTACAACAACGTGGAAAGCATTAAAACTTACACAGGAGAAATGTGACAACTTTTCATGGTTATTGATCAAACGATGTCGAAGTCTATTAATCTTAAACAGATATATACCAATATCCATTTGTGATAATGATTATCATTCATAGATATTTCAAAATAAATAAATTCTTTCGTGGTGTCGTGACGTCGTAACCAGGGACGTAGCTACCGCCGTATCAGCCGTATCAATGATACGGTGCCCCCGGGCTACAGAGGCCCCGAACGTATGTAAGCAAAAATTCTAAGGACTTGTATGGGACAGGATGTTGGTTTGATTTGTTTGGCTAGCTTAGTTCCTAGGAGTATAAATTGTAAGTAATAACTTATAATTATTTTAATACAATGCGAATTTTTGTCCCTTTTGTGAACCTGGTAGAGCCATGCTGCAGCTATATTATGGTTGTAGCACGAATGGGTCGGCTCGAACGGGGAAGGACCACGCTCTCACAGAAAACCGTATGGTGAGTGTAGAGAACCGGAGACCCTTTTTACTGGCAAAGAGGCATTCCATCTTAGTCCTCACGGATGACAACGCATCTGCATCTTGAGTCTTTATTGAGGATAGATGTAGATGCCTATGGGTCACAGTAACCACTTACCATCAGGTGGAGTGTGTGCCCGTTTGTCACCCGATCCTATAAAAAAAATCTTTACCCTTCATTTGGGCCCCCCGACAAGTTTCGATACAGGGCCCCTCTAAGGCACGCTACTCCACTGGTCGTAACACTACGTCACATTATCCTGTGGATGTCGTAAGAGGCAACAAAAAGAACTGAAGCAAGAGATGGGCATCGTTCGGATAACAACCCAAAATACTACGATTGCCCTCCTACCAAGAGTGGGAACTGTGGCTAAATTCCCCACTACAAGGCAATCTATGAGTGAGGCCTATATTTAGCACTAGACTCTTGTAACCTCGTTAGTTTGACTGCCTCGATAGTCTAGTGGCTGACCACGACTCCTAATCATGAAGTCTCGAGTTCAAAACACGTTTCAAGAAATTCTCAGTAGAACTCCGGAATCAGGATGTTTGAACTAGCACTGCACTACTTGCCGAAATGGCTTACGATGGGGTAATTTAATAAAACACTTCACAACGTATGTACTTATGGTATATTAACACGTAGATATATACAAAATAAATTATATTCTTGTGGTTTCTTATATTTACGCGAATACCGCGACTGCCTCGATAGTCTAGTGGCTGACCACGACTCCTAATCATGAAGTCTCGAGTTCAAAACCCGTTTCAAGAAATTCTCAGTAGAACTCCGGAATCAGGATGTTTGAACTAGCACTGCACTACTTGCTGAAATGGCTTACGATGGGGTAATTTAATAAAACACTTCACAACGTATGTACTTATGGTATATTAACACGTAGATATATACAAAATAAATTATATTCTTGTGGTTTCTTATATTTACGCGAACACTACACGTTGAATAAAACTATTTTTACGGATTTTATCGCGTTTAATTAACTTATTTTATATTCCCGACGTTTCGGTTGCTTTTGTACAGCGCCCTCAAGTATCGAAAAGGTGAACTACCATACCTTAACACAGGAAGTTGACGGTGTTGCAGTCCCGTGCCTCGGAAATCTGTCGGAATCGCGCCTGATCTCTCTCCGGTCATGACGGATTACCGTTCAATCGGACTATGTGCACCTGTGCTTGCATATACACTCGAGCACTGTACTCCTGTTTGTCTGTAGTTACTGTAAGGCCGCGGTGATTGAAGTACGATCTGGAGGACATTGTTTTTATAATTATAAACTGTAATGGATGGATAAATAAAACTCTTTGGAAATATCAATGCGAGTTATATATATATATATATAAGATCTGTGCTTTGGCGGCGATTTAGCGCCTTTAATTTAGGTACAAAGTACCCAGACTGACGACAAAGAAACAAGATCTGGTATTGCTAGCTAAACCGTCTACATATTCTTAATTTGTGATGATTACAAAAAATTCTTGATAGAAGCGTAGAATAAAATGATGGTGAAAAATATATCAACCATTAAAATCTGTCAATCTCGTAGTATGGCGAAAGAAAATTAAAATATATTTTCAGGTGGAGTGTTTGTAACATTGTTGTGTGGGCTGGCGCTTGCAATAGTTGTGGCCATTTTGGAATTTTGCTGGAATACAAGGAAAAATGCATCGCACGGTCGACAGTCGTTATGTAGCGAGATGGGTCAGGTAAGGATTCAATTTAAAATCAATGGTAACTACTTGTATTTATTTAAGGTTTTTTTTTTATTATGTAATATTATCATGCTATCTGACAAGCTTTGTCTTTGATAAATATTAAAGATAGTAAAATTTATATAAGGTTGAAATATGTATGAAATCACCTTGGTTGGTTGTCATTAGGTGTAACAGATGTTTCTAGGTTTTCCTTTGAGAGACTTTCACGCAGATGCTTAATAGATGATGAAAGATCATCTATCACTAATAAAAAACTAGATGCACAATCCCATGCAAAAGTTCTCTAAATACTATAATTCTATTTGAAATAAATATCATTAATCAAAAACATCACTTTCTAAAAAATGCTTCTAACATGCAACGCTTCCTTGGGTCGGCTTGAAGAATTCTTCGGATCTTTGACGTGATATTACTAATTTCCATTCTCCACGCCTCACTGGGTCTGGAGGAAAACTAAAAAAAAAAAACAAAATAAAATCTCACATCTTTAATTTTATTACATGTACATACATATACAAAATTAAATCTATAAAATGTTACTATAATATTTAGAGCAACAGTAAAGAAGTCTCATTAAACAAAAAAAATCATACTTTAATAATAAAAAAATAAATAAAACAATAGCGTCTCCACAATTAGAACAGAATCAACGCATATAATTCGAAAAATTACTACTTATTTTTTTTATTGACAAAATATCAGTATTTACTATACAGTAACTATTAAATAATGTTAATATTAATACTTACCGAAAATGTGAAATTCCATCCTGTTTTAGTGTCCTGGATGTGTGATTATTACACTTTTTAAACGAGCACTGAGGCATGTTTACCGTCGGAACATTCGAAAGTTACTATATTAAAAGCGCACCTAAATGTTCGAGTGGGCGCTCGTTCGGTGTGGCCATTTTTTGTCACAGATTGTGTATCTAGTTGTTACTAGTGATCGATGTGAAAGATAGATTAAACATAGTAATAAAATGCGTTTCTTCTACTTCTTTATTCTATGGTTTTCAATTCTGCCAATGTCACGTCAGAAAATTATTTCAAACTGGCTAGTACTTGGCGTGTTGCTGCATCAGAAAAAACAATTGTCGAAATATAATTTTAAATTTGGAAGAGTTTTTGGAAGAGTCTTTCTTTCATTGAACTTTCTAATAAATTTATCCGTACAACACTCGCACCACCTACTGTAAGTTAATTGTACCATGCCTATAACCTTCGCGCAAGTGTAAGCAATAAGTTGACAAAGTTTTAGCGCAATCTGATGAACGGTATAGCATCGCCTAAAATACGAACAAACAAATATTAAATATTATGTTTTAGATTACTGAGCAAAACAGTGAAAAACAGTTCTGTTTAAGGGATATAGGGTTTCGAGGACTCGGGCACTAATTTGATATGGAATGCTCGTAACCGATTTCTTATTTATGATATTATAATAATTAATAATCATTTCTTTTATTATTTATATTTTAATATGTGTATTATTCTCAAAATAACACTGTTGTTTATTTTAGGAGCTAAGAACAGCTATAAGAGGGGGTTCATCGAGAACTGTGCTAAGACCTGGATGCTCCAGGTGTTCACCAGCCACTCACGTACCACCAGCGCCTTCACGATACGAGGTAAATTTTTGCTTTCAGGTCAGATAAAAAATAACTCTAGCGTGGTCACAATTTTTAGATAATATTTATGTCTTAATATAGCAATTTTAACCGGTAATCTAAATATAATGCCATTTGGGATGTATAATGCGATTGTGTCCTTTCAGATGCTAGAAAAGCATCAACTAGCTTGAGAGATCTGTGTTCAAAATTTTTATTTGGTTATAGTTAGGTATCCTTTTTTATTGGTAACATAGGGGGGGGGGGGGTGGAAATACATCTACATTTTATTTTAATATGGGTTGTGGTCCACTTTCTATCAGGTGGATTATATACTCATTTGTCATCCTC